>CM051239.1:402437412-403037412 GCA_027917425.1 Gastrophryne carolinensis | reverse complement strand
CATGACATATGTCGCCAACAACTCTGACCGGGCCAACCAGAAGGAGGTGAGAAAATAAAGCCGTGGCCGAAGATGACAGCTGTCCGGTCAGCATGTTCCTCGAGTGTCAGCACAGCGGGCTCTATCATTACTGAACAAATCTGTTATGCTGTAAATAGCAGAAAAGTAAGCTATAAGGAGATTTTGTTTTTCAAAACTCCGGCTTGGGTGTCTGGATCAGCGGAGGGCTGATGATCGCGTTTCACAGGGAGTGTCTGGCCGAGACCTTGTTATGGCCTAATTATTTTTAACAGTTCAGGAGCAACATTTGGAAAAACAGGAAGAAAAATAACAAACTCTTGTCATTTAAACTTTGGTCGAGGTAATGTTATGGCGGTCTGTATGTTGAGAGAAAAGAGGATGTTTTTTTCTTTTTTTTTTAAATAACATTTTTAACACAGAAACATAGAAGGGTGACCGCAGAAGGAGATGAAGGAAAAACTCCAGGCGTGAAAACATCTAAAACGTAACCTATATGACAGAATCTCATTAATTAATATGCAAATCTTTGCAAAATGTATCTTCAGAGTCTCCTTTAAGGGCCTAAATTAATTTAAAACCAGACTCTATTGGGCCCACCTAGAATCAGAGTGAAAACCTTATGTAGGACCAGAATATCAGGTGGCTTGGGCTCACCAAAATTATATATCCACCATCAGACTAATCAGCTTCAACGCAGCTTTAAATGATGCTCCAAATCACAAAACATCTGGATTGTACCACTTGCCTGACTCTGGGGAACTATAATACATACTGTAGATGGTTTATGATATGCTTTAGGGGATGTTTCATCCCTTATATCAGTAGTTATGAATTTACTTTGTTATATTCTTAACTTATACTCACCCCCTCTCCGGCTTCTGCACAGGCTCCTTTAAATATAAGCTAAGGGGGCATCTAAGGACGCATTTAGAAAGGAAGGGAACACAGGTCCCCCTCCTGTTTATCCCAGCACTGCAAAACTATTCCTATTAAATGGAAACAATCAACCACTCCAACTGTAGACTTATGGTGTCAGCAACTACAAAAAGCAATAAAACAAGAACTATCTCTCAACAACAAAGAGAATGAAACAAACACATTGATAGCTCCCCAAAACAAGGTTAATATATTAAGAGGTACAGTACCCAAATAGAATAAACAAATCTATACCCATATGCAGGACAGACAATCTCAGGGTGATATCATAATAGCATTGTAATAAAGTCAGAATAATATTACAATGGCGAGATGCCACGCTATCACAATCTCAAATTAATAAGCTGGAGCCCTACCCCCTACACATACACCCCCACAACTCACACAATAACTAGCTGAAGCTTTATCCCCTGGGCGAAATCACAGGCCGCCGGCGGTCACGTGGCCCTGGCCTGGACCGGGAGCCAAGAAAGAGAATACAACCCTGGCCCATGTGAACGCCAGTGGCCAATTGCTGGGAGCTCCAGCAATCTGGATCCCCCCCCCCCCCTCAGTTACAGTATGATAGATCTGTAGGACTTAGTGCCACAGTGGATATAAAAAAAGCTTTATTAGATGGTGTTTTGCCAGTGATTGAAGAAGAATCATTACTGAACTGTATTTATGTATAATATTTTGGTTGCGTAAATATGCACACCCTTAAACTAATAGGGCAGTAATGGCCTAGTGGTTATGGGATTAATCTTGTTTCTGGAGGGTTACAGGCTTGATTCCCTGTTGGGGCATGATTGAAGTGCTCTGGAGCAATGGTTGGCCATGGTTAGGGCAGCCCACCTTTCTAGGCACATAGAAACATAGAAATGAAGAAGGGTGATGGCAGAAGGAGACCTTACGGTCCATCTAGTCTGCCCTTATGTGTATACTGTATGTTCTCTTTATCTTAGGATAGATGTGTGCTTATCCCAGGCATGTTTAAATTCACTGACTGTTGATTTTTCAACTACCTCTGCTGGAAGTTTGTTCCAAGCATCTACTACTCTTTCAGTAAAATAATATTTTCTAATATTGCTCCTGATCTTCCCCCCGACTAGCTTCAGGTTGTGCCCCCTTGTTCTATCATTAAGCTTCTTCTTAAAAACACTTCCCTCCTGAACCTTATTCAATCCTTTCACATATATAAAGGTCTCCGTCATATCCCCTATCTCCCTTCTTTCCTCCAGACTGTACAAATTAAGTTCTTTAAGACTCTCCTGATACTTTTTAAGTTTAAGTCCTTCCACCATTTTCGTTGCCCGCCTTTGGACACGTTCTATTTGAATAATGTCTTTTTGCAGGTAAGGTCTCCAGGACTGCACACAGTATTCTAGCTGTGGCCTCACCAGGGTTCTATACAGCGGCATCACAACCTCCCTCTTCCTACTGGTGATGCCTCGAGCTATGCAGCATGCTTTTCCCACTGCCTGGCTACACTGTGTGCACTCACTGGTGTGGTTCACTTGTGTTTGTTGCTCACTGCACGGATGGGATAAATAAGGAACTTGAATTTCTTTGTATGTGCAAGCATACAATATCAGAACCTTTATTTTCCCCAGACATATGCATTGTGGGCCTGATATCCGACCCCTTCTCCAGCATTTGCCAGTTTAAAATGATATTTTTTTGCTTGTCAAATCCAGTTTATGCTGGCTCAAAAGCACCAAACTTACCAAGTCACAATCCGGCTGTGTATTCAAATGTGGCACAGGAGTCCCTCCTCCCCCCTGCTGTGCATGCACTCTATAGAGAAGCAGGAGATGCCTGTGCAACACTTGCATACAGAACTGGATTGTGGCTTGGTGTTGGGGCTAGAACAAAGGTTCAACCATGATTCTGACCATGGGGCATCCCAAATGAGAATGCTCCCTATGAACCTGTGATATTGGAACAAAATTAAAATTTGGTCCAGTTGAAGCTATATTTAACAAACTAAAGCTGGCCCACCAGGCTCTTTCCAAGCAAGTTAGCATAACTTACCAATACGTATGGGAGACCCTGCGTATATAGTGGGAGGGGGAGAGTTCAGAGGATTGACAAGAAGGGGGGCAAATGGATTGGTTAGCAGACTGGAGGGGGATTTATACAATCTGGGACACATACATTCTGAATGAGATCCAGGTCAGTCACCTTGATTAAACAGGACCTTCACCCTGAAAAGGAGCATTTCCCCCACCCTGTACATACAGATTGCTCACATTAAAAATTATCCTACTGCATCTACTGAATTTTGAGCATTTCAAGTGGGTCAAAACACAGCTCAATCGGCCCAGGAATCCATAAGATCCCTCCCCCCGGGGCATCCAGAATCGGGGTGCCATGCTGTGTGAAACCCCCCAGGTCGCCCGTTCACTCACCTTTGTTCCCAGCCGCATCCCCGCTATCCCTCTAGCAGGACGTGTGCCCGTGCCAGCCATTTGTGAATGGCTGGCGTGGGCACGCTGCCTGTTAGAGGGAAGCGGGGGATGCAGTCGCCAGTGCACCCGGAGCCTCTGGACTTAGACGCCATCTTAGATGGCGCCATCTTAGATGGCTCCAAGCTTGCTGATTGGACGAGCGGTCATGCATGCTCCATAGGACCGGAAAGAGGTGAATTTCTTTGGGTGATCTGGGGGGTTTCACACAGCGGGGCACCCCGATCGGGGGAAAGGACCAAAACCCAAGATAGTCAAAATCATGGGTTTTGTTCCACTTTAAACATCCAAGATGGCGGCCCATGGAGTCCTGCAAACAGGAAGTGTCTTCTCACTGTGTCGCTCTGCATTCTGGGATTGCTGTACTTTTCCTAACCCCGGCCCCGCTCTGTCTTTGCAAAGCACAGCTATAAGATTTTTAAGGGTTTGGGCTTTTCATGAAATGATACTGAAGGTCCGGTTTAATGGACAATGCCCAGAGGAAGGGAGGGGCGCTTACTAGATGGAGCCAGGAAAGGAGTGATCCCGGGGCTTAAAGTGGACCAACACCCAGGGGGGATCGGCCCGGGAATCTATAAGATTCCCGGACCGATCAGATCCCTCCCCGCGGGGCATCCGAAATCGGGATGTCCCGCGGGGAGGAACCCCCCAGGAGGCCCACAATCCTTACCTTACCGGCGATCCAACGGCGCATGCGCGAGACGCGGCCGCGTCTCTCGCTTCCCTCTAGCAGGACGCGCTGCCGCGCCGGCCGTTTTGTGAATGGCCCGCGCAGGCGCGCTCCCTGTTAGAGGGAAGCGAGAGACGCAGCCAATGACAGCGCTCTGGTATGCACGTCCAAGCGGATTTGGACGCGCATACCAGAGCGGCTCTGAGCGCTGTCATTGGCCGGACGAGGTCACGTGGGAGCGGGGAGAGGTGAGTTTTTGCGGCGATCGGGGGGGTTTCACACAGCGGGGCACCCCCGATCGGGGTGCCCCACCTAAGTGGACCAACACCCAGGATAGTCAAAATCCTGGGTGTTGGTCCACTTTAAAGTGAAAGCTTGTCGGCAGGGGACATGCACTGGACAATGACTTTAAGGTCTGCTTGAATATGGCAGATTGGTCGCGGATGAAAGTTGGGATTTCTTTGTAACCCGGCTGCATTTTATGGCAGACATAGAAGCCAGGATGAAAGCAGCTTTTGTTCTTTTTTAATGGAGTTTGTGGTGTAATTGGCGCTCTCTGTCATATGCACTTGACTGTAATGTTCCAGTTTAAACTCTAAACAAGAATCGGCTCACCTTTTTACCTAGCGTATAAAATACCCCCCCCCCCCCTCCCCACGTTACAGCGCTAAAAACTGCGTGCTTTGCATTTTGTTTCTCAAAAAACCCCTAGTCTCCCCTCCCCTCTGCCGGTAATTTAATGGCACGACACCGCTCCGGCTGCCTTAATTGTTACATCTAATTAAATGTTGACATTTTTAAAGCGACTCACCTTCTTTCGCAGCTGTCTGATGTGAAAAATTCCGTTGGCTTCGCCTGCGTTGTGATTGCTTTGCTTGTGATGTAATTTGTGATACCCTTGTTAACGATGTCGAATTACACGAGAGAGCCTTAAATAATTTAAACAATGACTTAAAAAACGAACAGGCCCCGTTCTAATCTTAGTCGCTGTTATTGCTCACTTAAATGTTTCATGCATTAGAGCAAGTGTTAATTACAGCCTTTTGGCTGCCATATTTTTTATGTGGCTTCAGGCTTTCCGGCCGTTGCTGGCCTGAACACTACCAGGGGGGCAGCGAGCATCTCTGCTGCCTGAGGCCGACTATAGAACATAAACTACCTGTATATCAACATATGATTGGTCAATGCCGCCATGTTGTTTTTTTAATACATTGGTTATTGGTGGCTTAGCTTGGTGGGGTCACTGAGCCATCAATGGTTAATTGTGTTGAAAAAACAACATGACGGTGTACCATGGGGCAACTATCCTTGCTAAATTATTAATTAACTATATAGGTCCAGAGATTGCAGTCCCCTGTAGATGGTGCTTCCTGAGGCAGCTGCCTCACCCCTGAGCACCCCCTTAAGGTGACCAGAGCTATGGCTTAAACTGGACCTTCAGCATGATTTAATGAAAAGCTCAAACCCTTACAAAACTGTTCCCCAGCATCTAAAATTAATATATTTTAAACCGGACCAACACCCTAACACCTAAATGCACAGGACACGTAGAATACTCACCTTTCTAACGAGCCAGCGCCGGGAAAGGAGTCCGCCGATTGGCCGCGGGCCGCTCACGTAGGCAGGTCCTGCTGGGGGCCGGCACAGAGAACGCGACTACAGCCCACGTGACTGGCCGACGGCCAATCACGGGACTCCATTCCCGGCACTGGCTCGTAAGGAAGGTGAGTATTCTACAAGTCCTGTGCATTTAGGGACGAGGTGGCTGCAGCGTTCTGGATGCCCCCTCGCGCTTCTTTCTAGCGGCAAAGAGCCGGACCAACACCCGTTAATGTAATAACGGGTGTTGGTCCGGTTTAAGTTTTTAGTTACTTACTTATTATTCTTTCCCCCACTGGGCTGCAACTCTGTTCAGGACTCAAGGATCCGGGCGCCGCCATCTTGACTCAGAAGCATCACATACTGAGGAGAGGAGAGAAGAGCGGGATAAAGTACAGGGGGTGGGGTTATAGCTGTGCTTTGCACAGACAGAGCAGAGCTGGTGTCAGGGAAAGGACAGCAATCCCAGAATGCAGAGCGACACAGTCAGAAGACACTTCCTGTTTTCAGGCTGCCTGATGCACCATGAGCCGCCATCTTGGATGTTTAAAGGCTCAAAACATGCAGTACATGCAGGTAGGGTGATTTTTAATGTGGGTTGTTAACCGGGAGGCTCCATCCTGCCTTTTTATACCCACCTGGTTAACAACTTACCAAAGCCTTGAGAAAGAGACCCGTTGTGAGGTCTCGGAACGCGTGGGTACTCATTTGCCGCTGGGGTCGTCATTCCACTAATAGTAAGGAAGGATTTTGTGTTGTTTTGGTTGTTTTCTTCTGCTGCAATTTATGCTGAAACTTTGGACTAGTATATTTTGCACATAACTGTTGGATACTGATGCACTTTGTTTGGCACATGCACTTTAAGGTATTTAGATGATGATTAATAGAGAGTAAGAAATATTGAGGATATTTATTTTAGAGTAGTGTAACTACATTATATATAGAATGGCTCCCACTGCTGGCACACTTTGTAAGTAAAATATTTTATGTGTTTTTAACAAGGATCATGCTGCATATGAATTAATAAAACTATATTTTGATACAATTGATGTGGTGAGTGCAATTGTTAGTCCCCAAGGCTCTTTACGGGGGGGTTGAGGGATCCCCCAATCTTGGGATTTTTATAATTGGATCATATTTTCACGATAGTGCTCCTTAAACTTTCAATGATCCCACAATACATGCTGTATGTATCCATAGGCGAAAAGTTGGTGACGGTATACATAGACGGGAGCAGCACGCAGCAAGCCCCTCATTCAGCTTTCTTAGTCACTCATTAATAACCTGGCTAAGAACGCTGATTGGAGGAGAGTCCGCACATGCACCATGAGATTGGCGGAAGGGTAAGAACCAAGAAACTGGATAGAGTGGAGCATTTTAAGTCGGGACACAGACCAAAACCTGGTATTATTAAAGACAGATCATTGAAAATTAAGAGCTCTAAAAGTGCAATGAAAAGCTCAAAAAGGGGGGCGTGGCTTAGCAATGGCGGCGTGAGGGCTCGTTTTTGAGGAGCTCTGCAGAAGAGATAGCTAAACGAGGGAATCTTACCTTCTTTTTGCCCATCGACGGGATGTCCAAGCGGTGGAAGAGCAGGGTGACCCCTGGCAGTGACAGAGCTGGCAAAATAAGCAAGTTTCTGAGGGCGAGACAGCCGGCCGGGAGCAGCAGAGGAGAGGACAAGATGGCGGCGGCGGCGGAGCGGAGAGATGCATCGCAGGTGACGGCGGCAGAGAGCCCATCATCTGGCCCGGGGGGGCGGCCTGGAGGTCGCTCACCCTCTCAGGCGGCGAGCCCGTGTGCCCGGACGGCGGGGAAAGAAGAACCAGAGGTGGCGGGTCCTGTAGCCGGAGGTGAGGCGCTGCCGGGAGCACCGCAGCGCACGTGCGCCACCGAGTCCCTAGACGGCGAGGCAGGAGCCGGGAGCCGTGGAACGGAGCAGGCGAGATCCCCCGCCCGACGGACCAGGTACGGGGGCAGCAGAGCGCTGAGACCGCCGTCCTCTGTGGCGGCGGTGGAGTCAGCAGAGGACCGGTCGGGAGGACGGGGAAATAGGAGCCCTCCCCCTGCCAGCACAGATAAACAGCTCCCGCATCGGAGGCGCGGTGGCGGGCTGCCCAGGCAGGGAGTCGCAGTGCGGGGTGGAGGAGTCCCCCCCCACCTACAGATCAGCTGGCCCACAGAGCAGGGGTGAATCGGCCCCCACAGAGCATGGGAACAGCATGGCCAGAGGGACTCGGACTGGGCAACAGGGACTGGGAGGATCACCCGGCGGCAGGGATCATTATGGGGCCCCGGAAGGGAATTGAAACCAATGATCCCCTGGAGATGAGACCTGGGGAACAGCAGCTGAGGCTGACCAACTGTAAACACCCGCTTAACCAGCAGGCTCAGTCCCTGGGCCAACCAGCAGCGTGCAGTGGGGCCCCTCCAGCAGAAGAGCCTTGGGCACAGCAGAATGGGAAGAGAGGAAGTGGCCCCGGCACAAGTGTGACAGCGGTGGAGATACATCCCCCTCCCCGTGGCATGAATACATCTGATCTGGGCGACGAGGACGCCCGGGTGACGACGGTGCCCCTTACCAATAAAGCCCACGCGGGTGGTCCCCCTGAGAGCAGTAGACATAGCGCCGCACCCCGGGAGAGCGAAGGGGACGGAGAGTGGCGGGGCTTGCCCCGGGAGCGGAACGCGTCGCCAGACCCGGCTAGTTCTGGGAGCCGCCCAAGCGGCGCAATGGAAGGCCAGGAATTTAATATGTCGCCCCCGGCTAGCCTCGTCTTCTTTTCTGACGGACCTGATAGCCCGGCTCAGCCCCGGTCGCCCGCCGGATCTCAGTTGTTGCCGGCCTCCCCAGACCTAGCACCTCGGGGACCCGTACCGAAAGAGCAATATAATCTCGACATATTATTGAAATTTTTGCCATCCAGATGGGACTTTGAGAATTATACTAATAGGATAGAATCTCTGCTGAGAAGGGAGCTTGAAGAGGTGACACGAGCGGTCTCGGAGGTCTCCGGCAGAGTAAGCTCCCTCGAACGCCACCGGACCGACACGGATCAGCGGCTGGAGGCACTGGAGCGGGCGCAAGCAGCAATGCAACGGGCTCAAGCGGACTCTAACCAACAAACAATTAGGGCCCTGATGCACATAGACGATCTGGAGAACAGGAGCCGCAGGAATAACATACGGATACGCGGTCTCCCCGAAGCCCCGGAGAATAATAATCTAAATGAAGTGGTCTCCAGGATATTTAACATTGTACTGGACAGACCTCCTGAAGAGCACATTGAAATCGACAGAGCCCACAGGGCTCCCGGCCCGCGCTCCATGGATCCTGACAGGCCAAGAGACATAGTCTGTCGGGTCCACTTCTACAAAGTTAAAGACGATATCATGAGAAGGGCATGGGATAGGGGCCCTATCCCCTACAATGGCTCGCGGATTACCTTACTTCCGGATCTCGCCAGACGCACCCTCCACATGCGTCGCCTTATGAGACCGTTGTTGGAGTCAATCAAGTCGGTTGGAGCGGCATATAGATGGGGCCACCCATTCCATCTGGTGGTCACGAAGAGAGGGCGATCGTTTGTTCTGCGGTCGCATTCGCAGCTTCCGGACCTCTTCAGCTTCTTGGAGATCCCGAGTATACCGGTGGACGACTGGCTGGCGCCCGATGTGGGGGTCCCTGGAGAACAGGGAAGACGTCCGCCTCCTAGAGGACCCAGGCCGCAGAGGAATAGAATCAGAGACGGCGGTCGCCGACAGGCTATCTAGATCAGCTGAGGACATCACGGACGCGATGCAGCCCGATCTGCCTTCACCAAGTTTGCCTCCGGTCCGGGGCGCGCGGGCCCCGCGCTCGCGGCCTCGGAACAGTTTTTTTTTCTTTTGTAGAGCCCCGTTCCTCTTCCCCCCTTGCCTGGACCCGTTGTACGGGGGTCGAACCGTGGAACTGAGCCCTGCGTGCTGGACTGCAACCACACGGAGCTGAATGCGTGGTCGGCCATCCTTTCTTCATCCACGGATGGGGTGCCGTGGGCGCGGGTGCGCTGGGGGGGCGGCGCCGGACATGGGCCGGCGTGAATGAGCGCCGTCGGCCCGTGGACGGCGTGGCCTGCCCTGGCTCCTGTGGCCGGCCCCTGGGGGGGTGGGGGGGGGGGCTGGGGTGTGGATAGATGACTTGGTGGGGGTAGGAGGGGGCAACCCATCCTGCCGATGGACGGGGACGTGTTCAGGTGGCTTTCGCGTTCGGCGGGCCTGGGGATGGGAACTTCCCGGCCTCCCGAAGCCGTCTAACCCCTCAGCCGGAGGGGGGATGGCGGGAGGGGGTTGGGAACCTATTATTGATGACTGTTATGAATACAAAGTTGTTTTACTGCTCAGGTTAAAGTTTAATGGTGTTATTAAATGGTGAAGATGTTTACCGGAGGCTTAGCACTCTGGAGAGGTGGACTTCCATAGCGTGTGTATAAGATAGAAGCATCTCCTTGCCCGCGGCTATGGCTTTCCACTTCCCCCCAGTAGGCCAAAACGCTCGACTCTTATAAAGAGGACCAAGGGAGCGTTATTGCTAACGTTAGCATTAGCATTTAGTACCTGTTTGTTCTTATTGTTATTTGTTTCTGTAGTCTTTCCCCCTCTATTTAGAGACCCCTAGTGTCACAACCCCTCCTCCCCCCCCCCCTTTTTTTTTTCCCTAGTCCATCTTCCCTATCCCCTAAGGGGCGCGTGGACAATGGCAGAGTTGGTGGTCGGCTCATTTAATGTTAAAGGGCTAAATGTCCCGGAGAAAAGGTCACAAGTGTTATACGATATGCATAAACACAAGGTTGCCATTCTGCTTCTCCAAGAGACGCATTTTAAAGAGGGGCATATTCCGAACATTAGGAACAGATATTACCCTACCTGGCATCATGCACCTAATCCCAATACCAAAGCAACGGGGGTATTGATTGCTATCCATAAGTCTCTTCCCCACAAGATCGTAGAGGTCAGGACAGACCCCAACGGACGATTCATATTTCTTAAGGTGGAATTGTATACGAAAATGTACACCATAGTGAATATTTATGCCCCTAACACTGACCAGGTGGGCTTCTGTGTAAGAGTTCTGAGGATGTTGGAGGGGTTCTCGGAGGGCACCTTGCTAGTGGGAGGGGACTTTAATATCTCCATGCAGCCTGAGTTAGATTCCTCCTCCGGGGTGTCGGCAGTGTCCCTAAGCAAACGAAACAAACTGAAAAAAGTGTTGACCGATATGCAGTTGGTGGACTCATGGTGGGCCTTACATGGACGAGACAAGGACTTTACGTTCTTCTCTTCTGCTCGGAAATCTTATAGCAGAATAGATTATCTATACTTGAGCCATCACGCCATGGATTGGGCTCCACAAGCGCGGATCGGCCAGATTTTGTGGTCGGACCATGCGCCGATATTCCTTTCTGTGTGTCTACCCGGGCTCTACCCGAGGTGCTGGAATTGGAAGCTCAATAATAATTTGTTGGGGGACGCTGTCTGCATGTCGGGGGTTAGAGAAACGATCAAAGAATTCTTGAGGAATCATACACAAGACCCTACACCCCTTCCATATCAATGGGAGGCTTTGAAATGTGTAGTACGGGGGGAGTTTATTAAGCATGGGACCAGGCTGAAAAGGCAGCGGGCCACCTCAATCCGGGACACTATACAGCTCATTCAATCCTTAGAACGGGACCATAAAAGGAACCCAACAAATGTCTTGCTCCTCGACTTGTTGAAGGCTAGGGAGAAGCTGCAGGGATTATATAGTCAGGCGTATCTAAGGTTTAGGGAACGTCAGAAGGCCATCTATTATGAATCAGCCGACAAAAGTGGGAGACTATTAGCCAGGGCGCTACACCCTAGAAACGTGACCACCTATATACCCAACGTTAGGGGACCACAAGGGCATATGACTATGGTGCCTTCCCAGATAGTAGACGCGTTCAAGGACTAATACCAATCCTTATATAATTTAAGGCAGGATCAGACCACCCCGATATCTGCAGACCCTCCGGAAGATGTGGTTAAATATGTACACGATACTTCTCTTCCCTCCATTCCTAAGGAGGAGGCGGAGGCACTAGAGGAGCCCTTTTCGGTGCACGAGGTGGCCAAGGCAATTAGAGAGACGCCACAAGGTAAAAGCCCGGGGGCAGATGGCTACACCCCCAAATTTTATAAGCAGTTAGCTCCTGAGTTACTTCCCTTCCTGGTCAGAGTGTTTAATTCTATAGGCCCTAAATGCGGGTTCCCGGGGCAGTCTCTAGAGGCCATTATTACGGTCCTACCTAAGCCAGGGAAGGACCCCTCTTTGTGTAGCAGTTACAGACCAATATCACTAATTAATGTAGATATAAAACTATACGCTAAAATTATATCTTCCAGGCTCCAGCCGTTACTTCCAGGAGTGATAAATCAGGACCAGGTGGGGTTTGTGCCGGGGCGGGAGGCACGGGACAACACCAACAAGGTATTGAATCTGATTGCATACGCAAACTCCAATAAGGCACCTGCGTGCCTGTTATCGTGCGATGCGGAGAAGGCATTCGATAGAGTAGATTGGATGTTTCTCAAGGCCTCTCTCCAGCAGGTTGGTGTTGGTCCGTCCCTCCTGTCCAGGATATTGGCTCTATATTCCGGGCCCACGGCGAGGGTAAGGGTGAATGGTCTCCTCTCATCGGCCTTTAAGGTTAGGAACGGGACGCGGCAGGGTTGCCCGCTCTCTCCATTGCTGTATGTTATTACAATGGAACATCTAGCAGTGGCCATACAGCAGAATCCTGATATCCGGGGCGTGGTAGTGGGAGATCGTGAATATAAAGCCTCCTTGGACGCCGACGACCTGCTGCTGCATCTGGGAGCCCCTCTGACCTCCTTCCCAGTGGCCCTCAAGGAATTTGAGACTTTCGGGCGTGTGAGTAATTTTAAAATTAATTGCTCGAAGTCGGAGGCTCTGAATGTCTCCCTCTCGCAGCAGATGGTAAGACAGTTGGAATCCGACTTTTCATTTAAATGGCAGCCCCACTCCATAAAATACCTCGGCGTACAGGTGTCCGCTGACCTGTCTCGCCTATACGAACTCAACTACTCCCCCCTGCTCCTGAAGACGTTGAGCGAGCTGAATGCGTATAATATAAGGCAGTTCTCTTGGTTTGGGAGGATTAATGTGTTAAAAATGGATATTCTCCCCAAATTCCTCTATCTTTTTCGAACGGTCCCTATATATCTACCCAATTGCTTTTTCAGGAGGCTGAGGACGGCATTTTTGAGATTTGTGTGGGGCACGGGGAAACCCCGGATAAGATTTAGCACGCTGACTAGGCTTAAACCAAACGGTGGGGCGGGACTCCCCGATTTGAAAACATACCATGCAGCAGCTATGACTCTCCGCATCCTGGACTGGGCCGAGAGGGGGGAGAGAAAACAGTGGGTAGAGCTAGAGAAGGCGCTGTCTCCCATCAACCCAATCTCTCTACCGTGGGGTGGCCCTCTCCCCAAACGACGGAGAGACACTCTCCCTTTTTTGGCAGGGCAATTTCTGAGGGTGTGGGACAATATGACTAGGCGGGGAGAGGTGATTCTTAGGCCCGGCCCATTGACTCCGCTTTTTGATAATTACTCCTTCGCCCCGGGCGTACAAGCCGGGAGTTTCCTGGCGTGGGAGGCGTCATCTAATGTTACTATAGGGGACATTATGGCCTCAGGCAGGTTCCCTACGTTGGAAGAGATGAGGCAAGGCGCACCGGGTCGGCGTATTTCTTGGCTCCTGTATAATCAGCTGAGGGCCTTTATGAAATCTCAGAACCTCGCGGATCGAGGCGTCAGGCCTTTAACACAGTTGGAACACACACTGACTCGAGCCCCCCCGGATAAACATGCGGTCGCTGTCCTATATCGTACAATGCTGGGGATCAGGCATTGTTCGCCACCGGGATTTATTAGAAAATGGGAAAAGGAACTGGGTGTACAGTTCGACAACGAGGACTTAGACAAGATTTATTTATTCACCCATAAACTCTCGACCCCATGTGCAGCGCAGGAACGGAATTATAAGGTTTTGACCTGGTGGTATAGATGCCCGGCGGATATTCATAAATACAATAGGTCCAGCTCTGATAGGTGTTGGCGGTGCTCGAAAGAGCTTGGCACCATGCTACATATTTGGTGGGGTTGCCCTACTGTCAGGAACCTTTGGGAGAGGGTCGTGGCAACCTATAATTCCATTGTGGGAGAGTCAGTGCAGAACACCCCGCAGTTGGCATTGTTGTCTCTGCTTCCTGGGTCCATTTCTAGGAACAAAAAGGGGGTCTTGAGGCATTTCATTACAGCAATGAGAACAGTCATTCCAAAACATTGGAGGTCTACGGTCCTGCCGACGTTCGTGACGTGGGCCCGGGAGGTTGAGGGCATACGCAGAATGGAAGAGATGATTATGGAGGCCAGGGGCATGCAGGAGGCACACACGCTGACCTGGGCGGCGTGGATTGATTACAGGGATAATCGCTTATCCTCTGAAGCACCATAGACGGTGATTGGCCACGCGCTTCTTCTTCCACGTCCCGCACCCTAATCCCCCCCTTCCCCCTTCCCTCCCCTTCCTAGTGTCTCTTTAGTTCCTTCTCTAATCCCTTCTCTACCTCTATCTCCTTCTTCGTTATCAATGGAGGTCTGCAGGAGACATGGTAGGCTTTACCCGCTCCCGCTCGCGTCGTTGCTGCTCTGGTGGGACCGGATGATCTGTAACTGGGGCGGCCCTCTGGACTCTCAGGCTGACCCCATGGGAGACCGCGATGGACGGGGGGGCGGGGGTTGATTTCGTTTTGAACATTACTGTTCTCGAGGTGTAATAGTCGAACCTGCAGTCCGACATGACTATGTTAGACTATCATTCCTGTCATTGTTATCTTGCTATGTTCTAATGTACACTGTTAACCCTGAAAACTTGAATAAACTTATATTATAAAGAAAAGCTCAAAAAATACTTGAATTTAAATTAGACCTAAACCCGTGATAGGAGAGTTGTTGCCCTGCTGTGTGTACCCCCCAGTTCCCCCCTAAAAACTCACATGTGCCTGGTTCCATGCTACATGTGTGTGCTCTCATCCAATCAGCACCATATTCCTTGGCTACTGCCATGCGCCATGGAATCACCAGCAAGGTGAATAAACAAGGAGAACCAGAGGATTTCACTTAGTGGCTCTCCCAAATTGGATCCTGTAAACAAAATGGGTATTGTGCAGGAAAGCATTCCTATGGCTGAAGCCACCTGTGCATATCCCCTCTGCAAGCCCAGTTTGGCTTACCTTCATCTTGCTCCTTCTGGGACACCAGGCCTCACGATTGAACCTTAGTGGTCATATGATCCAGAATCAATTTGGCAGCCAGAAGAGAGATCCAAATCACAGGGCCGATTTTGCAGAGGGAGTGTCATAACTAGGAAAAGCCAAAGGGCATCCCAGGAGGTCTGGGGAGTCCCCGGTGTGGGAGTCTGGACACAGGTAGGGGACCAGACAGCGGAGTACGGGACTTGGAAAATGGACGACAAACAACCCACCTGCGCCACCAAAGCGACAAGCTGGCAACCACCTGGAACATGGGAGATGCGGTACTCGTAGAGCCCGTAACCTACCTAGGTCTTCAGCAGCGCCCCTAAAGATTGAGAATACACAGACCATGGGTGGTCCTGTGGTGGGTGCAGACTTGGGGGGAGGGGAGGGAGGGTAGATTCACACAACAAGATACAGAATGAAAGGCTTGGGCCGCCAAGCAGAAAGTGTTGGATCTGTGCGCTGGTGCAGACAATGGAGGGTCTGGGGCAAATGGAGCACAGATAACAGAGGCCATTGGCCCTGATGAAGACATAGCCCAGACACCGGAGGGCTGTGGGCCCTGGTGCAGACAATGGAGGGCCATAGGCCCTGGTGCGGACACAGCACAGACAATGGAAGGAACAGTGACACAAACAATGAAAGCCAGAGGGACCAGCAAGGACTAGCAAGGCGTGAGCTCAAATACAGAATACAAGAATGCCCATGGGCCCACCAAGGACTAGGATGGTGTGAGCCCCAATACAGGATTCAAGACGGTGGTTCAGAGGATTGGAGAAACACAACAGCATGATTAAAGCCAGGTGATGAAAAACATGGCAGCTTTAGGACCCAGGGCAGAACCACACCAATCCAGGGCACCAACACCCTGGCCATGCCAGTCCTTACACGGAGCCTTGTTAAGGTTAGACAAACCAGGCTTGGTTAGTATCACTTTAAAAAGGAGCTAAAGTCTTATTAAGTACTGAAACATGTTTGTGTATTTGTTTTGGCAAGCCTTAGAGCGGAACAAAACTCAGGTTTGTTTACTTTCCCGGGTTTCGCTCTGCTTCCCTGGGTGAGACCCCCCCCCCCCAATCTCCTGATCTGCTTACTTCCGTCCCGGTCCAATGGTCACGGGCTACCATCCAATCAGGGCCCCTTGCTGTGATTATGTCATTTGGCAAGCAGCTCTGATTGGAATGAATGGGGAGCGCACGCTCGAGCATCCCCTCATATACCCGGGAACGCTCGCACAAACATCCCTCTGAGGATTGTCTTTGCGTTACTTGTCAGCAGTGGAAATGTAGAAATACTGTCATTTATAATACAGTCAAGACTTTCTTTTCTTTTATATATATATTTCCATTTGTTGTGAAAAGAAGCTGCTGGGTTTATAAATGAGTAACAGCAGCATTTGTGAAATTGGGACTCACGTCCCGTATTTATGAGCCCCCCCCCCCAGCCTCATCCCTGTTATTACATATCAGAGGAAATCTATGCAAGCGTTAGAGGATGGCGCCTTGTATTCCCAGGCCCGGCGTCAGACAGGAGTCGCAATACACAGATGACATGATGTCACCGCTCATAACACGCCAGGTTCAGTGGTGTCTTTACAAGGTGTTTGTGAGAGGTGTGTAAATTATTTATATGCGTCATCTATTGTTTAAGCAAGCAGTTTCCCATTTCTTTTTATCCTTTACTGTTACGAGAAAATATTACTAAGAACTTAGCATTCTATTTACAACAAACCCTATGCATAGGAGGATAATAATTGTTCTGTGTTATGCCTTGGTTTGAGAACCCTTGTCTAAGAAGGATGCTAAGTGCTGCTTATCATGTGACCCTATAAGTGCCCCCCCCATGATTCACTGGTGCAAGAGTGGAAGGTTCTCGCTCTCTTTACTTCTCATCTTGCCAGCCTACCTAGAGGTTTTGTCACCCTCTGTTGCCAGACCATTTCTCACTGTTTTCTGCTATACATGTTTTTAGTACATGTACATGTAACTGTGATTTTTGAAGAGATTTCCCAGGAAAATTAGATAATGTTTTTTTCAGACCAGAGCTTGGACTATAACATAAAATGGCTTGTTTGTCATTGTGTTAGTGTATTTCCGATATTTTTGGGGTATAATATGTGCCAAAAAAATTTAAAAATCTATTTTTTACAATTTGTAGTGTTTTTTAAAAATGTATGCTTTTCAATAAAATCATATTGCGTGTAAAAGCCCCATTTTTCCCATTTTCAACGGTACCACATATGTATTTGCAGACATCCTTTCCTCCCCCAAACTGAAACTACGCTTTAGGAGATTTTCAGATACAAACAACTGCTATTCGCACCTTGCAGTTTTTAAAGCAAAACAGCCCTTTACATTTGAAATAAACCCCACATATTCTCTGGAAGTACACACCTTAAGCTTTCTAGGCGTACCAGGCTTGTTGACATGGTTGATGTAATTCTTTGGTTGCACAAGGTTTTCTTAGTAAAGCTTGCATGTAACAGTAATTTTAAAGTGCAAGGTCCAAGGAACAGAACAATGCCCAACATGCATAGCTACTTTTAACCCTTTTACCTGCCAGCCTACTTGAGATTTTGTAACCCTCTGTTGGCCATTGTGCACCATGTTTACCTGTGAATTTTGTAGAAATTTCCAGGAAAATAATATTTTTTTTTTCGTCAGAGTATGGGCTTTAACATGTCTCCTTTTTATTGAGCTTCCTGGCCCAGATCACTGAATATAACCTCCTGACTGACAATTTGGAAGTCACACCTCTATACTGCTCACAAGAAAGTTTGGCCCTATAGCACCTCTTTCCCTATCTCCCAGCACTTTAGGTACAGAGAAGGTCTAAAGTGTTGTTATCTGTTCTAGGTCTGCTCAAAGTGCTTGTGCGTAAACCAAGGAAATCAGCTTTGCTTACAATACAAAAGGTTTTAACATGTTCTGAAATTTTTAGATGCTTTGAAATGGCTCAATATATACAGTTCCCAGGAGGGATTGGAATTCTACATCTTGCTCTGTCATGGCTCCTCCTACCTCTCAGATCACACTTTTAGCGTTTCCCACAATGACACGGTATCCTCTTCTCGCCCTTTTATCTGTTGGGGTACCTCAAAGATCTGACCTTGGTCCCCCTACTCTGGCCTTGAACAACTTATAAACACTTTTGGCTTCCAACACCACTTTTATGTAGATGACACCCAAATCTACCTCTCAGGCCCTGACCTCTCCTCCTTCCTATCTCAGGCCCCGGACTGTTTAAAGGCAATCTCTTCATTCATGTCCTCTCGCTCTCTTAAACTGAAAATGGACAAAACAGAACTTGCCATCTCCCTACCATCCAATTCTGCTCCCATCTTCAACATCAATATTCTTTCTGTGACCACTCTATCACTGCAGCCCCTTAAGCATGTTGTCTCTGTATTATACTTGACTTCTCTCCTTCTTTTACATCTTATATTCAGTTACTAGCCACCACCTGTCACCCCTGACTCCAAAATATCACACGCATCTGTCCCTGCTCTCGTTTGATGCCACTAAAATTCTAGTGCATGCCCTGACCATCTCCCGCCTAGACTACTGAAACGTCCTCCTCAGTGGTCTATTGGCCAACAGACAGCTACCCCTGCAATAAGGCCCCAACTCTGCTGCCTGTCTCATCTACTTATCCTCTTCCTCTACTGCTCCTCTCTGTCAATCACTCCACTGGCTCCCACTTTCTGAAAGAATTCAAATTACTAACCCTAACCTTCAAGGCTCTCCACAACCAAGCCCCCTCATACATTTCATCACTAGTCCAAAAATACCAACCCAGGAGCAGTTTCCGCTATGCTTACGACCTCCTCATGTCCTCTACCTTGATCACTTCCTCCCACTCTCAAGTCCAGGATTTCACACGCACTACTCCACTTCTCTGGAATGCCCTTCCTGATACAATTCATCACTCTCCTTCCCTTAAAACGTTCAAAACCACAATTAAAACTACAATTAAAAAATCATCTGACTTAACCCACCCATCTTACCGTTTTATCATCCCTCAACACACTGGGCATGCTTAGTACATTCCCTTTGTGATCCTATTGTCTCACCCCCTTTTCCTTTGAATTGTAAACTTGCAAGGTCAGGGCCCGCTCTGCTAATGTATTTCTGCATCTATGTGTTTATTTACCTGTCTGTTACATTTGATTTATAATATTATGTGTTTTATATGCATTGTTGTCATTGTAAGTATCTACTTGTCTTATCCCTGTACTTCGACCTTGTACAACGCCACGGAATAGGAAGGTGCTTTATAAATAAACAATAATAATATTAAGGTGGGAGGAAGCTAGTGTGCGCCTGGACAGGGACTTTAAAAATATTATTCATACACAGTGTTAGAGGGAAGAAGAATTACATGCTTCGATAAAAATGCCAGAATCACAACGTCGCAAGACTCACTATGGAATTGAGCATCTGTAAAGGACATCCAAGGTCGCTGGCCCCCGAAATTCCTCCAGAACTACTAACCAGACTGTGTAACAAATCAGTGAAACCTTGAACTGAACTGAGCAGAACAAGATGGAATTAGGCGAATCTCTCACACCACATTGTCGCAAACAAACTGCCTGCAACCCTGATAAATGCTTTTTCATCCCTCAGTCCATAAGGAATCCTCCATAAGGAATACTCATCTGCCCCTCCAGTGCTGCTAATGTGGGCTACCAATGCTAGCTGGAGGAGCTAGTCCAGACCACGCCCCCTCTGTATTGATGGCTTAAATTACACTTTCAGAGCTGCCATTGAAGTTCAGCTAAACGCTTCTAGCAAGCGCTTTCAATCCCAGTGCCGCCCCACCCATTATGCTTATTTTTATGACACATCACAGCTCCAAGAGCCACGCCCAAATGCTTCAACAAAATAAATCATTTGTTAAAACAGTAAACTTGATATGTCGCCCGTTTCTTCTTTAATTTAAAAATGGAAAACAGTTTTGTAGCCCGACACATTGGTCTAACAATTGCCTGCAATATCACTTTAAAATGGACTAAAACCCAGGATTTTTTACTATCCTGGATTTTGGTCCTTGCCCCTGGGGAACCCCCGATCGGGGTGCTATTTGAAACCCCCCAGGTCACCCGAACAAACTCACCTCTTCCCAGTCCTACAACGCATGCACGGCTGCTCGTCCAATCAGTGCGCTCTGATCTGCTCGAACCCCTTCGTCCAGGAGCTCATCTAATGCGAGCGGATCCAAGAACGCTGGCGGGCGCATCCCTGTTACCCTCTAACAGGGAGGGTGCCCATGCCGGACATTCACAAATGACTGCCGTGAGCACGCGCCCGGCTGAATGGATAGCGGGTATGAGGCCGCTGGTCGCGCACGTGCAGTTGGACTGGGAACAAAGGTGAGTTTTCAGGCAATCTGGGGGGTTTCACACAGCAGGGAACCCCCAATTGGGGTGCCTTGGGGGCAGCAAATTTGGTGGGTTTTGGTCCTCTTTTACAACTGAGAGACCTTTTAGCCACTTGAATCCATTAGAACCTTATGCTGCATGGGCCACAAAATGGAACAGAAACGTTAGGTATCTCTGCTACCCTAAGCAAAGTTCTGTGTGGCCCTGTGCATTAATCTGACATCCAGTATATTTGTTTTGTCTTGCAAGTGCTGTTCAAATACTTTGTACGGTGTTTGCTAAACAATAACTATGCTGGATGAATAAGTAAACATTTTATGAACTCATTTCCATTTTGGTTCTTATAGGGCGCGCGTTGCTCCGACTCACAGACAAGAAGCTGGAACGGATGGGGATCTGCCAGGAAAGTCAGCGGCAATACGTCCTCCAGCAGGCCCTGCAGCTCAAAGTGCGGGAGGAGGTTCGAAACCTCCAGCTTCTCACACAAGGTTAGCAAAGCATTTTCTTCTTTTGGCTGATTGGTAATTCACTATGTTGTCAGGAAAATAAGGGGCTGACATATTAATCTGAACAAACATGCCCTTTCATGGCATGAATTACTTTCTAAAGGTCTCCTATGTTAGTGTGAAGAAAGCGACAATAGTTGTAAGGAACAATGCAGAAGCTGGGATGTGCCATTGACCTCTTGGCAGGATGAATGTCGTCTTGATCTACAAAATATTGGTGTTCTAATGGTTTAAATGTCACACTGCTACAATGAAAATAGCTTTAAAGACCGTATCTGAGAACACAGAATGTAGCCATTTGTACGTTTTTATTTGTCGTGCTGTATTCTATTTGCTGTGCAGTATCAATGCGGAAACAAGGTTCCAAAAATGCCCTAGAAAAAAAACAAACAATACAAGATCATGTAAGACTTCTGCTTAAGAAAGGGATAAGAATACAATTTTCTCTCTATTCACTTGGGGGCACCAACATTACACTGTTGATTAGAGGAGGACACGTTTAGTCATGCTGAATTTAGTTTGTGTTTTTTCTAGCAACTTACGGGTTGGAGTGGGCCTCTCCTACCATAAGGTAGTGAGGACGATCCTGAGGGGATAGGACTCGGTGGCACGAGATGCTACTCAGCACAACCAAATGTTTACCATATTTCTAGGTCCTGCCCACTCCCTGTATTCTGTATTAAGTGGGATCTATGGCAGCAGAAGTAAGAAGGTGCATCTAAGAATTCAGTTGTGGAGGCCACTTTTCTGGTGGGCCCTGGGGACTCCTGGTTGGAGGCATCCCTGTTTGTCCTTTCAGTTGTCTTCATCAAACAAGGAGGCCAGAGGGACTCCACAGACCTTTCATGAACCAGTCAAAAAGAACATATCTGCTAAGCTTAGGAGACTCCCTAATTATGAGGATATTATGCATATCCTCACCAAGGAATAAATATGGCTTACTAAACCTAAGTGCAAAGCCATTATCTAAGCCCAAGGTCTGTTCAGTGGCTCAAGAAGGGGGTTGCAGCTTTCTCAGAGCAATTCACTGACTACATACCCCTGGTTTCTGTTGACCTAGGTAGGCTAGCCAGCCATTAGTTGGCCAGTCCTGTAGTCTCTTTTTCTTTGCTGTATTCAATTAAAAAGAAGATTGACCCCACAATTCGTGGAGTGAAGGGCTCTTCCCCACATTTCATTTTTTCATTGATATACAAGTACCCCTCTATTTCCTAGCCATATGTCTGTATGATAATTAATATTGCTATCGATGGAAACAGGAAGATCTACTTTTTATTTGGGCACCATTTATTTCCCACTTTACGAGAGGGTATTCTTACTCTTCTTATTCTTACTCTGCCCCTCCCCCCCCCCCCATCTCACTTCTTCCTTTCTCATCCACAATTCTCAAAGAAGATATCCACACAAAACTGGCTCACCATCTGTCCGACAACTCACTTGATCCTAACCAATCAGGCTTTCGCTCAAATCACTCCACAGAAACCACTCTCACTAAAGTCACTAATGATGTACTAATTGCAAAATCCAAAGGCCACTACTCTGTTCTCATTCTTCTTGATCTATCCTCAGCCTTCAACACTGTTGACCATGCTTTGCTTCTCAATATTCTTTCTTCTCTTGGAATTCAAGGCCTTGCTCTCTCTTGGCTCTGCTCTGCTCTCTGACTGGTCATTTAGTGTATCTTACTCAAACATCGTTTCCTCCCCTCGTCCATTGTCTGTGTCACGGACCGGGTGGAGCGGACTCGGGTGTGGATCCGCTTTAACTGTGGAACCGATGGCGGGTACCGTGTCAGGGGAGCGGAGTCTAAGAGGCCACCGGTATTCACCAGAGCCCACCGCAAGGCAGGTTGGTCTTGTGCGGCGAGTGACCCCCAGATCGCTACCCCCTAACAGCGGCCCAGTCCCACAGTCAGCCGAGGTTCAGTGAGGTACACAAGTGGCAGGCAAAAAGGCGTAGTAAGTACAGGCAGAGATCGGGGCTGGCAGCACAGGTTCGCGGTAAAGGTGAGTAGCCGAGGTCGGGGCAGGCAGCAAGGTTCAGAGTCGCGGACAGGCAGAGGTCGGTACACGGGTGAGCAATCCAAGAATGTCTGACTTTCAACAAGCATGGAGAGACCAAGATCTGGCACAGAAGGAAAGGAAGTGCCTCTTTAAATAGGGGAAGTGGATGCAGGATTGGATGAGCAGGCGCCAATCAGTGCTGTACAGGCTCTTTAAATCTCAGGAATCCAGTGCGCTCGCCCTCTAGTGGACAGAGACGTGCGTGCACCTGAGCATGTGAGCAGGAAGCATGGGGGGGAAGGGCGGCAGCTGAATGCAGCCATGAGGAAGTGCTGCAAGATGGATGACGGCTGCATGCAGCCATGGAGGTAAGTGACTTGCTGTGAGACGGGCATGCAGCGCTCGCCCTAACAGTACCCCCCCCCCCTTGGGTCTCCCCCTCTTCTTGGGACCCAGAAAGTCAGCGATGAGACTATGAACCGGAATGTTCTCTTCAGGTTCTAATTTCAAGACTTTGCTGTATTGGCGAGGAGATACAAAGGCCTCTCCGGCTGGTGCCTGTACCAGGGCGGAGGGAGCAGTGACAGGAGCAGGTTTGGCGGGAATGGGTCCAAAACACCTCTTGGGGCAGGCTGGGCCCCATGACTTAATATCGCCAGTATTCCAGTCAAGCGTGGGGTCATGACGTTGAAGCCAAGGTAGGCCGAGAAGAATTGGAGAAGTGCTACTGGGGAGGACGAAGAACTCAATACCCTCCAGATGGTCGGGTCCAACCTTCAAAAGGAGCGGTACTGTGCGATATCGCACGATGCAATCAAGTCTATCTTCATTGACTGAAGCAATAACTAGAGGCCCTGCGAGGCGATTCACAGAGATATTATACTTGTCAATCAAAGAGGCCCCGATGAAGTTTTCCGCGGAGCCCGAATCCAGAAAAGCCGACAAATTCACAGAGACGTTAGCAGAAATGGAGAGTTGCACTGGAACCGTAAGGCGTGAAGAGGTAGCACACCCAACCAGGGATGCCTCTCCCACCCTTACTAGGTGCGCCCGTGGCGGGCGAACAGGACAGTCTTTCAAGAAGTGCTCGGAGCTGGCACAGTACAAACAAAGGTTCTCGTTTCTTCGACGAGTTCTCTCCAACGGAGTTAGGCGAGATCGGTCCACCTGCATAGCCTCCTCAGTGGAAGGCGCATGTGCGGGCAAAGGTGGATGTTGGAAAACAGGGGCCAGACGTGAAGCCCTCCTAGGGCACTCAAATTTCTTTCCCAGGCGGAGTTCCTCTCGCCTTTCAGAAAAACGCACATCGATGCGTGTGGCCAAGCGAATAAGATCAGTCAAAGACGAAGGCAAATCACGTGCCGCTAGGGCAGCTTTAATATGGCTAGAAAGTCCTTTCTTAAAGGAGGCACATAAGGCCTCATTATTCCAGGATAATTCTGACGCCAGGGTGAGGAACTGTACGGCATATTCGCCAACAGACCGGTCGCCCTGGTCCAAGTTAAGCAGGGCTGCTTCTGCCGATGAGGCCTGGGCTGGTTCCTCAAAGACATGGCGAAACTCAGAAACGAAGGCATGTAAGTTGGAAGTCACTGGTTCGTTGCGATCCCATAATGGAGTGGCCCAGGCCAGGGCCTTTCCTGTAAGCAGACTAATAATAAAGGCCACTTTGGCTCGTTCAGTGGGAAACTGGTCCGCCAACAACTCCAAGTGCAGGGAACATTGGGCAAGGAACCCTCGGCATAACTTGGCATCCCCATCATATTTAGCCGGCAAGGAGAGACGGATTCTGGCAGAAGACGTTACCGGGGGCTGTGGCGGTAATGCTGGAGCCGGTGATGGAACTTGCTGTTGCTGAATCGTTAATAATTGCTGCATCATGGCAGAGAGTTGATTAATCTGGCGGGACTGCATAGCCACTATAGCAGGCAATTCAGTGGCATCCGGCAGCGGCACCTCAGCGGGATCCATGGCCGGATCTTACTGTCACGGACCGGGTGGAGCGGACTCGGGTGTGGATCCGCTTTAACTGTGGAACCGATGGCGGGTACCGTGTCAGGGGAGCGGAGTCTAAGAGGCCACCGGTATTCACCAGAGCCCACCGCAAGGCAGGTTGGTCTTGTGCGGCGAGTGACCCCCAGGTCGCTACCCCCTAACAGCGGCCCAGTCCCACAGTCAGCCGAGGTTCAGTGAGGTACACAAGTGGCAGGCAAAAGGCGTAGTAAGTACAGGCAGAGATCGGGGCTGGCAGCACAGGTTCGCGGTAAAGGTGAGTAGCCGAGGTCGGGGCAGGCAGCAAAGGTTCAGAGTCGGGGACAGGCAGAGGTCGGTACACGGGTGAGCAATCCAAGAATGTCTGACTTTCAACAAACATGGAGAGACCAAGATCTGGCACAGAAGGAAAGGAAGTGCCTCTTTAAATAGGGGAAGTGGATGCAGGATTGGATGAGCAGGCGCCAATCAGTGCTGTACAGGCTCTTTAAATCTCAGGAATCCAGTGCGCTCGCCCTCTAGTGGACAGAGACGTGCGTGCACCTGAGCATGTGAGCAGGAAGCATGGGGGGGAAGGGCGGCAGCTGAATGCAGCCATGAGGAAGTGCTGCAAGATGGATGACGGCTGCATGCAGCCATGGAGGTAAGTGACTTGCTGTGAGACGGGCGTGCAGCGCTCGCCCTAACAGTCTGTGGGTATACCAAACGGCTCTGTCCTAGGACCCCTACTCTATACCCTGTATACTTACGGTCTTGTCCAACTCATAACCTTACTAGGCTTCCAATATCTTTTCTATGCAGATGACACACAAATCTCAAATCTCTCTTGCCTCCTATCTCGCCTTCCTGACTGTCTAACAGCCATTTCCTCCTTTATGTCCTCTTGCTCCCTCAAACTAAACATGGACAAAATAGAACTGGTCATTTTTTCACCATCTAACTCTCCTCCTCTCCTCTCTAACATGACAGTCTCTACTGACAGCTGCACAATAACTGCAACTCCCAAAGCTCGGTGCCTGGAAGTCGTTCTGTACTCGACCCTTTAATTGAAGCCTCACATTCACTCTCCTGCCATCTCCAACTTAAAAACATCTCCTGCATTGGTCTTCTTCCTCTTACCCGACACCACTAAAATGCTAGTACATTGCTCTGGTCATAGCCCGACTTGACTACGGCAACGCTGTCGGGCTCGTCGTCTTTCTTGCTCCTCTATCGGATGCAGGTGTGCTGTCAGATCTCCATCGCTGTCTGTGCGCAGTTGCAGACATGTATGCTTGGGTGTTTGTACACAATCTGACTCTTCATCCATTGCACTGCTCAACAGCGCCACCTGGAGTTCAGCACACTTCAAGTGCATGAAGCCTAGAGCTTAAGCTCTGGGGCTTTCTTATACTTCCGAGTTTTCCTTGGTCTCAGTGGACAGGAAGAGACATCACTCATGCTCTGAGATGTCCCTCTTAGCTTTATTGACAGCACAATTTAAATGGACAGCTGGTCTGTTTTCACTGCTGTGTTATCAGCTCAGTTCCTGGAAACTGTGATTCCTGTTTCCTACGTTTCCTGACTGTCTTCCTGGATTGACCTGGCCTGCTCTCGATCAGCACTAGGACGGATTACATGGTTTGGAATTGTTTATCGGACTTTGCCTGTTTGCCGCCAGCCCCAAAACTCGGATTTGTTTATCGGACTTTACCAGCCCCAGAACTCTGATTTGTCTGATTGAACTTTATTTCCTCGCTTCGCCCCCACACCTGGATCTCCACCCAGCCCACGCTACTTGTCAGAAGTCTACTTTCCCATGGTTGTAGCCAGGAGGCCTGACAAACACCCCCCTTTGTGGCTTACCAACAAAAAGACTAGCACCCCTCCAATCTATTCTGAACTCGTCTGCTTGCCTCATCCACCTCTCTTCTCGCTTTTCCAGTGCTTCTCCTCTCTTTCAGTCTCTCCACTGGCTGCCAGTCTCACTGAGAATTCAGTTTCAAATTCTAACTCTTACCTACGAGGCTCTCTTCAGCCAGGCACCTCTTTATATCTCATCTCTAATATAACGCTATCTCCTTTCTCCTGGCCCCCACCTTGGTCACCTCTTCTCACTCCTGTCTCCAGGACTTCTCACGTGCCACTCTCTGGAATGCCCCCCCCCCCCCCTTTACAACCCTATACTTTCCAACACTTAAAGCTTTTAAAACTGCCCTCAAAACCTACCTCTTCAGACAAGCCTATAACCTGTTTTAAGCAGTTCCACAAGACACATGACACCAATACCTACTACTTGTCACCCATCTCCTGCATCTCTACCCTATCCTTTACACTGTAAGCGTGAAAGGTCAGGGCTCTCCCTCCTAGAGTGTCCTATTCTCATAGTGCCTGCTTGTTGCATTTGGCCTGCAATTGGTCTATTACTACATTTTAAAGCGCTATGGAAGAAAATGGTGCTCTATAAATAAATAATAATAATACACCACTGCAACGCAAAGATGAAGGTGTGAGATTTCCCTCCTATACTTTTGCCACTCACAGATGTTATATCGGATAAGTATCCCCCATGAAATCAATGACCACATTTTTTTTTTTTACTTATTTGTTTGATTTTGTTCCCTTTATGTTAGTGAAAATTAAGGGTTCACAAACCTTCAAGCACCACTATAAATAGAAACTACTTTTCCAACATCTGCCTCCTTGAACATTATGCATGGGAGAACAATGCCCAATTAAAAAAGTTTTTTTTTTCATATGATGGCAGGTTCACAGTTTGTTGAAGCTATATGTGCGAGTGTCAGATAAAGAGAGATGATAATACACCAGAGCCTGAATATTCATTTGCTCAGTCGCCTGTGGTGAATCGTCTCAGTAACAATACAATGTGAGAAGCAGATGTTGGAAGATCAAGGTGTGAGATGAGACGCGGCTGCTGGCTGGATGGTTTCCACTGTAGTTATGAGCTGTAGTGTGGATGGAAAGAGCAGATTGCACCGCTAATCTCAGCGGCTCCATCATTACAGTTTTAAATGGATGAAGAAACAACAGCCTTCATATTTGTACTGGAAGATGTTTGAAAGTTCCCTGTCTGATGATGCTTCGTGAGGGGTACCAAGGACAGGAGGCAGATGGGCCTTGTAGGCAGTCCAATTAATGATGAGTCTGTGTAGGATTCAAATAGCAAGAGGAAAAGTTCTGTACATAGAGTAACACAAACAGTCATGCAAGGCAAAAAAGAACTGTAATGAAGTTTCAGCCAAGATTCATTACCAGGAAAGCCAAGATGGCTTTTGTTATTGAAGCCATTGTGCGTGTTTAAAGCACCACGGAACTCTTAAGCGAAAAGTGCAAGTGCACAGAAAAACACTTGAAGGTGCCCAGCCTGGTTCCTCCTTGAAAGGAAAAAAAAAACATATGCCCTTCCCTGGAGGATGAACCCCTTACAGGAAAATACAAACTTCTCCACTCTGAGGAATGGTGAGGCCTCAGGTACTAACTGAAACAGTCCCTTTGGACCTCAAGTTTAAACTCCCTCAGCCTGTCATTCCCATGTTGCCAAGCCAAGTACCAGATCAGGCTCTGACCGATACTTTCCAAGGAGGACGGCCTCCTCGTAATAACAAGATCCTCAGTTTGCACTTGTATGGTGATGCAACACACCAGGTACTAACCCGGATCTCGGGTCCTGCTTTCCAAGATAGTTACCAACCTCACGAGGGTCTCAAGTTGACAAGTCTGTGTATCCAGCTGGAAACTTCAGACATTATCTTTGGGCGGTTAATACATCCTATTGCAACACCCAATATGGACACTTGGCTTTTAAAGCGGACCAAAGGTCAAAAAATTGATGTTTAGTAAATTACTTCTGTAAAGCTCCCTCTGATAAAAACTATTTGAGAGGGCTCAACTCCATGCAGATGCTCTGGAATAACAGACCAATTCTTTGTTGCAGAACTGCATGAAAATGGCAGCCCACACCAAGCAGAGAGATGAATGCATCTGAAACACGGGCAGCTTGTGTATTATGTTACATAAACACACACACTGAATAACCACCTGCTAGAGGGAGTGTGTGTGTGGGGCGGGAGCTGCAACAATGTTTCTTTAACACTGTTCACTGCGTAATCTGGATTTACCGCACACCATTCAGTCAGGGTAAACATATGTATCTTCTAAAATGTTACAATTCTTTCAGCTGTGCAGCAGAGCAATGAGTCATCACAGCTGATGTCTTTCTACTAGAAATAAAGGCAGATTGCACTGATATGTGAGGCAATTTTTACAGTGGTATGGGATATTCATGTATGTGGCAAAATGGCCACTCCCATGCAGTTATGCAGAATAGAATCTGCCTGCTATTCCATAACATCTGCATGGAGTTAAACTCTCTCAAATAGTTAATCACTAATTGCAAGAGTGGGGCTATAGGGGTGCAATTTAATCAAATATCTTTTTTTGAGTTTTGGTCCCCTTTAAGCCACAAGTCCTAACTGTATTCCTTTATTGATTCATTTAATCTATCTCCAGATTTGAGAGAGACCAGCACACATTCGATTTCTCTAAACAAGAGTCTAGTGTTGTCTGTTGCATTACTTTACTGCCAAACTAAATCTAAAATTTGATGGCTTTCAAGATTCTGTCAGTAAGTGGAATATGGCAGCTGGTGAACAAGGTATACACAGGGTCAGCTCCAGGCTTATGTGGTCCCTTGCATAGTGGATATGCCAGCAATTCTAGGAGGTCACACAGTAGAATATCACAGATTGGGATGCTCCAAGTATAGGAAATCAGCTGGGATGGGCAACTTAAAAGCAGAACAAAACCCAGCACTTCCTCCCCAGGAATCTAAATCAAGATGCTCCATTGTGTGGAACCCCGCTATTCGAGGGGCACCAGCTGTGGCGGTGCCCTACCAGTCCACTGCCAGTCACCCCCCCCCAAAGGCCGGCCCTGTCAGTGGGTCCCCCTGGGCTTTGCTGGGTGCTGACACCGGCCCTGGCTATGAAGATTCCACGTTTTCAAGTCACATTACATTCATAAAGGATTTTGAGGCTGGGTTTTTTTGGTCACCAGGCTGTGGCGGACCAGATCTGCATTCTTTTTTGCCATCAGTAGATGCCATCCTTTGGCCACCAAGTGTAACAAACAGTAGCATGATACTTTGATCTTGCAGCATAGTGTTGGGTTCCTGCACTTGTTGAGACAGCATTTGGATATTTAGAGTGGTTGCTGTGTTCTCCAGTGAAGAATAGAAAAAATAAATAAGTTTTATTTTAACCCCCCAAACCCCATATCCTAAAAATCACATTAAAATGAAATTCACCAGGACGTATAGATCCCATTTAAATTTTATTTATTTTTGCCTCCTTATCAGTTACCATGTGGTTTGGGTTATTGCTTCTGCTTATTTATTTTTATTCTATGGCTGGTTACAGATCTCAGGTCCACAGAGTTGGAGGGTATAGTTCTTTAAGATCCTTTTTATAGACAGGGCTATATATACAGCCATAGTGATACCGTTCCCCTGGAGCAATGTTCCCCAATCCTCTCCTCGAGAGTCATCAACTGGTCTTTTGTGGATCTCCGCACAGCCGACTCTATAGCTCTGTTTAAAGAGGAACAACACACAGGAATTTCACTTACCCGTGTGTTGTTCCTCTGTGCGGCGACATTCCGAATTGGGATGTCCCGCTGTGTGTATTCCCACAGCTCACCCGATCAACTCACCTTCCAGTCACTCCCACGGTGCAGGCGTGAGCTGAAAAGAGTGCGCGCTGATTAGTTGACCATTCAGCTCAGCCAATCAGCACGCTCGCTGTTACTCAACTCTCTTCGGCGCCGTTGATTAGCCATCAACGGCGCCGAAGAGAGTTGAGTAACAGCGAGCGTGCTGATTGGCTGAGCTGAATGGTTAGCTAATCAGCGCGCACTCTTTTCAGCTCACGCCTGCACCGTGGATAGCTAAGCCCCTGAGCAACATGGAAAAGAGCCGAGTGCACCGCCAGCCGCATCCCCCGCTCACCTTGCAGCTGAGACATGCCCGCAGCACTCATTCAGAAAGGCTGGCACATGGGCACACATGGCTAGAGGTGTGTGGGGATGCGGCTGCATCAAGGGCTTGGGAGGTGAGTGGATCTGAGCATCTGGGGGGTTTCCCACTGTGGGGCATCCCAATTCGGGAAGCCTCAAGGACTGGAACTCGGATGGCCCAGGTGTCTTTTAGACTTTAGGGTCTCCGAAGTTCCTCTTTAAAGTGGAAACCCACACTATGAGACTCCAGGGCAGGTATACTCGCTTCCCCTGATTGGGATGCCCCGCTGTGTCAAATCTGATCCCCCAGATCGCCCGAAAACTCACTTTCGTTCCCGGTCCAACACGAATGGTCGAGCAACAGCCGCATCTCTGCTATTCCTTTAGCAGGTCAGGGATTTGTGAATGACCGACGTCGCACGCTCCCTGTTAAAGAGTAGCGGGGGATGCGGCTGCCAGCGTGCTCGGATCCACTCGCATTAGATGAGCTCCTGGATGAAGGGGCTCGAGTGGATCCAAGTGCGCTGATTGGACGAGAGGGCTGCACATGCGCCGTAGGACCGGGGAAGGGTAAGTGAGATTGGGCGACCCGGGGGTGTTTCTCATAGCGGGCCATACCCAATCAGGGTGCCCCAGGGGGGCAAAGACTAAAATCCAGGATAGTCAAAATCCTGGGTTTTGGTCTACTTTAAGCACTAATTACTCCACCTGTGCATCTGTGTGGTGGGTGGCCTGATGGTGGGTCTCGAGAAGAGGCTTGAGGAACATTTTTTTGGGATTTCCCCAAAGAAACACACACAACAGTATCTTGTTGCATTAACAGAAGGTTTCTTTGGAAGTCTTTTTTCCCTGTCATTTCTTTCATTATGTTTATAATGTTCTTTTGTCAGGCTGAATTTATATGCATTCCATAACTTGACTGGACATAGAATATACATTAAATGGATTACCAGTGATGGTAAAACGTTACATAAATAATACATCCATGATAATTGATGTCTGATGTGTAGAGGATGAGAGGAGGATTGTATCGACCTGTTACAGCTTTTCAGGTCTGTCTCTTTTCTGACTTGCCATGTTTTATTTTACAGCAAAAATTCACTTTGAATTGCGAAATTGGGGTTAAATGCCCAGTCAGGCAGGGAACATTCACTAACTTTTCCCTCTCAGGTGTGCACTTGCCTTAAATTAGACCAAAACCCTGGATTTTGGCTATCCTGGGTTTTGGTCCTTTCCCCCGGGGCTGCCTCACTGTGTGAAAACCCCCACATTGCCGATGCCAACTTACCTCTTACTGGTCCTACGGCACATGCACGGCCGCTCATCCAATCAGCGTGCTCGGAGCCGCTGACGTCATGTCATCTAAGCCTTCGTCTAAGGCCAGCAGCTCCAAGCACGCTGGTGGCCGCATCCCCCGCTTCCCTCTAACTGGGAGCGTGCCCGAGATGGCCATTCACAATTGCCTGTTAGAGGGCCTCACGTATGTGCCCTTGGATCTGGAAACAAGGTAAGTGTATGGGCAACCTGGGGAATTTCACGGAGCAGGGCATCCCGATTTTGGATGCCCTGGGGGGAGGGAATCGATCAGCCTGGAAATCTTATAGATTCCCGGGACGATCAGCATGGGTTTTGGTTCACTTTGATGCTTTAATGTAAAAGGAAATGATTTAGATGTCCTCATAGCACATGACATAAAAAGGGATAAACAAAACTGTGAAAGGAAACAGAATTCTAATCACATTCTAAACCAGACCTTCACCCTGAATAAGAGCCTATCTTATATGTCCCCCCCCCCCACTCTACATAAAGATTGCCCACATGAAAAATCATCCTACCTGCACCTAGTGTGTTTTCTGAGAATTTAAACCTCCAAGATCGCGGCCTGTGGAGTCTCAGGCTGCCTGCAGAAAGTAAGTGTCTTCTGACTGTGCCCCTTCTGCATTCTGGGATTGTTGCCCTGACCCCAGCAGTGCTCTGTCTGTGCAGAGCACAGCTATAACAAGCCCCCTGCACGTGCCCCCCTCTCCTCTCAGCATGGGATGCTGAGAGGGAACAAAGAGTAGCTTCTGAGGCAAGATGGTGGCAGCCATACCCTAAACAGAGTTGCAGCCTAGCAGGAGAAAGAATAATAAGTAAGAGACTAAAACACTTAAAATACAGATGCAGCTTTCTTTAAAACTCCACTAGGTACACCGGTGCATCGTGCTATCTTGAAATCTTAAATGCTTTTCAATGGCTTCTTTGTGAAATATCACAATGGGCTGAGCTGAGATGTGTTAGTTAACAATTGCTACATCTGTATATTAAAGTGATTGGCAAGTCAAAAGTTAAAAAATAAATATCAGTAGCTTAGCTTACATTGAGTCCCTCCAGCGCTCTCCTTCCTGCTATGTCGGTCTACTTAGTGAGAGAATCACTCCCTCATTGAGCTTTCAGCCTCCACTTTGCTGACCTGTTCTTTCAACCTTCAGTGGACCAAGAACAGAAACACCCCCACTCCCTCCCCGGACCTTCTAATTGGCTGCCTGTCTCTGCAGCCATGAACCCCCTCCCTCTTCTCTGGTCACACTATGTGCTGGCACGCTGGAGATGCTCTTAGCCTGCAACATCTCCCATCCCCTTTTTCTGGTCACACTATGTGCTGGGAGTAATAACTAGAGGCACAACAATGCACCTATTTTTTTACTATGATATATGTAAAGCACACAGTGTGCTTACATCTCATCGCTGTTGCCCCACCCACTGTTTCTCCTCACTTTTTTTTTCTGCATCTCCAATACTCTTTTTAAAAACAAATTGAAGTTTGGGACAGTGCAACGTGTGGCCTGAAACAATGGGACAACAATCGTGTGCTCACCTTTAGTATAACTTTAATTTAGATGATAAGGACTAGTTTTTTAGGGGTTTGGGCGTTTCATAAAGTATTGTGTTGCACTGTATTAGCCATTGCAAATATTAGAGGAGTAAAGAAATAAAAGCGATACCTTTTGTAGGCCGAGTCTACTCCTACTAATGGTAAGTATTGTCATAACTCTTCACTTCGACTCGGCTTTTCATTAAAGATGAACATTAAAACCTCCCCCCAAACCTCACCGATCTGCCAATCCGCAGCAGGCAGTGGCAACATCTATAAGGTACGTAGGGGCTGATGAGGGGGGGATCGGCCCCTTTTTATTTTAAGGATGATGTTCCTGTTGAAATGATGCAGTTTAAAACTGACCTCCAGTCCACTTTTGCCACTGTGTTTCTCATTTTCCCTGTTCTTAAGAATCCCTGCAGAAATACCAAGAATTGCTCCAGCATAGCTCAAATGCCCAATGGGACCACCACCAGCTAATGGCCTTCACCCAATATGTGCTGCAATAAAATACGCCAAACTGACCCATTCCTGCAGGGGGATTTTCTCCAGTCCTCAAGCTCTAGACAATTTACTGGCTTGAATAATAGTTCTATATTATGTCCACATGCGTTGAGGAACATGGTCAGTGCTAAGCTCAGGACTGAAAAAAAATCACCCTACAAGAATGAGTTATGTTGGTGTCCCTTGTAATATACACACAATCAAGTCCCATTATTAGGACCACTTGCTACTTTTGATTTTGGCAGAGCAAAAGCTCATGAAAGAAGTCGTGTGTCGTGAGCTAGGTTGGTGGGTATATAAGGTGTCAGCACGCATCTCCCTAGTTGCTGTCGTAGGTAAAAGGGACTATTTATGAGAATTGCAGAAAGGGCTGATTATTATTTCTGAAATGGCACAGTTTTTGAGCTGAGAGCTGAATTCCAGCTATGAAGGTGGGCAAGGGTGGGCAATAGAGCAACTCATTGCCAAAATGGACCAGGGGGCTACCAGATGTGTCTAAAACAACAGTTCAGAGCACCCGACTACATATGGGGCCCCAAAGCAGTGGCCTCAACTTTCACCGCAGTATTGCTGATTGATCAAGTGTTGCCCACTCTAATGTCACATATCTGCTTCATGGAAAGGATGGACGTTGGCATGTCAGGCGAGTAAAATACATACCAAACACCCTGAAACCATTGCTGGAAGAACACAAGCTGGTGGTGGCAGTGTTATGATCTGAAGGTTTTTGTACCATTGACTGGGCCACTCATCCATGTGGAAGATGCTCTCAAACAATTTTATATGAATCCATCCTTGCAGATCACGCACATCCACACATACTGATTGTATTCCCCCGGGTGGATGGGATCTTCCAGCAAGACAATGTAGCCACAAATGTACGACATTGGTTGGAAGAGTATAACCCAGACTTGACCCCAATCAAACATCTGTGGGACCAACTTGATTGTCCTGTATGATCTCTCCCACGTACCCTCCAGCAGCAGTGAGATGCACTGCAGTCAGCATGGCTTCAGATACCGGTGACATCCTACCTGGCCCTTATTGTATCATTCCCAGCCATGTCTAGCTTCTGTCCATGCTGCACGGGGGGGGGGGGGGGGGGGGGGGTACTATAGCTGCTGTCCATGCTGCACGGGGGGGGGGGGGTTACTCTGGACATCAGCTGATCATAATAATGTGACTCGACTGTATGTATCTTTACATACATTTCAGTCACAATATTATGATAGCTTTATCAACAGCCAAAATGGATGCATTAAGCAATTCATTGATCTCACAAGAAGCCAGTGTGAGGGACAAAACCAGTAACAGTCCGAGGGGCTGGAGGAGCCAGGAGAAATTTTAGTAGGCCAAAGTGCTTTAGCGATGGCTGGTTTGTGTTAAGGTTGACCAAAGCCCATCCTGGAGCCTATGAGACTCTAGGGCAGGCGTACTCATTTTCCCTGGGGTGTCAAAACCCCCCAGTTCTTTCCCGGTCCAATGGTGCCTGAGCAAGCAGCGGCTGCATCCCCGCTTTCCCTCTAGCAGGGTGTGTGCCCACACCAGGCATTTGTGAATGGCCGGGGCAGGCACGCTCCCTGTTGGACAGACGAGCTGTTGGACAAGGAGCGGGAACGGATCCGAGCGCGTTGACTGGACAAGAGGCTGCGCATGCGCCGTAGGACCGAGGAAGGGTAAGTGAGATCGAGCAACCTGGGAGGTTTCACACAGCGGGTCATCCCCTATCGGGGTACCTGGTGGGCAAAGACCAAAACCCAGGATAGTCAAAATCCTGGGTTTTGGACCACTTTAACCACATCTCACCTGAAACCTGTACCATAATATACTCTGTCCTGTTGCTGCTGCCCCTTTATTCCCTTCTATTTGTGTGTAACCTGCAGAGCATCCTACCCCTGCCTGGACCCACTGTACCCCTCACCCATGATTTGCATTGCTATAGCCTCATTATAATGTCTGAAGAGGCACAAACAAGGTATCTGCTCCTCAATACTAAAGCTCCAGTACCATCACTTTAACAGAGGTCAGATATACCGCAGGCCATGATTTGTCCCCGCAATGCTATTTAAGGGCAGGGGTCAGTAGGGATGTCAAGGGCTCGCTGCAGATCAGTAAAATCATGTAATATTTCACCCCAGCGGGTCCATGCTTTAAATGGATGCCTTAGTTATGTTGCACACATACAGCCAGCCTCTCTGATGTCATTTTTGGCTCTACCAGGCACCCATATCGGGCGGCACCTACTTAATCCCATGGAGCGATTTTTTATAAATGATGTTACTGGCACTCAGCATTGATAAATATTTTATTACACTCTTGATATTACTTTCTTTTTCTGTGGATAGATTTTTTTGCTATAACCCTTTGTCATATCGCGCTTCTTCTCATCTTATAAAGAGCTTGTTAAGTGGATGAAGAGCTCTTATGAACACTTCTTTACCTTTTGCTAAATTCACTTGTGTACACTGTTAAGATTTTTCACATTCGCCTTCATGAAGTGGTTCCAGTGAGTATTTTTGATATTTTTCCATCCATTGTGCCCATTTTATAAGCGTGTTTACTGTCAGGTGAGATGTCTATTGCCTAAGCCTGAAGGTTTATCTCTGCTGTGTCTTTGCTTTGCACGCAAGCCTAAATTCTACCTTACTGACTTCTCTGTAACTTTCACTGAATAAGCTGACACTTAAAAGTGGACCAAAACTCAGGTTTTACACTCACCTGGGTTTTGGTCTACTTAACAGTTATCCCTGATTCGGGATGCCCTGCTGTGTGTATCTGTGTGGATAACTGGTAAAGCTCACACTTCATCATCACCGGGACTTTTTTCAGTACACCAGCCCTGCTTTACTGTTCCTGGCCCTGTATAGTATCTTATTGTCACTATATATATATAATATATAGCATGTTTCGCTCCAAAAGACACACCCAGGATTTGGAGGCAGAAAATAGGAAAAAAAAAAACATTTTTGAACCAAATGGTGTGCTAAACTGCCCTTCTCAATCCCCACACTACAGCCAGTGAGCGGCATCCCTCATTACAGCCAGTGAGCAGCATCCCTCATTACAGCCAGTGAGCAGCATCCCTCATTACAGCCAGTGAGCAGCATCCCTTCATTTCATACAGTGTGCACCATCTCTCATTATAGACAGTGTGCGACATCCCTCCATTACAGACAGCGTGCGGCATCCCCCCTCCCCCTGAGAGCTGGGCAATAAAAAAGCAGTGGGTGGGCAGGGTAACCAGTTCATGCCTGCCTGCCCATGCTGCTGCTGTTGCCGTCATAGAGACACAGGCTACGCCAGCCGGACGCTCAAAACCACCACCTTAGCAAGCGGGGGGGGGGGGGGGGGGGTGCACTGCTCCCTGTCCACTTCCCGCATGCACCACCATTCTTCCTCACGCTCAAGAAGGAATAATGTCCTGGGTGCGTCGTGTCCTCAGTTATTTTCTTGGCCCTTGAGGAGATTCTACTTACAAATTGCTCATCCATAGATGATAAAGGGGATCCAACTATCTGCTCGGCAGTCCTGGTTATCCTCTTCAGTCTATGCTTGTCCTTGGCTGTAGCTCCACCGTTCCAGACTGTGAATGAAGTGGTCAGGATCGATCCTATGGCAGCATTGTAGAAGGTTTTTAAGATTCCTTTAGACATACCATATCTTTTTAGTTGTCTGAAGAAGTATAGCCTTTGTTGGTCCTTTAAGATATCAGTAGCTTGCTTGCTCCACTTCAAGTCTTGCGAGATATGGGTACCTAGAAATTTGGCACTGGCTACAATTTTGACTTCTCACCAATCAAAATGGTAGGTGCCGTGCAACCCTGGATGGATAGAGAAGATGGTTGGTGGATGGCCACCATGTCCCAACCAGTCTGTGACTTCAGCAAGGAGGTAGCTGTTCATAGGAGCTCCCCCTACCTCTACATCTGTTGGTACTTTCCCTAATTTCTTACATAATTCCCACTGTGCAACCCCCCTCCCCATGAAACCATTAGAAGGACTAATCTGGTCCACATAATACAAGAGAACTGTTAAAGAGACCCTAAAGTCTCTTCAGAAGTGCCTCCCATCCCTCCCCCATTATTTTAGCTGTGTGGGATTTAAAAATTCATCTCTCACCTAGCGCATTGCCATAGCACTCCTGGTGACGACTGCAGAGATCCGCATTGCCCTGCTGTGTGGATGCAGGTGAGCGCACACATAGTGAGGGTTGTTGATTAGTACAGCCTTGCTGAAGCCGCCATCAGAAGGGCCTGGGGAAACAGGTTGGTGCTGAGACGGGTGATTTCTTTATTTTAACCCCAATTTTAAAGGCCTGGGGAAGGGGCATGAAAGTCACCAGTTTTAAGATGTAGCCCGCTTTCAATCCCTGGGGTGAGCACTAGCCGGGATTTTCAGGAATAACTTTTATGTAAATAAAAAAAAACTGTAATTTTCTTGCTCACCGAGAATGGAATGTTGGGAGCCGGGTGAGGTGAGTTTTTACTTGCGATCTGGGGGGTTTCACATAGCCCCCCCCCCCCCGGGAAGTGGACCAAAACCCAGGATAGTCAAAATCCTGGGTGTTGGTCCACTTTAAGGGAGGTAAGATAAAAAAAAAACATTTAATTTTATTGCATGAAATGGGAACATATATAACAAAAGAGTATAGCAAAAGATACTTACAAGCACACTGTGCTTTAGTATGTCAGGTAAATATATACAATTATAATTTTTTTATATTATACATATTTGGCTTCTCATTGGGGTTTACATTCTGATACTGTGATGATATTTACATTGTAACCAATGTCGTTTTTATAATATTAAATGAAAAGATTAAGAACCTTTGAGAGAGGTTTGCTGCTCTTGAATTCCTGTAGCTTCTGCATTAATACCTGGGAAACAGTGAATTAAAGGCCAAACATTCATCACTCTGTGTCTGGGTTTGATGTATCGAGACACATATAAATCAGTCTGAAAGGAAAATAGATTTGTGAGGATTGTTATTTACATGGAACTCTTTGAGTTTTGAATTCCTGGCCTGTCATGGTAAATGGCATTACCCAGAAACCCTTTTATAATATCTTATTTGCATGTTAAGATAAATATAAAGGTATATACAAATATATGTATCCAACCCCCAGGTCCCAAAAAGTTGGGACGCTGTGTAAAATGTAAAGAAATCAAGAATACAATGATTTGGAAAACTCATAGTACCATATATAAGTATACAGCACGTCCTGTTAAGGATATTCCTTACTCATGGGTAATACATCCTCTAGATGGCGCTGGACTGCAGATACAGAAAAGTGGCTCCTCCCGGCCCCATATATACCAGGGACCTCCCACAAAATCCCCAGTTCTTCTCTGCAGTCTGGGCTGCGATGGCTAGAAGATGGCTCTTTCTACAGGTGAGCGGGGCTTATTAGCCTGCGGCCCTGTAGGACTATTCCCACCCGTTCCTTTTCACTGCCTCCCAGGCTGCGCTGGTCAGGTGATGGTAGGCAGCACCGCTGCCAGGTACTAAGGAGCTCTGCTCCTACCGCAGTCCCCCACCAAAGGGTAGGCGGTACAGGCCCGTGGTGAGCCTTATGGGATGCCCCTCCTGCGGCCGTTTGCCCTTTACCCCCTGTCCCCTCAGTTAGGCTCCTCTTAGGTCGTCCGCTGCTTCCACTTCGCTCCCCCTGGGTAGATCTGGGGTGGGGGGGTGGGGGGGGTGGTGTATGTATTTACTATGTGTATCATGTTTGCCTTGGTTGCACTGGTTTTGATTATTGCCGCCGCTGCGCGCTTGTACTCCACTCCGCGGACAGTGGCGACATCGCCTCAGGCGCTGCTGCGCCGTCATTGGCTGACCTTGTCACAGGGGCGCTTTTCGCGCTCTTCGGGGGGCCTTGCGGATGACGTTTTCCGCATGACGTCTCCGAGCCCGCCCCTCGAGGTATATGCGGGCGCCTTTTTTGAGCTCCTGTGCTGCGTGTCTGGCGTCTCCCTATCGCGGTCCATAAGTGCCCCTGCGGGCTGGCTTTTCTTGTATTCATTGTATTATGCTTACGGGTTCTTTGCTTTATGTCTTACAGGCGGGTCAACCTTTTTTATGGTTTCTCCCGGTCCTATCCCCTTTTAGCGTTAACTCCTTATTGGCGGGCTATTGTATTTGTATATCTCCCACTTCCCTAGCGGGCTATTGGGGCATCCCGGGTAGCCTTATTGGCGTCAATCCCAATTGGCCTATTGTGCCACAATAATCACCATATGGAGGCTTCTCAGGATAATGTGCTTGGGGTTCCTTCGGGACAAGCTCGGCTGTGTGTGGCGTGTGGGGTATCCCCTATAAGTGACGATGTCAGGGTGTGTGTACACTGCGCCCAGCAGACGCTTGCGCTGCAGTCTGGGTTACCGGTGGCTGGGCCTGCGCTCCCTCTGGCCTCGCCTCCCCCGAACGCTTACATCTGACTCCTAGTGAGGTGCATACCAGTGGTGAGTCTCAACCTGATTTGGCTGCCAGGGTGGCCAGCATTGAGAGACATATTGCTGGCTATGGCCCGCGTAAGGCTTCTGCTAAGAAGCGGCATTTATCACCTGGTGTTTCCCTCTTTCCTATGGAGGCTGAGGAATTTTTTGATGTTACCAGTTATACCCCCCTGGAAGAGGGGGAATTATTTTCTGATTCAGAATCATCTGAGGATCAGCGTAAGGTTTATGGTGCCGATTCTGGGTCTGACCCCTGGGCTTCAGATGATACTGACAGGCTTTTAGCTCACATTTTTGAAGTACTCTGTATCTCTCCTTCTGCCGTGGCCCCGCAGCAGCAGGGGGAGCTGTTTCATACTGTTAAACCACCCCTGGAGTTTCCTGAACAAACTCATTTTAATAATTTGGTGCTCAAAGAGTCGGAACGGCCTAGCCAGCTTCCCGGGGTGCCAAAGAGTTGGGATAAGAGGTATCCCTTTCCTGCTGAGATGGTTAAACGATGGTCATGTCCTCCCGAGGTGGATGCACCAGTTCTGGGGTTGTCCAACACATCCGTCATGCATTCCCCTGACTCTACTACACTGAGGGATGGGGAGGACAGGCGCATAGATCAGCTGGCTTGCCATGCCTTTGCCTGTGTGGGGACCGCGCTGCGTCCGGTCTGTGCCTCTGCCATTATGGCTGTTGCTGTTAAAAGCCTGCTCAGGGGTCTCTTAGATGGGGCCCCTGATGATGCAGGTAGTGAAGAGTATAGAGCTCTTCTGCGTTGTGAGGAATTTGTTGCATATGTTCTCTCTGCCTTGGATGATACCATTAGAATGTGTGGCAGGGCATCTGCCTTGTTGGTGGCGATACGCCGCCCGGTCTGGCTGCGCCAGTGGGCAGCTGACAACGCTGCTAAGAAGGCTCTCACTGGTTTTCCTTTCAAGGGGCTGTGCCTCTTTGGTGAACGTCTGGACTTGTTTGCTAAGGGAGGCAAGTTACCTCAGCGTAGAAGGCAGCCCCGGTCCTTTCGGGGTTCAGGTGCCTTTCTTACTTCCCTCCGTGGCTCCAGAATTGTATGGGGAACTTTGCTGGAGCCCGCAGAGATTTTTGGGGCAGAGGACGTGGCCGCCCTGGCCCCTCCTGGGGTCCCAAGCCTAAGTCCCCCCCCAAGACCCCTCAGGCATGAAGGGGCGCCCTCACCCATCCGGGTGGGGGGACGGCTTCGGCTCTTGGCTCATGTCTGGAGGCGTCATGTCTCAGACCAGGGGATTCAGGAGGTAGTGTCCTCCGGTTACAAGATAGAGATTGCAGCCTGGCTGCCCCCAAGATTCATCAAATCCCGGTTAGCTCAAAACCCCCTGTCAGCTCAGGGTCTGTCCCTTGCCGTCCAAGGCCTTCTGGAATTGGGAGTCATCTGCCCTTGAGGGAAAGGGGCAAAGGCTATTATTCCAATCTTTTAATTGTTCCCAAAGAGGATAGGTCCATCAGACCTATCCTGGATTTAAAGCTTCTCAACAAATTTGTCAGATTCAGACACTTTTGCATGGAGACTCTGCGCTCAGCTGTGACTTTCCTACGCCCAGGGGACTTCATGACCTCTGTAGACATCAAGGATGCTTACCTTCACATACCTATTTTTCCAGGTCATCAGAGATTCCTCAAGTTCGCTCCCAGGGTATTCACCAAGGTGCTGGCAGGAGTGATGGCTCTGCTGAGATCTCAGGGCATTTGCATTCTTCCCTACTTGGACGACGTGCTTATGGCTTCTCAGTCCTTCCAACAGGCAGAGCTGGATACTCAGCGGGTGGTGTCCACACTGGAGTCATTCGCTGGGTGATCAACCACCCCAAGTCTTCCCTGTCTCCTTCCATGGTGAAGTCCTTTCTGGGCATGATTCTGGATGTATCTCAGGTCAAGATCTTTCTTCCTCAGCAGAAGGTGGAGAGTCTTCAAGAGCGAGCACAGACCCTTCTGTCTTCTCCTCATCCGTCCATCAGGCAGGGAATGCAGCTGGTGGGCCTGATGGTGTCCTGCTTTGAGGTGGTTCCATATGCTCAGTTTCACATAAGGCCTCTCCAGCTTCACCTCTTGTCAGTATGGGATCGGGACCCCGTGTTCTTGGATCAGGTGTTTGTCCTGTCCCCTCTGGCCAGGCTGTCTCTATTGTGGTGACTGGACTTAAGGAACCTGCTGGGGGGCAGATCCTTTCTGGACCCTTGTTGGGAGACTGTCACCACGGATGCCAGTCTGACTGGTTGGGGGGGCTTTTGGAAATCCCTGAAATTCCAGGGTCAGTGGGGCCCTCAGGAGGCCCACACCCCTATCAACATTCTGGAGTTAAGGGCGATCAGGTTGGTTCTCACCCACTTAACCCCACACCTGCGGGGTCGGGCTGTTCAGGTCCGCTCGGACAACCAGACGGCGGTTGCCTACATCAATCATCAGGGAGGGACCCGAGGCAAGAGGGCCCTCAAGGAAGTGTCCCTGATACTGTCCTGGGCGGAGGAGAATGTTCCCTGCATCTCAGCTGTGTACATTCCGGGGATGGAGAATCTGGAGGCAGACTCCCTGAGCAGGGGGACCTCTCGTCTGGGATAATGGTCCCTCAGCAGCAGGGTGTTTTGCTCCCTGTGCCACTGTTGGGGTCAGCCGGATGTGGATCTGTTTGTGTCCTGTCACAATCACAAGCTTCCAGTCTTTGTCTCTCTGTCCCAGGATCCTCTGGCCTTGGCCATGGATGCCTTGGCAATGTCTTGGACGAGTTTTCAGCTCCTGTATGTTTTTCCACCGTTTCCCCTGCTGGGCAGGGTGCTGCGCAAGATAGCTCAGGAAAGGGTGCCAGCCATACTGGTGGCCCCCTGTTGGCCAAGAAGAGTGTGGTTCGCAGACATCGTGCAGTTGGCAGTAGATCAGTATGCCCTGCCCCGGGTTCCAGATCTGCTCACTCAGGGTTACCTACGCCACCCCAATTTACAAACGCTGGCTTTGACAGCCTGGCTGCTGAAACCTCCATCTTGATGAAAAAGGGGCTGCCTGCCTCGGTTGTTAATACCATGATCAGGGCTAGTAAAAGGTCCTCTTCCTCCATCTACTATAGGGTTTGGCGTACTTACATTGACTGGTGTGAGTCTAACTTGCTTCCTGTCGTGTGTTTTCTATTCCTAGGATTCTGAAGTTTCTGCAACATGGTTTGGATCTGGGTCTTCAGCTCAGTACTCTGAATGGTCATGTTTCTGCCTTAGCCATTTTTTTCCAAAGATCCTTTGCTCAGCATCCCCTGGTCAAGACCTTCTTCCAGGGGGTTACTCACGTGCATCCCCCACGTAAGCCTATGTTACCAGTCTGGGACTTGAACTTGGTCTTATCTGCCCTGTAGGGGTCTCCCTTCGAGCCCTTGCAGGGGGCCCCTTTGTCCATTCTTACGCTTAAGGTAGTCTTTTTAGTGGCTATCACTTCTGTTAGGCGTGTTTCTGAGTTGGCGGCGCTTTCCATCAAACCTCCTTATTTTGAGAGACACCAGGACAAGGTGGTGTTTCATTTTAAGCCAGACTTTCTGCCTAAGGTTGTTTCTGCCTTTCATCTCAATCAGGACATTGTTTTGCTATCTCTGTGTCCTAATCCTAGTAAGCAGAGGGTTTTACACTCTCTGGATGTGGTTAGGACTCTGAAGTTCTATTTGGTGGCTACTGAACCCTTCAGGAAGACTGATGCTCTTTTTGTGCTCCCGTTTGGACCTAAGAAGGGTCTAGCTCCAGCTAAGTCCACTATCAGCAAGTGGATCCGTCAGGCTGTGATACAGGCCTACTCTGCTAAGAGGAAGGAGCCTTCCTTCCGCATTACTGTTCATTCTACTCGTGCTATTGGTGCCTCTTGGGCTTTTCAGCACCAAGCTTCTGTTGAACAAGTTTGCAAGGCCGCCACTTGGTCTTCTGTTCATACTTTTACAAGGTTGATGTTAAGGCCTCAGCTGATGCTGCTTTTGGTTGCATAGTTCTGCAGGCGGCAGTGGTTTAAACTGTCTGTGGCATTCCCCCCCCACCCATTCCCATAGTCAGTGTGGCATTCCCCCCCTCCCATTCCCATAGTCAGTGTGGCATTCCCCCCCTCCCATTCCCATAGTCAGTGTGGCATTCCCCCCCTCCCATTCCCATAGTCAGTGTGGCATTCCCCCATTCCATTCCCATAGGCAGTGTGGAATTCCCCCCTACCATTCCCCATAGGCAGTGTGGCATTCCCCCATCCCATTACCCATAGTCAGTGTGGCATCCCCCCATCCCATTCCTATAAGCAGTGTGGCATTCCCCTACACAGGATGTTTGCATGTGCCCGCGCCCCCGGAGAAGCCGTGGCAGCAGCAGTAAGGAGGCAGCTGCAGGGACAGTGAACAATGGCTTCAGTTACCCTGCCCGCCTGCAGCTCCTCGATCTTTTTGCCTCCTGGGGCCTGTGTTTAGACATGCACACATCCCACCAATTTTTTGGGGAAATAAAAGTGCGTCTTATGTGGTGAAAATACTGTACCTCCAGAAATCATTGTCTGTTACCACAGTTTGCTGTGCAATCCAAAAATGCAAGTTAAAGAAAGTTGTATCATACAAAGAGCAACCATTTATAAGCACAATTCATTAAAGTCACTATCTTCTAAATCACTGATCTAAAATTAACTGGCAAAATAGAAAACTGTTACAAGATGAATCAAGTGCACAACAGCAGTAAGAACACACCTCTGTCTGCTTCAGTAAAGAGGGAAAGAGAAATGGGAGCACAGGTCAGACAAAACAGGTCTTGGTAGTCGGGTGTCAAAGACCAGGATTCCTTTTGTGCTGCCTCCTTGGCCCTCATGTTCAGCATATAGTGAATCAGACTTTTGAGCGACAACCCAGCGGTCATGGTCTTGGCTCCAATGACCTAGGAAGAGTTGGATAGAAGTTCCATAATTTTTGTAATTTTTTGTAAGTCCACTCCAGAATTGCAGCTTCCCACCTCTCTCCCTTGTATCACGTACCTGGTTCGGGTACTGAGCGAGGAGAAACTACCCTTGTACCTCGGGTCTGGGATTCCCTGAAGGTGAAACAGGGTTACCTGGGCACTGAGGAACAGGAGGACCGGTGTATGAAGAGCTGGTTTAAGAAGCCTCAGTGATGGCGGGTCCTACCATGGAAAAGGGGCAGTTGTTGGAAGGGGTAAAGTCTTCCTCCGAGTGACAGCTGGCAAGGCAGTTGAAGGGAAAGCAAGACTGGTTCTGGGTTGCAACAGGTAGGGTAAGCCAGTAGAGTGGTCAAAGTCCAGTTCCAGGTTGTTAGCAGCTAAGGTAATCCAACAGAGCAGGCAGGGTAATCCAATAGAGTAGTCAATCCAGTTCCAGGTTGTCAGCAGACAGGGTTAGCCAATAGAGTAGTCAAAGCCCAGTTCCGGGTTGTCAGCAGACAAGGTAATTTAACAGAGCAGGCATGGTAAGCCAATAGAGTAGTCAAAGTCCAGTTCCGGGTCGATTAACAAGACAGGTGTCAAGTAGTGTCTGATGCAGAGGTTCTGGTACCGAGGCTGGAAGGCTGAAGACCAGGTATCAATGAATCAGATTGAATGCCATCCTTAAATAGCGGATGTTGACGTGGTCTCGATACATACTGCGCGTACGTCCGTGCGCATGCCGTGCGGGCAGCCTCTTGTGTTGCTTATTTGTAAAATCCTGTCCACAGCCTACACTATGGGGGATATATGCAATGGAAATAAACCCGTGGAAGCTGTATGGATGAAAATACGCAGAGGGAAAAAAACAAAAATAAATTACTGATCTGGACTTTCTAAAAGCCACCAAATATAACAGAATCCACAGAGAATGTGTTGCTGTAGCAAATAGATTAAGCAGAAAACTTAAATGAGGTAGTTATCATGGGGGATTTCAACTACCCAGACAAAGATTGGGAAGCTGAAACCTGCAGATTACAAAAATGACAAGAAAAATGTCTAATATATATATATATATATATATATATATATATATATATATCTTCTGGGGCATGTGGAGACGCTGCACTTTTACAATATTCTACATGTTGGGTTGATAGAGGATCTGTGGGAAATTGTGAACATTTTCTAAATAAATTTGATTCAAACCCTCCCTCCTCAGCAACTATAGCCAGTTCTACAGCGTGTCCTGATGTAGGCACTGTACAGTACTGCTGAACTGCGAGAAGAGGTGGGCAGGGGTGCAGTGGTAAAAGGTGAGCAGAGGTGGGGAGAGGTGCTGCAGTAACAGGTGAGCAGAGGTGGGTAGAGGTGAGACAGGATAAGATGAGAAGAGCACAGGTGGGAGGATGTAGGCAGAGATGAGGTTAGATGAGCAGAGGTGAGAGGAGGTAAGACAGGATGAGGCGAGAGGAAGTGAGACAGAATCAATTGAGATGAGAGGAGGTGGGACAGGATCAAGTGAGATGAGCAGAGGAGAGTAGAGGTGAGACAGTATGAGGTGAGATGAGCAGAAGTCAGAGGAGGTGAGACAGGATGAGATGAGCAGAGGTGAGAGGAAGTGGGACAGGATCAAGTGAGATGGGCAGAGATGAGCGGAGGTGGGCAGAAGTGAGGTGACTGGAGGAGGATTGGCAGAGTTGATATGGGAAGAGTTGTGTTTGAAAGATCTGGGGTGGGCAGGATGGAGATTAGCAGAGTTATGGTGGGGAACAGGTAAAGTGAAGTGTGCAGAGGTGAAATGAGAAGTGATGGAAAAAGGTGAGGTGAGCAAGAGATAACATGTAGGGAAGAGGTGGGTAGAAGTAGGTGGAGAGGTAAAGTGAGCACAGCTGTGGTTGAAAGAGGTAAGAGAAGGTGAGCTGGGGAGAGATGGGTATAGTCTACATTAGCATCTCCAGTTCATCAGTGCCTCACTTCCTGCTTTTAATGATGCATTGCCCTTAAAGGAGCAGTATCGCGAATTTTTCTTGGTGACTTATATTTAAATGGTACTTTGAATGTAGGTAAGTGTTGGAGTAAGAATTACAAATGTAGAAAAAAATGATGTGTGAACAGCTGGAGTCTAATAGCTCATGTTTATGTCTTGTCAGTGTCGGGAGCCGACACTCTGGCCTGTTCCACACTGAGGAGAGGGAGATACAAATGTATCAGTTCCATGCTGAGGAGAGGGGTAAACAATAGCCTCGATTCAGAGAGACACCAAAAAACTTTCGATTTCGCGCCGTCGTCGTATCATTTTCAAAAGTTCCCGCTCTCGTATGAATGTGCGAGCGATTCCAAGCATGCTTCGTAAACCTTCCGTAAAGCATCCGTCCGCTCGTATGCCAGAGTACGCGTACGAGAATGTCATTTTCAATCGAGACTTTTCAGATTCATTTTCTCAGCTAACAACGTAGCCTTTCGATTTTGCCCTTTTTCCATCGTATCCTCACACGAATCCTTTCCGCGTCCCGATACATCCTGCTTCACTTTTTCCAAAATTCTTCGTCCAGACGGAAGTCTTACGATCTTGCGCCTGCGCACTACAAACTTATCTCATTAAAGTGCTTGCATCTATTTCACTCACATCACGTAGAATACCAAAAAAAACACCCTAACCACTTAGCGCTATCCTGCCTCTTCCCTTTTGAGCCCTTAAAGCTCACCCTAACCACTTTGCGCTACCCTGCCTCTTCCCTTTTGAGCCCTTAAAGCTCACCCTAACCACTTTGCGCTATCCTGCCTCTTCCCTTTTGAGCCCTTAAAGGTCACCCTAACCACTTAGCGCTATCCTGCCTCTTCCCTTTTGAGCCCTTAAAGCTCACCCTAACCACTTTGCGCTATCCTGCCTCTTCCCTTTTGAGCCCTTAAAGGTCACCCTAACCACTTAGCGCTATCCTGCCTCTTCCCTTTTGAGCCCTTAAAGGTCACCCTAACCACTTAGCGCTATCCTGCCTCTTCCCTTTTGAGCCCTTAAAGGTTACCCTAACCACTTTGCGCTATCCTGCCTCTTCCCTTTTGAGCCCTTAAAGCTCACCCTAACCACTTTGCGCTATCCTGCCTCTTCCCTTTTGAGCCCTTAAAGCTCACCCTATCCACTTAGCGCTTAGATTCTTCTTCCATTTTCGCAGCCTAAAACTTACCCAAATCCCTTAGCGCTTAGATTATTCTTCCATTTTAGCACCCTAAAACTTACCCAAATCCCTTAGCGCTTAGATTATTCTTCCATTTTTGGTCCCTAAAACTTACCCAAATCACTAAGCGCTTAGATTATTCTTCCATTTAAGGTCCCTAAAACTTACCCAAATCCCTTAGCGCTTAGGTTCTTCTTCCATTTTAGCACCCTAAAACTTACCCAAATCCCTTAGCGCTTAGGTTCTTCTTCCATTTTAGCACCCTAAAACTTACCCAAATCACTTAGCGCTTAGGTTCTTCTTCCATTTTAGGTCCCTAAAACTTACCCAAATCACTTAGCGCTTAGGTTCTTCTTCCATTTTAGGTCCCTAAAACTTACCCAAATCACTTAGCGCTTAGGTTCTTCTTCCATTTTAGGTCCCTAAAACTTACCCAAATCACTTAGCGCTTAGGTTCTTCTTCCATTTTAGGTCCCTAAAACTTACCCAAATCACTTCGCGCTTAGGTTCTTCTTCCATTTTAGCACCCTAAAACTTACCCAAATCACTTAGCGCTTAGGTTCTTCTTCCATTTAGCACCCTAAAACTTACCCAAATCACTTCCTGGACATCTCAATCTTGACCTCCAAATATGTTTTGGCCCCTTTCTTTTTTGTAAATGTATGTGTGGCCAGAAATGACACTGAAACGTTGGTTTCTGTAAAACTTTTTTACTGTAAAATATTTGTTTTTTTTTTGTTTTTAAAATGTTCTTTTTTAAATTTTTAGCCCTTGGCTATTAAAATTTGGAAACTTTAAAAAACATCTCTAAAAACATGGGTCAGCAGGCCAGGACCCAGGACTCTAATCCTCTTCCTCTTCTTCTGTTGTCCCCAACGAGTCAACCATCACCTTCATATCGGCCACCAACGCAAGGACCCTCCTATTCATTTCTAAAATTTGTTGGCGTGTGGTCCCTGTAACAAATGGAGAAAAAAATATTAAATTCATACCAATACATGTTTGCCACCTGTGGATTGAATGTTTTGAAGTTACACAAATAAATCAAGGCTACATATGTAATTCTTGCAAGTCATTAAGTTAAGGAAGTGGCCACAGGTCACTCTTAAATTGCCATTGGCTAGGGCTTGATGTATCTGTGTGTTGATGTCAAGTACCACATAAATGCTAATAATGCCCTGACTACTTACTTGGTTGGTGGCCGCGAGCTGGCTCGTTGGGGACAACACGCTGAGGTCCTGGGTCCTGGCTCTGCTGTGAAGAAGTGCCTGTAGAAACATGGGAAATATGTTCAGTTTTATGGTCAAATTCCTCAGTCAGAAAATGTCTTTTGCAGAGTCTGGTTCACATCACTCACCTTCTCCAGCTTCTGCTCGTAGCACATCTGCTGCCTCCTCTTCCACTTCCTCACCCGCTCCAGAAGCATCTAGATAAACAGATGAAAGGAATCAGTTGGGTAGGAGATAGCATGTATATGTGTGTGCGTAGACATGAAGAGGGACATACCAGAGGCTCCCGCATGCGTGGCAGGGTACGACTCCCTGCCCACGCTGTGCCGCCCCCTCCTCAGTGGTAAGGTCCAGGGGCTGGTCTGAGGAGGCCACAGAGGAGGGGTCGGCCCGTCGCCCTGGAGATCGACCACCTTCCCTCCCAGCTGCAGAATCATGCAGCACTGGTCGGCCTGTGCGCCTCCGGGTGCGGCGAATGCGGTAATCCATTTCCAACACTACCAAAGAAAAGGCATTATAAATAAAAGGCCTAACTTCTGTCGTAGTTACATCTTGCATGCAAGCGCTATGTACTTACTTGGGAAATGGATCCCGAAAAACCTCCGCACCCGGGGCATGTGCAGTCGCTTCAGGTCCGACCAATGCTGCATGATCTGTGTGTGGGTGAAGGTGGTGTCGGTCTGATGTTGGATCTCCGAGATGATCTCCAGGGCGACGTTTCGTTTCTCAAACGAGTTGGGCAGGTAGTCGTACCTGCGCTCCAGCATGGTCTACAAAACAAAAATCAAACATAGCAAGAACTCAGAAATGCCTATCAAGAAGTGGCAACAATACATTATTTGGTTCAATCACATGAACACATACACACACACACTTCTAGGCTAACTTAACTTTCAAATCTGGCCGCACTGTTGTTTGGCACGTGTGTGGCGTGCGCTTGGGTGTGCATGTAGGTGAACCAAATGTAAAAACAATCTATTACTTCGTGCGCATCCTTTACATGTAGAGTAGCATTTACAAATCCAAGCAAAGTCCTTAAAAGACACTTACGAGCATGATGATCTCTTCTTGTTGGCGGGTGAAGATAGTGGGCGCCATGTTTCTTCTTCTTCTCGGCAGCAGATAAGCACTGCCCCAGCGGTTTCCGGGTTTCGCACGGCCGTGCAAACGGCCGGCCGTGCGCGTAAGCGGACGCGTAGGCGTCACACGCCGGATACCTTATTTAAAGGGCCCTGCACACACAGCTCATTCTCTTTGAGAGTCCACCCAAAATGGCACCGAAAAAAGCTACTGGCCAGAAGAAGCAGACCAAGCGGCCTGAGCAGGCCGAGGGACCGAGAACACGCTCCCAAGAGCCCAAAGCCAGGCTAAGGCCTACCACCAAGGCCGCGGCAAAAAAGGAGGTTGCAGCAGCCCAACCAAAGAGCAAGCAAACCAAGGCTGGGCAAGCTCATGCCCCACAGATGGGTAAGAGGGGATGAAGCCCCACCCCACCCTGCCCCACATCCCCCCCACCACGTGGCACCAAGGCCATAGCCAAAGGCCCCAAACACAGGGCCCGAAGCCGCAGCAGGGGCCGAAGCAGGTCCAGGTCCAGAAGCCGCAGCAGGGGCCCAAGGCGCAGCAGGGGCCGAACAAGGTCCAGGTCCAAAAGCCGCAGAAGGGGCCCAAGGCGCAGCAGGGGCCGCACAAGGTCCAGGTCCAGAAGCCGCAGCAGGGGCCCAAGGCGCAGCAGGGGCCGCACAAGGTCCAGGTCCAGAAGCCGCAGCAGGGGCCCAAGGCGCAGCAGGGGCCGAAGCAGGTCCAGGTCCAGAAGCCGCAGCAGGGGCCGAACAAGGTCCAGAAGCCCGAAAAGCCGTCAAACGCCAACGTCCCCCTCCCCCCCCCCCGCACGTGGCTCCAAAGCAAAGCCCAAGAGTGTGCGAACCACAAGACATGCCTCACCCCAGCCAACGACCTCCAAGGCCCCACAGACCCACAGGGCTCAAAGCAGCAGCTCCAGCTCGCCCAGACCCTCTCTTGCTCGCCCACATTCTCCTCCGGCACAGGTTGTCATGCATTCCCCCTATGCCACATCGACACCTGCAACTTCAGTGGCCACCCAGCCCCGAACACCCAGTCCCTTTCCCAGTCCAGTACGATCCACAGCCAGCCTCCAGTCCTTGAGGTCTCCTCCATCCCCCCAGCCCAGAATGTCACCCCATTTGCCACCAAGCACTGAGGAGCCACAACCACCCCAAAGAGGGCGCACATTGCGCCGAGGACACTTGAGTGGCCGTTTTGGTGAGTCCCAAACTCTGGCATTGGCTAGTGGGCTCACCTTATATTATGACGACCTATATGGGAGCAAATCCAAAACCACCAGCAAACAGCGCAAAGCAGAGATTTTGGAAGAACTCACCAGGCAAGTCAATGCAGCGGGTGAGAAACGCAAAGATGTGGAACAGGTTCAGCGGAAGATATCGGACCTGAAATATGCCGTGCGGAAGAAACAGAGTCAAAGGCAGCTGTACAGGTACCTAGCTTATTTGTGGGTTTTTATTATTCTTGTGTATCCATCAGTGCGCTTAATTATGCTTACTATGTTTTACAGCGAAAAAACTGGCGGAGGATTTCCAACCAAAATGAGATTTACCCAAGCTGAGGAGATGATTCTGGGCTTGCTCCATCCTATGGCCTTACAGGGACACCCGGGCCAGCAGGACACCGACAACCCGCCAATTCCAGCAGGTTAGTAATGTGTGAATGACCCCAAAAATGTGTGTAAACCTACACATAGGCAGCAAGGGCTAGCTAAACACATGGCTCGAGGGGGTGGCTGCAAGGGCTAGCTAAACACATGGCTCTAGGGGGTGGCTGCAAGGGCTAGCTAAACATATGGCTCGAGGGGGTGGCTGCAAGGGCTAGCTAAACACATGGCTCGAGGGGGTGGCTGCAAGGGCTAGCTAAACACATGGCTCGAGGGGGTGGCTGCAAGGGCTAGCTAAACACATGGCTCGAGGGGGTGGCTGCAAGGGCTAGCTAAACACATGGCTCGAGGGTGTTGCTTTTAGTGGAGTGCTCACTTTGACCAGGGTGTGTAATGTATGTGGACTGGTAATGTGCAAATTGACAACCACATACATGACGTTTAAGTAAATTACAGTAAACTAAGAAACTTAGGAGTGGAGAAAAGGAATGGGTGCTATGTATTAATTGACAAGCACACGCCACACTAACATCTTTGGCTGTTGGTCAATGTGGTAAGAGCTGGGTTGGGTGCCCAACGGATTAAGATGGTTTGCTACAAATGTTTTCAGAGATACAATGTTCCCCACCAGAATCATATTGTAACTGCTATTTTGCACCTTAGTGTGTTAACTTCATCGCCTAAAAGGGATGTGGCAACTCACACAGCAGCCATTACTTGCATGTTTGTTTTTAGACACGTGACCAATGTGTCTAGTCTGGTTTAACAATCCATGCACTAATGTAATGGCATTGCTAGTGAAGGCCAAGTGGCCACGTTGTGGGAGTGACCATTCCTGCTTGGCCACGTTTCTTTGCTTAGCATAAGTGTGCTTAAACATCAACAATGCATAGTTGTGTGTTTTCATAGCTCTTTTTCTTCTAATGCAGCCCAGCATCATCCCTCAGCTAGTGGGGACTCCTCTGCCATGTTACCGCTGCCGTCTTCTTCCGCACTGCATAGGACCCAGGATCCGATGTCTACGGTAAGTGTTTTTTCATGCTGTTGTGTATGCATGTGGCTTGCCATGTTTTTCTTCTATGATTTATATATGTATTCTCCACACTGAACCTTTTTTTTTTTACATTTCCCCAACAGAGCCACACACCGATGGAGCAAATCCAGGAGCAGGAGGAAGATGGAAGCTTCCTTGGAGATTATGAAGATCTTCCCCTGGGCCAGAATCTGCAACTGTCCCAAAATGTTTCTCCGCCAAATCCTCAGCAGCAGAGGGAAGCTGGCTGCATGCTGCCTGCACATCGTGGGCAGCATGCAGAGACTGACCCTCCAGTCCCCAGTTTCAGATCTGCTGCTGAGGATTTGGCGAGCAGACCTGTGGCTGTTGGGGTTCCTCGAGCAACACCATCTGCACGCCCCACAACCCGGGGAATTGGGCGGCGTACTCAGCAACGTCGCCCAGTTTCCCAGGGGAGGGGCGTGCAGATGATGGAGTCAGCATGGCACCAAGAGAGGCGGCTTTATCGTCGCCAAAATCAGCAAAATCAGGAGCATATTAGGGGCCAATTAGAGTCCCTAAATACTACCTTCAGTGCCGTGCTGACTGAATTGAGGACCCATAACAGCCACATGGCCAACTTGACCTCCGAAATCAGGTCAGGCATGGCCGAAATGCACAGTAACCAAAGAAACATTTTGGAACAGTTGCAGATTCTGAATGCCACACAGGCCCAGGTTAGGGCCCCCCCCCAAGGGCCCCAACCTGGGTTCTATGGGCATCACCAATATTAATGTGTGTTTGGCCTGAATCTGTTCCACATCTTTGCGAGACATCCCCACTGGATTGACTTGTCTGGTGAGGGCTAAAAATCTGCTATTTTGCGCTGCTCTTGCTAGGTTGTTTTGGATTTGCCCCCATATAGGTCAGTCAAGGCGTGAGGTAGCCCACTAGCCAATGCCAGAGCCCAAGACTCACTGAAGCGGCCACTTAAGCTGTGGCGTGGCTGTCTTGGGCACAATCTCATTTGTGGCGGCTCCTCATGTTTGGCGGCATGATTGGGTGACATTCTGGGCTGCCAAACTAAGACCTTGGACCCTGGCTGTGATTGTACTGGATTGGGATTGGGACTGGCTGTTCTGGTTTGGGTGGGCCATTGACTTACAGGTGTAGATGTGGCATAGCTCGGTTTGCTTAAAACCTGTGTCTGTTGAAAATGTGGGCAAGCAGGAGAGGGCTTATTTGTGTCAATTTTTATGTTTTGGAACATGTTTTTCAAACAATTTCATGTACATGTCTGGCCCCAAAGTCTGTGAGGGGCACTCACCTCCTATTCAGTTTGTATGCCAGAAACATTTTACAAACTAGTAAATATTTTGGTTTCAACAAGTTTATGTCTGTGGTGTTTTGATTGCGAAATATTAGTTCAAGTAGACCCAAAAAAAAATCCAAAAAAAATGTCTCCAAATAAGTCCACAAACGTTGTTTTTTAACACAAATTCATTATTGGTTTATTCATAATGAAATTAGACATACCAAAAACAAATAAAAAAATCAACAATAACCAAGTCCAAAAAAACACAGCCAAACCCAAACATAAATTAGGCAAAATGTGTGGCTATTAAATTGGCCCGCACGGCTTGCCCAGACGCACTTGGCTGGCCCACATAGGCGTCGTCTGGCTCATCGGAGGGTGGAGAGGGTGGGCAATCAACATATCGGGGGACCCTTTGCAGAATAGCAAAATTATGCAGCGCTGCACATGCCATAATGATATCAGTGACCTTTTTAGGGTCATACTGCAGGGAGCCCCCAGTGTGGTCCAAGCACCGAAAACGGGTCTTCAGGAGTCCAAAGGCCCTCTCCACCACTGCCCTGGTCTTTCTATGGGCACGATTGTAGGCCTCTTGTGCTGGAGTCTGTGGCCGGAGGACCGGAGTCATCAACCACGGGAGTAGTGGATACCCCAAATCGCCTACAACAATGTAAGGGAAACTAATATTACCATTAATTCAGACATTGCAGCGCAAAATTGCTTTAAAAAAAAATATTACTGAGGTATGTGACATTGTCACCCAAACATGAGCATACATATTGCAGATGTCAAAACAACAATTAAACATATGTGAGAGATGGGGGCCCAAAGTAGGTCAATTATACTGTGGATGCTGGGTAATCAGGCAGACTGTTAGCAGCTATTGTTTCCTGTCTGTGCTGCAGAACAATGTATTATGGTTTAATTTACCTGACCCATTTTCTGTTTTGGCTTAGTCCAAAACAGGTGTAAGGCTGCCCCTGCACTTTATCCCGCTCACCTCTACTCAGTAAGTGAAATGCATGTAAGCAAAGATGGCGCAGACCCTCTGCTAAAGTCCCTAACAGATTTGGAGGGCAAAGTGTTTTGAAGACTGTTTCTGACTTTTGCTCTCATTACACTTTGGAGTTTAAACAATGCAGGACTATAAATTTTGCAGCCAATGTAGTTTGGATCAAGTAATGGGTCCAGTCGGGTTACACATGTTCCCCAGGTGATGTGCAAGGCATCGTGTATGAAAGGTGACTCCCACAAGCATTCAAGCCACACATATAAATTCTAAATCGGTAATTGGACTCAACTTACCAAGGAGCCATGCACCCGCAAATTCTCCTGACTCAAACCGCCGGAATAATCCAGAACGGCGCAGGATGTAGGCATCATGGGCTGAGCCAGGGTAGCCTGCCAGGACGCTCAGAAAACGCAGGTCCTGGGCCACCACTGCTTGCACATTCAGTGAGTGGCCCATTTTCCGATTTCTGTGACAAAAATAAAGATAAAACCAAATTTAAAAAAAGAAGGCCACGAATCCAACGCTCACTTCTAACAGGCTAAGTCAAACGTTAACATCCAGACAACTAACAATAAACAACTACCTTACATTTAAGTGGCCAACAAAAGAAGATGTATGTTCGAGCCTTTACAAGGTTGAGTGACTTGTTCTCTTTCAAGTACACTTTAAAATGTTTGACTTGTGCCAAAGTTGGCAAAGAATGGAAAAAGAAGGTCCATTGTTGCACATACACTCTTGCCAAGGAGGAAGCATTATCATGGAGGGACTGATTGCAATGAGGGAATATGTAAAAGGAGAGACTAGCAACATATGGGTTGATTCAAAGAAACATGTAACAGCTTGGATTTGGCTCACGATCATCCTATTTTTTACGTCCGCTCGTGCGTTCGTATGAACTTGCGAGTGATTCAATAAGCAAATACGTTTCTATCCTAAAATATACGTCCGTTCGTATGATATCTCCCGAACTTGCCTCAGTCAGTTGTCAATCGTAAAAATCACGTTCATGTGCTCACCTGTTGCGGCGGCAGCCTGTTTTTTCGGCTGCTTCCATCGTCCAGCTCTTCCAATTACTTGCGTTTGCCTCTGGTTTTCATTGGTTTTTGGCCTCTTAGATTCGTGCGTTCGTATGTTTATAAGATCTTGCGCATGCGCACCCTCAACCAGAAACTTACATAAACCCCGTAGCGGCTGCATCCAACTTCATTTCTCGGTCCCTCAAACTTACCTAAACCCTTTAGCGCTTGCATCCAACTTCATTTCTCGGTCCCTCAAACTTACCTAAACCCCTTAGCGCCTGCATCCAACTTCATTTCTCGGTCCCTACAACTTACCTAAACCCCTTAGCGCTTGCATCCAACTTCATTTCTCGGTCCCTACAACTTACCTAAACCCTTTAGCGCTTGCATCCAACTTCATTTCTCGGTCCCTCAAACTTACCTAAACCCTTTAGCGCTTGCATCCAACTTCATTTCTCGGTCCCTCAAACTTACCTAAACCCCTTAGCGGCTGCATCCAACTTCATTTCTCGGTCCCTCAAACTTACCTAAACCCCTTAGCGCCTGCATCCAACTTCATTTCTCGGTCCCTCAAACTTACCTAAACCCCTTAGCGCCTGCATCCAACTTCATTTCTCGGTCCCTCAAACTTACCTAAACCCCTTAGCGCCTGCATCCAACTTCATTTCTCGGTCCCTACAACTTACCTAAACCCCTTAGCGCTTGCATCCAACTTCATTTCTCGGTCCCTCAAACTTACCTAAACCCTTTAGCGCTTGCATCCAACTTCATTTCTCGGTCCCTCAAACTTACCTAAACCCCTTAGCGGCTGCATCCAACTTCATTTCTCGGTCCCTACAACTTACCTAAACCCCTTAGCGCTTGCATCCAACTTCATTTCTCGGTCCCTCAAACTTACCTAAACCCCTTAGCGGCTGCATCCAACTTCATTTCTCGGTCCCTCAAACTTACCTAAACCCTTTAGCGCTTGCATCCAACTTAATTTCTCGGTCCCTCAAACTTACCTAAACCCCTTAGCGCCTGCATCCAACTTCATTTCTCGGTCCCTACAACTTACCTAAACCTCTTAGCGCCTGCATCCAACTTCATTTCTCGGTCCCTACAACTTACCTAAACCCCTTAGCGCCTGCATCCAACTTCATTTCTCGGTCCCTACAACTTACCTAAACCCCTTAGCGCCTGCATCCAACTTCATTTCTCGGTCCCTACAACTTACCTAAACCCCTTAGCGCTTGCATCCAACTTCATTTCTCGGTCCCTCAAACTTACCTAAACCCTTTAGCGCTTGCATCCAACTTCATTTCTCGGTCCCTCAAACTTACCTAAACCCCTTAGCGGCTGCATCCAACTTCATTTCTCGGTCCCTACAACTTACCTAAACCCCTTAGCGCTTGCATCCAACTTCATTTCTCGGTCCCTCAAACTTACCTAAACCCCTTAGCGGCTGCATCCAACTTCATTTCTCCGTCCCTCAAACTTACCTAAACCCCTTAGCGCCTGCATCCAACTTCATTTCTCGGTCCCTCAAACTTACCTAAACCCCTTGGCGCTTGCATCCTTCTTCATGTTGACGACCCTAAAACTTACACAAACCACATAATGTACATATGTCTATATGTTTCTAAGCGTGTTTTTTCTTGTTTGTGTAATTGTTTTTGTTTGCGCATATTAGAAAAGACACATTTATGAAGTCTTAAAATATAATTTATTTAAATTATTTGTTTTTTTTTTGGGATATTTTTGGTTTAAACATAATTTTTTTAATGGGGTGTTTTGTTTAAAACCCCTTTTTTTTTTTTTTTTTTTTTTTTTTTTTGTTACAAACATATTAAAATTTTTGTTTTTTTTTCCTTAAAAACAGAGATAAAATGGTTTTTTTTTTTAAAAACCAAAAACTTTAAAAAATTTGAACCAATTTTAAAATTTTAAAACATTTTAACAAAAGTAGCCAGGACCAAGGGCACTAATCCTCCTCCTCTTCTTCATCTGTTGGCCCCAACGTCGCCTGTATGGCCAGCAGCTCGGCCACCAACTCCTTTATTCTTTTTTTTTTCCCAGCCAATGTTTTTGGGATCATCCCTGTAACCAATAGAGAATTAAACATAAATAGGAGTCCCAGACCGGTTTGTATGCTGGAAATAGATTTGGGGTTAATCAAATACATGTAAATGCATGACATATGTCATTCTTCCAAGGGATAAAGTTAATGCATTTCCCACAGGTAAGTCTTTAAACTCCTTAAAGCGGACCTTCCACATTATTTAATGAAAACCAATAACTATTCCCAAATGATTCTGCACCAGATCAAAGTAAATTTGGGATGTTTTTTGATTACAGCGCCGCCATCTGGACTCTGAAGCATAACACTTAATGAGGAGTGGAGAGTTGGATAAAGTACAGGGGAGTAGGTTACAGTGGTGCGTTGGGATTCCAGAGCATAGCTGGGTTGAGGGAAAGGTCATCACTCCCACAATGTATGGCAGCACCTTCCTTTTTTCAATCTGTATCCCATGCTGCCTGTAAATATTGCGCATTCCATATTCCGCAATATTGGTTTTGTTCAGTCTAATAACATGCATTAGATGGCTGAAGGGTGTTTTTCCATGTTTCTAATCTGTAGGTACAGTGTGTTGGCTAATTCTTAGGTTCTTAATACAAGTTAGGGTCCTCTTTAAGCTAACGAAGTGCCCACATGAAAGTGTGAACTACACATTGGCTACGCCTTTAGTTATGTGTGTGTTATTAGCTAAGCAAACATTAATATGAATAATGGCATGGAGACTTACGGAGTTGGTGGCCGACAGATGGCTGGTTGGGGCCAACAGGCTGCCCTTGGTCCTGGCTCTGCTGTGAAGAAGTCCCTGGAGAAACATGTGACATTTGGTTAGTATTTGTAGAGAGTCACTATCCCCAACATATCTGGCTCCCAGTCTGGCTGACATCACTCACCTTCGCCAGGATCTCCTTCCAGCATCTCTGCTGCCTCCTCCTCCACTATCTCACCCGCTCCAGAAGCTTCTACAAATACATAATAAAGGATAACTTAGTTTTTGGCCTGCCATGTATATCTTTGTGCCTATACATGAAGAGTGACATACCAGAGCCTTCCCCATGCCTGGCCAGGTATGACTCCACGCCCACGCGCCTTGGCCCCTCCTCTGTGGTAAGGTCCAGGGGCTGGTCTGAGGAGGCCACAGAGGAGGGGTAGGTCCGTCGCCCGGGAGATCCACCACCTTCACTCACAGATGCAGAGTCATGCAGCACTGGTCGGCCTGTACGTCTCCGGGTGCGGCGAATTCTGAAATCCATTTCCAACACTAACAAAGAAAAGTCATTTTAAATAAAGGCATAACTTAGACATTTGGAACATATACCATGCAATTGCTTTGTACTTACTTGGGAAATGGATCCCAAAAAACCTCCGCACCCGGGGCATGTGCAGACGCTTCAGGTCCGACCAATGCTGCATTATCTGGGTGTGAGTGAAGGTGGTGCTGGTCACACGGTGGATCTCGGCGATGATCTCCCGGGCGATGTCCCTTTTCTCGCACACATTGGGCGCGAAGTCATACCGGCGCTGAAGCATGATCTGAAAAACATAATGGACACAGAGCTTTTACTTTTACACACAGACCCATATGTGTTGCATCACAAGTTGAGTATTTAATGTCATTAACACACACATTTCGAATGGCCGCCATTTTTGGGGAGTGCCTTAAAGAGGACGTTGACTGTGATTGTCAGTCTGGTCTTATGTTATATGTATCACACACCATGTACATACAGATAATAGCCAACATCAAGAATCAGGCCACCTGCATCTATGGCATGTTAGGATGGTTTAAACATCCAAGATGTAGCCTAATGCTTAGGCTTTTGGACCACGTGTGTGGCTTCCCGTTGTGTTTTTATGGCTTAGGACAACAGTGTTCCGCAAACATCCGCATCAAGGTCCGAGACAGGTCAGGTTTGACAGCTCGCCCCGCTACTCCACAGGTTAATTAACTGTTGCTAAGCCGGAGCAATTGGGCGAATTAGGACATCAGCATAGACAGGTGAAAACGTGGCCAGGCTCGGCCCTTGAGGATGAAGTGTGAGGAGCCAGTGATTAAACATTAAGAGACCCCAAACTAGTTCCCAACGCATCATTTACATTTAGGCCATCATTGACTATTCTATTAAAATGCACAGGCAGCCACTTACCAGCATGAGGATCTCTTCCTGTTGACGGGTGAAGATAGTGGGCGCCATCTTTAGTCTTCTTCCAGGCAGCAGATAAGTGAAACCCCAGCGGTTTCCTGGTTCCGCTCGAACGTACGTTCGTACGAGCGCGTAGTCGTGCGCATAGGCGTCACACGCTGGGCTCATTATTTAAAGGTCCCTTCCCCCCAAGCTCATTCTCTTTGAGCATTTCTGTACGATGGCACCAAAAAAGGCGATCAGCAAGCGACCCCAGGCAAGCAAGACCGCGGAGGGCCCCACCACAAGGTCCCAGCAAGCTGGCCGAAAACTGAGATCCAAGACTCCCACCTCGGCCCCACCAAGGGACCCTGGACCCTCAGGTACCCAAAAAAGGGGCCCCAAGCCTCGTGCCCCTCCTGCAGCCAAAAAGCTGGCAACTGCAGCACCCACCACCTCTGCCCCCAGAACAGGCAGCACCAGTGAGCCCACACCGGCCATGCCTTCAAGTAGGGCAGTTCGGAAACCCATGCCCCGCAGCAGGGCCCGAACCCCATCCAGGGCCCGAAGTACAGCCAGAGGGCGAAGAACACAATCCAGGGCACGAAGCCCAGACAGGGCCCGAACCCCATCCAGGGCCCGAACCCCATCCAGGCCCCGAAGCCCATCCAGAGGCCGCAGATCACAAACCAGGGCCAGAAGCCCCTACAGGCCCAGACGAACCCAATCCAGGGCCAGAAGCCCCTACAGGGCCCGCAGATCACAAACCAGGGCCAGAAGCCCCGACAGGCCCAGAAGAACCCCATCCAGGGCCAGAAGCCCCGACAGGCCCAGACGAACCCCATCCAGGGCCAGAAGCCCCTACAGGCCCAGACGAACCCCATCCAGGGCCAGAAGCCCCTACAGGGCCCACAGATCACAAACCAGGGCCAGAAGCCCCGACAGGCCCAGACGAACCCCATCCAGGGCCAGAAGCCCCTACAGGCCCAGACGAACCCCATCCAGGGCCAGAAGCCCCTACAGGGCCCGCAGATCACAAACCAGGGCCAGAAGCCCCGACAGGCCCAGAAGAACCCCATCCAGGGCCAGAAGCCCCGACAGGGCCCGCAGATCACAAACCAGGGCCAGAAGCCCCGACAGGCCCAGAAGAACCCCATCCAGGGCCAGAAGCCCCGACAGGGCCCGCAGATCACAAACCAGGGCCAGAAGCCCCGACAGGCCCAGAAGAACCCCATCCAGGGCCAGAAGCCCCTACAGGCCCAGACGAACCCCATCCAGGGCCAGAAGCCCCTACAGGGCCCGCAGATCACAAACCAGGGCCAGAAGCCCCGACAGGCCCAGAAGAACCCCATCCAGGGCCAGAAGCCCCGACAGGGCCCGCAGATCACAAACCAGGGCCAGAAGCCCCGACAGGCCCAGAAGAACCCCATCCAGGGCCAGAAGCCCCGACAGGGCCCGCAGATCACAAACCAGGGCCAGAAGCCCCGACAGGCCCAGAAGAACCCCATCCAGGGCCAGAAGCCCCTACAGGCCCAGACGAACCCAATCCAGGGCCAGAAGCCCCCGACCTGGCACCAGCCGGGAACAGAGCCCCCGACCTGGCACCAGCCGGGAACCTAGCCCCCCAAGAGGGCCCCGAATTGCCCCCATGACCACATCTACACCTGGAAGTTCGGTGGCCAGCCACGCAAGAACACCCAGTCCCTTGGCCAGTCCAGTCCAGTCATTGGGAAGCCACCAATCCGGCCATTCCCCTACCCAGCCCCAGGCCATAATGTCACCACATGTGTCTGCACACATGGAGGAGCAGCCAAGCCAACCATCTGGCCGCACATTGCGCCGCGGCCAGTTGAGTGGGAGATTCTCCCATGACCAAAATATGGCATTGGCTAGTGGCCTTACATTATACTATGACGAGCTATATGGGAGCAAATCCAAACACACCACCAAGCAGCGCAAGATGGAATTGTTTGAAACCATCCTCCGACAAGTAAATGCAGCGGGGGAAGAGAGGAAAGATGTGTCCCAAATTCAGAAGAAAATCTCTGATCTGAAGTATGCTGTACGGCAAAAAGAAATTAAAAGGCATAATTACAGGTAACTAAATGTTTACGCTAAATCTAATGTTTTGGATGTACTGTATGCACCTTTTCTGACGACCAAACGCTTTTCTCTTTTCAGCATGAAAACTGGCGGTGGCTTTCCATCTAAATTGGAGTTTACCCCTGCTGAGGAGATTGTGCTTGGACTTCTCCATCCGGTCGCGGTCGGTGGACATGCTGGTCTAAGGGACACAGACTCACCGACCCGTACCCACGGTGAGTACTCTTAAATCTGCATGTTTGCCTGTTTGCTAAATAATCTACAGTTCACTAGTAACAAGCTAACGGGATGCCCCTATGGTTTGCCTTGCTTGGCCTCGCACTACTGTGGCTGTTTGTGTCCTCTTTTTGGCCCTGGGAATCACACATTTAGGCCCACAGCCATTATGGCAAAGTTCAAATGTCCAATTGTATTGTTAAAGTCATGAAGTTTCGCAAGATAAGTGAGAAATTTTGAATCAATCACAAAACACACATCATTATGTATGGGTTGCCTTTTGCTTGTGTGAGTTGTGTTTGAGTTAACAATTTAATTAGCCACCCACAAACATATGTGACCAAGAGCAGCGAGACTCAAATGGCGGCCCGGGGTCCCAATGCGGACCTTGCCACCACATTCAAGGACCCCTGCCCAGACAGCCCTGCACTCAGTTACTTCTGTGTTGACGTGCTCAGAGCTGCCCCCTTGATCGGCCATGTAGTGGTTGGTCTCCTGCCCAATGTCATGGCTCCGTGAAACATAGCATTGCAATATGAAGTACTGCCCAGGAAGTGGCATTGCAAGGTACACAGTAACTTATTTAAATTTTCACTGGCCACAATCGTGTCCCGCTGCCCCTGCTCTGGCCCATGTGCCACAGTCCCCCCATGCCCCCCCCCACATAAGCCCCATACATTTGTAACAGATTGGCTCCATCCATCCCATCACCATCAATACGTTAACTCCCCCCTTTAGACATCCAATCCCTGTCCCCTCAGCTCTGGCCCATCCAGCCCAGCAAGGGCAAGCAGCCTTTATTAGTTGGCACTTAGAAATCTCCAGCCCCTCCACCAGTGTCTTTATTTTTAACTAGACACCCCCTGCGTCAGCACCATGGCCAGACATTCACCTCTCACCACATACCTTTAAATGGGCGTTTCAAACAATTGTTTGAGTACCCCGGACCTAGCGAATGGTAGGCTAAATCCAAAAATGTGCCTTGAAAGTTGGATGCTGACTGGGTACACTTCATGACTTAGAACTGAGGTCACTTAGCAGTTTGTCCGAGCCATTGCACCTATGTAAACTTGCGTGGGTTTGAACAAAGGTCACCATTGCTCTAGAGTTGAATAATATTACAAATAGAGCTATATTTGATTACCTATCAAAAAAAAGGTTATGTGTGTGTGTTTACGTGGTATTTTTTTCTCTTCTTCAGCCCAGCATGATCCCTCAGCAAGGGTAAACTCACCCCCCAGTTTGGTTATGCCTACCAGGTCCGTACAGCATCGGAGCCCAGATCAGAGATTTTCGGTAAGTTAATTTAGTAGCATAAATACTAACAAGTGCTTAAGAATGTGTTAAACTGTTGAAATCCTAAATTGGGACGCAAACTTAGCCTTTTTTTTTTTGATATGTCCCTACAGACCCGCACACTCATGGAAGAGATCCAGGACATGGAGGAAGATGATGATGTCTCCGTACAGGGCACGTCGGATGAACTCCCCCTGGGTCCCAATTTGGAACTGCTCGATAATGTTTCTCTGGCCAATCCTCAGCAGCAGAGTGAATCTCCATCCATTGTGCTTGCACATGGGGAGACTGACACTACAGTCCCCAGTGTTCACTCTGCTGCTGAGGATTTGCAAAGCAGGCCGGTTGCTGTTGAGGGTACGACACCACGCGGCAGGGCACGCCCAAGAGCCAGGGTAATTGTGCGGCGGACGCCATTACGCCGCCCCACAATTTCCCAGGGGAGGCAGAGTGCCCTGCTTCAATTATGGACCCAACAAAGGGACTCTTATGACGCCCAGCTCGTTACAGAGCGTGAGCAAAGGCATGCCGACATGGTGAACATCCATACCAGTCTACAGGGCATCCTCGCGGAGTTGCGTACCCTCAACAGCAACGTGGCCAATGCAAGTAATGGCATCCAGTCAGCCATGGCTGAGATGACCAATATGCAGAGAAACATTGTGGAGCAGTTTCAAATTCACAATGCTGCCATGGCCCAGGCTAGGTCCCATTCCCATGGACCTCCACCTGGACCTCCACCTGGGTATTATGGGCAGCCACCCTATTAAGCCATGGGTGTGTGGGACATCTTTTCTCTTAACCCCCACTGTATTTACTTGTCCTTTGAGGTTTCAAACAATCCATTTTGTGTTGCTCTGGCAGGTTGTGTTTTGTATTTGCTCCCATATAGCTCCTTAGAGTAATGCTTAAGGCCACTAGCCAATGCCATAGGTCTATGTGGAGTTTATCTGGCCACTTATGGCTTTACCTATGTATTTGGTTGGTGCTCCTCCTGTTTGCAGACATGTTTGTGTGACATTATGGCCATGCCCAAATATCCCTGGGCACAGGCAATATTAATGACTGGACTAGGCTGGCCTTTGGACTGGGTGTCCTTGTTTGGTTGTGCCACTAACTTCCAGGTGTAGATGTGCTCGATGTTTTTTTTAATGTTATCCATTTGTTACCACAGATGTATGTGGACTGATTTCTGTTAACCACTATAATTTTTCATTTGCTAAGTAAAACAAAAATTTCACTTCCAATACTTGTGGCGTTTTTAGTGGGAAGACATTTTTAACAGCTTGGGCTAAACCAGATAATTTTGGTTGGAAGAGGTGTAACAATGCACAGCGAAAGCTAAGGAAACTACATGAAATACATTAGGCAACAATTAAGGTCGAAATGTTTTACTTAGAGGTAATGCCACATTAGGGCAAAACAACATATGTTTCAAAAAGGATAACACAGACATACAGAATGGTGAGACAGGGAAAAAAGTTAACTAAAATGCTGGCTGATCAGGTTGGCTCGAACAGATTGGCCAGACTCACTGGGGGGCCCCTCAAAATTCTCGGCTTCATCCTCGACGGCTGAAGAGGGCAGGCTGTCCACATAACGTGGGACACGTTCCATGATGGCAAAATTGTGCAAAACAGCACATGCCATTATAATGTCGATCACTTTCTTGGGATCATATTGCAGGGCCCCCCCAGTATGGTCAAGGCAACGAAAACGTGTCTTCAGCAGACCAAAGGCCCTCTCCACAACAGCCCGGGTCTTGCGATGCGCACGGTTATACGCTTCCTGAGAGGCATCCTGGGGCCGCAGCACAGGCGTCATGAGCCAGGGTAGAAGTGGGTACCCGGAATCACCTTAAACAGAGAATTAAATGTAATCAAAATTAAAAAGGCAACACAACCAACACCCAAAATTTCACAGATATCATAATGATGTAAGGTAAAGTGTTCACAAAAAAATACAGGGCACATTAGGGCCCACAAAAATTGCACTAAGGTATCACCTAAATAAAAATGGCACTTCTATATACCAATTAATTAACAAACATCTGCACGGCCAAGGGTATTTGTATTTTACATATATTTGTAGTTTTCAGACATGTTACAATTAGGATGCTGCGGAGGGCCTATCCACATTTCTCTGGAAACTACAATGTATGCAGTTTAAGTCCACTTTGACATTTAACGACCAATAGTCCCAAAGGAGCCAAAGGTCAAAGATCCCTATCCACATTTCACTGGAAACTACAATGTATGCAGTTTAAGTCCACTTTGACATTTAAAGACCAATAGTCCCAAAGGAGCCAAAGGTCAAAAGATCCTTGGGTATAAACTCCAAACCAATATATTTAGGCACAAGGAACTTACAGACATCCTAACTAAAGGGAAAACATTCTGAAGGCCACAGCGAGACAAGGATTTTTAGGGTAAGTTCCTAATATATGAGCCAAGAAAAAGGCAGTTGTACGCTTCTGTAAATTTATCCTTAAAAAACATATCAACAAATACAAGATTAATGCCACATTTAATAACACACAAATAGGACACACTTACCAAGCAGCCATGCCCCCGAAAATTCACCTGCCTCAAATCTCCGAAACAACCCAGATCGCCGGAGGATATAGGAGTCGTGGGACGATCCGGGGTAGCCGGCAAGGACACTCATAAACCGCATATCCGGACCAACCACGGCCTGGACATTAAGTGAGTGTCCCATTTTACGATTCCTTAAGGAAAAAACATACAAAAAGGGTAATTGATATTTGAGCCAAACTAATAAATTAACCTCCAAACATGTCTGCACTCTATTGGGAAAGACTAATGAAAAGCCGAGATAAAGCAGCTACACAAATGAGGGATAAACAAATATGCTGCCGCAAAGGAAAACAGGTTACATGACACGTTGGGCAACATAATAACCAATCTCAATACCTATATATATACTCGTCGGCTGCCCTAGGTACGAGTGCCACATGTGTGCAGTCAATTGCACCAATAACGTTGGGCATGTCGGCCACATTATAAAACCCAAGCTTAATGGCGTTTCTGGCTGCCATATCATCAGGAAAATAAATATATTTTTGAGTTATGGCAGCCATGCCTTCCAAAAATTTAGATAGTGCGCGGCTCAGCGTAGGCTGTGACATCCCCACGGAGAGGGCACCCAGCCTCTGGAACGAGCCGTTCGCCAAAAATTGCAGGCAGCCAAGCATCTTGGTCATACCTGAAATTGCATGCCCCTTCCTTGTGGTGCGGGCTAACCATGGCCGCAGCTCACTATATAATTTATGGAGGGAAGCGCGATTAAGCCTGGTCAGCTCGAACAGCTCAACATCATTCATGCTATCGATGTTCATGCGACGACGCAGGGGCAATCTGCTCTCAGACATCTCGATCAACTCAATGCCAAAAAGCATAAGCCCTTGATGTGCCACAAACTCGCTCCGCTCCATCCTACTCCCGAGGCCAAATAGCTGCCGGCAAACATTTCGTAAAGCAGCTCTTTAATGGGCTTCAAAACAATTAGCAATCACCTCTCTGAATTGGGCGCAAGCCCATGTGAAGGACGTAAAAAATAGGATCGGACGCAAATAATACGATTTGGACGGGAAAAACACACGAACTAACGCAAATTATACGATTCTCGTACGAAATGCGTATGTTCATATACGTCTATGCGCGAACGATCGTGCGAATACGAAATGGCCAAAAAAAACAGAAAAAATGACAAACACCCACCCAAACTTACGATTCTCGATACGAAATCACTTAACTTTTGCTCTTTGAATCGAGGGGATAGAGTGGCTAATGAAAAGGAGGGACTCTTCACAATAAGGGAGGCTAAAAATGTAGTAAATAAGGGCAAGGATGCTCTGCTTAAAAGGAGGGACTCTTCACAATAAGGGAGGCTAAAAATGGAGTAAATAAGGGCAAGGATGCTCTGCTTAAAAGGAGGGACTCTTCACAATAAGGGAGCCTAAAAATGGAGTAAATAAGGGCAAGGATGCTCTGCTTAAAAGGAGGGACTATTCTCAATAAGGGAGGCTAAAAATGGAGTAAATAAGGGCAAGGATGCTCTGCTTAAAAGGAGGGACTATTCACAATAAGGGAGGCTAAAAATGGAGTAAATAAGGGCAAGGATGCTCTGCTTAAAAGGAGGGACTATTCACAATGATGGTTTAAAAACAAGGATGGAGAAATACAAATAATGGTATTGGCCAAAGGAGGGACAACCAAACATTTAGATACAATGGAAGCCACAACTTGCCTGTATATATACTCGTCGACTGCCGGCGGGACGAGGGCAACGTGTGTGCAGTCAATAGCACCCATGACGTTGGGCATGTCGGCGATATTATAAAATGCCAGCTTAATGGCGTTTCGGGCTACCATATCCTCAGGGAAACAAATATATTTCCGAGTTAGGGTAGCCATGCCTTCCAAAAATTTGGATAGTGCGCGGCTCAGCGTAGGCTGAGAGATCCCCACGGAGAGGGCACCCAGCCTCTGGAACGAGCCGTTCGCCAAAAATTGCAGGCAGCCAAGCATCTTGGTCATACCTGAAATTGCTTGCCCCTTCCTTGTGGTGCGGGCTAACCATGGCCGCAGCTCACTATACAATTTATGGAGGGAAGCGCGATTAAGCCTGGTCAGCTCGAACAGCTCAACGTCATGCATGCTATTGATGTCCATGCGTCGCCGCCGATGCAGTCTGGTCTGTGACCTCCGGACGATCTCAATTCCCATGAGTTGCAGATCCTCATGCTCCTCAAAGGCAGTAGACTCGTCCATGGCTCTAGTTCCGACGTCTAAAAGGTGCCGGGAGTGGTTCGGCAATGAAACGGATTTATGGGGTGTTGTCCCATCGGCAATCAGCTCTCTGAATTAATCGCAAGCCCACTGCAATAATGAAAAATTTCTGAACGGACGAAAAAATTCAGATTTGGTGGAAAAATGCTCCCGAATGAACAAGAAACTTCCGATTTGCTTCCGTTTTGCGAAAGAGCATATACGCATCTTCGCGAACGTTTGTACGAATGAAAAATGTATGAAAAAAAGCAAAAAAATGACAAACACCCACCAAAACTTTCACAGACAGCTACGGAAGTACGGACGAATGTGTCTCTGAATCGAGCCTAATGTATCAAAGTCTCAGCTGTTCAGTGCTGGCAGCCGTCCAGCATCAGATAACAACATTGCAACATTGCCTGGCCAGAACTTATATATCTAAAACAGAGAGAAAAGCTCTAGAAGTCATTTAGCTGATTTTGACAGTTTTCCCTTCATGTTGGCTCTGCTGCAGAATCTTTCAGTTTACCATTTTCTCTTTCATATTCTTATTTTTCATTTTTCCATATGATCTTTCTTTCAGCTTTGTGTGTTTTGAGCAAAGCCCAACCCAGGATTTTCACTATCTGGAGTTTTGTTTTGTGCCCCTAGGGGCATCCCGACATGGGATGCCCTGATATGTGAAATCCCCAAGTTCGCCTGTGAAAACGTACCTTTCCCTGTCCCACAGCGCATGCTCATCCAATCAGCTCTGTTTGCACGCAGATGGGGAGCCTGAGCAGTAACCTTCCTGGCCGCCCGGCCTGTCTAAATGACTATCTGCGTGAGCGCGCCAGAAAAATGGGGGGATCTGTGGTTATCCAGGGGTCGTTTCACACAGTGGGCATCCTGAATTAGAATGGGGTTTTGTTCCACTTTAATACCTTTAGATTTTCCTGCACAGTTATTCCAAGAAGAATTTCAGTCGTTTTCAGTCAGTTTAGTTTATTTTGTATAGATTTTACACATTTGAGTCACCTGGTCTCATAACAAAAGCAGCACCTCACACACACACAGCCGTTACAGTGTCAGCCTCTGAGGTAAAGTGTTGCTAGGAGACCAGTGGGCTAAATGAAGCAGCTCACTAAATACAACTCAGCAGATCCCCCTATTCAGCAAATGGACTGAGCCATTGTAATTATACAATTTAAAAGAGAGGCATATTTTTTTTTTCTTTTTCTATTGCCAGATTATTTATACACATGTTATAAGCTATTGTGTGGCTATTTAATTATTTATCTTTTTTAATGCAAATTTCGCGATACTGCTCCTTTAAGAGGCCAGCTGCTTGCATTGCAGACAAGGTAACCTCAGTTCTCCAACTCCCTAGGGGTGGAACTAAAGTTAGTGAAGGCGCACCTGGGCCACAGGCTGGGCATCCCTGATATAAAGTATTCTTTAATTAAATGTAGTTATTTCTCTATTTTTTAGTACAGTGCTTACGGGGAGTGGGGGTTCAACTCTGCCTGTCTCCCAGACCCTCACCAGCTGCAGTGTTCCTAGGGACCCCCGTTAGATGCCTGAAGTTGGTTCCCAAGCTGGTAGCATGGGATTGTGCAGAGTGAGGGGAGCGCATACGTCCATGGCTGCTACGGCAGGCAAGACCTGGATGAAGCAGCTGAAGAAGCGTTTGCCCTCACCCAATCAAGTGGGGGGACGGCTTCTGCACTACACACCGGTATGGAGGGAACTGATATCCTACGCCTGGGTCTGGGAGGTTGAGTTCGGGACCAGGCCTCCGACCGAGTGATAGAGCTTTTGCTGGACCAGGGACTTGTGCCCCTGTGCGCCCCTCAGAGCGGGGCTGTGGCTTCTACTCAATACTATTTGTCACCTTCCTGTTATACAAGAAAGCCCTTCAAGAACTCAGGACTGCCCTCTCATCTGCTAAACAGGAATATTTCACATCACTCATATCAGCACAGGCCCGGAATCTAAAACAGCTATTTAACACTTTCAACTCCCTTCTCCGCCCACCGCCACCTCCTCCATCCTCACAGCTAACAGCTGAGCAATTCGCCATATACTTTAAAGATAAAATCAACATGATTCGAAGTGGCTTCACCCCTCAGAACACCTCTCTCCTACCAACATCCCCCCAACTCATGAACTCATTTCACACAGTTAACTGCTCAAGGTCTCTCCTCTCTGGTCTCAAAGGCTCACCTGACCACCTGCTCCCTTGATCCCATTCCATCCCACCTTATCCCTCAACTGTCTCCATTTGTCATTCCAGCTCTAATATCTTTATTCAACCTCTCCCTCTCTACTGGTACCTTTCCCTCCGCCTTAGGGCATGCTGTTATTGCTCCACTCATCAAAAAACCCTCTCTGGACCCCTCTGCCCTCCCCAGTTACCACCCAATCTCTCTGCTCCCTTTCTAATCCAAGCTTCTTAAACAGCATGTCCACACAGAACTGACTAACTATCTGTCTACAAACTCCCTCCTAGATCCCCTCCAATCTGGTTTCCGCTCATGTCACTCTACCGAAACTGCACTCACCAAAGTCACCAATGATCTACTGACAGCCAAATCCAAAGGCCACTACTCTGCTCTCATTCTTCTCGACTTATCATCTGTTTTTGACACCGCCAACCATGCTCTGCTTCTCAATATTCTTTCTTCTCTTGGAATCCAAGGTCTCGCACTCTCTTGCCTCTCCTCCTATCTCTCTCATCGCACATTTAGCGTATCTTACTCAAACACCATTTCCTCTCCCCGACCTCTGTCTGTTGGTGTACCACAAGGCTCAGTCCTAGGACCCATACTTTTTTCAATATACACTTCTGGTCTCAAACAACTAATAACCTTGCTAGGCTTCCAATATCACTTTTATGCAGATGACACTCAGATCTACCTCTCTGGCCCAAATCTCTCTTCCCTCCTCTCTCGCCTTCCTGACTGTCTAACAGCCATCTCTTCCTTTATGATATCTCGCTCCCTTAAACTAAACATGGACAAAACAAAACTGGCCATCTCCCCACCATCTCACTCCCCTCCCCTCTCTAACACCACAATCTCTGTAAATATTCTTACAAGAACTGCAACTCATCAAGCTCGATGCCTGGACGTCATTCTGGACTCCTCTCTCTCGTTCACACCAAACAATGACTCCCTAGCCACCCCCTGTCCTCTCCAACTCAAAAATATATCTCGCATCCGTCCCTTCCTCTCACCTGTCACCACTAAAATGCTATTGCATGCCCTGGTCATCTCCCGACAGGACTACTGCAACACCCTCCTCTGTGGTTTGCCAACAAACAGACTGGCTCTGCTGCTCGCCTCATCTACCCTTCCTCTCGCTTCTCCAGTGCTGCCCCCCTCTGTCAATCCCTCCACTGGTTACCTGTCTCTCATAGAGTTCAGTTCAAACTTCCAACACTAACCTACAAAGCTCTCTCTAACCAGGCCCCCTCCTACATTTTATCTCTGATCCAGCGTTACCAACCCATGCGCAACCTCCGCTCTGCCTCTGACATTCTCCTGTTCTCTTCCTTGGTTACTTCCTCGCACTTCCGCCTTCAAGACTTCTCCCGTGCCTCCCCACTTCTCTGGAATGCACTTCCCCGCTCGATCTGCCACTCTCCATCACTCCAAGCCTTTAAAAGTGCCCTCAAAACTCACTTCTTCAGACAAGCATATGACCTGGCTTAAGCAATTCCCATAACCTTCAATGGCACATGCAGCCATACTCAAACTCTACCACTTGTGACCCCGCCCCTTTGTCTCCACCCCACTCCTTCCTATTGTCTCCTGTGCTCACAACACTTGGTTTAAACCTTGTGGCATCTAAATTTGTATTGTCCTCTGTACCATTTGTTTTACCTTGTCTGTAACCATACCTTGTAAAGCTCTACGGAAGATGATGGCGCTATATAAATAAACAATAATAATAATCTCCAAGAAGGAGTCCGTTTGGCCGATCCTGGATTTCCGGAGTCTGAACAGTTACGTTCGGCGTCGGAAGTTCGGCATGGAATCTCTAAAGTTAGTGGTAACATTGCTGCAACTGGGGGATTTTCTCACCATGGTGGACATCAAGGATGCTTATCTGCATGTCCAGATCTTCCCTGGTCACCAACAATACCTGCGCTTTTGGGCACTGCCTTTCAGACTGTCCACTGCCTGCGAGTTGTGATACATTATGTCCCTGCCCATCCCCCTCCTTTATTCATCTTCTTTGTAGCCTTATGCTACGTTGCATAGTTATTATAGTCATATGTATGTAGTATATAGCAATGGTATTTTGCCATGTTGTGTAGGTTAAATGACCCGTCTTCGGGTTACTTTATTTGAGAGGAGTCAGCTGGCTGCCACCTTATTCCGCCTGCGGTGAGGGTGACAGAACATTTACTTCCTCTCCATTTTAAATGTTCTGTAGTATATAACATTTTTACATAACCCTACGTTACAGGTTAGAAAACAACACACTTTCAGTTTTTTTCATTGTACTTATTTTGCATTCCTTTTTTTTTTTGAGTGATGTATGTGTTAGAGTGGGCCCCTCCTACCCGGGGGGGGGGGGGGGGGGGTTGAGGCCTACCCTGAGGGTATAGGACTAGGTGGCAGTCAAAGTGAAAAAAAAGTGATTCAAAAATTCCCCATTGGCACCACTCCTGTATTATAGTTATGATTAATTATTGAATAGTCACGTGTGCTGGTTATGCAGGGAACCTGGGTAATACATATTTACTGGTCTACCAGCCAATATATAGACGGGACTTTGGTAAAATTCCCAACAGGAAATAATATTTCGCTGTAACAGTCACTTCTGCCTCAATCAATCTGTGGCTTTGGTGTCATCCATTCACTTATTCTTGAATTAGTCACTTTGTTCGGTGTTTGACGCACAAGGAAGCTACGAGTCAGAAAAGCATTTTTCCAGCATAACGTCTTGGCTGCCACTTCAATTGATAAAAAATGACCCAAAAAAAACCTGCCAGGTTAACGTTTGTTTGTAGACATAACAGATCGTCTCGGAGCCTTTTTTCCTCTATTGCTTTGTCACCCAATCTTTTATTCGTCTGTCCTACTATATATTATAGTTCTATTCTGCTTTGTAAAAATTATGTTTTTCATTTTCCATCAAGCTTGAACTTGTTCCCTGACAGATTTATCTAATGTTTTTCTTTTGAATTATTTCTCATCGAAATGTTTTTTTTTTCTTATTTTATTATTAGTTTTTCCCCAGGCGTCAGGCTTTTCTGTTCTATAATGGAAAAAAAAATAATTGACTGCAGGGTACAGCCATTGTGACAATCCCCACTGGATGTAGAATAGGTACAGTTTGTTTTATCCTGGGCACAGCGTTGGCAGTAAAAAAAACCCTTCTAAAAATAAAAAACCTTCAGTCTTTTGTAAGTGAGGGCAAGTGTGCCAGCTCAGGAAAGGTAGGTCTGCCAACAAGTCCAACTGTGCCAATAGCTGATACATCCCGTAAACTGATAAAGTGATCCTGTTGGACCTCTGACCAGTCTGCTTCTTGGTTTTATGATTGTTCATTGTCCGAAGTATCGTACTTTATAACCAGCAGTGGTCAATAAGAAACCCCACCTCCATCTACACCTCTCCTGGTGCTAAGCCCGATTTGTAGTTTACAATTCAATTTTAAATTTAAAGAAAAAACTGGAGCAAGTGAGTTTTTTTCTTTTAATTTAAAATTTAATTTAAAACCGGATGCCTGGGGGGCGTGGCTTGACATGGCCGGGTAGAGTCGCCTGGAGACGGAGCTCCGCACCAACTACCTGAATAACGGAGGCAAGAGAGCTGAGACCCACCTGTAGTCCATATGCCCAGGAAGGGGAAGCAGCGGGGACCGAGCGGACGAGGTAGACTGGGCACCATTCCAGCCCTGTTCCAGCCCGGAGGCTCCGGGACTCGCAGGACGGCTGCAGAGAAGATGGCGGCGATGGCGGGAGAGGAGCGCGCACGTGGGCGCGAGATCGAGATGCGGCAAGGGACCGCCACCCCCAGTGTTCCAGCCCCGGCTGGGGCTATCTCAGATCTGCGGGAGGAAGGAGCAGGGGCGCAGCGTCCGCAGTGTGACCCGGACCAGGAGCGCCACAGCGTCGGAGGCCGCATGCTGACAGTGTCAGCCGAAGTATATGCCGGAGCGGACTGGCCGGACGGAACAACCGGCGGGCGCAAGGTTAGTCACCCGCCCCAATTCCCCCCCCCCCATCCTTGCCCTAGGGGCCAGCTTACCCAGCCTGACGCCACCCCCCATGAAGGGGACTGCTCTCCTGAGGGAGGGGGAGGTGCCGCCTCGCCCAACGGTACCAGGAGCCCTGCTCTGCGGGCCACTGAGCCCAGCTCAGCGGCCACATCACCGGGCCAGTTTAGCCCAGACTCCCCACCAAGAGGCCCCTCGCAGGACATCCCAACCCCACAGGCATGGGTGCCCACCTCCCCACATGCTGGTAGTCTGCAGCCTACGCCCGGCTACCTATCGGGTTCGCCGCCCCCCCCCTTGAGCCCACAGTCGCCGTGGCAAACACTTGCGGGGTCCCCTCAAGCCCCCCATGCTGGATCTCCGCTGCCCCTAGAGAGTGATCCTGCCGCAAACCACCTGTGGGATGAAATGCCGCCGATGACATCCGGGGGCCCCCCCGCGGGACGTGGGAAGATTGCTGGTCCGCTACAAATGGGCCCAGCCGCCCGGGAGGAAATGGGCCCAGCCGCCCGGGAGGCTTTTAGCCCACCACCACCACTATCTGGCTGCCTGGAGACACCTCCTTCACGAGGCCCTCTTCCCCCACTGCCGCTTACTCAGCTCTCCCAGTCCATCGCGGAGGCGGTGAAGGTCAATATCGCTGAGGCCCTGCGTGGACTTCCAACGCGTAGTGATTTTGACGGATACGTGTCAGGATGGAGGGCACCATCAAGAGAGAGCTAGCTGCATTACAGGGTTCGGTCGTGGAGGTCACGGAAAGGATGGATGGGGTGGAGGCCTCGCACAGAGCCCTGGAGCAGCGGGTGGCGGATCTAGAACAGCAACAGGACCGCAACAAACGTCTCCTGTCGGATATCTTCTTGGCGCATGACGACGCGGAGAACAGGAGCCGCAGAAATAATCTGCGCCTTCGGGGGGTACCTGAGTCAGTGGAGCCCCGAGATCTGCTGGAAACAGTTACTACTATTTTCAATGAGCTTCTGAATCTCCCCGACTCCAATCGCATAGAGATGGACCGGGTTCATCGGGCGCTGGGTCCTAGGCCGCAAGATCCGAATCACCCTCGGGATATTATTTGTCGCATCCATTTTTTCAAGATAAAAGAGGAGATCCTGCGCCGCGCATGGGACAAGGGTCCGGTTGCATTCAGGGGCGCACAGGTGATCATTTTGCAAGACCTCTCGCGGAGAACTCTGCAGATGAGAAAGCTTCTGAAACCTTTACTGGAGGCTGTCCAGAGTCGGGGTGCTTCCTACAGATGGGGTCACCCTTTTCAACTGCTGGTGCGCAGGGGAGGAGATCTGTTTGTCCTCAAGGGGCCCGGCCAACTACCGGACCTATTCCATTTTTTGGAGGTGGAGAGTGTGGATGTCCCGGACTGGACAGTCCCTGACCTGGCTGTGTATAATGGCCGGCTGCCACAGCGCCCAGAAGGTGGTCCTAGGGGCAACAGAGGAGGCATGAGAGGCCGCAGAAGATAAGCTTCCATACTGTCATATTAAGAATTTTTTCTCCGTTCTATCTTTTGATTGGTGCCTGGGTTACTCCCTGGCGGGCCGGATGGTTCTGCTTAGACCTCTGTCTTGCCCTCCATGGAAACTCTTTTCTGAAAATCGGTCGTGTTGTGCTGCTGTGCATGGTGTCATCTCACTTTGGACTGTCTGCATTTTGCCTGACAGGCCATAGCGTCTTAGTGGCGTGGCGCGCCTCGCTGAGCAGCTACAATACTGGTTCGACGCCATACTGCCATGCTCAGAATTTACTGTTCTAACTGTTGATGATTAATGTCTACGCTGCTTCCTGACGAGCCGGCTCGATCGGATTGGATCCTTGTCCGGCCCTTCATGAGAGCCTCTGCTTGAAAAACGGGAGTGCTGGGCTGCTGTGCGCGGTGTCATTCCGCTTCGGTCTGTCTAAGTTTTATCTGACAGAGCGATAGCGCCTTAAGGCCACGATGTGCCTCGCTAAGTAGCTACAGCACTGGTTTGACGCCATATTGTTATGTTCAGAACTTGAATGTTTTATCTGTTGATGTTTGATGCCTATGCTGCTCCATGGCGGGCCGGATCGATCTGTTTGGATCCATGTCCCGCCCCTCATGGAGACCCTTTCTAGCAACGCGGTTGTGTTGTGCTGCTGTGCGTGGTGTCATTCCACCGCGACCTGCCTGCACTTTGTTTGGCAGGACGATGATGCCTTGGGGCCGTGACACACCTCGCTGAGTAGCTACAATACTGGCTTGACGCCGTATTGCCATATACAGAGTTAACTGTTCTACCTCTAGATGTTTGATGTCTATGCTGCTTCCTGGCGGGCCGGATCAATCTGTTTGGATTCTTGTCTTGCCCCTCATGGAAGCCCTTCCTTGATACACAGTTGTGTTGTGCTGCTGTGTGTGGGGCCGGGCTGCGGTGGGCTATCCGCGCTCTGTCTGGCGGGGTGTTGGTGCCTTGGGGCGGTGGCGCGCCTCGCTGAGCAGCTACAATACAGCCACACTGTCATGTTCAGAATTTGCTGTTCTATCTTTTGTTGATTGAGGTCTCCCCTGCATCCTGGCGGGCCGGATCGGTCTGCTTGGGTTCTTGTCTCGCCCCGCGGGGAGGCCCCCCCTTCTTGAAATACGATTGTGTTGTGCTGCTGTGCGTGGTGTCCCGCTGCTTCGGACTGTCTGCATCTTGTTTGACAGGGCGATAGCGCCATAGGGTCACGACTTGCCTCGCTGAGTAGCTACAATACTGGTGCGACTCCCTACCCGATGTTTGCTTAGGCTTGGTCTTCCGCTTCCCCCCCATTTGGTGCACCCCTCTGGAGAAGTCCTAGGCCTTCTCCTGTCGGGAATAGACCGTGCACTGGGCTTATCAGCCCGTGGTTTGGAGTTTCTCCCCCACTTAGTGCGTCTTTAAAAGGCACCGGTTTTCTGTTGGACTACTAGCTAGTCCCTGCCCCCACCGCGGCAATTGTTTGTCCATCTCTTAAGTTCTCTTGTCTTTCCCCCATATCCCTGATACCCATTTCCTCTCCTTCTGTTTCCCTCCTTTTGCTGTTTCCCCCTCTGGTCATAACTCTCTTCTCCCCCTTGGCGTGTGGGACCGGACGTGCAGCGGGGGGTACCGCTGCCTGACGATCTCTGGTTCTCCTCACCCTCCCTTATCTCTTTTCTGCAGGTATGGCCCCTGTAAAGGTAGTTACCCTGAATGTGAAGGGCCTTAACACCCCGGAGAAGAGAACCATCCTGGGGCAGGAGTTAAAGAGATGTAAAGCGCAAATCATTTTCCTACAAGAGACACATTTCAGGCGAGATTCCGTGCCCAGACTCTGTAGTAAATTGTTCCCCCAGGCTTTCACCAGCTGTGCTGCGGATGCTAAGAAAAAAGGGGTAGCAATCCTGATCTCCAGGGACATCCCCTTCTTGCTGAGGGAGGTCTGGAGAGACGAGTCGGGACGAGTCGGGACGGGTGGTGCTGGCTGATTAATCAGAAAATGTATACTTTAGCCTCTGTATACGCTCCCAATCAGGGGCAGATACCATTCCTGAAGCACACTCTGGATAAGATTGAGAAATTCAGGGAGGGGGAGATCATTCTAGGGGGTGACTTTAACCTAACTCTGGAACCACTACTGGACTCCTCGGCAGGGAAGTCAGCGCTCTCGCACCTGGCCTTGCGTTCTCTGAAGAAGGCATTGCATGGGATGCAGCTGGTGGATGCCTGGCGGGTCAGGAACCCCGGGACGAAAGATTACTCTTTTTACTCACATGTACACGGGACATATTCTAGATTAGACTACATATGGGTGACACATAGCCTGTTGAGCCTGGTCACGGGAGACGGGATATACCCCACCTCCTTTTCAGATCACGCCCCGGTGTTTCTTGACCTCGAGCTCGTGGACAGGCCACCCCCCTCCTCCACTTGGAGATTGAATGAGTCTTTCCTTAAGGATGCGGTGGTGGCTCAGGCTGTGAAGGAGGGCCTAGAGTCCTACTTCAGAACCAATAATAATGGGGAGGTCTCGTTACTCACATTATGGGAGGCGCACAAGAGCGTGATCAGGGGCATCCTAATCAGCCACGGGGCGAGGCTCAAGAGAGAAAGACTGGCCCAAATAGTGAAGCTTACAGATAAGGTACGGGGCCTGGAACTATCCCACAAGCAATCTGAGGCGGCACAGGTGCTTGGGGAGCTGACCCAGACTAGGGAGGCACTTAACGCCCTTTTACGGCAGAAAGCAAAACATGTTATTAGGAGATGCAGACGCACCTACTATGAGTATGGTAATAAGAGCAGCGCTCTGCTAGCTAGGGCCCTCAGGCAACAACAATCCCAGAATTTCATCTCGGCAATTCTTGTGAGATGTACAGGCTTGTACAATCTCAGTAGAGGGGCTCCGACGCGGTCGCATCTGGATAGAATTGAGGACTACATTAAGGAATCAGGCATGCCTTCGGTGGCAGATGAAGTTTCGGCCTCCTTGGAGGATCCGATTGGGATGGAGGAGTTGCTAGAGGCGCTTAAACAGACCCCGACAGGGAAGGCCCCAGGGCCTGACGGTTATTCGGTTTACTACTATAAAGCATTCATTTCTATCCTGGGCCCTCATATGGTTGGGGCCTGGAATACCATTACAGACCCGGATGTGGCGGGTGCCTTCTCAGGTGGGGACCTTGAGGCCCACATCTCAGTCTTGCACAAAGCGGGGAAGGACCCTCTGTCGTGCAGGAGCTACCGCCCTATCTCCCTTCTCAACACTGACCTGAAGCTGTACGCAAAGATTTTGGCCAATAGATTGGCCCCGGTGGTGGCCCAGGTGGTCCATTTGGACCAAACGGGTTTTGTGTTGGGAAGGGAGGCCAGGGATAATGTGGTGCGGGCGCTTAGTGTCACATACTCCGCACAGTCCGCGGGGGTGCCAATGATGGTGTTGTCCACAGACGCGGAAAAGGCCTTTGATAGGGTGGGTTGGCCTTTTATGCAGGGAACCCTTAGACATATAGGCTTAGGGGAAAACATTAGGAAACGCATTGAGGCCCTGTACACGGTACCTCGCGCGAGAGTCAAGGTGAATGGTCATCTCTCCGCCCCATTGCCGATCAGTAACGGAACCCGACAAGGCTGCCCACTGTCGCCTCTGTTGTTCGCCTTGACTTTGGAGCCTTTTCTATGTAAAATAAGGAAGAATGTGGACGTGAGGGGTTTGAGTGTGGGTGGCAGTATTCATAAGGTTGCCGCTTACGCGGATGACCTCTTGTTCTTCATCACAAATCCCACGGTCTCTGTCCCTGTGTTAATGAAGGAGTTTGAAGCCTTCGGGAGGCTATCCTTTTTTAAAATTAACTTCGAGAAGTCAGAGGCGTTAAACATCTCCCTCCCTGTTGAGGTGGCCGGGACTGTTCAACAGGCATTTTCTTTTAAGTGGGCCAAGGATTCAATAGCGTACCTTGGTACGCGGTTGCCGAATCGCCTGACGAACATCTTCGCCTTAAACTTCCTGCCCCTATTTCAGAGAATAAAGGCTGATTTGGAAAAATGGGATTCCCCTACCTTTTCATGGATGGGTAGGGTGAATATAATTAAAATGTCGATCCTGCCAAAACTACTGTTCCTGTTCCAGGCGCTCCCGATCAAGATACCTACCCGCTTCTTCAGGGACCTGGAGAAAGTTCTGATGGGATTTGTGTGGCAGAAGAAGAGGGCAAGGCTCCGCCGCCAGGTGTTGTTCAAGCCCGAACACTTAGGTGGTATGGCTATGCCGGATGTCCAGTCGTATTGGGTGGCTTCCCATTTACAAAGGGTATGTGAGTGGCACACGTGCAGGGAGACGAAGAGATGGGTACAGCTAGAGCACTCCCTGGCCCTTGCCCCCCTGGATGCCGTTGTTTGGAACAGAGAGAATCGGGTGCCAGCTCTGAGATCCCACCCCACTGTAGCGCCCACTCTGGATGTCCTACGGAGTTCCAGGGAACGTTCGGATATCTCCCCATGGCCCTCCCCCATGGTGGCTTTATTGGATAATCCGCAACTCATGCCTGATTGTACCAGAAGAGACCTCAGGGAGTGGGGGAAGGTAGCCCAGCTAAGGGGATGTGACTTGTTATCGGAAGGGGGCTGGGCCGCGTTGGGTGAGCTGAGGGCGAAATTTGAGAAAGGGAACTTGGATCCCTGGACACTATTGCGGTTTCAGTCGGTTCTGTCCAGGATGGGCTATTGCAGGGAGAATTTCAGGAAGCATACCGATTTTGAGACGCTATGTTTGACAGGGCAGCCACAGCCCAATCTGATTTCCTTGTTGTACGCGCTGCTCATCCGGGAAGTAGAGTCCCCGCCTGCTTATTGGGGGGAGTGGGAGCAGGACTTGGGTCGGCCCTTGGGTGAGAAGGAGAGAACCAAGATAGCCACCTTGATACATAAATCCTCGGTAGCCACGAGAATCCAGGAAGTAAATTATAAATTGTTGACTCGATGGTACTACACTCCTGAAAAGCTAGGCAAGATGTACGACTCGGCGGATACGAGCTGCTGGAGATGCGGAGGGGAGCGTGGGACACTATTCCATTTGTTCTGGCGGTGCCCCAGAATCCAGGAGTATTGGGGGGAGGTCCTGGGCATTGTGGCACAGCTGACAGGGGCACAATTGCTGGGAGACCCGGCGCGGGTCCTGCTTCACTCCACGAAGTCCCCGATAGGGAAATATAAGAAAACATTGCTGATTCACCTGTTGAACGCTGCCAAACAGGCTATACCCAGATTCTGGAAGCAGAAGAAAGCTCCCTCCGTTAGGGATTGGGTGAAGGAGGTTGTCCTCGTTAAGGAAATGGAGGATTTAACTTTAGCTCTTCATGACAGGGATGAGCAATACAAAGTTACCTGGCTACCCTGGCTGATTTTTGAAGAATCAGCGGAGTTCCGTAATTTGTTTACGTGATTGATTGGATGCTATCAATGGTGCCACCCGCGGTCATGCTCAATTCGAGCGAGATATATCTTGCCCCCTCCTGCGCTGGGCCTGAATTAGACAGCTACTGGGCGGCGCTCGGCCTGGTGCCCTGTCCCACACGCCATACCTATACCTACACCTACCCCTCCCTCATGCCTCTTGTATCGTCTCCCTCCCCTCTTTCTCTCCCCTCCCCCTCCCCTACCCCCCCTTTTTACCCTCTGCCATTGCACCCCCCCTCGGTCCCCCCTTGTACGTCTAGTCCCTGTATCCTGGGGAGGGCTTGGGATCCTACTCGATACGAGGGAATTGAAACCATTCTCATCTGAAAGCCCCATGGCTAAATGCATCTACTGAAGCGGAGAAGGGACGGGGTGGAGTGGACGGATGGTCGCTAGGCGGCTTTCGTCACGTTGTGTTCCCCCGCCTCGTGATCTCCCGTAACTGGTATTCGCATCATATGGCATTATGTACTGTCGTCTGATACCATTACTCAACTGCGATCCGTCACCTCTGTTATGATAGTGATCTACTTGAGCTCCCCTATTCCTTTTATGTTTCCTGTATTGTTGACCCTATTGAATGTATGTATGTTATAAACCTGCAAAATTCATAAAGAATTAAAAAAAATAAAATAAAACTGGATGCCTGACATTACAGTAGGTCTCATCAGCTTAGGCAAAGTAAGCCCCATCCCGACTGTAATTGACTGCCAGGTTAGCCAATCACTGAACAGCGGCACCGCCACTTCTGCATCCCTGCCCGCAAATATGTATGCCACTGTAAGCTACACATGTGCCATGGGAACTCCCAAAAAACAGGGGGGGGGGGGGGTTTACATCTTTCTACTTTGCTGGGGCAGCTGGTCAATTTAAAGCTGAGCCTCTGCTCCGACATATTGGCTGAACGGCTGTAGAGTAATGTACGGATAGGCTAAGCGTTTACCTTTACAGAGCTAGAGTTGTGCCTTAAAGTGGAAGTCCGAGCATTTTGTAACTCCCCATTCACCCTCTCTTCCTCTGTGCTGAACTCAGTTTGGACAATAACATAAAAAGCAACTCACTAGGAGGCGAACAATCTGCTTGGAAGATGAAGCCGGGACCCTGAGTTACAGGTCAGTCACCTAATCTCTGCAACAGCGTGACTGATGTGATTGCAATGCCCTGTCAATCAAGTCCAGCTTTCACTCAAGCCCACGACTGCCATGCAGAGTCCTGCCAGCATTGGGGGAGTATTGCAGCACTCAGGTGAGTTGTTTTATTCTTTTAACTTCCAAATCGGACTTGGCACAGTGGAATGGAGGGGTGGCTGGTTACAAAAAGCTTTGGACTTCTTTAAAGTGGAACAAAACCCAAGAATTTGACTTTCCCGAGTTTTGTTCCGTTCCCCAGGGGCATCCCAGTTGGGGATACCCCACTGTGTGAAAGCCCCAAACAACTCACCTCTTCCCCATTCCAACAGCGCATGCCCGGGCGCTCAACCAATGACAGCCATTTGCTGTGTTTACCTCTTTTGGCAAACAGCTCTCATTAACTTTAATGTGGTGCTCGTACACACTCCCCATTCAAACAATGAGCGCTCCCTGCCGAGTGACGTAGTCATAGCAGACGGCTCTCTTTGGACGAGAGCCCGCGCATGTGCCTTTGGACCAGGGAAAAGTAAGAGATTACAAGCTACCGGGGGAGGGGGGGGTCACACAGCAAGGCATCCTGATTCTTTTAGATTCCAGGCACCCCGCTGGTAGGGTTTGTTCTGCTTTAAGCATATGTTCAGGAGTGGGGCTACACCCACTACCTACACACAGAGGAATGGTCCCCCCCCTAGGTATCTTTGTACTGCAGGGCTCTCAGGTGCCAGAAAAGGGAGGGTTAAGGAGGAACAATCACCAGGATTTTCACTATCCTCCTTGTTCCTCTCCAGTGGGGCATCCTGGTTTGGTGTGAAACCCCCTTGAAATGCCAAAAAATGCTTACCTTGCTGGTGATCCCTCTGAGTATACACATGCTCTCCTCCAAGCAGTAGCTAGTGCTCCATTCAGCTTTACTAAGCTGCTTTGACATCAGATTGGCTTAGTAACGCTGAACAGAGCATGCGCAGCTGCAGAAGTATATATTTACATATTATTTTATTATCTCAGATATCAACCGGCATACATTTAAGTGGACCATAACCCAGGATTTTGACTATCCTTGTTCTTGGTCCTTGCCCCTGGTGCACCCCTGATACGGAATCTGATTCACCCTTCCCCGGTCCTACGGTCACCCGGTCTGACTCACCCTTTCCCCATCCTATGGCACATGTGCAGCCTCGCGTCCAATCAGCAAGCTGGTGCCCGCATCCCCTGCTACCCTGTAACAGGGAGCTTGCCTACGTCGGCCATTCACAAATGCCTTGCGCGGGTATGCGGCCTGCTAAGGGAACAGCGGGGATGCGGCCGCTGCTCGCACATGTGCCGTTAGACCGGGAAAGAAGGTGAGTTTCCAGGTGACCAGGGGGGTTTTACACATAGGGCATCCAGAATCGGAGGGAGGGATTCTAGTGGCCCTGGAATCTTATAAATGATGAAAATAAGAATACTTTATTATGTGACTGACACCAGGGTTAGCCAAAATGTTAAGATTTTTGTTGATTTAACTGCTCATTTTGGTTTTCATTAATTAATAAAATTCTTAATCTCTATATCTGTATTTCAGAAACATAAATGTTGGATGAAATGTAACTGTCAGGACACAAACCTCTAGGAGATTCTCGAGCCCCCAAAGACAGTATCATGCTCTGTGTTCACCACCGAAGCCAAGCCTTCTTCTTGATCCAACTTGGACGCCCTCATGCCTTGATCCTCATGTCTTCATTGTCATCAAAACTAGATGCTTTCGGGTCTTCATCCTCATCCATACTGAATGTATTCACAGCTTCACCCTAATCCCCACTGGACACCGTCCCTTGCATTATCTTATTGAATTATCTTATCATCCAGACTGTGTCTTCATAGTCATCGAGATGCTTTGGAGTCTTCATTCTCATTGACACTGAATGTATTCCTAGGTTTATCCTGATCCAGACTGGACACCTCCATTGTCATCATGACTCAATGTCCTCGGGTCTTCATCCTCCTTCACCTAAGACTTGTTTGTTTTTTCATCTACATCCACATTGAACATACAGCTTCATCCTCATACCGACTGGACACATTCATTGTCAACATGACTCGATGTCCTCAGGTCCTCATACTCCTTTTTCATTCTCATCCACACTGAAGATACTCATAGCTACATCCTGATCCAGACTGGATTCCTCTATTGTCATCAAGACTCTATTCCCTCAGGTCTTCTTCGTTATCCATTCTGAATGTATTCACAGCTTCACCCTAATCCAGACTGGACACCTTCTTATCTTGTTTCTCATCCAGATCATGTCTTGATAGTCATCAAGACTAGATGCTTTGGAGTCTTCATGCTCATTGATGCTGAATGTATTTCTAGGTTCATCCTGATCCAGACTGGACACCTCTATTGTCATCAAGACTCAATGCCCTTAGATCTTCACCCTCCTGCAAACAAGGCGTCTTTGTTTTTTTCATCCTCATCCACACTGAACAAACTCACAGCTACACCCTGATTCAGACTGAACACCTCCATTGTCATCAAGGCTTGATGCCTTTAATTCTTCCTCCTTGCCCACACCAGACATGTTTGTTTATTCCTCCAGATCCACACTGAGGGTATTTACAGCTTCATCTTGATCTAGATTGGATGCCGTTATGTCTTGATCCTCATTAAGATTATGTCTTTATTGTCACTTGACTAGATGCCGTGCGGTTTTCATCCCTGTCCAGAGAAGATGTGTTTTTTCACGTTATTCAGCCACACTGCATGTATTTGTTTCCTATTCCTCATCCCCCGCTAGACATGTTTGTTTCTTCATCCTTATACACACTGAATGTATAGACTGCTTCATCCAAATGAAGCCTGGAGGCATTTGTGTCATATTTACTCTTCCAGGCTGGATGCATTAATGTTACAGACAGACTCATTCTAAAGGGACGCTTATTAATTCTCCACTTCCATGCTCATCCACACCAGATATACATACAGTACAATATATTGAATACATGTTTTTCTCCATCAGCACTAGACATATTCCTGTCTTAATCCATATTTAATCTATGCTTAAGGTTGAGAGCTGAAGGGTAAGCTGGGGTGTAAACTCTTTTTCCTCCAGCAGATGTAAGTTAGGAGTACATCTCCTTTTTACTAGAGCAGTGGTTCCCAACCAGGTGACACAGTATTGGATTGCTCAGCAGCAGTTTCATCCAGATTCAGTACCTATGGGTTGATGGGATGGGAAAGAAATCAGCATTACTGAAATGAAGGATAATGCAATATGCTGCTCTCAGAAATGTATTAATAAACACTTACCAACTGACCTCTGTGTTCATTGTTCATGGACTGCTCTGTTGAGCTTAATATTCATATTGTCTATCCGAATGCACAGAGAAAATAAAATGTTTTCAAACCAGGCTTAGTTGTTGAATAAAGGCGTTATCCCATGGAGCATGCACTTGCAGACAAAAAGGACGTGCCCTCCACCGATCTAGTAAACTCTTACCAGACACCTCTAAGAGCATGAATGATTCTCCAATGGCAGTAAGTGTATATTTCTATTTAAAACCAAAAGTTTTGTACTAGTTCAACGAATGCACTCACAAATATAGATAAAAAAACAGCATATCCAAAAATACAGGGGAAAGTAACAGCAGGCATCTCTCACCAACACCCAGAACCACACCGGTCACTTATGGAACAGGAGAGAGGGTGATTATCTCCGTCCGCGTACTGATCCCTATAAAAATCCAGATAGACAGCCACCAATGCCACCTGACACATTTTGTCGCTAAATGCGTCTTTTAGATTTATATTAGTTGAGCGTATTTTGTCTAATTATATATTGGCACTAGAGGAGAGGCACTAATGTTCTTATTCCCAAGTATACGGTAACTGGGTGGATGTTGCCATGGAGGATTTTAATTTTTCTTCCAGTGGAGATCTGATTAACTCCTGAAGGTTTTTATGCAAAGCTGGCAGCACTAAAACTGGCCGACAGAAAGCAGCAGGGATTGATCCCCGGTGGACTAGCAGTTAGGAACTTTTTCTTTATTGCATGGCACGGCCTGCTTCGTATTCATAACAGTCGGGTTATTCCGCCACAAGGTGGCGCAGTGGTACTGCAGAAAGCTGTGGCATCTCCCGGCCCCCTATAAAAGGGGGATCAACCATAGAGTTCCCAGTGTTTCCTCTGCAGTGAAACTGCGAAGATAGAAGATGGCTCTCTCTCTATGCGCAGGTGAGCGAGGCAACCGCGCCTGCAGCCCTGCAAGTCTATTTCCACCCATTTCTGGACCCTCACTGCCTCCCAGCCTCGGCTGACAGATCGGGTGATGGTAGAAGAGCACTAGGGTCAGGTGCTCCTGGAGCGCTGCTCCAAGCCGCAGATCCTGTTCCACAAAGTGTAGCTGGCCATAGGCTTTATGGTGAGCCTACTTGGGATGCAGAGTTCCTGTCCTGGCTTCTGAGGGGGTGAGTGTTTTTGGGGACTGTGTCCCCTTTTTTCCTTCAGGGGTCCCACCCACCCCCCATTCTGGTCGGGATACTCGCCGCTGCCCTCTCTTCTCTCTCTCCCCCCCCCCCTCTCTGACTTTGTTCGGGGGGGGCGGATGGTAGCGGCGAGTGGTGTTTGTTGTGGTGTTTTGCCCATTTACAGTGTGTTTTTTGGCCGCCGCGCCGCTTTGTACTGCGCTCCGCGGCTGTGGGCGCTATAACCTGTGGTGTTTTTGCTTAGTCATGGCGCCGGCGGGGTCATGTGGGCGCCATTTTTGCACTCTTCGGGGGGGGGGGCGGGGGCGGGGATGACGCGTATCACGGCGTTCCCCGCGGCCCGCCCCTCAAGGTAACTCTGCCGGCGCCATTTTGAATTTGCTGCGCGTCTGGATTTCTCCCTTCTGGGCTGCAGCGCTGTTTCCTCTGGTGTGTCGCTTCATCCTGCGGTCTGTGCCTTGGTGACCCTGCTGTGTCCTTGGTCCGTGAATCCCCCTTGGGGTTTTTTTTATTGGTCTTGTGGTGCATGTGCTGCGGGATTCTCATATGTCATTTTTACTCTTGTCTTTCAGGTGGGATACCAGTGGGTTGTGTTTTCTCCCTGCTCTACTCCTTCCTTCCCCTCATCCCCCCTTTACTGACTTCTGGGGGCATCCCGTGGGAGGGCATCCTGGGTGGCTTTTGTATTAGCCTTTACCCAGTGCTGGCCTATTGCGCCTGTGTTAATCACCATATGAGGGCTTCTGGGGATAGCGTGCTTGGGGGCCCTTCGGGGCAATCCCGGCTGTGTGCCATGTGTGCGGTATCCCCTGTGACAGTGTTAGGGTGTGCGTGCCGTGCACCCAAAGTGTCCTTACGCTCCAATCTGGTTTGCCTGCATCGCTTCCCAGCTCTGCGCCCCCTTCTGGGTCGCCTACCCCCCCACTCCACTGCAGTTGGCCCCCAGTGAGGGGAATAATAGCAGGGGGTCACAGTCTGATTTGGCACTTGGTGTGCCCAACATTAAGAGGCAGCTTGTCGGGCCTGTTCCTAGGAAGGCCTCTGGCAAGAAGCGGCACCTGACTTTCACTTCCTCACGCTCCATAGAGGAGTATGAGGAGTTTGATGCCACTGGTGAACATTATTACCTAGAGGAACTGTTCCAGGACTCCTCTGGGGACCAGCAGGAGGGTTGCATTTGTGACCTTGGGTCTGTGTCTTGGGAGGAATCATGGTACCCTGAGGACACTGATAATCTGCTGTCTCACATTTTTGAAATTTTGCACATTGCTCCCCCTGAGGTGGCTAAGAAAGAGCAGGGTGACCTCTTTCGCCCTGTTAAACGGCGCCTTGATTTCCCTGAGCAGGGACATTTCACTACTATGGTGCTTAAGGAGTGGGAACGTCCTATCAGGCTGCCCGCTGTGCCCATGGGATTGGATAAGAGGTATCCCTTTCCTGCTGATTTAGTGAAGCGGTGGTCATGTCCCCCTGAGGTGGACGCTCCCGTGCTAGGTCTGTCCAATACTTCGGTCATGCCTTCCCCTGACACTACCACTCTGAGGGACAGCGAGGACCGGCGCATGGATCAGCTGGCCTGCCATGCTTTTACTTGTGTGGGGGCTGGACTGCGCCCAGCCTGTGCTGCTGCCATTACAGCTGTTGCCCTTAAGAAACTGCTTAAGCGTCTTTGTGATGGCGCATTTATCGTTACTGCCATGGATGATGCTGTGAGGCTGGGCGGTAGGGCCTCTGCTCTCTTGGTGGCTATACGCCACTCTGTTTGGTTGCGTCAGTGGCCAGCTGACGCTGCTGCTAAGAAGGCTATCACTGGGCTCCCCTTTGCGGGGCTGTGGCTCTTCAGTGAGCGTCTTGATGTTTTGGCCAAGGATGGCAGACTGCCTCAGCGTAGGAGACAGCCCCGGCCCTTTCGGGGGACCTCTGTCTCCCTCACCTCCCTTCGTACTCCCAGAGGAGGTCGTGGCTCCCTCTTCTCAGGTAGCCACAGAGATTCTTGGGGCCGTGACAGATCCTGTGGTCGTCCTGGTCTCTCCTGGGGTTCCATGCCCAAACCCCCTCCCAAGGCCCCTCAGGCATGAGGGGGCGGCCTCACCCATCCGGGTGGGGGGATGGCTTTGGCTCTTTGCTCACGTCTGGAGGCTCCACATTTCAGACCCAGGATGTCTTTAAACCCCCTGTTAGCTCAAGGGTTACTTTCAGCGGTTCAATGCCTGCTGGAGTCAGGGGTTATTTGTCCGATGCCCCATCAAGAACAGGGTCAGGGGTACTATTCCAATCTCTTCACAGTCCCCAAAAAGGATGGCTCTCTGAGGACCATTCTGGAATTGAAGGGCCTCAACAAGTTTGTCAGATTCAAACATTTTAGCATGGAGACGCTACGCTCTGCTGCCGGTACCCTTCGCCCGGGCGACTTCATGACCACCGTGGACATCAAGAATGCTTATCTTCATGTGCCTATCTTCCCAGGTCATCAGAGATTTCTGAGGTTCATGCTGGGGGATCAGCATTACCAGTTTGTAACCTTACCCTTTGGTATCACCTCGGCGCCTCGGGTGTTCACCAAGGTGCTGGCGGGGGTGATGGCTCTGCTACGGAACCAGGGCATTCGCGTCCTTCCTTAACTGGACGACATCCTTATTGTGGCCCAGTCCTTTCATCAGGCCGAGCAGGACACCCGGGTAGTAACATCCACTCTGGAGTCCTTCGGCTGGGTGGTCAACTATCCCAAGTCTTCACTGTCCCCGTCCTTGGTGAGGTCCTTTCTGGGCATGACACTGGATACCTCTCAGGTCAAGGTGTTCCTTCCTCAGCAGAAGGTGGAGGGCCTTCAGAAGCAGGCACGGGCTTTGCTCTTGTGTCCTCATCCCTTCATCCGTCTGGGGATGCAGTTGGTGGGCCGGACGGTGTCCTGCTTTGAGGCAGTCCCCTTTGCTCAGTTTTCACATGCGACCTCTTCAGTTGCACCTCTTGTCAGTTTGGGATCAGGACCCTGTGTCCCTGGATCAGGAATTTGCTCTGTCTCCTCTGGCCAGGCAGTCCCTTTCGTGGTGGCTGGACTCAAGGAAACTTCTGGTCGGCAGGACTTTCGTACCCCCCGTGCTGGGAGACGGTCACCACAGATGCCAGTCTGACAGGCTGGGGGAGCTTTTGGAAGTCTCTGAAGTTCCAGGGTCGGTGGGGCCCCCAGGAGGCCATGCTCCCATCAATGTACTGGAACTGAGGGCGATCAGGTTGGTTCTTTCTCAGAGGACCTCACACCTTCGGGGTCAGGCTGTTCAGATTCGCTCAGACAACCAGATGGCGGTTGCCTACATAAACCATCAGGGAGGGACTCGGAGCAAGCGAGCCTTCAAGGAAGTGTCCCTGATACTGTCTTGGGCGGAACAGAATGTTCCCTGCATCTCAGCGGTCTTCATTCCGGGGGTGGAGAACCAGTTGGCGGACTCCTTGAGTAGGGATACGTCTCGTCTGGGGGAATGGTCCCTCAACAGCCAGGTGTTTCTCTCCCTGTGTCACCGCTGGGGTGAGCCGGATGTGGACCTGTTTGCGTCCCATCACAATCACAAACTTCCCAAGTTTGTCTCCCTGTCACAGGATCCTCTGGTCTTCGCCACGGATGCACTGGCAATGCCTTGGACAGATTTTCGGCTTCTCTATGTGTTCCCTCCGTTCCCTCTACTGGGCAGGGTCATGCGCAAGATAGCCCAGGAGGGAGTGCCAGCCATCCTGGTGGCCCCCTGTTGGCCAAGAAGGGTGTGGTTCGCAGACGTCATGCAGTTGGCAGTAGATCAGTACGTCTTGCCCAAGGATCCAGATCTTCTCACTCAGGGGCAGCTACGCCATCCCAATTTACAAACGCTGGCTTTAATGGCTTGGCTGCTGAAATCTCCATCTTGATGGAAAAGGGGTTGCCTGCCTCTGTTGTTGATACTATGATTCGGGCTAGGAAGAAGTCCTCGTCCTTTATCTATTATAGGGTCTGGCATGCTTACATTGCCTGTTGTGAGTCCAAGTCTCTTCCCTGTCGGGTTTTTTCCATCCCCAGGATTCTGGAATTTTTGCAACATGGTTTGGATTCCGGCCTTCAACTGAGTACCCTCAAGGGCCATGTTTCAGCTCTGGCAATTTTTTTCCAAAGATCCTTTGCCAATCACCGGTTGCTTAAAACCTTTTTCCAGGGTGTTACTCATGTGGGTCCACCTCGTAGGCCTATGCTACCAGTATAGGACTTGAATCTGGTGTTGTCTGCTCTGCAGGGTCCTCCCTTTGAGCCTATTCGTGGGGCTGCCTTGCCCATTCTGACTCTTAGGTAGCCTTTTTGGTGGCTATCACTTCTGTCAGGCGAGTTTTTAACTGGCAGCGCTTTCCATCTAACCTCCTTATTTTGAGCTGCATCAGGATAAGGTGGTGTTTCGGCTTAAGCCGGATTTCTTGCCTTTCATCTACATCAGGACATTGTCTTGCCTTCATTGTGTCCTAATCCTGCTAATTCCAAGGAGGGGACACTGCATTCTCTGGAGGTGGTCAGGGCTTTGAAGTTTTATTTGGTCTCACTTCTGGACCTAGGAAGGGTTTGCCTCCGGCTAAATCCACTATTAGCAAGTGGATCCGTCAGGCGGTGGTTCAAGCCTATTCTGCTAAGGGGAAGGAACCTCCCTTTAGAATTTCTGCTCATTCCACCCGTGCTATTGGTGCCTCTTGGGCCTTTCAGCACCAATCTTCTGTTGAACAAGTTTGCAAGGCCGCTACTTGGTCTTCTGTTCATACCTTTTCCTAGTTTTTACAAGGTTGATGTTAAGGCCTCAGCGGATGCTGCTTTTGGCCGCAAGGTGCTTCAGGCGGTAGTGACTTGAACTGCCGGCTGTTGCTTATTGGGGATTCCACCCTACTTCTTGACACTGCTTTTGGATGTCCCAACTGTTATGAATATGAAGCAGGCCGTGCCATGCAATATAGAAAAAAGCAATTCTGTGAGTACTCACCTGTAGATTTGTTTTTGTTCTTGCATGGCACGGCCTGCTTCGACCCACCCGTGTTATCGTTATTCTTGGTTGCCTCTTTATGGTGATTGTTCTAAGTTAATTGGGTATTTTTTACCTTTTTTACATTTTTTTCTTTTATTCTCTCCCGGCTTCTTGTCTCACTGCTTGTCTACGCTGGGAACTCTATGGTTGATCCCCCTTTTATAGGGGGCCGGGAGATGCCACAGCTTTCTGCAGTACTACTGCGCCACCTTGTGGCGGAATAACCCAATTGTTATGAATACGAAGCAGGCCGTGCCATGCAAGAACAAAAACAATTCTACAGGTGAGTACTCACAGAATTGCTTTTTTTTTGTCAGGCATCTGGGACAGGGACTTTAAGGGGAAACTTGGTCACTGAGACTTCAAATCCAAGCAAGAGCTGATGTGGTTTTTATCCAGTAGAGATTAATCAGATTATGTCCTGAAGGCTTTAATGTGAATCAAAACTTCCCGGCCAGATGGTTTCACTCGTTTGTCACCTATTTAATGGTGTTTTTTTTTTACAGTTCTTTAAAGGAGATTCCATCTCAAATCAGAAAGTGCCAGTGGGTGCATGACTTCCCACCTTCCTACCACCGCTTCCAATTGCTCACCCGCAGTGCCTGTATCAGAAGTTGGGCTGGCAGATGGACATTCCCTATGTACAGAGGCGCCCATAGATCTCAATGAGAGCTACCATACACAGGCCATGATGAGAAGTGTGCCTGGGAGTGGGAAGTGGGGAGTCTAAAGCCCTCTGACAATTTAATATCCCTGTGCCAGCTGCCCAGCCTGCAAAGTCCTGCGGGTTCCTATCCTTTGCTTTTAGCGCTGTTGGCTTTCATGCCATCAATATGCTTCTACCTCGGGCCTCGCTGTGGGTCACTGTTGTCTCTGCCAGGTAAATGACAGAAGGGTGGTCATTGTGCTCATGGAGTATCACTTTCCATTTTGCAATTATCTCAAGTACCACCTCTACCACCACTAATACAGACTTCCGTGGGAAGGTCGAGATCTTATATCAGCCCAAAAATGTAAGCTCGTCTGCCATCAGTCATCCCAAAATATTCCACACCTTCACTCTTGCAGCTCGTGCACATCCTTTTGGAGCGTTAGCTTCATTTCCCCCCACTTTCACCCCCTAGTGGCCTTGAGTACCAACAAAGGGGAGTACCAGTTCCACTGATTGAAACTGGTCCTGCTTCTGCATCTTAATAAAAAGATAGTCAAGGCAAAACCAATAATAGATCAGCAGGCAACTTACCTGATGCCTGTTCCATTTGTCAGTGCAGGGTAGAAGCTGTAACAGGACTTCAAAGTTTGCCATCCTTTGAAAACAAGATAGAATGTTTATACTTTTTTGCCAATTAAGTAACAATAAAACTTAGCCCCATCATATAGCACAGAGATGCACAACCTCCGGTTTGTGCCCTCAGTTGCGGCCCCTGGCACCCCTAGTTCTGTGTGTTAGTGAGTTGTAAATCTAGCATATCCTTGCCTGCAGTGCACAAGGCTGGCCTTTAGAGGTGCAGTGCAGAGCTAATTCCTGAAACAGGACCCACCTGCCTCTGTCTGTCACACCTTTACCCACATCACCCCAGCTTGCCTCACCTTTACCTACTGCTATCCACTTCTTCCCACCTCACCTATTCTTACCTCATCACATATAACCTTAGCCCCCCTCATATTTAGTCTCCATACCTTTCCCTGCCTCTTTTTCCCATCTCTCATCGGTCTACCTCTAACCACCTCTGCTCACCTCAACTCTTACCACTTCTGCTCACCTCACCTTTTCCTGTTTCACCCCTGCCCATGTCTTTCCACCTCAGCTCACTGCACTGCATATACATAAACCCATATACAGTGCTTTAAGTATACAGCTTTACTGCAATAAACTGTCTTCATTTTCACCGCTTCCATTGCATTGCGGCCCTTTTAGGGGAAAACAATAAGACAATGTGGTCCTTAGACCAATAACGCTTGTACACCCCTTATTTATCATACAAAGCTGCTCTCTGCTCTATTCATCGTTTTAGGAGCTAAAGTTGGAGAATCCTGTAATTATTCCTATGCTGAACAAGATTCTTGACCATGCCTGAGTATTGCATCCAATGCAAAGCTGTATTGACTCCTATAGGGCAGTTCTGCCAACATACCTGGGCGGTTCTGGTATCAGCTTGCTGAGGCCTAGGCAGCAGCCGTAGAGTGGCCCTGCTCTAGCACCAGCCTCTGGAGACTCTCTCTATTGTCCAGCTGTTTCTTTATCAATCTTTTTAATGTGTATATTCTGGACATTATTCTTTAAGCATAATACTGTTCAAACACAGAATTTAAAGATTACAGACAACAGAAGCTTATTCACTGCATACAAGAAAATCGAATAAGATTCAAGAGTTACTAAAGAAATTCAATTCAAATAAATTAAAGAAAAGTAACAACCCCTATGATGGGGGGAAAGGAGGTAAGGGGGGGAGTAAAGGAAGGGGTTGAGGAAGGATCATTAGGTTTACATCAAAATCTGTAGGCAGAAAATTCTGAACCCAAGGATTCCACACCTCCCTGAACAGCTCTAAAGTCCCATTGTGAATGACGGACATTTTTTTCATGGCCATAATGCAGTTAACCTTGTTTTTAAAGGCATTGAAGCTCAAGGTGGGAGACCTCCAAGTCCTAGCTATCACCAGCTTGGCCCTTGATAGAATATAGTACATCAGCTGCTTTTGCAGTCTAGATCTGTGGGGGATTGGGGCGTTGAGGAGAGCTACCCAAGGGTCTCTGACCACAGATCTACTACAAACCTTGCTGAGAACTCTAAAGATTCTTGAACAAAATCCCTTAACTACTGGGCAATCCCACCACACATGCCGTTACGCCCGAGGAGAGAGGCACCCCCGGAAGCAGGTCCCCTGGAAAAGTGTTTCATTTTCTCTGGGACCATATACCATCTTGCCATTAGTTTTACATGCAGCCAGCTGTTTCATAGCTTCATTCATGTTACATAGCTTATTGACTGGATAGTGTCAAACCCCGAGGACACCTGCCTTCTTGGTGAGTTCACAACCCCCAATCTCCGCAGCTAGCTTCACCTATAGACAAGCCCCCATTCGCCGGAACGCTTTAAGTCCCTCACCGGACACGGTTGCCCCCAGGACTTGATAGCTCAAAGACTGTAAACTCACAGGGGTGAAGACAGATGAACCGAAGGTAAGACTGGGCGTTATCGGGAAAGCCGGGGTCATACACAGATAAACAGTTCTCACAGTACGTAACACCAAGGGAGAACACGAGAAGGGTCAAAGGTCAAACCATGGGTCAAGCCAGGTAATCAGAGAGTTTGTTTGTAGTTGAGATCCAGGCAGGGGTCGGTTCAGGCAGCAGTCGGCAACGGAAATCAATCAGAAGTCTCAGAGACAATAGCATCCAGCAGTACGCTATCACGGGCGGCGAGAGAGTGAGTGAGGAAACCCTTTATAGGACTGAAGCGGACAGGATTGGCCAAAGGGGAACAGGTCTCATTGGGCCATCAATATCTCATTGGCCCTTTAAACTAACCTTCGGCGGCCACGCTGTGTGCTGGAGGGCATAAATCAGCGTAGTAGAGGAGTGCGGGATATGGAGAGGAGGGGGTGGAAGCGCTCGGCGCCACTCGAGCCGATGCTGCCTGAGCCGACGCCTGCTGTCGGTGCGGCTCCTGGGCGAAGGGCAACATGCCCAGCTGCCTGAGCCCGTGCCGTCCGAGAACGGTGTGGGACTAGACAAAAGGTAAGTGCGTTGTGACAGATAGTAATATCTGTTCGACCCAGTGAATGGTGTGTCTTGCACAGTGTGATGCAGGAGAGGGTTAGCAAAACTATTAAAAAAAAAAAACTTGAAGGTTGGGCTATAGAAAATTCAGCACAGCAGGATGGATCAGCTACATGAAAGGTGAAGAATGAATGCTTTGATTTTACACTTAGCCTCCAAAAATATTTGACCATTTTTTCACAATCGAATGTAACACATTTCTTCCAGGCCACATGTCTGTGCTCTGGGTTCTGCTTCAGAAAGATTATAGTTGCCAGGCTTTGAGGACAGATACAATCTTAGCTGAGGTCATCTGCTTCTTGAGTTCCATTCTGCAGGGGCTTATAGACCTTGTCCCCCGCTGGACACTGGCCTCGAGATAAATGAGATACTGGACATAACGGCAGCCAGGCTCTTATCTTCAGTAAGCAGGTCATGTAAACCAATAGTATCTCTATATATAAAGTGACGATCTGGAAGGATAACTAAGCAAAGATGCACAGTGTAGAAGGCAGCTGAATTACAGACACTAATACATTGTTGGGAAAAGAGGAAATGTTACTGTGTACTGCTGGTGAGTGGGAAACATTAAGTAAATAACTGAGAAAGGGGTTGTTCTCCTCTTCCAGATAGGGATGCCCCCCTGTGTGAAACCCCCAGGTAATGCCGGTATTCTTAGGAGGCTCTCCTCCAACCAGCTCTGTGCATATTGATGAGTGGGATATTAAATTAAATGGAGGGGGAGCGGCAGACATCCCCACAGTGGCTTTCCTCTGGCTGTGCGTGCCAGATAGGCCTGTTATGGGAGAAAGTATCAGCCAGGGGATGCCACTGGAGCAAATGGGATGGCCGAAAAGATGATTTCACACCTTGGAACATCCCTAATTTGGATGCCCAAAAAGAGGTAGACTACCAGCCCTAAAATCCTATAGATTCTAGGTCGAGGGTTGCTATACTTGCCTATGAGCCTAGAACTCCGATCAGACCAAAGACTCTGACTGCTCAGCAAAGGCTGCAGGTCCTGTGTTTCACTGCAGCTCAGGCCCGAATTAGGAGGGCACAAGGGGCATGAGCCACAGGGCCTCCACCACTAGCCCTGTAAAGGGGGCCTCCACCAACCTTTGGGTTATGGTCTGGTCCAGGAGGTTTTTCAGTCTTTGGTCTGACGGACCGCAGGGCCAGAAAACAAAGCTATTGGCAGCAATGGGGATGTTTCTGGGCAAGCCTTTTTTTTTTGTTTTCGCAAAGCCACCACAGGGCAGGATGGAGAGTCTAGCGCAGCAAAGCTGCCGTCAGCAACGCTACAGTGATGGGTGTGTGCAGAGCACTTAATTGGCGGCCGCTCACTGCACATAAGCCATCAAGCACAGCCGCTGGCAGCTCAATGTAGGGAACCAGCTGTATCTGGGGCCTTTACCAGATTTTGTGCCCAGGGGCCTCCACCACACTTAATCTGGCCCTGCTGCAGCTAATTCACTTAATACTGGGAGTTACAAGTACGCTATGACTTTTGCTATGAAACCTATGTATGCCCCCTATAAATATTGTTATTGTACTGCTCTCTGGCAATGTGAGGTTCACTGTGCATAACGCTGGACGTGCAAAGACAGAATACAGATAAAACTTCTTGATCCCTACTCTTTCAGAGAGCACAAAATACACTGAAGGATTCAGGATTACTTTTCTCTTCCTACAGTGATAGAGGACTGTGTAACTGTAATGCAGCTCTAATACAGGTCTAGGAAACGAAACCCTAAAAGTGAAAAAGCATGGAATATAACAAAATGAAGAAAGAATAAAAGGTGGGCCAGTTAAAGTGGAACTATACCCAAGTCACCACTTCCTCATTCATGGGGTATGACACCAAATGGCAGTTTGTGGGGTAGAATTGATAAAGGAATAAAACACACCACACCAGATAACTAAGAACCAATTTGGAATGTACTAGTGGAATATTTGGTAAAGTATTGAATACAATAGTTGGTGGATAATTTCTACTTTTGAAGGATGGAGGGGTATCTCAACAACAAAGATTAAACATGTGTCTAGGTTACTTTAATATATATGGCTATTTTGTAATTCAAACAATCTATCAATACATACACATACACAATGATGCTCTAAATTTGTAACTATGCTGTAAATAGTGAGGAGAACTGAGAAAAGTTCACTTATCCTTAGACCAAACGATCTTGGTGGAAAATAACAATAGCAATAGCAACTGTTATTGCTGAATAAAATGATGCAGTTTCTTTAAATATTTTCGGGATATATCTTTCTTCAAGTGTTCATGGCCTCAAAAACTCTCCTAAGTAAAATTAACAAGGGCGTCCTCCAACCGCGCTGAGCCCCTTTCTTTGCGCTCCGCGGGAGGCTTCACACAGTGCGTAACACACAAAAAAATAAGGCCCTTATTTATGAAGGAATAGCGACAGCTAACGACTGGTGAGCGGACCCCGCCACGAGAACGCCGGCTCCCCACCACAATCACACATTTATCAAGCCAATCCTGCTTAGCGACTCATTCATCATTATTCCAGCCTCAGCCCACAGCGCCAGCGTCCGACCTTGAACAGCGACAGGTATGACCTCTCGCTACCTGGCGCTCTCCAATGCATTTCAATGGAACAATCTTTAAATATTAATAATTGTTATTAATGTTTTTGTTTTTTTTTGTTTTTTTTAAATGTGAAAATTTCTGTGACCACTTCTGCCATTTTAGATCATTTTTTAAGGCAAAAAAAATAAAAATTGTACAGAATTGATATTACAGGTCTGATATTAATGTATTCATATTACTAAATTATTTAAAATAATTTTTTTTTTTGGTTTCCAAAAATATGGTGGTTTGGGGGTTAAAAAACTACTTTTAACACATCGCCTCCAGCGCTCTGGGGTTTAAACATGCATTTCACAGCGCTTGAATTTTTTGAGCGTGATTTTTTGATGAATATGGTGGAAGCTGGCCGCTCTTAACAGTCGCTATCATGCGCACCCATACATCGAGGAACCTGTCAAATAGCGACTCGGAGCCTTGTATTCACCATTACACCACACCGACTGAGTCGCTGTCAACAACCGAACAACGGGCAAGCACAGCGACTACTAGCGGGCGCTCTGAAAATACCGCTACAGTCGCTCAACTGTCGCTACATGTCGCTATTAATAAATCAGCCTCTAAGTCTTTACACCCCTCACACAGTTCAGCAGTGAGGTAAATAAGGAGAGAGTTAGTTTCAACCAAAAACGTCACTGTGTCCCTATAATTTATGTGGTTCAGAAACTCATACAAACACAGAAGTGCCTCCACTGACCCACCTCACGGGCTCTGCTCCCTCAGAGCTGTGCTGTGCCTTTTATAGCCTGCAGGAATGATGTCACCAGCCTCTCTCTCATGGCTGGCCCCGCCCACCCGCAAACACACACAAGAGTTTTCCAGAAGCCTCCCAGCCGGCAGGGCCCCCTCCCTCCCCCAAAATGGCGTATTATAGCACCAGTGCATGCCCAGCTTACTCCACTTCCACCACCTGTCTGCCCCTTTTCAAAATGAAGAGAGCAGTGCTGCGTGAGCAGTGAGTCACCGCAATTCCAGCTCCTACATAAACCACCTCAGCAGGCGGAGAAGACGAAGAATCCCTGGACCCGGCCAGCAGAAGTTTGTTATATGTCGGTTGCAAGTTAATCAGGAGACTAATGGAAACCATTCAGGTTTGATGTGCAAGCCCACTGGGAAATAGAGACTCAGAGAACTGTTCACTGTTTGTTGGTGGAGCTTACTTCCTGCTGGAGCCCCTCTGGAACATGTGGTCACTCTCAGTGAATACATTTGTATAACTGGGAGGGGGACAATACAGATAGTAGCGGAGCATCATGGTTATCGTCTGTTATTCTTGATCTGTGCTTAGGCCCTTATTTAACAAGGGATAGCGCCAGGTAGCGACTGGTGAGCGGCCGGTAATGACGGGCACCGCCACGAGAACGTCGGCTCCCCTCCGCAATCACACATTTATCAAGCAAATCCTGCTTAGCGACTGAGATAGCGCCAGATAGCGACTCATTCATCATTATTCCAGCCTCACCCCACAGCGCCAGCGAGCGACCTTGAACAGCGACAGGTATGACCTCTCGCTACCTGGCGCTGTCCAATGCATTTCAATGGAACAATCTTTAAATATTAATAATTCATTGTTAATAATTGTTTTTTTTTTTTTTTTAATGTGAAAATTTTTGTTACCACTTCTGCCATGTTAGATATTTTTTTTAAGGTAAGAAAAAAAAAAAAAAAAATTGTGCAGAATTGATATTACAGGTCTGATATTAATGTATTCATATTCCAAAATGTTTTTATAAACTTGTTTTTTTTGGTTTCCCAAAATATGGTGGTTTGGGGGTTAAAAAACTACTTTTAACCCATCGCCGCCAGCGCTCTGGGGTTTAAACATGCATTTCACAGCGCAAGAATTTTTGGAGCGTGATTTGTTAATGAATATGGTGGGAGCCGGTCGCTATGGCCATTCGCTATCATGCGCTCCCATACAGCGCGGAACCTGTCAAATAGCGACTCATCACCTTGTATTCAACATTACTGCACACCGACTGAGTCGCTATCAACTACCGAACAGCGGGCAAGCACAGCGACTACTAGCGGGCGCTGTGAAAATGCTGCTACAGTCGCTCAACTGTCGCTACCTGGCGCTATTAATAAATCAGCCTCTTAGAATTCCAGAAGGAAGTGATGACTTGCCTATAGTTCCTCTTTAAGCGTCAACCTTTCCTTAGGATGCCTGATCATGCGGGGGGGGGGGCAGTCAGTGCTGTCATGGTGGCTACTACACCCTCCATCCTAATTTTAAGATTCTCTTCTGGTCCTTGTGACATGCCCCCCCCCCCCCCCACTACTGCCAGTTTTATTGTTCTGTGTAAACCCTACAGTCCTTGTTTTTTTTCTTCCTCACAGGCAAGTATCAGTCAGGATACTACTGCAGGTGCTTTTGGGGGTATAGCTAGACCTTTGGACACGGATAACTCCCACGGGGATGTTTGTGACAGTCAGATGGGCTCCAGGTCATACACAGGTGAAATCCCAGGATATCTTCTCACAGGAAACATGAATTGACCAACTAGAGCTGATGCCCAGACCTGGGTGCTATTCAAAGCCATTAGCATGTACTCATATACTCTGGTGCCTGTATGACTGGGACTTAATCAGTGCAAATAAAGAGTCCAGGGCGCACATCACATTATAATCACATTATAACATGCACCTGACCATAGGGTTTAGAGGAGGAATATAATAAAGAAATTATTTAGAACCAAACAGTGCCTATAATTATCCCCTTCCCAATCACCCAATAACAGGCAGCGCGCATAATCCCCTCAACCCCCTATAACAGGTAGTGTGCGGAGTGCGGAATCCCCCCAATCACCACATAACAAGCATTGTGCAGAATGCCCCCATTGCCGGCAGTGTACAAAATCCCCCCCCCCCCTATTTTAGGCAGTATGCAGAACCCCTCCTCCCCCATTGCAGTCAGTATGCAGAATCACCCCATTACAGGCAGTGTACAGATTCCTCCCATTACAAGCAGTGTGCAGAATCACGCCCTCCCACATTACAGGCGGTGTGCTAAAACCCCCACCCCATTACAAACAGTGTGCAGAATCCCCCCCATTACAGGCAGTGTGGCAGAATCCCTCCATTAGAGGCAGTGTGCAGAATCCTCCCCAATTCCCCTATTACAGGCAGTGTGGCAGAATCCCCCCAAATACAGGCAGTGTGGCAGAATCTGATCCCCATTCCCCCTTTACAGGCAGTGTGGCAGAATCCCCCCAAATACAGGAAGTGTGGCAGAATCTGATCCCCATTCCCCCTTTACAGGCAGTGTGGCAGAATCCCCCCCAAATACAGGCAGTGTGGCAGAATCTGATCCCCATTCCCCCTTCACAGGCAGTGTGGCTGAATGGTGGAGCAGCAGACGGGCAAGGAGAGAGCGGGATAACTGATCCCTGTTCACCACTGCACTTACACACACACACACACACACACGGGCACACACAAAATTAAATCTTATGGAACAAAAAAATTGGCAAGTTTCTGAAGATTCTAAGGCCCTTATTCATCAAGCGATAGCGCCAGGTAGTGACTGACGAGCGCCAGGTAGCGGCAGCTAACGGCGACTACCGACTCAAGTACGCCCGGCGGCGGTCACAATGACGCATTTATCAAGCAAAATGAGGCTAGCGCCGGCGAGAGCGACGGCTAGCGCGGCATTCATCATGAAGCCGCCTGGACCGAACAGCGCCGCTGCAAATTCCCTCACAGCGCCAGGTATGAGCTGTCGCTCCCTGGCGATGTCCAATGCATTTCAATGGAGCAATCTATAATTATTCATAATTAATTGGTATTAATTTTTTTTTTTATTTTTGTAATGTCAAAAAATCGGAGACCACTTCTGCAATGTTAGGATTTATTTTTAAGTAAAAAAAAAAATTAAAAAAAATATGTGCAGAATTGATCTAACAGGTCTGAGATTAATGTATTCATATTACAAAATGATTCTAAAAACATGTATAATGTTACATTCAAAAAATATGGTTGTTTAGGGGTTAAAAACTAGTTAATACACATCGCCGCCAGCGCTCTGGGGTTTAAACAAGGAATGGACAGCGACAGCACATTCGGAGCGTGATTTGTTGATGAATATGAAGCTAGCCGTTCGCTCTGGCCATTCGTTGTCAGGCGCTCACATACAACGCTGGACCTGTGAAACAGCGACCCCCCAGCCCGTATTCAACATTACCGCACACCGACTGAGTCGCTGTCATCAAGCTAATGCCGGCCAAGCACAGCGAATACTGGCTGGCGCTGAAAAAATCACGCTACAGTCGCTCATCTGTCGCTACCTGGCGCTATTAATGAATCGGCCTCTAAGTGTAGCACAAACTAGCGGAAATATAGTAAACCAGGTCTATAGCATAGACAAACCCTTTCTCAACATCAACAATATTAATTTGCATGAAATTTGCTAATTATAATAAACATTGATCTATGCATATTGAAAGGAAATAATGACAGGCTATCAGAAGCTGACATTGTTATGAAATATGTGTTTAATATGGAACAGTTTTCCAGAAACCAGATAAAATGGTATTTAAACTAATTTCACAGTTTTCAGCTTAGAAGTGGGAATAAAGTTTAGAGGTCTTGCCAAGGTCAAGGAGGAAGGAATTGTATATATATATCAACCTAACCTGTATACCCGCTGGGACAGATTGGGTAAGGGATAACGTGGAACGTGGGCAACACTGATCACTTACTTTTATCTAAAATAGAATAAGCTCCAAAGGGGGGAAAGGAGTATCACCCAAAAGCAAAACAGACAACTGATGAGCAAGGTCCAGCACCACCCCACACGTTACGTGATCTCCATGCCACTTCCTCAGGGACATGCTAAATTAAAATCTTCCATACTTTTCATTAATTATTTTGTTCAGAACTTTAAGGGTTGCTACATCTGTAAATCCTGGCATTCTCCTTTAACACTTGTGGCTCCTTCACAAGGTCAGCACTCGACGGAGGCTGTCGGCTTTTCAGAACATTCCTCTCATGATCTGCACAAAACTTTTACAGCCAAGCTGCTTTGGCGAGGATACATGACTGCATCTGTCACTTTTGCATAAATTCATCGAGAAAAAAAAGAAACAAACATCTCATCCCATCCTGGGAGAAAAACAATATGAAAAACTGTGCAGAGCATAATAGCTTGGCAGTGAAGTGTAGCAAGACGCTGATTCCTATACGGGGACGACACAGGCGCATTGTGCCGAAGCTTTGCCGGCCGCCCAGTGATTGGATTTGATGTTTTGTCATTTTAATTAAATGAAAAAAAATTATGGAATTGTCCATCACAGAGCTTTGTGTGCACGCTCAATGTGCCACTTAGATGAGACGCCTTCCTCAGTCCCTATAGCCCACCTACCTGTCATAGTCGGAATGAGTCATCCCATCATCCTGACGGCATAGCAGCTTGTCACTTAGACTGCAGACCTTTTTTATGATTATTTTAAAGAATAGGTGCACTTTTACTTGCAAGGTTATCGGTGCAGGTAAATATGGCTTTTTTTCTTTCTCATTGGCCCTCCATTCAATTAACTTTCCTTAAAATATCTATATTCACACTTTATTTCAGAATAAGGCATGAGATAAATGAAGGTGTGATTCAAAGAACAGGGAATATTACAGGAGTACAGAATAGAAGAATAAATGCACACTGGGGAGGTAAACAGTCACAGGGTGCTCCACCCCAGGCAGTCTCCAAGCCCCTACAGTGAGATCAGAAATATTGGAAGAGGGTCCACACTCCTTAAAAGTCCATAATTTTATTCAATACCGATTAAAAACATCTCCGAACTATAATGGTGCAGCCATAAAAACCGTCATACCGGACTCAGGCAGATAGGAAATGAGCAGAACCCTCTGACGCGTTTTGGTGCTTTAAGGGTCCTTAATCATAGATAGGGATAATGCATACATTGTGACTTTAAATAATCAACGTTTACTTACTCCCATGCATCTGCTGCTCCAACCGCGCCTGAGTCCCAGGGCCGTCGGGGGCCGAGTGACATCACCATCGGCAGGGCAGCCACAACCGCCAGACGCTGGACTAGCGGGCCAATTACATATTACAGGATATTATACATGTCTAAAAGCAGGGGCAGACTGGAGCGCAGTGAGAATTTCTAGTGGGCCGCAATGCTTAGGAGTCAACTGGGCTGCCACCTCACCCAGTCCCTGTGTCAGAAATCACTCACGCCTGTCAGATCCCTGCATTCCATGTCCCCCCCCACTTACTTGGCCCAATAGCCAAGACACTCCGGCCCATGCCCCCCCCCCCCTGCAATGCTTACATACCCTCCCCTGACATAGTATCTGCCCCTACAATACTGAAGGTTCAGTAACATTCCTTCAGGAGTGAAACAAAGGAGGGGTGGCAGCCACTCAGACCATTTCATAACTAACCTGGGAGGTGCACGTGAGCAGGGCAATTAGGATGTAAACGTCTTAAATGAGCCACAGCACTCAACCCTGTTAGCTTGCAGACAAACCTACAATCTGTCTGAGCTCTGGGTCCACACACATCTGCAGAAGTATGCTGAAGCTGCACCACCACGCACCAAGGTGCCTCTGTGGGGTGCAGTCCTAACACTAATTTCCGAGAGCCCCCTTTTGGGACATGCAATGAAATAAATAAATTAGGAACAGGCTTACCTGAGGTTGCGCTATAACCTTGAGTGCAGCCCATGGGGTGGAAGGGTCGAAGACCTTGCAGTTCAGCCTAGACCCCACACCCCATGTGCTTTCACAAAATCAAAAGAAACAAAGGAGGAGTGGCAGCCGCTCAGACCTCGGGGTGTGGACCAGACCTCTGTTATTTAACCAGATTTAGAGACAGATTATAGGTCTTCGACCCTTCCACCCCATGGGCTGCACTCGTAAGGTAAGCCTGCTCCCAATGTATTTATTTCATTGCATGTCCCAAAAAGTGCTCATATGTTTGTTGTTAACACCTAAAACTTTTACTCTGGGCAGGTAAAATAGGATCCAGTTGCTGAAAAACTTAAAGAAGCACCATTACTCCTGGCCCTAGAGTCAAAAAGACTCCAGGGCTGGGTGTAAGCCCTCAATCGTGATGCCCTGCATTGTGAAACCCTATGTCACTTATGCTCAACCTGTGGCCCACAGAGCCATCTGATGTGGCCCCTGACCTGCTGTGTGGACAGTTGTTCAATGGTGTGTAAAGATAAATAGAGGCTCAGTAAGGATGAAAGGTTGATATAGGATAATGATGTAGGAGGGGAACATTGCCAAATAGAGGTGGCAGCAGTGGCTTGCAGGAGCGTGATGAAATCTCTGGCACTATAGCAAGGTACTTTTTTTCTTTATTTAATTGTATGTTTAGCATTGGTAGATGTTTAGATCGGTTGCGTATGGGGAATACAGTTATGATTTGGGATTGATGGGGGGTATGGGCTATATATATTGGTTCTGTATGGTTAAATTACAATCATTGTGCAATACTTCATTTTATATGTGTGATTTTATATTGTAGATATTTTTGTATTGTCATGTAAACTTGTCCTAATGGCACATTAGTCTATGTCAGCCCAAAAAATAAAATAATTTAATCCTCTCATTGGGTGATTTGGTGGGTCGGTGATAAAACGGGTTTAGGGAGGCCCACTCCCATTTTTTGGAACTATAAATATTGGACAAGTATATTTGGAGAGGTGAGGCAATCAGCATGCGTATTGGTGGCATGTGGGGATTGTTACATATAATTGTGGTAATGGGGTGGGGTGGTGGAAGGACCTATGAGTAAAAAAAATATCTATGGAATTTGTTGATACAGTGAGGATCCTAATCATTGTAGAAAATCTGTATTATGCTAATTAAATTAAAACATATGAAATGTTGAACCTATACATTGTGGCCCACCACCGGTTTTCAAATCGCTTACATGGCCCACGCTCCTCAAAAGGTTGAGCACCTCTGCCCTAAGGGATTGCTTACATCACCGCGATTCCATAAAGCCTACAGCAGCTTCCTTGTCATCCCTCCGGCTGCTGCCCGTGACCAGGCACCGGCACACACAGCTGGAGGGAAGCATCTGAGCTCCATTCAGCTCTCTACACTGATCATACGTATGAGTCACTTAGAAAACTGATTGGAGGAAAGTCTGTGCGTGTCCTGTGGGATCGCCAAAGAGGTGAATAAAACACGCAAACCCAAGGAATACTCACAGAGAACCAAACCAAATCTAGATAGCCACTCTGAAGAGGAACAATTCCTCAGTGAAAATCCCATGATTGTTCCTCTTTAAGTTGTCATGTTGCTCTAGTGAATGTTTTAGATGTGAATCACACCTGAACATATCTCATGCCTTATTCTGAACTAAATCATAAATAGTGGTCCTAATTGTCACTTAATAATGAAAGTTAAAAAGAAAATGTAAGGGGTGGGGGTTTAGGCAGTGGAAACATAAACCCAACCTAAAGCAGAACTTTAGTGAAAATCCTGTGTTTTGTCCAATTTAAAAGGTCCTAACTCAATAAATGGCACACTTTTCTGCAGTCTTTATGTAGATCAATACAGCATTTTACCATTCTGGCACTACAGTTTATACAGATGTGGAATTCTTCAGTGTGACCTCTCCAGTGCAACAGCATGATGGAGAGATCACTTAAAGTTATACTAAAAGCAAGCCCGATTATTATCCCATTGTCTCAGGCTACACGTTGCACTGCCCCATACTTCAATTATTTTTCAAAAAGACCCTGTAGTTCCTAGGTTATCATTAAAAGAATTAGAGCATCGGAGATACAGTGAAAACATGAGGAGTAATAGTGGGTGTGGCAACAGCGATGTGATGTAAGCACATTGTGTGCTTTACATATATCATAGTAAAAAAATAAGTGCATTGTTGTGCCTATAGTTATTATTGGCAGCACATAGTGTGACCAGAAAAAGGGAGTGAGAGATGCTGCAGGCTAAGAGCACCTCCAGCCTGCCAGCACATAGTGTGACCAGAGAGGAGGGTGAGGTTTCATAACTGCTGAGAGAGGCAGTCAATCAGGATGTCTGGGGAGGAAGTGGGGGTGTTTCCGTTCTCAGTCCACTGAAGGTTGATTGAAGGACCAGGTCAGCAGGGTGGAGACTGAAAGCTAAATGAGGAAGTGATTTCCTCACTCAGTGACATAGCAGGAAGGAGAGCGCTGGAGGGATTCAATGTAAGGTAAGCTACTGATTTATATTTTTAACCTTTGACTTGCCAATCATTGTAAGATTATTAACTGTAACAGCAGGCACATGATTTTATACAATGTAACAGCAGGGAGCAGACTTGTTACATAGTAATGCATCCATACACTTTACAATTGCAATGCAACAGACGATTGTTGGTTACCTTTTTACAACGTAACACCAGGACTAGTCCAGCAGGAGGGAGGGAGGCAGTAAGTTATTTTATATGTTTTGCTGCCTTTGTACAGCACATGCAGAAATAAATCTATTTCTGATCCTGAAACAAAGAGAGTATTTTACAAAAAAAAGGAAATTAGGGCAAAAGTCAAAGCAAGACATTGCCACTGAACGAACCTGTAAATGAGGTGCAATATTGTTTCAATAGTGTTTTAGCTTCTTTCGGTAATGGAAAGTGAATTTGCTGTCGGTAGCACATTTGTATACAAGTCTTTAGCAAAAGCAAAATGGCAAGCAGTACAATCGCGCTGTACTCTGTATGTAAATAAATCTGGGATCACAATAGATGGAGAGTGGTGCTGGAGAGGGAGCTTGTTTTGCCAGGCTCGGAACAGGCCATTTTTATGAAAAGTGTTGCGCTGTGAATAGGACCTGTCTGCCTTTTCCGCTTCGCCATCTGTAATTACCGCCAACTGCTGACTGCAGGTTCAGGCAGCGGCAGAACGACATTGCCAAGAAAACAATTGTTATAGATTAGTCTGTTAGGTTGGATTTGAACGTTTCACATTGTTCGCGGAAATTGCAGATTGAGCTATAATATTATGCGTAGAGCGATGCAACAAGATCAGGTGAACGAGAAACACGATTTGAAACCCGCGTCTTACGTTTTAGGGAGGAATACAGAAGAAGTCTGGAAGTTCTTTATTGAGACGCTGAAGTCTCTCAAGAATTCCTTTCAAGGAAAAAAACAGACACTGCCATTGTTACTGTGCTTCTATAGAATGTTTTACACCTACCTATTATTCTCATCCGTCTGTAAAAAGACCAGAAGAGGTGGGAACTTAAAACTTTTGGCTGACAATAATTGTTAGTGTGAGGAATATGACGGAAATATAATATCACATCTCTGGCCGGCCAAAACAAAAGTCCTTGTTTAAAATGTATAGCTCACACCTGCCAGTGCCCCCAAACCAGTGGGCTTTGGCTTCAAAGACCCCCAACTGATGAGAGCCACACCTAAGCAGGAACAGAGACAGAAGGTCTGTAACTGGACACACCCCCTGCTGTGAGCCCTCTCTGGCCACATCACTTCAAAGTATACATCCAGACATACTGGGGACAGTAGTACATAAAGAATTAGAAAGCTGTTATGCACATTAATCATAAACTGACCACATTATTAGAATCTGGAACTCATGCATGTGTATGTGGGTCTCCTGTCATCCCCTAATGCACAGAACCAAGTTCCAAAGAACTCAAGTTAAGATCCATATAGAATCATTGTGGCTGGTCTCGTAGACACAGTGCACCTTTCACTGCAAAGTCATGGAAAAGTAAAGGTTTTAGCTGGGAGCTGCCAGTGGGAGGACCGATGTTCTGTGTCTTTTGTCGGAATTTAAGTCAGATCATGTGCCAGGGGTGACCAGGGTCAAGCAGACCATACGTGCACGTAGTGGTTTGCATCACATCACTAAGGACCAGTAACCTACAGCAACTAACATACTATTCATCTGCTCATTCTAATTGTAACTTACCCACTTGTTTTTGCCTTGCTGACCTGAATGAATCTATTCATTGTATTTTTGTAGTTTGTCTAGTGTGCTCTTAAAGCGATTAAATATTTCTCGTAATCTTGGGCTACTGTTATCTCTATATATGAACTCTCACTTCTCTGTGCTTCTCAGTTATATTACACACTGTCAGAAACCGCTTACCTGGACCCCGTTCCAGCGCCGTCTCCAGGCGGCCGGCCACAGCTGTCTCTGTGCGGCGGGCGCCGAGCACGCCCGCTCTCCTCCCTCTCCCCCGCATCACAGCCTCTCGTGCTCGTGCGCGCGCCTGAGCACGTGACTCTTTTGTCCTCCGGCGGCGCTGTACACAGTGCGCCTGCCGGAGGCTGTGATAGGACCAATGAGCCCAAGGTTCTAGGTTGGGCCAATGAGCCCAAGTGCAGGGGTTTTGGGCCATGAGCCCAGGGGAGGTTCTGGGCTACGCCCTTCCATAGTGTATAGCCAATTAGCTGCTTAGTCCTAAGTGCACCAATCACACACACCTTTCCTTTCAAGTCTGTCCCTATAAAGGTCCTGCCCGTCAGTTACCCGGTGCCTGTGATAGCGCCTTGAACCTTGCTTTGTCTAGTGTTATTGCCTTGATTGATCTTCGTTGCCGACCCCTGCCGGACAGACCATTCTTTGTCTGATCTCCGTTGCCGACCCCTGCCTGAATCGACCAATCTTTATCTGACCTCTGTTGCCGACCTTGCCTGAAACCAACCATTCTCCGTCTGATCTCTGTTGCCGACCTTTGCTTTGTACCTCGACCTCGAGCTGCCTCATCCATCTGTACCGCTGCGATCTCTGAATCCCTGGTGTAGACCTCTGGCCTGTCTCTGGACTTCCGCTAACTCGCTCTAGTCATTGGTTCTTCAGACCTCCAACCAGTAAGCTCTCATCCTTTGAGCCATTGAAGTCCTGGGGGCAACCGATCCCAGGCAGGCGTATTCTGTGTCCCGGCAAGCGGGGGCTCCTACAGGTGAAGCTGGCTGCGGAAATTGGGGGTTGAGGGCTTACCTGGAGGGCTGGAGTTACCCGAGCGTGACATTATCCCAGGCCCCAAAAACATGGAAGACCTGGTACAGCAAGTGCAGGCTATGGCCACTGCAATTAACCAACTTGCTCAAAGAGTGGCCACTCAAGAATCCAGGCAAATTCCTGCATCCTCTGTACCACCTCACGTATCAGAGCCGAAGGTTCCGCTACCGGAAAAATGTTTTGGAGACCGTGCCAAGTTTTCTAATTTTAAGAATTCTTGGGAACTTTATTTTAAGTTGAGGCCCGTATCCTCGGGCACCGACATCCAGCGATTGGGCTTGGTTATTTCTTTATTACAAGGAGACCCTCAGTCTTGAGCCTTTAGTTTGCCTCCCAACGATGCCGCACTACATTCAGTTACGGCCTTCTTCATTTCAATGGGTGTATTGTATGCTGACCCAGACCAGCAATCTACGGCCGAGAACAGGCTTCGGGCCTTGAAGCAAGGGCGGAACACGGCGGAGGATTATAGCGCGGAGTTCCGCCGTTGGGCAGTAGAGTCCAGGTGGAATGACCCAGCCTTGTGCAGCCAATATGGAGTGGGCCTGTCAGAGAGCATCAAGGATGCGCTGGTGAATTTTCCTCCACCGTCAGACCTGGACCAATTGATGCAGGTCACCATTAAAATTGACCGACGCCTTAGGGAGAGGGCTAGGGAGAGAGCTAGGGCTTCCACGTCTCTCAAGTCCTTTCAGAACCCTAACCCACCGGCTTCCCGTTGGGAAAGTACACCTTCCACCTCTCAGGACGAACCCATGCAGCTAGGGAGAACCCGCCTTTCCCAGGATGAAAAGCAGCGAAGGCGCTCCATGGGGTTATGTCTTTATTGTGGGAACCCGGGACATTTCGGCCAGTCCTGTCCTAACAAGGGAAACTCAGCGGGAAACTTCCACACCTAGATCAGGGGGAGAGTGGTGATCTAGGTGAGTCCGTTTGTTACTCTCGCCTGAATAAAATGCTAATCCCTGTAGACCTTTCCTGGGGCTCCTCTAGGCAGTCAGTTTCCGCTTTTATTGACAGTGGAGCTGCGGGCAACTTTCTGGATTGGAGCATGATCTCCATTTTGGGAATCCCATTGGTACCCCTTGGGAAATCGCTGCAGGTTCTGGCCATTAATGGGAAGGCCATTCAGGGCGTCCGGTCAATACTAAGACCCCACCTCTTAATCTAGTCGCTGGGTCCTCCCACTCAGAGTTCATAGAATTTTTTGTGTTTGATTGCCCAGAAACTCCAGTGGTTTTGGGATACCCCTGGTTACAACTCCACAACCCCACTTTAGACTGGCAGGCTGGGGAATTGATTAAGTGGCGTAACTTCTGTAAAAATCATTGCTTCTCTACAGCCCTCAGAAGTTTCCAGATGCTGCCCCAGGGGTTACCTCAGCCGCGGGTTGGGCTGACGTGTTCTCTGAACGGTCTGCAGATACTCTTCCCCCACATCGGGCTTATGACTGCCCCATTGACTTGCTCCCTGGGACTATTCCCCCTAGAGGGAAAATTTACAACCTTACCCGGCCTGAGGAGCAAGCAATGAGGGATTACATCGCTGAAAATTTAAGCAAGGGGTTTATCCGCCCGATAACGTCTCCTGCGGGGGCTGACTTATTTTTTGTGCAGAAAAAAGATGGCGGTTTGAGGCCTTGTATTGACTACAGGGCCCTGAATAAAATTACTGTAAAAAAACAGTATCCCCTTCCCTTGATTGGGGATTTATTCAATCAAGTTGTCGGTGCTCGGATTTTTTCCAAGTTAGATTTAAAGGGGGCCTACAATTTGATTCGTATCCGGCAGGGGGATGAGTGGAAAATGGCATTTAATGTAAAAGACGGCCATTACGAGTGGTCATGCCTTTGTAATGCACCAGCCGTCTTCCAAGACTTTGTAAATGATGTGTTCCGCGATTATTTAGGTAGATTCATAGTCATTTACTTAGATGATATTCTCATTTTTTCTGATTCTTTGTTGGAACATAGACGTCATGTAAAGTTGGTACTTCAAAGACTAAGAGAGAATAAATGATATGCTAAAATTTCTAAATGCATGATCGAGGTCACCACTGTCCCCTTCTTGGGGTATGTAATTTCTAACCAGGGTCTAGAGATGGATGCAGTGAAGGTTTCGGCGGTGCGGGATTGGGTTCAACCCAAAACATTGAAAGAACTACAGCATTTCTTAGGATTCGCAAACTTCTACCGACGCTTTATCAGGGGCTTTTCCCATGTTGTGACACCTCTTACTAACCTTACCCGTAAGGGCGCCTTTACTGCAAACTGGTCTCCGTCCGTCTGCGAGGCCTTCCTGACTTTAAAACGGGCCTTCACCTCGGCGCCTGTGTTAGTTCATCCTGATGTAAATAGGCCTTTTATCATTGAAGTTGATGCTTCCGAGTTGGGTGTGGGGGCAGTTTTATCACAATACTCCGGTCATCCTGAGCGTCTACATCCTTGCGCTTACTTTTCGCAGACATTTAGCACCGCGAAGCAAAACTACGATGTAGGAAACAGAGAATTATTGGCAATTAAACTGGCCTTTGACGAATGGCGTCACTGGTTGGAGGGTTCATTGCATCCGATCACGGTCTATACTGATCACAAAAACCTCGAGTACATCAGTTCAGCTAAGAGACTGAACTCCCGTCAGGCACGTTGGGCATTGTTTTTCTCGCGGTTTAATTTCATAATCACATTTAAGCCAGGAGTTAAAAATACTAAGGCCGATGCCCTGTCCCGCATGTTCGGGGAATGCAAAGATAGGGGTGATATGGGTGAACCAATTTTGCCTTTGGGCTGTGTGGTGGGGGCATTGCTTCCTGATCTTTCTAATACCCTGGCGCCATTTCAGAATGAATCTCCGGTAGATGTACCTTTGGGGTGTCAGTTTGTTCCGCCGCACCTGCGTCTTGATGTAATCCACGAATTTCATGATGCTAAAACTGCTGGTCATCTGGGAAATCGAAAGACGTTTATTTTAGCCCGACGCCATGTATGGTGGCCTACTATGCGCGCAATATATCTACCTTTATCGATGCATGTACTGTTTGCACGCGGAGTAAAGGGGTACACAAGGCCCCTAGTGGGGGTTTGGTTCCATTAGAGATTCCTAAAGAACCATGGACTCATATCTCTATGGACTTCATAGTTGATTTGCCACCATCACATGGGAACACTGTGATTTGGGTGGTCGTTGACCGTTTTAGTAAGATGGCACATTTTATTCCATTGCCTAAACTACCGTCGGCTCCTGAGCTTTCGCGATTATTTATCTCGCATATTTTCCGTATCCATGGTATACCGTCTAATATAATTTTCAGATCGGGGTGTACAATTTACTTCGCGTTTTTGGAAGAATTTCTGTTCGTGGTTGGGGATTCAGATATCTTTGTCGTCGGCGTACCATCCCCAGACCAATGGGCAGACTGAAAGAACCAATCAAAGTCTGGAACAGTACTTAAGGTGTTACATTTCTGACGCTCAAGAGCAATGGTCAGAATTCATTGATTTTGCAGAATTCGCGTACAATAATGCGCCAAGTGAAAGTACTAAGATGTCCCCATTCTTCTGCAACTTGGGGAAAAATCACAGAGGTTCTTCCCTCTCGGGGTCACCTTCCGATTTACCGGCATTGGAAGAGTGGCTCCAAGAATGGAAAGACTACAGGACTTGGTGTTTTTCTGTCATAGGGGCATACAAAATATATGTCTCTTTTTTTAACCTCCTGGTTTCCCTATATACTCCCCGCGCTTGTCATTCGTTGGCCTCTAACAGCATACACTGTTGTGCCGTATACTTGAATATCTGCCACTGGAGCAGCACAGGCCAGAGTGGGGATGCTGGAAACCACAGGGTTTCACACTGCGAGCATCCCAATTTGAGATTGCCCGTGGTGTGACCACCCTGGTTTCCTGTGTAATCACTTAAAAAAGAGCATTTATATGACTTTTTATCTACTTTAGGACATGTGTAGCAATGGTCTAAGCTGGAGCTGGTGTGATAGTTGCTACTGTACTCCTGCCACTGTCTACCACTGTCTACCACTCAGGCATGTCCACATAAAATGTGCAGGCATCTTTACAGTTCCAGTTGCTTTTATTATCCACTCTTCAACTAGCACCTTCTGTCTGTTAAGTTCTCTAGATGGGTCTGCTTTTGTGTGCATTGAACCTGAGGTTGAGTTCCGTTGGCTGGATGGGCCTGACTTCCACTGCCTGAGATGGAAGGCCCAGGAGCCAACTAGCCAGGATCCAAGACCCTTCTATGACTTAGAATCTACGGAACTTACCATTCTTCTCTAGAGTGCCCTGCTTACAGGGGGATAGCTTTTGCTACTTGGAAGGTCCTAGGTCATCCCTGGGAAGAAGTCAAGGGCCTGGGCAGGCAGGGAACAGTCTCCTGGGCCATTTGGTATTGCCAGAAAACCATAGTCAAGGATATAGCCGAGGTCTGGGGGAGCAAGCAGCGCCAAAGTCAAAGGGTAACAAGCTAGCATGGACAGTCTGATAAACAAAGCTGAAGGTCAAGGGCCACAGAGAGACAAGGAGAGTGCAATAACAGAGCCAAGGATGAACACAGACAGCAGATAATAGGCAAAGTCTGATTCAAAATCCAGATCATAAGCAGAGAATCCAAAGCACATGAACAAGAGGCTCAATTCAGAGAGACAAAAAAAACTTCCGTTTTAGTTCCGATCTGTTTTTTTTTTGGAAATGTTTCTGCTCTCGTATGAGTGTGCGAGCGATTCTGTGCATGCATTGAAAACCTTCTGTAAAGTTTCCGCCCGTTCGTACGTCAGATTATGAATACGAGGATGTAATTTTCCATCCAGACTTTTCCGTTTCATTTTCACATGTTACAACGTAGGCTTTCGTTTTTGCCCTTTTCCCATCGTATCCTCCCATGAATCCTTTACGTTTCCCGTTAGTTTCTGTTTCCCTTTTTCAATAAATAATCGTCCAGGCGGAAACCCTTACAATCTTGCGCCTGCGCACTACAAACTTAACTCATTAAAGTGCTCGCCTACATATTTGCCACCCTCACTTCTACTACAATGTTTAGCTAAATCACTTAGCACTATCCTCCATCTTCCCTTTTGGACCCTTAAAACTCACCCAAACCACTTCTTGGTTAGGTTCTTCTTCCATTTTAGCCCCCTAAAACTTACCCAAATCACTTCTCGGTCATGTGAATATTCATCTTCAAATATTTCTGGGCCCATTAGTTTTGTGTTAATGTATTTTGTAAATGAAATGACAATGTAACATTTTTTTTTTATTCCATCATAAAATATAAAATTTAAAAAAATTTTGAAAATTTCAAATTCTTACAACTATAAAAAACAAAATACATAGCAATGGCAGGCCACTGAACATTATTCTTCATCTGTGGTCCCCAACAAGCTGCGCAGCTCCTGCATCTCGCCCACTAACTGAAGGACCCTGACACTCAGTTGTGCCACTCTGGCACGTGTGGTCCCTGTTAAAAAACGTAAATAAAAATATTGGTATAACCTTGTTGGGGTCATACTGCAGTGTCCCCCCCCCTGTATGGTCCAAACACCTAAATCTGGACTTCAAAAGCCAGAGGGCCCTCGCCACCACGGGCCGGGTTTTGCATAGTGCCCGATTAGAGAACCCCTGGCCCGCATTCTGCAGGCAAAGAACGGGCATCAGGAGCAAGGGCGAGTGGCACATCTTGCGGTTCCTGCAACCAAATATAAAATAATTACACAAAGCAAAGGTAACCGACTAAAACAATAACTCCTACAACAAATTAAGATTCAAGTTCAACAATCCAAATATAATTCACAAAGGACATAAGTCTAAAAAAATATAGCAATTATATGGATGTGTGGGAAAATAAATGTTTACATGCTAAGGACTAATTTAGGTCAGCATTAAAATGCATCTATAAGGCATACATGAAATGTATTGATTCAGGTATGCATTGCTAGACAATTTATGGCCTCGGCAAAACATGTTCAACAATAGCAATCCGAGCCCTCAAAGGTCCCGTAAGTGGATCGGAAATGAAACGGATTTATAGGGTGGTGGTCCGTTGGAAATCAGCTCTCTGAATCAGACGGAAACCCATCCCAACAACGGAAGTTATCTGAACGAACGAAAAATTTCAGATTTTGTTTGGAAAATGATCTGAACTAACGGAAATGTTCCGATTTGCTTCCTTTCATCGAAAGCGCATTCCCGTACGTTTGTACGAATGAAAAATGAACGAAAAAAAGCAAAAAAATGACAAACACCCACCAAAACCTTCACAGACAGCTACGGAAGTCCAGACGAATGTGTCTCTGAATTGAGCTTCAGGTACAGAAACAGAAGGCTTAGACGATCACAGAAAATCTTCTGGCACCATTTTGGCACCAGGAAGTTTCTTAAAACAGATGGAAACACGCACGTCCAGGCCCTGGAATCTGAAAGATTCCTGGCACATCGGCTAGCCTACCCCTGGGGCATACTGTAGGGGATGCCCTGCTTTATGAACCCCCTCCGGGGGGGATCTTACCTAATCCTGGCGGGTCCAGCAACGCAATCTCCACTGGCGCTGCATCCCTGGCTTCTCTGCATGCTCTCCCGCACCCAGCCTTCTTGAATGGCTGGGTGCAGGAGTGCACGTGCCCGAACAGCCCCCACTGAGGCAACAGCATTGCCCTGCTGCTCGGTGGGGGTGTGCAGACTTTGAGCGGTGGACCCAAAATTAAGTTTCCATCTGCTTTAAACGGGGCCTGAGCATACTCAATAGGTGTATTAACTCATGTGCTAGTCAATTAATCCCCACATGCTCAATAGGTGCACACTTATAAGATCCTGTGTCAGATAGTTAACCCCGCAAATGCCTGCTATGTCTCTATAATGCAATCCTTTTTACTCCAAAGGTGTGGCTTCTGGTGATTCCCCTAGTGTCACAGGGATTGGAAGTACTACTCACTTCCACTTATTCCAAGCCCGATGAAAGTATGAGACTGTTGCAAATCAGAAGTTCTGCTGTACAGGATCACATTTCTACTTGTAATGGCTTAGTCTGGTCTGTCCCTGTGGGCTAGATGTAGGCATCTCTACCCTCAGGGACACCAACCTGACCCATTCCAGCAGGGTGAATTTTCTCAAGTCCTGCACTTAGCGCTGACCGTTTTCCTAAACATACCAGGACATAGATAATTAGAACTCTTATTTCAAGACGGTTTATTGACTGACCCCAGGTGTGTTGAGGAACATGATCCATGCTAAGTGCAGGACTGGAGAAAAATCCCTCTGCTTGAATGAGTCAGTAAGTTGGTACTGAGGTCATGCTAGTGGACTAAATAACAAATAATTAATCAAGGCAAGAGGAGGCTCTATTTGAGAGGCTCCTCGGTAGAGTCCAGATGATCCTCATTAAAAGGGGACCATAACCTGAGATTTTCACTATGCTGGGTTGTGGACCCTGGTAAATCTGGTTTACCCAAAGGAATGCTGTCGCCTAATCAGTGCAGTATGCCATAAATATTAATGCAAGGCATATGCCCTGTTTGGACACAGAGCTGGAAATAAGCGAGTGGGAGCAGCAACATCCCTGGTCTACCTAGGGTTTTTGGCGTATTCCCATCGGGATGGCTGAACGCGGAAGCGCCCCTCGGTAACAGGGAGGTCTGGGAATGCAGCTTTAGCCGGCAAGCATGCCAGGGAAACTCCAGAAAATATAAGTGAAATGCTGGAAGGATCCCAAAGTTGGTTGGCCCAAGATTGCTTGATCATTTAGTCTTTTGGACTCCAGGCCCGACCATGCAGGTGGTTAACCCACTTTAAGGTGAATGCATGAAAAAGTGTGTTGCTTGACCATGTGCGTGTTCTATATGTGGTCTTGAACTGATCATAGGAAAACCTTTCAGAGACCCCTACCCCAGTCCCAAAAGCCAAAAACTATGATAGGGACAATTGGTCAAATATTTGTGAAAAGGAACCCAACCACCCACATACCAGTCAGAAAGCCTGTCATGTGACAAATAGCTTGTTGTTATCCCTGATTACCTGCACCCCTTCTGGGCATCAAGGGTACAAAAAAATCCTGGAATCCATTGGCATGGGTGATTTGCCACCATGTCTGAAAGCCGAGTGCTCAGCCTCTGTGCCCTTGGTTACCAGGCCCTATGACTGGTGCACTGGGCTAGGAGCCCATTTGTAAGTAAAACAAAAAACAAAAACAATGTAAAAAGACCCAGCCTGTAACAGGACAAAGCTAATCACTACTTGTGATCTCTTTCTGCCTGTGAAAGGGGAATATTTGCAGGTGCTGTTTATTGAAGTAAATAGTTTGAGAGCTAAGCTTGTTTTCTCATCTAACAAAGGATCCAGACAGCCCCACATTTATGGAACCGCAGATTATTTCATGGCATGCTAGAATTTGTATCACAGGTAAATTGTTGGAATAATCAGAGATTTGAAGAACAGAATGCTGCAGTGATAACACATAACTCATCTAGTCAATAATTTACCTTTCCAGCTGACAGGTAAATTGTAAAATATTTATTAGAAATAAGTCTGTTGAAATTGATTTGTTGACCAAGAAAAAATATTTTGTGTAAGTCAATTAAAGTTTGTAAATGCAAAAAGTGTTTGCTTTTATTTTCTAGCAAAAATACTCATTTTTATTTAAAAATAGAAAACATTTGTGCCCAATGTATTTATATTAAAATGCTATGACGCAATCAGAAAAGATTGTGACAAAGGTCTAATCTTCTTTCATTAAGTACCACTTTCCATTTTCTGATTATGCCAAGTACCACCTGGGTCATGTGTGAGCATTGTCAGTCACCTAAAACCATAATTAAAACAGCCTTGAAGTGAATGAAACACACAAAATGGGGCTGTTTTTTTATTTATAGTGCAAATCATGCTTGAGCGAAGTACAGGTGCCAGCAGATCAGGTTGGGGTATAGGTCTGCAGCCTTGTTGAGTACCACCTGAGAGTATCTTGAGTACCACCAGTTTCTATATTGCTAGGTTATGGTAATTTACATTTATGCCAGTAGATGGCACTGTTAAATATATCTGTGTGTAGACTCTGTTGTACATTCTCTGCTGCATGTTGTGTTTCCTCTACATGAATGTGCTTTGTATGACTTTTTATTCCTGTCTATGTTATTCACCATGCAAGGTGACTTTACCTGTACTGCACTCAACCTGCAAAAGGTTATGGGCCCAGTGACTGAATAAAGCCCCAGAGACTGGATAAAGCCCAATGACCAGATGCGGACCAGGTAGAGCAAAACCCTGAACAGGAGACAGCTCTGCTTTTGTGGAGATTGACATAAAGAAACTTCCACAGAGACATCTGCTAACAATAAGACTGTTCTTATATATAAAGAAGGGACAATAGGCTCGATTCAGAGACACATTCGTCTGCACTTCCGTAGCTGTCTGTGAAAGTTTTAGTGGGTGTTTGTCATTTTTTTGCTTTTTTTCGTCCCTTTTTCATTCATACGAACGTTCCGTTAGTTCGGATCATTTTCCAAACAAAATCTGATATTTTTCGTTCGTTCAGATAACTTACGTTGTTGGGATGGGCTTGCGTCTGATTCAGAGAACTGATTTCCGACGGATCACCACCCTATAAATCCGTTTCATTTTCAATCCACTTACGTGACCTTTGAGGGCTCGATGCTATTGTTGAATATGTTTTGCGGCTATGTGGAGGAGTCTGCGCGCCTTTAGCACCAAGGCATTGCATGTATCAGCATGGCCGAGGCCATAAATTGTATAGCAATGCATACCTGAATCAATACATTTCATGTATGCCTTATAGAAGCATTTTAATGCCGACCTTAATTAGTCCTTAGCATGTAAACCTTTATTTTCCCACACATCCATATAATTGCTATATTTTTTTAGACTTATGTCCTTTGTGAATTATATTTGGATTGTTGAACTTGAATCTTAATTTGTTGTAGGAGTTATTGCTTTAGTAGGTTACCTTTGCTTTGTGTAATTATTTTATATTTGGTAGCAGGAACAGCAAGATGTGCCACTCGCACAACATACAAGCAGTGTTTGGTCCAACTATGGGATTCCTCAGTGTTCTTGCAGGGCATCCAGGGTCGTCCCATGATGCTTATATATTGCAGAGCTCCGGCTTATTTCGTCAGTTTGAGTCAGGAGAATTATCTGGTGGATGGCTCCTGGGTAAGTTTGCTCACATTCCATCAATCCATTTTCATTGTATGCCAATGAATATAGTTGATGACTCATGTCTTAACCTATGGCTGTTTTTAGCCCTTGATGACATGTTAAACAATATTGTAGCTTAGAATGTGTATTTTATGTTAGTATTTTTAAATTCTTTCAGGGGATTCTGGATATCCACTCCTGCCCTTGCCCCTGATGCCCGTTCTTTGCCTGCAGAATGCGGGCCAGGGGTTCTCTAATCGGGCACTATGCAAAACCTGGGCCGTGGTGTCGAGGGCCCTCTGGCTTTTGAAGTCCAGATTTAGGTGTTTGGACCATACAGGGGGGGGGGGGGCACTGCAGTATGACCCCCAACAAGGTTATAACAATATTTTAATTTTCGTTTTTTAACAGGGACCACACGTGCCAGAGTGGCACAACTAAGTGTCAGGGTCCTTCAGTTGGTGGGTGAGATGCAGGAGCTGCCCGACTCGTTGGGGACCACAAATGAAGAATAATGTTCTGTGGCCTGCCATTGCTATGTATTTTGTTTTTTATAGTTGTAAAAATTTGAAATTTTCTAAATTTTTTAAGATTTTATATTTTTTGATGGAATAAAAAAAAATGTTTCAGTGTCATTTAATTTACAAAATACATTAACACAAAACTAATGGGCCCAGAAATATTTAAACATGAATATTCACATGACCGAGAAGTGATTTGGGTAAGTTTTAGGGGGCTAAAATGGAAGAAGAACCTAACCGCGAAGTGGTTTGGGTGAGCTTTAAGGGTCCAAAAGGGAAGATGGAGGATAGCGCTAAGTGATTTAGCTAAACATTCCGTCTGGACGATTATTTATTGAAAAAGGGAAACAGAAACTAACGTGAAACGTAAAGGATTCGTGGGAGGATACGATGGAAAAAGGGCAAAAACGAAAGCCTACGTTGTAACTTGTGAAAATGAAATGGAAAAGTCACGCTGGAAAATGACATCCGTACGTATTCGTAATCTGCCGTACGAACGGACGGAAACTTTACAGAAGGATTGCAATGCATGCATAGAATCGCTCGCACACTCATACGAGAACAGAAACATTTAAAAAAAAAACAGATCGGCACTAAAACGAAAGTATTTTTTTGTCTCTCTGAATAGAGCCTAATGTCCAGCAGCTCAGAGCTTAAACTCTCAGTGGCCAAGCTTAACAATGACAATTATCAGCTATGGAAGTTTGAAGTGGAAATGCTATTATCCAGAGATGACTAGTGGCAGGTTATCACTGCAGAGAGGTTATAGAACAATAATCAGGACTGGGGCAGGGAAAAAAGGAAGGCACGGACCACTATACGCTTACTAGTAGAAGACGATCAGCTTATTCCCATACGCAGTAAAAAAAGTGAAAGGCATGTGGGATGTACTGAAAAGTACTGAAAAAAATAGTAAGCTTTTTCTGCTGAGGAAACCTTATAAAATGAGGCTTAGCAGGAACATATAAATGCCATGCTGGAAGTGGTCGCACAACTCATATCAGTCGGTGAGAATATAACAATATAGACAGTCACGCCACCGTCATGTTGTTGTGCAGCTTGCCCGATACATACACTGCAGGAAACAAGGCCTGAGACAGATCTGACACTAGCATTTGTAAAGACCAGGCTCATGACTCCACAGAAACTGAAACCAGAACAGCTCTTAAAGCTACAGACACAAGGTTACAAAGGGAGGAAACCAGAGTGGGTGTTAGATGTCACAAACAGGGACATATAAAGAGAGACTGTACTATAGGGAAAGCAGCAAATTAGACAGTGTCCCTCTTATACTAAACAGAAGGTCAAAGCCAACATTTCTGAAACTGGAATGCCACATTTAAAGCGACAGGCAAGCATACATTTCAAGGCTGGTGCATGACTTGGGAGCAACCAGTCACATGACAAGTGATAGAAGCTTTTTCACAGAACTTGAAATCTGAATAACAAAGAGTCTTTTTAACCTGTAGATGGGAGTAAAATACATGAAGAGACATATGGGCATTGAACCTTTGTATGCCCCAATCATGTTGGGCAAAATTTTGCCATATAAATTAAGGATGTGCTTTATGTTCATGAAGGAGGACACTATGAATCATCTGAAAGGACTCACTGTAAAATTCCAAGGCAACAAGTGTTCTTTCCTGGATGGCAAGCAGACGATAGCAAGTGCCAAGCTGGCTGATCATCTGTATCACCTTCACAGTGATGTATGTGGTCCCCTAAACCCACCTACACCTGGAGGTAACTGGTACATACTGACTCACAAGAGTGAAGTTCTTGACAAATGACAGGACTGTGTAGTAAAAATAAGTAACAAGTTTCAGAGAAAACCTTTCATACTTTGGAGTGATAATGAAGGTGAATTCAGAGTACACAAAGTACAGTACTTAAAGCAGAATGGAGCATCAAAAAGCAGTGCCATACACGCCAGAGCAAAATGGGGAAGCTGAAAGAAATAACAAACTCTATCTGAAATGATCAGATGTTGTCAGACTACCGGGTGGAACCCTAATTGTGAAGACTAAGGACCGGCTCACCTCTCCACTGGGAACCCTGGAATCTAAGGACCAACCTGGTTTTCACTAGAGCCTCTAAAGGTGAGGATAGGCTGGGCTGCAGGAAGGTCAGGCAACCTAGGAATGGGTATTGCTAAGTTCTAGATAGAGGACAGACCAGAGCTGGACTAGAGACGTAGGACAAGCCATAGTCGTGGGCAGGTAGAACTGGATCGAAGTCATAAACAAGCCAAGGTCGTGGGCAGGCATAACTGGATTGAGGTCATAAACAAGCCAAGGTCGTAGGCAGGCAGAACTGGATCGAGGTCGCCGACAAGCCAAAGTCATCAGGAGAGCAGGAGCATAGTCAGAATCAAGCTGGGTCGGTACACAGGAATGGAGGACTGGAACACAGGAACAGGCAGGAGAGAAGACCAACTGGCAATGCAGGTCAGGGCTTGCCAGTATTTAACCCTTTAAGTGCCAGCCTTCCTAGAATTTTTGTCACCCTTTGTTGCCAGACCACGTTTCACTATTTGGCGCTACATATGTTCAACCTTGATTTTTGAAGGGATTTCCAGGGATTTTCCAGGAAAATTATATATTGTTTTTTTTCAGCAGAGTCTGAGCCTCACCATGCAATGTCTTGTTTGGCCTTTTTTAGTGTATTCTCAATACTTTTGGGTGAAATATGTGCAAACATTTTTGCAATTTGTAGTGTTTTTTGTAATAAAAAATGTAAGTTTGTCAATAAAATCTTATTGCGGGTGAAACCCCAATTTCTCCCAGTCACAGCGGTACCACATATGTATTGGTAGACACCCTTTCCTGCCCAGAAGACTCCCCCAAACTGAAACAGTGCTTTAGGAGATTTTCAGATAAAATACAACTATGCTACGCGCTAAGCGCACCTTGCAGTTTTTCCAGAAAAACAACCCTTTACATTTGAAATAACCCCCACATAAAAAAAAATAAATTAAATAGATCAGTTCAGCACCTTGATGACATCATTTTGGCACATGAAAATATGCATTTGAAAGCGGACTTCCCTTTTAAAGTAAGAAGATAGAAACAGATGTTTGACACGTTGCCTCTTTTCAATAAAAAATTAGCCTGTTAAGCTACAGTAGTTCTTAGAGCTTCCTCGCCGGTCTTGAGAGAAGTCTCTCTCTGTGAGCGATAAGCTTTACCTATTGTCATTTATCTTCCCTTCCATTTAGCAAATTTGACAAAAGCCAGACAAGGAAATAGTTGAAGAAGATCTTTGCAGAGCATACCTGCAGATGGGGCCTGCGGAGGAGCCCGCATCAGGCCTAATCCATTTTACACTGCACGCTACACAACACCCCAGCCATTCTGAGTCACATTCTCCCTAGTGTGATTACCAAACACGCTTCTTATTGAGGTGAAGCATGAAGCCATCATTTCTCTGCTATACATAGCTGTTCCTTTCCTGCATTTTATGGTAAATTGAATTCTGGATAATCCTCTAAAGACAGACTTCAGCTTGCTTATCGTTCTCTATAGAGATGAGCGAACTTTTGAAAAATTCGATTCGACTGATTCGCCGAATTTTCCGACAAAAATCGTTTCGACCCGAATAAATTCGCGACGAATCGCTATTAAAAACGGCTATTTCTGAGCCTCCTACAGCCTCAATAGGGTTGTAAACCATTCAGCCTTGCTGTAACACGCACAGGATGCGTGCTGGGTTTGTTAAATAATACTTTGAAGAAATATCACATGCAGATCAGAGGCATCGCTAATAGAATCGCAGAGCGGCACAATTGCAGAGAGTTGAAGTGGCATCACTATGAGGGGCAGAAGGAGCCCAAATATACACTGGAGTTGGCCTCAGGAGCCCAAAAATTGGATGAATCACACCCTGGAGTTGGCAGAAGTTGGCAGCAGCAGCAGGAGCCCAAATATACACTGGAGTTGGCTTCAGGAGCCCAAAAATTGGATGAATCACACCCTGGAGTTGGCAGCAGCAGCAGCAGGAGCCCAAATATACACTGGAGTTGGCCTCAGGAGCCCAAAAATTGGATGAATCACACCCTGGAGTTGGCAGGAGTTGGCAGCAGCAGCAGCAGGAGCCCAAATATACACTGGAGTTGGCCTCAGGAGCCCAAAAATTGGATGAATCACACCCTGGAGTTGGCAGGAGTTGGCAGCAGCAGCAGCAGGAGCCCAAATATACACTGGAGTTGGCCTCAGGAGCCCAAAAATTGGATGAATCACACCCTGGAGTTGGCAGAAGTTGGCAGTAGTAGCAGCAGGAGCCCAAATATACACTGGAGTTGGCTTCAGGAGCCCAAAAATTGGATGAATCACACCCTGGAGTTGGCAGAAGTTGGCAGCAGCAGCAGCAGCAGGAGCCCAAATATACACTGGAGTTGGCTTCAGGAGCCCAAAAATTGGATGAATCACACCCTGGAGTTGGCAGAAGTTGGCAGCAGCAGGAGCAGGAGCCCAAATATACACTGGAGTTGGCCTCAGGAGCCCAAAAATTGGATGAATCACACCCTGGAGTTGGCAGAAGTTGGCAGCAGCAGCAGCAGGAGCCCAAATATACACTGGAGTTGGCCTCAGGAGCCCAAAAATTGGATGAATCACACCCTGGAGTTGGCAGGAGTTGACAGTAGTAGCAGCAGGAGCCCAAATATACACTGGAGTTGGCTTCAGGAGCCCAAAAATTGGATGAATCACACCCTGGAGTTGGCAGGAGTTGACAGTAGTAGCAGCAGGAGCCCAAATATACACTGGAGTTGGCTTCAGGAGCCCAAAAATTGGATGAATCACACCCTGGAGTTGGCAGAAGTTGGCAGCAGCAGCAGCAGGAGCCCAAATATACACTGGAGTTGGCCTCAGGAGCCCAAAAATTGGATGAATCACACCCTGGAGTTGGCAGAAGTTGGCAGTAGTAGCAGCAGGAGCCCAAATATACACTGGAGTTGGCTTCAGGAGCCCAAAAATTGGATGAATCACACCCTGGAGTTGGCAGAAGTTGGCAGCAGCAGCAGCAGCAGGAGCCCAAATATACACTGGAGTTGGCTTCAGGAGCCCAAAAATTGGATGAATCACACCCTGGAGTTGGCAGAAGTTGGCAGCAGCAGGAGCAGGAGCCCAAATATACACTGGAGTTGGCCTCAGGAGCCCAAAAATTGGATGAATCACACCCTGGAGTTGGCAGAAGTTGGCAGTAGCAGCAGCAGGAGCCCAAATATACACTGGAGTTGGCTTCAGGAGCCCAAAAATTGGATGAATCACACCCTGGAGTTGGCAGGAGTTGACAGTAGCAGCAGCAGGAGCCCAAATATACACTGGAGTTGGCCTCAGGAGCCCAAAAATTGGATGAATCACACCCTGGAGTTGGCAGGAGTTGACAGTAGCAGCAGCAGGAGCCCAAATATACACTGGAGTTGGCTTCAGGAGCCCAAAAATTGGATGAATCACACCCTGGAGTTGGCAGAAGTTGGCAGCAGCAGCAGCAGCAGGAGCCCAAATATACACTGGAGTTGGCTTCAGGAGCCCAAAAATTGGATGAATCACACCCTGGAGTTGGCAGGAGTTGACAGTAGCAGCAGCAGGAGCCCAAATATACACTGGAGTTGGCTTCAGGAGCCCAAAAATTGGATGAATCACACCCTGGAGTTGGCAGAAGTTGGCAGCAGCAGCAGCAGGAGCCCAAATATACACTGGAGTTGGCCTCAGGAGCCCAAAAATTGGATGAATCACACCCTGGAGTTGGCAGGAGTTGACAGTAGCAGCAGCAGGAGCCCAAATATACACTGGAGTTGGCTTCAGGAGCCCAAAAATTGGATGAATCACACCCTGGAGTTGGCAGAAGTTGACAGTAGCAGCAGCAGGAGCCCAAATATACACTGGAGTTGGCTTCAGGAGCCCAAAAATTGGATGAATCACACCCTGGAGTTGGCAGGAGTTGACAGTAGTAGCAGCAGGAGCCCAAATATACACTGGAGTTGGCTTCAGGAGCCCAAAAATTGGATGAATCACACCCTGGAGTTGGCAGAAGTTGGCAGCAGCAGCAGCAGGAGCCCAAATATACACTGGAGTTGGCCTCAGGAGCCCAAAAATTGGATGAATCACACCCTGGAGTTGGCAGAAGTTGGCAGTAGTAGCAGCAGGAGCCCAAATATACACTGGAGTTGGCTTCAGGAGCCCAAAAATTGGATGAATCACACCCTGGAGTTGGCAGAAGTTGGCAGCAGCAGCAGCAGCAGGAGCCCAAATATACACTGGAGTTGGCTTCAGGAGCCCAAAAATTGGATGAATCACACCCTGGAGTTGGCAGAAGTTGGCAGCAGCAGGAGCAGGAGCCCAAATATACACTGGAGTTGGCCTCAGGAGCCCAAAAATTGGATGAATCACACCCTGGAGTTGGCAGAAGTTGGCAGTAGCAGCAGCAGGAGCCCAAATATACACTGGAGTTGGCTTCAGGAGCCCAAAAATTGGATGAATCACACCCTGGAGTTGGCAGGAGTTGACAGTAGCAGCAGCAGGAGCCCAAATATACACTGGAGTTGGCCTCAGGAGCCCAAAAATTGGATGAATCACACCCTGGAGTTGGCAGGAGTTGACAGTAGCAGCAGCAGGAGCCCAAATATACACTGGAGTTGGCTTCAGGAGCCCAAAAATTGGATGAATCACACCCTGGAGTTGGCAGAAGTTGGCAGCAGCAGCAGCAGCAGGAGCCCAAATATACACTGGAGTTGGCTTCAGGAGCCCAAAAATTGGATGAATCACACCCTGGAGTTGGCAGGAGTTGACAGTAGCAGCAGCAGGAGCCCAAATATACACTGGAGTTGGCTTCAGGAGCCCAAAAATTGGATGAATCACACCCTGGAGTTGGCAGAAGTTGGCAGCAGCAGCAGCAGGAGCCCAAATATACACTGGAGTTGGCCTCAGGAGCCCAAAAATTGGATGAATCACACCCTGGAGTTGGCAGGAGTTGACAGTAGCAGCAGCAGGAGCCCAAATATACACTGGAGTTGGCTTCAGGAGCCCAAAAATTGGATGAATCACACCCTGGAGTTGGCAGAAGTTGACAGTAGCAGCAGCAGGAGCCCAAATATACACTGGAGTTGGCCTCAGGAGCCCAAAAATTGGATGAATCACACCCTGGAGTTGGCAGGAGTTGACAGTAGTAGCAGCAGGAGCCCAAATATACACTGGAGTTGGCTTCAGGAGCCCAAAAATTGGATGAATCACACCCTGGAGTTGGCAGAAGTTGGCAGTAGCAGCAGCAGGAGCCCAAAAAATGGCCTAAAGACATAAATATGTTTTGCACCATTTGTAAAGTGTAAAACGTGGCACCATGCTGAATCTAGTCGCATGCATCAGGCATTGGTGGGTGGAAATCCTGGCTGATCCATCCCTGATTCATTTTGACAAAGGTGAGTCTCTCCACATTTTTAGTTGACAGACGAGTTCTCCTCGCCGTAACTATGGCCCCCGCCGCACTAAACACCCGCTCAGATGGCACGCTACTTGCCGGGCAGGACAGCTTTTCCAGGGCAAACTCTGCTAGTTGCGGCCACAAATCAAGTTTGGCTGCCCAGAAGTCCAGCGGATCCTCAAGGTGTGTTGGCATGGTCATGTCAAAGTATGACATGACCTGCTGGTTCAGGTCCTGCTCCAGGTCTTCCTGCTGCTCATGAGTAGCCTCACTATGCGGGTGTAGAAAGCTACTCATTAGCGACTGAAGACTGAGGCTGCTGCTGCTGATGGAGCTTCTGCTGCTGCTGCTGCCAACCCCCCCAGCGGCCATGGCAGTGGAAGGTGAGCGCAGAGGTCCCCTCGAGTCAGACCTGCGAGAGTATGGACCATGGCGCAGATAGGCATCGGCCAACTGCCTACGTAGAATGTCTTTGTAGTAGTTGAGTTTGTCCTCCCTCTCGGTGGGTTTAAAAAATGCCCCCATTTTGTGCCGGAAGCGAGGGTCCAATAAGGTGGACAGCCAGAAGTCATCCCGCCGACAGATGGAAACAATTCTGGGGTCACTACGCAAGCATGTGAGCATGCTTCGTGCCATTTGCGCAAGTGACTCGGATGGACTACCTGTCTCCATCTCCACTGCATACTGCCACGGTGTGCCCGGGTCCTCTGTCTCTCCTTCCTCAAAAACCTCTAGCTCCTCTGGCTGCTCCTGCTCCTCCTCTCCTGTCCGCTGACTAGATAAACCAGCCATTTCGCCAAGCCTAAACTGTGTTTCGCTGGGCAACTCCTCCTCCTCCTCTTCCTCCTCCTCCTCCTCCAGTTCAGCTCCAACGGGGTTCATGTGGCCGTAAGATGTAAACGCCATGTCTCCAGTGCCCTGACCAGCCATGGTTTCCAACATGTGCTGTAGTACATGAAGCAGTGGAATCACGTCGTTCATCCCGTAATCCTGCCGACTGACAAATAAAGTGGCTTCCTCAAAGGGCCTGAGCAAACGGCAGGTGTCACGTATGAGCTGCCACTGGTTGACATTGAAGTTACACAGGGGAGTCCCCCTATCTGCTTGGATCATCAGGAAATCCGTGATGGCTTTTCTCTGTTCATATAATCGGTCCAACATGTGAAGGGTGGAATTCCAACGGGTGGAAACATCGCAAATCAGACTATGTTGGGGGATACCATTCTGACGCTGTAGCTCAAGAAGGGTGTGTTTGGCGGTGTAGGAGTGGCTGAAGTGCATGCAAAGTTTCCGTGAAGTTGTTAGGATGTCCTGCAGATGGGGGGAACACTTCAGAAACCGCTTGACAACCAGATTGAAGACGTGAGCCATGCAGGGGGCATGGGTCAGGCTTCCTTGGCGCAGCGCAGACAAAATGTTCTTCCCATTGTCGGTAACCATGATTCCCATTTTAAGTTTTCTCGGAGTAAGCCATGTTTGGATTTCCTGATGAATACATTTAAGCAGTTCCTCCCCTGTGTGACTCCGTTCGCCAAGACAAACCATGTGAAGCACTGCGTGACACCTCCGTGCCCTGCACACATGGTAGACTGGAGGGGCACTGAGACTTGAGCCTACAGTGGAGGGTGAGGAGATGGCGGAGGATGAGGAGGCCGAGTCGCACGGTGTCACAGGCCCAATGGGCAGAGAGCGCGGAGGCCGAAGCGGCGTGACCTGTCCAAGTTGCTGCTGCAAAGGGACCACATTCACCCAGTGGGCCGTAAACGACATGTACTGCCCCTGACCGTAGTTACAGCTCCAGATGTCGGCGCTGCCATGTATTTTGCTACACACCGACAGGCTCAAGGACTGGCCCACCTTCTGTTCAACAAAAGTGTGCAGCGCTGGTACTGCCTTCTTGGCAAAGAAATGACGGCTTGGGACTCTCCACCTCGGCTCGGCACAAGCCATCAGTTCTCTGAAAGGTGCAGATTCCACCACCTGAAAAGGGAGCGACTGCAGCACCAGCAACTTGGACAGGAGCACATTCAGCTTCTGCGCCGTAGGATGAGTGGGCGCATACTGCTGTCTCTTGGACATGGCTTCGCTGATGGATTGCTGGCGGGATGCATGACTTGGAGGAGGAGGAGGAGGAGCAGGAGCGACAGAGGATGGGTGTGACGCACAGCTGCCTTCGGCTGAGGTGCTGGAGCCTTGGCTGGCAGAAATTGGGAGCTCACTTGGTGAGGAAGCAGACTGGACCACCCCTTGGGAGCCTCGGTTCTCCCAGGTCGTTTTATGGTGACGCATCATATGTTGACGCAGGGCCGTGGTGCCAACATTTGGACCCTGGCCACGCTTCACCTTTTGCCTACATATCTTGCATGTGGCCATGTTACCCTCCTGCGGATGCCTCAGGAAAAACTGCCACACTGCCGAGTAGCTACTTTTCCCACCCCCTGGCCTCACTGATTCACTGCTGCTGTTGCCAACTCCAGGAACCCCTGCTCCACTACCTCCCGATAAGGTAGACTGCCGCACAGCAGGTGCTCTACCCCGGCCCCGGCCCCGGCCGGCTCCAGCCTTTGGAATTGTGCCCCCATGCTGACTGCTACCACCTTGCTGCCTCAGCTGCTGACTCCGGGGCAACCTGCGCCCCTCTTCTCCTGATGATGACGATGAAGCCCCTTCATCACCCGGCTCCCAAGTGCGATCGGCTTCATCGTCATCATCATCATCATCACCGGGTTGTGGCTGTACGTCACTGATGTTCGTGGATTCGTCAACAGTGTCTGGCGCAGGAGCTGGAACGCTCGCAGCACCCACGACACTGTCCACATCACTATTTGTCTGCCTAGCTAAAGAAGCCACCTCCATTTCTTGGCTGGGCAGTAGCTGCTGACTGTCCTCCTGTATCTGATCGTCCTCCTCACTAAAGAGTGGAGCTGAACCCAAAGCATAGGATACGTCGCTGGGGGAGGGAACGGCGTAGGACAGAGGCAATGGGAGGACAGGGACTGCTCTCGGGGCATGCCAACTCAGGGTTGTGTCAGAGGAACCTACCGACCCTAGACTGGGGGTCTCAGATGTAAGTTGTGATGATGTTGTTGATGAGCGCGTCAGCCAATCTACCACGGCAGATGCGTTACTGGTGGAGACCCGACCGCTAGCAGATACTGGCAGATTAGGTCTCTCAGCGTGACTCCTGCTGCTACTGGCCCCCAGTCTGATGCGAGCTCTGCCTGCGGAATCTTGGCCTCTGCCACTCCTCTTTTCACTTCCAGGCACTTGTCTGCCCGACATAGTCTAACTGGCGTGGTAGTAGGTGATATTTTAAGAACCCCCAGGCAGCAGTGGGTCTATATAAAACAGAATATAATGCACACCAAAAGTGAGCAGTAACACTCAGCCTCCAACAGGCCTGCTTAGTGTAAATAAGAGAGCTGCTTAGTGTAAATAAAGAGGGGTATGCTATGTTACAGAATGGGATGCCTCAACAGAAGTGCACCTGGCAGGCAGCAGTAAGCCTATGCCCAGCAAAAGTGTCTTATAATATAAATATAATAAGAGCAAATGCTTATATGGTCTTAAACAGAGGCTGCTTTAGTCACAGAATGGGATGCCCTGGGCAGGAATGGACCTGGCAGGGTCCAGTAGGGCTTTGGCCAGCAAAAGTGTCTTTATCAGGCTAATTTCAAATATGATAAGAGCAAATGCTTATATGGTCTTAAACAGAGGCTGCTGTAGTCACAGAATGGGATGCCCCGGGCAGGAATCGACCTGGCAGGGTCCAGTAGGGCTTTGGCCAGCAAAAGTGTCTTTATCAGGCCTAATTTCAAATATGATAAGAGCAAATGCTTATATGGTCTTAAACAGAGGCTGCTGTAGTCACAGAATGGGATGCCCCGGGCAGGAATCGAGCTGGCAGGGTCCAGTAGTGCTTTGGCCAGCAAAAGTGTCTTTATCAGGCCTAATTTCAAATATGATAAGAGCAAATGCTTATATGGTCTTAAACAGAGGCTGCTTTAGTCACAGAATGGGATGCCCCGGGCAGGAATCGAGCTGGCAGGGTCCAGTAGTGCTTTGGCCAGCAAAAGTGTCTTTATCAGGCTAATTTCAAATATGATAAGAGCAAATGCTTATATGGTCTTAAACAGAGGCTGCTGTAGTCACAGAATGGGATGCCCCGGGCAGGAATCGAGCTGGCAGGGTCCAGTAGTGCTTTGGCCAGCAAAAGTGTCTTTATCAGGCCTGATTTCTATGAGAATAAGTGCAAATGTTTATTATGCTATTAAATAGAGGCTGCTTTAGTCACAGAATGGGATGCCAGTGCCACAAAAACCAGAGAGCATGCACAGCAAAAGTGTCTTTATCAGGCCTGATTTCTATGAGAATAAGTGCAAATGTTTATTATGCTATTAAATAGAGGCTGCTTTAGTCACAGAATGGGATGCCAGTGCCACAAAAACCAGAGAGCATGCACAGCAAAAGTGTCTTTATCAGGCCTGATTTCTATGAGAATAAGTGCAAATGTTTATTATGCTATTAAATAGAGGCTGCTTTAGTCACAGAATGGGATGCCAGTGCCACAAAAACCAGAGAGCATGCACAGCAAAAGTGTCTTTATCAGGCCTGATTTCTATGAGAATAAGTGCAAATGTTTATTATGCTATTAAATAGAGGCTGCTTTAGTCACAGAATGGGATGCCAGTGCCACAAAAACCAGAGAGCATGCACAGCAAAAGTGTCTTTATCAGGCCTGATTTCTATGAGAATAAGTGCAAATGTTTATTATGCTATTAAATAGAGGCTGCTTTAGTCACAGAATGGGATGCCAGTGCCACAAAAACCAGAGAGCATGCACAGCAAAAGTGTCTTTATCAGGCCTGATTTCTATGAGAATAAGTGCAAATGTTTATTATGCTATTAAATAGAGGCTGCTTTAGTCACAGAATGGGATGCCAGTGCCACAAAAACCAGAGAGCATGCACAGCAAAAGTGTCTTTATCAGGCCTGATTTCTATGAGAATAAGTGCAAATGTTTATTATGCTATTAAATAGAGGCTGCTTTAGTCACAGAATGGGATGCCTCACAGCAGACTTAAGATCAGTTCAGTATATATGCACAGTTAGTTACTATAAGCAGCCTGAAAACGCTAACAAAGGCTGGATGAAAAAAAAAAAATCTCCCTGTCAGCCAGCTCCGTTTTTCCTACCTTTCCCTGGCTTTCTGTCTGTCTCCTGTCTGTCTCCTGCCTGTCTCCTGCCTGTCTCCAGCCTGTCCCTGTCTGTCCCTGCCTGTCTAACTGCCTCAGCTACACAGCGTTCTGTCTGTCACGAATGCAATAGAGAAATGAGGAAAAGCAAGATGGCCGCCGTTAAATACCGCTGTGTGACGTCACCGGGCTTGCTGGCTGCTGATAGGCTGCATGTGACTGCCCCAGCTTGCACTGGCGCGGGATACATGTCCAGACATGTCCCGTCCGCCATCTTAGAATGCCTGTAATGTAAATGAATGGATGTTAAAGGAAAACTTCGAGTGATCGAATCGCGGGGAAATTCGGATTCGATCCGAATCGAATTTTTCCTGAAATTCGGATCGAATCCGGGTTCGTCCGGATCGATTCGCTCATCCCTAGTTCTCTACTCTGCATCAGCTCAGCCCGGAGAGGGGTCACTTGGGTAGATCCGGCCGAGCGGCTGACGAGGCAGAGATATAAGCTGGCAGCAAAGTTGGAGGTTTAATGAACCACGCAGGAGACAGATGAACCTATTAGGCAGTTTATTAATAAATTAGTATTTACACAGGCTGAATGCCAACCAAAGTCCTGATGTGTCAGGAGTAACAAGATGTCAGTTCATACTTGCACCTGTATAAGGAACAAAACCTGGGATTTTGACTTTCCAGGGTTTTGTTCCGTGCACTGATCCTAATTTGGGATGTCCTGCTGTGTGAAACCTCCTAATTCACCTGTTACAGCTTATTCTTCTCTGGTCCGACAACACATAGGTGAGCTCCCATCCAACCAGAGCTGTTTGCCGTGCCTACGGTATGTGATTCAGCAACAGCTTATTTGTCCCTGGGCCAACGGCACATGCATGGGCTCCCATCCAATCAGAGCTGTTTACAGTGCCTATGGTATGTCATTCAGCAACAGCTTATTTTTCCCTGGTCCAACGGCACATGCATTGGCTCCCATCCAATCAGAGCTGTTTGCCGTGCCTATTGTATGTCGTCTCTGTCCTTCTGCAGTCGGGAAAAAAAAAACTACAACATGATGACAGACAGCAGTGCCCCCAACCCCGCAGAACACCAGTGAACTAGTAAAAGCAAAAAAAATGTTGTGAATTGCTGCCCCCCCTGTTCTTTCCTCTAAATGGTGTTGCCTGAGACGGCCACCTCAGCTGGCCTCATTATAGATGCACCCCTGCTGATATTACAAGCATTTGTAAGGTGGATGAAACAAAATCCTTCTCTCTAAAGCCAATGCCGCACAGTGCCGATAAGCTGGCCATGGTCACCTGACGATGAGCCATCTTTAATATACACAGGTAAAAGTACTTTCACTGAGGAACACTTACCAAATCTTATTCTTAATCTAAAATACAATAAAACAACTTTCCCTTTAAATGATATGTTGAATCTGAAAATTGGAAACAATTGGTCTGCCCTGTGCAGGAGTACAAAAACCGTGTCAGTGCGGTCCCATAACAATTAATATAAAGTCTATGATAAATCACAGAATCACACTTAAAAGAAAAAAAATCTTCTTAAAAGATCACTTCATTCTTCACTAATTCACCTTTAGTGCTCCAAAAATCGCCAGAATCACCAGAATGTATTAAATCATGTACCAGGAAGTTCAGTATATCCAGCAGTTCAATTCAAGTCCTCTTGAAAGACAGACTCTTGAATCCTTTTAAAAGTTCTCCAAATATATGTGGTATAGAATCATGCGGAACTAAATTCAAGACAGATACATAGCGTGATACCATTTAAAACAAAGGGCTAATGAGCCAGCTTTATTGTGCTTACCATTAAAATTCTTGTGAATCTGCGTATCAACAGAAATCCCAATACTGCAGTAAAATATAGGCAAGGTCGTATGACACTTCCTTAGCCAAGGTAGAAAGCTTCTATTGTAGGCATAACAAAAATGTACTAAGCGGCGGAGGGAGGGTTCCAACCAGGGGAGTGCGGTAAGGCTGAGAGGAGAGACCCCGTCCTCCACACTCACCCACAGTGTAAGGAATTTACCTCTGCCAGGGGGCCGGCGGCGAGCGTCCGCGGGGGGACGCAGCACTCCTGCTGCTGGGAGCGCGGCGCGTCACTCTGGCAGCCTCCCTCGCCCCTCTCTAGCTGTGCAGGCGCGCGTCCCGCAGTCTGTAAATTTTGCCACTAGGAGGCGCTGTGCTGTGAGTGGCAGGCAGCGCAGAGTGCTCCACACCTGATGGGAATCAGGGGCTGATCAGCCCTGCAGCCAAGACTGACCAGCCCCTGGATAGTGTGTCCAATCACTCACAGTGTTGTAAGTTACACCAATCAGCACATACACTCCCCCCCCAGGGTGGCCATTGGTCGATTCCCAAATAAATATGGAGTCAGCCCAGCACTCAGTGCCCGTGATAGTCTCTTGTGATTAGGGTGTGATTCTGTTAGCTGTTATCTGATCCTGACCCGGCTTGATCGACCATCCCTGTCTGCTGCCTGTACCGACCTCTGCTTTGTCTGACTGCGAACCTGCCTGCCCCTCTGGATACCCTGCGATCTCTGACCTCCTGGCTTGACCCATTGGCTACCCCTGACTACGCACCTGTCTCATCCCTGTACTCTGACGCACCCTCCGGATTGACTACCTGTGAACGACCTCGGCTTCGGGATACCCTCGTGGTTCATCGGCCTTCACCGTAAGCAGCCATCCTTTGCGCCTATTAAGACCTGGGGGCAACCGTGTCCGGTGAGGCGTGCCTAGCGTCCCGGCAAGCGGGGGCTTGACTATAGGCAGAAGCGGCGGTGGAGATTGGGGGTTGCCTGCTTACAGAAGGCTGGTGTCCCGCTGGGCATCACATTATCACGGGCCCCATAAATGGACCAAATTTTGGAACAGGTGCAGGCCCTGACCGCGGCCGTGGAGCACCTGGCACTTCGAGTGGCGGCTCAGGAGAACCGTCCAGCTCCTGCACCCTCTGTGCCCCAGGGGGCAATAACCGCCTTTCCAGTTGAACCCAAGATTCCCCTTCCAGAGAAGTTTTCAGGGGACCGGAGTAAATTTGCCAACTTCCGGGATGCCTGTAAGCTCTATTTTCAGCTTCGCCCTCATGCTTCCGGCTCCCAGGAGCAACGGGTGGGACTTATCATCTCCCTTTTGCATGGGGATCCCCAATCCTGGGCTTTTAGCCTCTCCCCTCAGGATTACGCCCGCCAATCTGTTGAGGAATTCTTCAAGGCCATGGAGATCCTGTATGATGACCCAGACCGAGGGGCAACTGCTGATGCCAAGCTACGATCTCTTAGACAGGGGCGAAGACCGGCAGAAGAATATTGCTCGGAATTCCGACGCTGGGCAGTGGATTCTCGCTGGAATGACCCAGCATTGTGTGGGCAGTTCAGGCTAGGTCTGTCAGAGGTTATAAAAGATGTCATGGTAAATCACCCAGTACCTAACACCTTGGATGAAACCATGCAATTGGCTATCCGCATCGACCGACGCATACAAGAAAGACGCCTGGAAAAAGGGGCCCAGTCTGAAGTCAGTATGAAGCCTGAGGCCTTAGTCCCTTCTTCTTCTGAAGAACCCATGCAGCTTGGGGCCACCAAGCTTTCTGAAGCTGAGAGGCGTCGGCGTCTGTCGCAAGGTCTATGCCTTTATTGCGGAGAAGTCGGTCACCTGGTCCGCTCCTGCCCTCGGAAACAGGCATCGGAAAACTTCAGAGCCTAGGTGGGGTCGAGGAAACCCACCTAGGCTGCAAGGTATTTCCTCTGTGTTGCACACAAATTACATTGCCTGTCGAGATTACTCATGATTTTGAGTCCAGGTCTGTGGAGGCTCTTTTGGATTGTGGGGCCGCCGGGAATTTTATTGATTGGGGCCTGGCTCAAGCATTAAAGATTCCGCTGCAATCTTTAGTCAATCCAATTAGAGTCAAAGCCATTGATAATACCCCCCTTGTGGGGGGCCTGATTCAGTACCGTACTCCACCAGTGTTTGTTAGAGTGGGGGCGGGACATACCGAGCTAATGAGCTTCCTGCTCCTTAAGATGCCTCTTACCACTTTGGTTCTGGGACTCCCCTGGCTGTCTAAACACAATCCCCAAATTGACTGGGTCTCTGGGCAGGTTATCAAGTGGGGGCCACAATGTTTCCAGTCTTGTCTTGAGCTCCCTGTACGTGCCACTCGCTTGACTGCTGAGGGCATCCCTACCCCCTATGCAGATTTCGCAGACGTGTTTTCTGAAAAAGCCGCTGATGAACTCCCTCCTCATAGGCCTTTTGACTGCCCGATTGATCTTCTCCCAGGAACTATGCCGCCTCGGGGAAAGATTTATAATTTAACTCAAGCTGAGAATAAGGCCATGAAAGAATACATTGCTGAGAATCTGCAGAAAGGTTTTATTCGGCCGTCTACCTCACCAGCGGGTGCCGGATTTTTCTTTGTGGAAAAGAAAGATGGCGGCTTGCGCCCCTGTATTGATTATAGGGGCCTGAATAAAATTACAGTTAAAAATAAATACCCCCTTCCCTTAATAGAGGGACTCTTTAACCAGATCATTGGGGCCCAGGTTTTTTCTAAGCTTGACCTGAGGGGGGCCTACAATTTAATCAGGATCCGTCAGGGAGACGAGTGGAAGACTGCCTTCAATACTCAGGATGGGCACTATGAATATCTTGTTATGCCCTTCGGCCTATGTAACGCCCCAGCAGTCTTCCAGGACTTTGTTAACGAAGTTTTTAGAGAATACTTGGGCCGTTTTGTGGTCATCTACTTAGATGACATCCTAATATTCTCCCCGACCTTAACCGAGCATAGAGAGCATGTGCGGATGGTTCTACAGAAATTGAGAGAAAATCACCTCTACGCCAAGCTAAAAAAGTGCGTTTTTGAGGTTTCCGAGGTTCCGTTCCTGGGATACATTGTTGCCGATACTGGGTTAACAATGGATCAGGCCAAAGTGTCTGCAGTCCTCCAGTGGGAACAACCTAAAGATTTGAAGGGTTTACAAAGGTTTCTGGGGTTTGCTAATTTTTATAGGCGCTTTATAAAAAACTTTTCCACCTTGGTAGCCCCACTCACCGACCTCACTAAGAAGGGGGCGTTTACCCCTACTTGGTCGGGCCGATCCATCCAAGCCTTTGAGAACCTTAAGCATGCCTTTAGTTCAGCACCTGTGTTGACCCACCCTGATATCCACCGAGCCTTCATAGTCGAAGTAGATGCATCTGAGCTCGGGGTAGGGGCAGTTCTCTCACAGTACAGTGGGTCTCCTGAACGGCTACATCCCTGTGCCTTTTTCTCGAGAAAATTTAATTCCGCTGAGCGGAACTATGATATTGGCAATCGAGAACTTCTAGCTGTGAAATTAGCCTTTCAGGAATGGAGACATTGGTTAGAGGGGGCCCAGTTCCCAATTACGGTATTCACAGATCACAAGAATTTAGAATACATCGAATCAGCTAAAAGGTTAACCCCCCGTCAGGCCCAATGGTCTCTTTTCTTCTCCCGTTTTAATTTCACCATAACATACAAACCAGGAACAAAGAATGTTAAAGCTGACGCTCTCTCCAGAAGTTTCAGAGTTGATAAAGTCCCTGTAGAGGAGATCCTTCCCATAATCCCACAACACAAGGTCATAGCTGTCATCCAACCTGACCTGTCAAGTGAACTAAGTCAGTTTCAATCGGATTCTCCTCCGGGCAAACCCGATCACCTCCTCTTTGTACCCCTGTCCCACCGTCCGGCAGTACTTCAGCAGTTTCATGACTCCAAGACGGTGGGTCATCCAGGGGTTAAAAAGACTTTGGCCCTTCTAGCCCGTCATGTCTGGTGGCCATCTTACAGGAGAGATACCCAGGCCTTTATTCAGGCCTGTAAGATCTGTGCCCGTAGCAAAACCCCCAGGTCAGCTCCTGCCGGACCTCTGGTGCCCCTGTCCACTCCTTCAAAGCCTTGGACGCACTTGGCAATGGATTTTATTACTGATTTACCACAGTCCCAGGGATATACCGTTATCTGGGTTGTGGTAGATCGATTTAGCAAAATGGCGCATTTTGTCCCCCTAAGAAAGCTGCCCACAGCCCAAGAATTGGCTCAATATTTCTTAGATTATATTTTTAGACTTCACGGAATTCCAGAAGATGTGGTCTCAGATAGGGGGGTCCAATTTGTGTCACGCTTCTGGAGGGCATTCTGCACCCGGCTAGGCTTCACTGTTTCGCTGTCTTCAGCTTTTCACCCTCAGTCCAATGGGCAGACGGAAAGGACCAACCAGTCATTAGAACAATATCTCCGTTGCTTCACCTCTGATATTCAGTCAGAGTGGTCCCAATTTCTTCCCTTTGCTGAATTTGCCTTCAATAATGCAGTTAACTCCTCCACGGGGGTATCGCCCTTCCGATGTGTATATGGGAGGGATCTTAAGTTCTCAGCACTTTCAGGCTCGTCCTCTGGTTTGCCTTCTTTAGACGATTGGTTGTCCCAGTGGCCAGATTTATGGGCCAAGATTCAGCGGCATTTGGTCCAGGCATCGAGTCAGCAGAAGGTCTTTGCGGATCGTCGCCGATCCAAGAATCCAGATTATAAAGTGGGGGATTTGGTCTGGCTCTCTACCAAAAATTTAGCGCTACGCCAACTCTCTGTAAAATTGGGACCACGATATATCGGCCCTTATCCCATTTTACAGAAAATTAACCAAGTCACATACAGACTCAAACTTCCACCATCTCTGAGGATTTGTAATTCCTTTCACGTTTCCCTCCTTAAGCCTGCCAGGGGAGTGGAGGAGGATTCCTCTCCTTCTCCTATCCTAGTTGATGGTGAGCAGGAGTTTGAAGTCGCACGAATTCTGGATTCCCGTTTCCTCCGGAATTCCTTGCAATATTTAGTTGACTGGAAGGGATATGGGCCAGAAGAGAGGAGTTGGGTTCCAGCTAGAGATGTGCATGCAGACCGTTTAATTAAAATATTTCATAAAGAAAATCCTCTTAAACCCAGGGTGGAGGGTCCTGGGGCCCCTCCTCAAGGGGGGGGTAATGTAAGGAATTTACCTCTGCCAGGGGGCCGGCGGCGAGCGTCCGCGGGGGGACGCAGCACTCCTGCTGCTGGGAGCGCGGCGCGTCACTCTGGCAGCCTCCCTCGCCCCTCTCTAGCTGTGCAGGCGCGCGTCCCGCAGTCTGTAAATTTTGCCACTAGGAGGCGCTGTGCTGTGAGTGGCAGGCAGCGCAGAGTGCTCCACACCTGATGGGAATCAGGGGCTGATCAGCCCTGCAGCCAAGACTGACCAGCCCCTGGATAGTGTGTCCAATCACTCACAGTGTTGTAAGTTACACCAATCAGCACATACACTCCCCCCCCAGGGTGGCCATTGGTCGATTCCCAAATAAATATGGAGTCAGCCCAGCACTCAGTGCCCGTGATAGTCTCTTGTGATTAGGGTGTGATTCTGTTAGCTGTTATCTGATCCTGACCCGGCTTGATCGACCATCCCTGTCTGCTGCCTGTACCGACCTCTGCTTTGTCTGACTGCGAACCTGCCTGCCCCTCTGGATACCCTGCGATCTCTGACCTCCTGGCTTGACCCATTGGCTACCCCTGACTACGCACCTGTCTCATCCCTGTACTCTGACGCACCCTCCGGATTGACTACCTGTGAACGACCTCGGCTTCGGGATACCCTCGTGGTTCATCGGCCTTCACCGTAAGCAGCCATCCTTTGCGCCTATTAAGACCTGGGGGCAACCGTGTCCGGTGAGGCGTGCCTAGCGTCCCGGCAAGCGGGGGCTTGACTATAGGCAGAAGCGGCGGTGGAGATTGGGGGTTGCCTGCTTACAGAAGGCTGGTGTCCCGCTGGGCATCACACACAGCTTGTCCGCCCCGTGGTGGAACCAGTCGATTAATCTAACCAGAAGTGCAGCTGAATGGTAGCCTTTAAGGTCTGGTAATCCCAATCCCCCTTCTCCTTTAGGCTTTATCAGAACCATGTATCTGATTCTGGGCTTCTTGTCTTTCCAGACAAACTTAGTCCAGGCCTTCTTCAAAACCTTGAAGAAGCCCTGTTCTGGCACAATCGGTACAGCCTGAAACACATAAGAAAGCGGGGTAGGATGTCCATCTTTAATATATTTATCTGACCCATCCATGAATATTGCACTTTGTTGTATGCCTTAAGGTTCTCCAGAGTCTTAGAGAGGAGGGGGGCGTAATTTAGCCTATACAGACTGTCCAAGTTAGTAGGCAGTTGTACACCCAGATAAGTAATGGATTCTTTCTGCCACTTAAATGAGAAATTTGTTTGTAGATGTCTCTGGGTGTCACTGGATAAGGAGATATTGAGGGCTTCCGTTTTGGAAAGGTTGACTTTAAAGTTACTGAGGCAGCCAAATCTTTCAAATTCTTTGAGTATAGAGGGCAGGGAAATATGAGGAGATGAGATATACAGCAAGAGGTCATCTGCAAACAGTGAGAGTTTATGCTCCCTCCCCCCACAGTGGATTCCCTTGATTGTGGGGTTCGCTCTCAGGGCTTGTGCAAGGTGTTCCATGACTATTACATACAACAGCGATGAAAGCGGACATCCTTGTCGGGTGCCATTGCCGATCCCAAATGGGGATGAGAGGATCCCATTCACCCTGACTCTGGCTGTTGGCTCACTATATAGTGACATGATCTTCCCCAACATCTCGGGGCCAACCCCTATTTGGACCAGAGCTGCCTGTAGGAATCTCCAATGGACCCTATCGAATGCCTTCTCAGCATCCACAGAGAGCAAGCAGGAAGGGATTTTCTGAGTTTGCGCGTATTGCATAAGGGTGATTGTTTTCAATGTGTTATCTCTAGCTTCTCTCCCTACTACAAAGCCCACCTGGTCTTTATCAATGATCTCTGCCAGGGACCCTTGCATTCTGTTGGATATTACTTTTGCAAAAAGTTTAATGTCAACGTTTATTAGTGAGATCGGTCTGTAGTTGCCAGTCAGGGTCTTATCTTTGTTAGATTTTGGTATGACAGAGATATGTGCTTCCAGGGCCTGTCTTGGAAAGGGGCAGGAATCGGAGACACTATTAAAAACCTTCGTCAGGAAGGGAACAAGTTGCCCCCCCCAGGGCTTTATAGAACCTTGGGATGAACCCATCTGGGCCTGGACTTTTCCCCGTTGGAGTTCCTTTAATGGCCTTCCCTGTCTCCGTTTCCTCAAAGGGCATCTCTAACAAATCCCTCGTCTCCTTCCGGCAGAGGGGGAACTGCCGTTTCCTCAACGTATTCCTGTATGCGGGAATCTAATTCCTCAGGGGGGAGAGTGTCCCCTCTACCTTTTATGTTGTATAGTCCTGTGTAGTATTTCTGGAATTCCTCCAAAATATGGTTAGGTTTGTGGACCTCCCTCCCCTCCTTATCTCTAATGACTGGTATATATGTTAGGTCCTGTCTAGGGTGTAGAGACCTGGCCAGTAATCTCCCGCATTTGTCTGAGAATTCATAAAACTTGGCTCTACACCTATCCCGATATTTTAGATAGCATTGGTCGTATAACCTTTTAAGCGTCTCTCTAGCCGCAACCAGTTCCACCAACTCCCCTTTGGAGTGGGTATTCTTATGCGATTGCTCGAGTGCTCTGATACGATCCAGAGTAGATCGGATCTGCTGTGTCCTCTCTCTCTTCAACCTAGAGCCATGTTTCAAAAATATCCCTCTAAGAACACACTTCATCGCTTCCCACTGCACTGGCAGGGAGGTGCTGTCATTTACGTGGCCTGCGATGAAGTGCGTTATAGCGCTATCCACCTCTGTCATACATATAGAGTCCTTAAGTAAGTTGTCGTTAAGTCTCCAATTGAACCGTCGTCTGGCCCCACCCGTGACCGGTAGGTTGAGATATACTGGGGAATGGTCTGACCAAATGATAGGGCCAATCGAGGCACCCAGGTCTCTAGCCAGGGCGTGATGACTGACGAATATGTAGTCTCCAGCCTGCTATAGGAGGCGTGGGTGTGCGAGAAAAACGTATAGTCTCTCGCCCCTTGATTCAGGATTCTCCAGACATCGACCACCTGAAGGTCACTCAGCGCCTTTTTAAAGGTCGCCAGTTTAGCTTGTGGGATCGCTGACCTGCCCTGAGCGGTGTCTAGCCTTGGGTCCAATGCCATGTCCCCACCCAGGATTATGATCCCCTCTGAAAATTTCTCCAGTAGGCGGAGAAAACGCACTGCTACCCCCGTTTGGTCTTGATTGGGCAGGTATATGTTTGCTATAGTATAGGTCTCCCCGCCTGTTGAGAATTTCAGAAAGATGTATCTCCCCTGGGGATCGACTTTTGCATCCAATGGCTCCAACTGAGCATTTTTGTGATCCGGTTCTTTTTTATTAAGGATTCCCATATCCAGCGCCATTTTTATAAGGGCATCTAAGTTTTCTAAATATAACTTTGTGGGTCCTTATCTAATTTTCTAAATGTTTCTGTATCTAATAATGCTCTTATCTGTGTAATAGAAAAAAAACCTAAAGGGTGGAACCAATCTAAGAAAACTTTCCCATTTAGAATCAAGATGGATTTTTCAATTAAAAACATTAACCTTGGCTGTATTAAATATTGAATTTGATATAAATTGTTTTATAGGGGCGAATTGATTTAATATAGATTCTTCTTTCAAATTTTATATAATATTATCTGATTATTTTTAGGATGACTCTGTTAGTTTTTATTTAATTTATTTAATAATTTTTTTTTTTAAATATATCATAATCATTTGTATGGTGCAAGGAAAGGGTAATACCACTTAAGCCTTTTAAACTGTTATAATAAAAGGTCTATTAAATTGGCCTCTAAACATTGGAACATGAATGGTTAATCCGGGAAATCACATGACTCGACTCTCTAATATAACTTGATGACGCCGCAGAATACCCGCAGCCCACTGATTAAGTCCACAGCTACGAAACGCGTTGGGTGGGACCCCTCTGCAGCGTCTTTCCTCTGACGAGAGAAGCAATAGTAAAGCGAGCGTCTCCGCAACCTGCGGCCGGGGGGAACAGAGCTTGGCGCACCTTAGTACATTTTTTTATGCCTACAATAGAAGCTTTCTCCCCTGGCTAAGGAAGTGTTATACGACCTCACCTTATATTTTATTACAGTATTGGGATTTCTGTTGATATGCAGATTCACAAGCATTTTAATGGTGAGCACAATAAAGCTGGATCATTAGCCCTTTGTTTTAAATGGTATCACGCTATGTATTGAATTTCGTTTCCACATGATTCTATACCACATGTATTTGGAGAGCTTTTAAAAGGATGGTATGCAAAGCTTATAAATGATTCAAGAGTCTGTCTTTCAAGAGGACTTGAATTGAACTGCTGATTTCAATTTAATGCAGATTTTTTTTGAGCACTAAAGGTGAATTAGTGAAGAGTGAAGGAATCTTTTAAGATTTGTTATCCCCGCGGATGAGCCATCTTTGATTTAAAAATGTTTAGGATATTGAAAAAAGGAATGAAGTTTACTATTTGAAACATCCTTCTGTGGTTGACGATGCTAATGTTCAGGCGACACACATTCCGGGGTCTCGACCCCCCTGGATGAGGCTGCCTGATCTGTAGATTGTACTGTCAAATTTTAGAACATGGAGAAAAAATCCCATTTATCTGAACCTTCAAATATATGTCAAACAGGAAAATGTAAATCAGCCGCCTGAACCATCCGACTGTTCCGTTTTCTTTAGTTATATATTTTCATAAGAGATAGCTTCAGGCAGAGACTCAGCGGCTGATATTATTAACCTCTGCCTCTCTGAGCCCCGAACCAAATGAAGCCGGGCTGGAACACGGGTGACTACCTGTAGCTTCTATTAGATCATGTCGCCATGGAGGAGCCATTGAAAACAGCAGTTGTGACCTTTCCTCCTCACAATGGAATAGCAGCCTATTTCGTATGATTGCGCCTCGGCCCGTTTTCATTACTGGCCTGATTTAGGATATTTTTATATTATTAACCTAGACATTTTGAATCATTATATTTTCAATAATTCAACAGGTACAGCACTTGGAAGCATTGCACATCTAGTTTTATGCTCGGGGTCACCTCGATCCCATTACCCACCAGGAAAATAGAAGAAAATCACCAAAGCCTTTAAAGGTTCTTATTCATCCAGGTCACAATGTACAGTATGTATCTGTTATAAAAAAAAGTCAAGGCAACTAAACTGGATGGATTTTTCTTGCATGTATTTAATCTGTCATGTGATTAATTCAATTTGATTGAATTCAAAATCAGTTGTCCAAAAAGCTCCTCGGCATGTATACTACATAGGAGGGGATTCTTCTCTGTAAGAGCAGAGAGACTATAGAACTCCCTGCCAGAGGAGGTAGTTATGAAGGATACAGTAAAAACGTAAAAAAATGCCTTCCTGGCAAGTACCGTATTTTTCGCCCTATAAGACGCAGTGGGGGTGGGGGGGTGGCGGGTGTCAGTATGTCTTATTGGGTGAATGTAAAAAAAAAAAAAAAAAAATGGAAAAAAGGTATACTTACATGAGCCTCGCGCTGCAGCCACAGTGATGCCAGCCGATGAAAAAGCGTTGGGATGAGAGAGGACAGGGTAACTTAACTCCGCCCACTCTCCCTGCTGCTGGCACCGCCGCTACTTCTCGGTTCAGAGCATGCACATACCCGGTCCATGTATCCGGTGGGTATAGCCCGCATCCCCGCTGCATGCCGGCGAGGCTGGCGATGCTGTAAGTATATCTTTTTTTCTCCAGCGTCGAGGTGGGAGGGATTCAGCCACACTGCATATGGGGAATGGGATGGGGGGTGCCACACTGCCTATGAGAATGGGAGGGGGTAGGCTCCACTGCCTATGGGAATTAGATGGGGGAATGCCACACTGCCTATATGGGAATGGGATGGGGGAATGCCACCATGCATATGGGAATTGGATGGGGGAATGCCACACTGCCTATTGGAATGAGATGGGGGAATGCCACAATGCCTATTGGAATGAGATGGGGGAATGCCACAATGCCTATTGGAATGAGATGGGGGAATGCCACAATGCCTATGGGAATGGGATAGGGGGAATGCCACACTGCATATAGGGATGGGATAGGGGGAATGCCACACTGCATATAGGGATGGGATAGGGGGAACGCCACACTGTCTGTAATGGGGCGTTTTAGCACATGTGGTTTAAAATATGTTTTTTCTTCTTTTCCTCCTCCAAATCCTAGGTGCGTCTTATTGGCAGGTGCGTCTTATTGGGGCGAAAAATACGGTAATAACATTCCCATCTATGGCCACTAGACCACTGGAAGGAACTAAACAAACCGAACTGGATGGACCAAAGTCTTTATTCAACGTTACATACTATGTTACTATGTATAGTCATTTAAAGCTATTCCAAATATTTTCATCTTCATTAATCTGAACCAGATGACCAAACCCCCCCCCCCCCCCCCCCCCGGTAGCACTCCGTACTTCCGCGTATGGGGTGCTGGCGGCCGAGAAAAAAGGAAGAGTGATTCTCAGTCAACATGAGGCAAAGTGGGAGAGAAAAACCTCCCAGCATGCATTGTGCTCCCACAGCATCGAGCGAGGGACATTTTTGAAATTATAGTTTGTTTGCTAATCTATCCCTATTGGCAATTAATCTACAATTCCCATAATTCCTCACTCCCAGGCAGCTCGCGCTAGATGTGGGCTGCCTCCTTTTTGAGAACATTATAAGGAGTTTCCCTTATAATTATTATATTTGGTGGTCAAATGCGAGCGCATGGAAAACCTTGGTGCCCTCTGCTGGGAAACAAGAGGCACAGTCCTGGTTCTATGACACAGCTCATGGTGATGTGCTGGTAGGACTGGGGACTGCCCTCTGACCCAGGCCTTCCTACTCTGCATCACTACTCATCAACCATTTGGCCAAGGTAAACCTGACTTTCTGTTGCATCTCTGTAATTACTTACCTGTAATCTGTATTCTGTTCTCAGACCTGTATATGTAAAACGTCATATGTGTATTGTTGCCCCTCACCTGAAGAGGCTGACTTAAAGCAGGATGAGTTAAATTTGTGAGTTCAGGAATGTGGAATGTTGTCTCTGCCTCGGCCAATCAGATGATTCGCAAGCCAGAGTCAGGAAGTCTCTGCTCTGTACACCAAACACACTAGTTGATGTACATTGCTAAGGTAAACACATTGTTGCTAGAGAAAAATGTTTTCTTTTATAATACAGCTAACAAAAAAGCTCAGCATCTTGAAGACATCATTTTCGCATACAATATTGGTCATTTTTAAAAATGCAATTGAAAGTGGAATTTAACCTACAATGCTCTATCCAGCATCTATCCACCCTTTCTATATTCAATCACCTATCCAACATTACCAACCTGGACGCAACCTGTGCTCTGCCTCAACCCTGATCACCTCCACTCTCATTTTTAGGACTACACACATGCTAATCAACTCTCCTGGAATTCTTCCCCCCCCCCCCCCCCCATACGATTTGACACTCCCAAACCTGCAAAGGTGCCCTTAAATCTCACCCGCCTGTCTTAAGCACTTACCAATCTTAACCTTCAAAGCACTTGCTTAGTATATATTACTTGTGACACAAACTCATGTCTCCACCTTTATCCTTTAGGTTGTAAACTCACAACGGCAGGTCTCGTCACTCCTATTATACTCCTGTATAAATATCAACATTAATAAAAAGATGGGGAGATCCACTATATAAAGGCATGTGCACTGCCACCCTCGTGGCGTCCCGCTGACCAATCCAGATACTATATACAAACACTTAAACAAGGTCACTTGCCGGACTGGCACAAATGCTCAAAGCCTCATTGCCATTTCTACACAAATTTTAATCAGTATCAAAGGAGTGAAGACGATTGGTATCAAAAAATGCAGGACTGAGCTAAGTAACATGACTGGCATTTATTACAGGCGGGGATGTGTGCGTTAGAGCGGCGGGCTGATCAATAAATATTAGCAGCTTGCGAGGCAGCAGGATATTAACCCGTTATGCACCAGCAAAAGTTTTGTACATAGAGTGCGGTTTATGGGATATCACTGAAAAGAGCCACGGTCTCTGGTCTACCAGTCTATGGCAGAAGGACTTGAACCCTTAAGGCATTTATTAGCAGCCTGAGAAGCTGCGCTCCTACTGTACAGTATCATATGAGATTTGTCTTTGCCCTGTGCCATTGGAAATGAGACCATCGCTACATTGAGTGTTGACAACGCCGGGACTGCATTTTTTTCATTTTTTATATCCTCCATGTAGGATTAGCAAATATAAATGCGTTATAGAGGCTGAGGTGGTGGGGAGTGAGTGTGACGTATGTGTGGGAGTGACGGCTGTATGGGGGGGCCCCCGCATTTTATCATCACAGATGTCCTGTATAAATATGCATTTTCTGCATCTCTGCCACATCCAACCCATAAAATCCTGTGCATTCTAAGTATTTTATTTCAACTCGGGGTACATTTTACAGAGCTGCTAAAGCAAGATCACCCCATTTTTCACAATGGAGGATAGGCTGGGCTGTGTGGGGAGCTCCAGGGCGTGTCCCAGGGAATTAAGGGTTCAGGTGGCCTAGCAGTGATTTCCTGTGAAGTGAAGTGTCCCAAGTGAACTGACCATGGCACCAGAAAGCATATCCAAGGTCTATGGCAAAGGTTGTGGGCCAAGTGTCAAGGATCAGAGCTGAAAGTCCAAAGCAAGAGTCAGGGGCAGGCAGCAAAAAGGGTAGCCAGATATCCAAAGCAGTGGTCAACCAATAAATCAAGAACCTCCAGAAACTGGAATGAAATCACTTCAAGAAGGAGACTATGAAGCTCCTCCTGCACCTCAGCTACCTATTTAGTTTTAACCATGTTGTTGTGCAGCTTACCCGATACATGCACTGATCAATGCCCTGGAGACACGGCCCGAGATAGATCAGACACTAATATTTGTAAAGGCCAGGCTCATAGATGGGTACCAGTGCTGAAAGGAGCTTGCACATGACTTCACAGAAACCGACACCAGAACAGACCCTAGGGTTGGATTATAAAATGGATTATAATCCTTCCTGAGAAAGATGGGTAAAATACATTGGAGGAATTTGACGCAATTAGAAAGTTTTAAATCCTAACCAAACCAGCTAAAATTTATAATTGAACACTTGTGTAAATTATTATGCAATTTTAATGCTTTTTATGTAATGAAGTTTTTCATAGTAAAATTGATGAATTGATCTGATGTCTGGTTGAGGGGATCATTAATATGAATAGTAAGGTAAAAGTGGGTTGACCCATTCTTTTGAGATATAGGAACTACAAAAGAGGAATCTGATGTGTGCCGGAAATATAATACAGCTCCTGGCAATGTGCTTTATATCTGGTGGGCAGAGCTGGCCTTACCTTGGTAGGTGCCGCATGGTGACCCCCGGGGACAAAACCCTGCACCTAAAAATATTAATCTGACAGCAGGTGTCACCTCCTCCCCTTCTGGGGCAAAACGCACTGTATGCCTTACAATTAATCCCATGTACCTCCAATAAATCAACCTGAGCAATGCCCACTGGTCCAAAAGTCAGTCCATTTAAAGTATAGTCTGTCGCCCCTAGGGTGACGGTGCCCTGTGGAGCTGCTCCATCTGCCCCCCTCTCGCTGGCAATGCTGGTAGCAATCAATAAATGGTTATCAATAATGGGGCACCAGTCTAAAATTCTTTTCTAAAATTAGTGGAAAACTTGGGCCCTACAATAAGTTAAAGGGAGTCAGATAAAAGGGGAAAGTGTCAGGAAGATATTTTGGGGGATATTTGTGCATGTATGGCCATTGCATGCTTGCACACACATAGGAAGTTTTCCTCTGCATTTAACACATCTGTACAGTGAGACAAACACAAGCAGTTAGTGTACACATGCTTAGAGAGATGGACTTTCCAAACCATGGCACCCGGGTAGCAGGTGGGGGGTTTAGATGTCTTGGTAAAGAGCACTTTAGTCATATGCCAGCCAGGAATTGATCCTGCAACCCTCTGGTCGATAGATCGCTTCCTTACCACTAGGCAATGACTGTCCCTTAACTAGGCCATGACTGTCTCCTACGTGGGATAGGGAGGCAGGTAAATGGGGTTAGGGCTTTTTAAATATGGGCATTTGTTCCTATGAGTCAAGTGGTAAAGCAATAAGGCATTAGTGAGGTTATTTGGATGGGCCCCTTACAAAAAAAATCCTGTACTGCCCTGGTGTCTCTAATCTTTTTTTAACCTTAAAGGGACTCTAAACACAACAGCAATAATTATCCATAAAGCAGCTGGCCCAATGCCTCTCCCATGTGCTCTCCTCCATTTTCTGCAGCGTAGGGTAGAAGCCGTAGCACCAAAAAGTGGTCCTACAGCTACTCTGGTCCTTGGTGCTCTCAGTGGGAGTGAGCCCCAATGGTCCCACAGCTGTCACCACAGTAGAGCTTGCTCAAGACTCCATAAATCTGCTCCAGGACCCGCTCTTCCCAGCTCAGTCAAAACCCAAAAATTGAAGTAAAGAAATCAGTTTGGCCTAGAATACATAAGGTAAGTACGTACAATCAGAGATTTTCAGGTGCTTTGAAATAGCATATTTTATAATGTTACCAGTGGAGACCGGTGAAAGAAAATTAGTGTGTACGTGGACAGGGACTTTAATCTAGTACGAATTGTGATTCTAATATTTTTTCCAGGAAGTTACGCACTCACCTTGCCCTTACCTGATCCGGGTGTAAAAGGGGGAGAACAGACAGCTATTAATTGAGAGCGAGCGGCCTCCTGAGTGCTGACATTGCTGCTCCTTTCCACAACCCTAATAACGGAGATTTCTTTTTAGAACACTTAATATCTTGTCTGTACTTTTTGAGCTGTGGACTTTTTAGCTAGTTTTCCTTTTTACGAGTTCAGCAATTTGTTCTGGAAGTATTTGAAAACTTTCTCTGCTCATACCAGATGTCTACTAGTATTTGCCTCTACAGACTTGAAATCTAATTAATGGCCTAGCAATAAAAGGTAGCATGTGTATTCCTGATCCAAGCAGATAGGATATAAATCACTACCACGGAAAATCTAATGAACTAATAATTAAGCAATTAGGAATTTTTTAATGAGCAAGTTAAAGAGGAACATCGGACCTAAAATTAAAAGTTGACGATTCCCCTGCTGCGGTGACATCCGACTGATTCAGGGCCCGATCCTCTGCCCCCCCGGTGGTTTAGCCATCCGTACTCTTCTTCAAACTCCTGCACCACTCAGCGAAGTCTCGTGAAATTGCATGGGGCTCCATTGCACTGCGCAAACGCAAGATCGGGGGGCGCCTCGGAAGGTCGCCTGGAATCTGAGGGACCCAGAAGATGGATCCCTTGGCGAGGTGAGTAAATAGTGCCCAATTGTAAAACCGGATTGGAGGGCAGCAGAACGGTGAGGTTTGGCGGAGGTTTTAACCTCCCCCGATGTTCCTCTTTAATGAAATGATTACACAATATGCATATATACAAGATAATTCATCAGCAGGAAATTTAATTTAGCAACAGTCTCACCCTAATCACTGACCTCTTGGTTGTGAAGGCAACAGCCAGATAAGAAGTACCCCTATGGGATAATGCATCACCGAAATCTATATCCAGCTTAACCATTCCACAGGGTAGTTCATCTGTGGAGCTAGGTTGCGCTGATGCGAAGAGCGAAGTAACTCCAGCCTGATTGATTAGGTTTGGATGTAGAATTTAGGTGATGCATGAAATAGGGAGTTACTTCCTGTCTAGCTGTAGTAGGTCATCGAATGTTGCTAAATTTACTGTAGTCCCCTTTTCTCCACCAAAGAAGCTTTCAGCTGGTGCTCAGAAACTCCTCAATCCAGAAATCGCCCCTGGGGTCAATGCATACTTCTGTCAACCCACTCATCAGTCACAGTGAATGTGCATGCCCACTCCATTTACTGCCACTCCTTTGGGGTGAATGGAGTAGGCATGCATATTTTACACAGGGGCCGAGCCATGGCAAACATTGGGGCGTTGGTTGGGCAACCAAGTAATTCTGGGTTGTGTCTTCAAGAGTCAGACTGGACGGAGGCTGCTATGGGGGGGGGTACCCTTTTTTAATTTGTGTTTACAACACTCAACCACTCTAAACTCCTACCAAATCTAAGCATACAATTATTATAGGAACACCCAGGGATAGTGTTGTACAGACAATGTCACTGTGTTCCTCCAAGCCACCGCTGTCTCCTCTATTTACCAGTGCACCCCTCCTATGCAATCGCCCATCCTTACTATACCCCTATTTAACTACCTTTACAGGTCAGTTCTATTTGCACCTCCAAGTTTCGCCACAGCTTTCAGGGGCCACATCAGTTGGCTCTGAGGGCCACATGTGTCCCGTGTCCCCTGGACTGCAGGTTAAGCATGTGTGATCTAAAGGATAGAGCTGGTGACAAAAAGGGAGGGATCCCAAATGTCTGCAGCACCTCTGTGCTTGTATCCAGATGCTCGCTCATGCTGAGAACAACTAGGGACAGAGTGGATGTTAGACCACATTTTTGTGTGGTCCTGGAAGAATGGAATTGAAAGGAGGGCAAACTTTGGAGCCCTGCTATGGCTTCTACCCTGCACTTCAGGAAATAGAGGAGATGCACATGGGGCAGGCACCAGGTGAGCTGCTTGCTGCCTTAGAATTGCCATTGGGTTTACAGTGCCTTTAAACCAAATCTGAACAGCAAAACCACTAACTTCCTTTCAAAGGAAACAACTAAGGGAGGGGAGGTTACTTTGGAGTTGGGCTGTTTGAGATATAAAATAAATAAATAAAATTAATACTTAAATAAAATACTTAAAGCGGAACAAAACTCAAGAATCTAAAAGATTCCAGGGCTGGCTGCTGGCCATCCCCTGGGGCATCCCAAATAGGGATACCCGCTGTGTGAACCCCCCAGGGCGCCACAAACCTTCTTCCTAGTTCCCTCGCCTATATAAATATTGTTTGGCTGCTTCCCTTACATCTTTGGGCTGTGTGAGGGCTCTCCCTGTACTCAATGTGCTCACTCTCAATTGTCACTAAGGCCCTTATTTAACAAGGGATAGCGACTGGTGAGCGGCCGGTAATGACGGGCCCCGCCACGAGAACGCCGGCTCCCACCACAATCACACATTTATCAAGGCAATCCTGCTTAGCGACTGAGATAGCGCCATATAGCCACTCATTCATCATTATTCCAGCCTCAGCCCACAGCGCCAGCGTCCGACCTTGAACAGCGACAGGTATGACCTCTCGCTACCTGGCGCTCTCCAATGCATTTCAATGGAACAATCTTTAAATATTCATAATTAATTGTTATTAATTGTTTTTTGTTTTTTTTTTAAATGTGAAAAATTCTGTGACCACTTCTGCCATTTTAGATAATTTTTTTAAGGTAAAAAAAAAAAAAAAATTGTACAGAATTGATATTACAGGTTTGATATCAATGTATTCATATTACTAAATTATTTAAAAAACTTGTTTTTTTTATTTCCAAAAATATGGTTTGGGGGTTAAAAAACTACTTTTAACCCATCGCCGCCAGCGCTCTGGGGTTTAAACATGCATTTCACAGCGCGAGAATTTTTTGAGCGTGATTTTTTAATGAATATGGTGGGAGCCGGTCGCTAGGGCCAGTCGCTATCATGCGCTCCCATACAGCGCGGAACCGGTCAAATAGCGACTCCTCACCCAATATTCAACATTACGGCAAGGAGTCGCTATCAACTACCGAACAACGGCCAAGCACAGCGACTACTAGCGGGCGCTGTGAAAATGCCGCTACAGTCGTTCAACTGTCGCTACCTGCCGCTATTAATGAATCGGCCTCTAAGAGCCGTTTGCCAAACATTACATATGCACTGCGATTGGCTCTGGTTGGACGAGAGCCTGCTCATGTGCCGTAGAACCAGGGAAAGGTGAGTCCCCCCGCCAGGGGGGTTTCATACACGGGGCACGGAAACAAAACATGGGTTTTGTTCTGCTTTAAAATGGTTGAAATTCTGCAGATGTGAAGTCTTGATCATGTACCAGCACCATTGCCATTTTATATTTTCAACATTGACCGGAAGAACTCGCCGCCTATAATGAAGACTTAAAGTGGACCAAAAGCCCTGATTTTTACTATCCTGGGCATTTCCCCAATCGGGGGTGCCCCGCTGTGTGAAACCCCCCAGGTCGCCTGAACGAACTCACCTCTTCCTGGTCCTACGGTGTATGTGCGGCTGTTCGTCCAATCAGTGCACTCGGATCCACTCGAGTCCCTTCGTCCAGGAGCTCTTCTAATGTGAGCGGATACGAGTGTGCTGGCTGCCGCATCCCCCGCTACCCTCTAACAGGGAGTGTGCCTGTGCCGGCCATTCACAAATGCCTGGTGTGGGCACACGCCCTGCTAAAGGGATAGCGGTGATGTGCCCGCTGCTCGCTCATGTGCCATTGGACCGGGTATGAAGGTGAGCTTTTGGGCGACCTGGGGTAGGAATGTATGCCTGCCCTGGAGCCTGATGGGTTTTGGTCTTTAAGAGTGGGCTATCACTAGGGATGAGCGAACCGGTTCGGACGAACCGGAATTCGCTCCGAATTTCAGGGAAAATTCGATTTGGCACGAACCCGAATTTTTTTGGGTTCGTGCCGATCGAATTTTCCCTGACATAAAAAAAAAAAAATGCCGGCATGGTGGGAGCGGGCAGGCCGGCTACGCTGTCAGCGGGCGGCGGAAGCCGGCCCGCTGACAGCGCAGCCGGCCTGCCCGCTCCCACCATGCCGGCATTTTTTTAAAAAGCAAACACTTACCTACATGGTCGGAGCGTGGAGGCCGGCACCGCTCTCAGGCGCCCTCTGATGACGCGTCCTCTGATGACAGCTGAGAGCAGCGCCGGTCTCTACGCTCCGACCATGCAAGTAAGTGTTTGCTTTTTAAAAAAATGCCGGCATGGTGGGAGCGGGCAGATGAGCGATTCGTGAAAGTTCAATTCGGGCGAACCCGAATTTCTTGGGGAAATTCGGCGAATCGCCCGAATCGAACTTTCAAGAACTTCGCTCATCTCTAGCTATCACCTATGAGCGCATCTTCCTTAGAGATGAGAAAGAAACGTCAGAGAAACGTCAGCAACGCCCCCAAAAGGCCGGTAGTAACCAACTATAGTTGACATTTAATAACATTGTGATGAGATCGTTATGGAAAAGCAGCGCCATGCATTCCCGCGTGCCTATGTTTTTTTTTAGATTTTTTTTATATAAAAACAAAGTGGAGAGAAAGGAAAAATTCTAGCAATAAAGCAAAGCTGGAATTTTCCCAGGAGTCGAGCTCCAAATCATTCAGCCAATAAAAATCGAGCGCTGAAAAGGCAGAGTGCGCGGATTTTATTTCACCGGGGTGTCATGAGAAAGCGGATCTGGAAAGAAGACGCAATGAAAGAGAGATGAAATGCGCACGTTGCCCGCACCGCTAGTCATTCCTCCCGGCCACCGAGGACGGCTGACAGGCGTCTTCTCATCTTCCTCTGTAATGTTTTCCTATTCTGAGGGGTAAGAAAATAATTGCATTGGCTGTTTATTACATAAATCCCCGCCGACGTGTCACGGTCAGACCAGCGCGCGGCTTCATTGGCGCCTTTATTGAGAACTAAACTGCATTGCAAGTATGCGAAATGCAGCGGCCAATGGCTGGAGAGGGATAACTAATGAAACTGTTTCTGATTGGTTGCTACACTTTGCATTTTTTACAGCAGACCTTCAGCATCATTTAATGAAAAGCCCAAACCCTTAAAAAAATATTCCCTGTCATCTAAAAATAATATATCTAACATATTTCGTAGCTTACTTATTATTCTTTCCCCCGCTGGCCTGCAACTCTGTTCAGGACTCTAGGATGCGGCGCCACCATCTTGGCTCAGTAGCATCACATACTGAGGAGAAGAGAGGGGGACAAAAGTGCAGGGGGCGGGGTTATAGCTGTGCTTTGAACAGACAGAGCAGAGCTGGGGTTAGCAAAAGGACAGTAATCCCAGAATGCATAGTGGGACAGAAGACACTGCAGCAGCCTGAGACTCCATGGGCAGCCATCTTGGATGTTTAAAGTCTCAGAAAATGCTGTATATGCAGGTAGGATGGTTTTTAATGTGAGCAATCTGTATGTACAGGGTGTGGGTAACATATAATATAGGCTCTTATTCAGGGTGAAGGTCTGGCTTATATTACATAATTTAAAGTGGACCAATACCCAGGATTTTGACTATCCTGGGTCTTGGTTCTTGCCCCTGGGGCACCCCGATCGGGGGTGCCCAGCTGTGTGAAACCCCCCAGGTCGCCGAAACCAACTCGCCTCTTGCCGGTCCTACGGCGCATGCGCAGCCTCTCGTCCAATCAGCGCACTCTGGGCCGTTGACATCACGTCGTCTAAGGCAGGCGGCTCTGAGCGCGCTGGTGGCCCTATCCCCCACTTCCCTCTTACAGGGAGCGTGCCTACGCCATCCATTCACAAATGCCTAGCACAGGCACACGCCCTGCTAGAGGGATAGCGGAGATGCAGCCACAGCTCGCGCATCTGCCGTTGGACTGGGAAAGAAGGTAAATGTATGGGCGACCTGGGGGGTTTGACACAGTGGGGCATCCTGATTTTGGATGCCCCGTGGGGAGGGAATCTTATAGATTCCCGAGCCGATCTCCGTGGGTTTTGGTCCACTTTAAGAGGAATCTGCATTAGACAGAGCTCCATCTGATGGGGAAAGGGAACAGCTGCATACACATGCTGCAGCCACACCTCTTCCAATCATGCAAAAGGTGAGTAATTCTGACTTCCCAGGCATTAAAGTGGGCCTATCACCTGGATATTCATGATCTGTTTTCCTGGGGCATCCCAATTTGGGATGTTCCACTGTGTCAAATCCTCTAGATCATGTGCATAACTTACCTTTTCACCGTTCCCATGGCGGATGCGCGGGCTCTTGTCCAATCAGCACTTTATGTTGTGTATACTAATGCACGCCATAAAGCACTGTTTCGAACTGAGCATAAGGTGTGACCGCATCCTCAGTCCTCCTGCACCGGAGCATATCTGAATGGCTGGGAACAGGAGCGTGCCTCAGCTGCAGTAAGGCCAGTGTGTGGTCTCAGCCTGAAAGCATGGCATGGGAGTGCCAGAAAGGTAAGTGATCCTGAGCCTGTCTGGAGGGTTTGGGGCATCCGGAATTGGGATGCCTTTGAGGCCTTTAGGCATTCAGCCCTGGGGTCTTTTAGACTCCAGGGCTAGCTTTGAGCTTCTATGAGGAATATGACAAAATCTATTATCGTGTCTCTGGCCGGCTCATGTCCGGACAGAAACAAAAGACCTTATTTAAAATGCATAATCTCACACCTGCCAGTGCCCACCCGCACCGGACCTCCACTGACAAGGGAGTCACACCTAAGCAGGCACAAGGTCTGCTGAGAGCCTGCTATTGCCACATTGCTTCAAAGAATTTCTCCCAGACCTGCCAGGGCCAGGATTTATTCAAGAATTATGAAGCCGCCATCACATTAATCATAAACTGGTCACATCTTGGGTCAAACCCATGGGTCTAATGTCATTCAAAATGTTCAGGGCCCGAGATCCGCATAACTCAGGTTAGGAGTCATATTAAACAGCAGTGTCTGGTCTCATAGCCGTGCTGTGCGCGACTGGGTCCTTTGGCATCTGATCTTTAGGGCCTTCCACTGAAAATATATGACACGTATTAGTTTTAAGGAGTTAAAGGCCTGGGGCTCCTCCCAGAGGGGAGAGTCCCACCTGTGAATAATAGTCTGAGAGCTTAGCCCCCTCCCTTTGTCTCTGTCTGGGAGAAGGTCAAGTCGGAATTCCAGGCTGGAAGGACCAGGAACTCGCAGGCTGCCTCCCGTCTCCCTGTGGTTGACCTGCACCAAGGCCTGACAACTGATATACACTTTTACTGCTAATTCAAATTGTAACTACTCCCTTTTGATCTGTTTATATGTATATTGTTTGTCTAGTGTGCCCTTAAAGTGGACCCTCCCCAGATGCCTAAAAATTCCCTTGCTGCAATCGCGGGCCGAGGCGCATAGGGACAACCAGGGATGTGGCCTCCCTCGCTCCCTATGCCGATGCTGAGTCCAAAACAATGGCTTTATGGCGTCTGTTAGTATGCTCACACATGCGCTGTGGGTACGACAGAAACTTGAGTGGAGTGGGCAATCTGGGGGGGGGGTCGTCCACACAGCGGGGCATCCCAAATCAGGATGCCTCGGGACAAGGACCAATTGCCAGTATAGTGAAAATCCTGGTGATTGGTCCACTATTGGTTTCAGCTATCCTGGTAATTGGTCCCTGCCCCCCCCCTGTGTGAAACCCACCAGATTGCCCACATTTACTTACCTTTCCTCGTTCCCATGGCGCATGCTCGGGTGCTCATCCAATCAGCGCTTTATGCGGCACATACTAATGCGCAGAATAAGGCCGCTGATTTGAACATCACGTCGGCATAGGCGTGCCAGTGGCTGCATCCCTGGCTCCCCTGTAGAGTGCGCGCTCCACGGGCCTGGCCTAACTGAATGGCTGGGCACAGGGAGCGTGCACAGCTGCAGAGAAGCCGGGATGCGGTTGCCAGCGAAGACAGCGTCGCTGGAGCGCCGAAATCAGGTAAGATTACCATTGCCCCGGGGGGGGGGGGGGGGGGGTCTCACACAGTGGTATAGGATGCCCCAGGCACAGAAGGGGCCCCACTGCCCCACATAGGGTCTTGATGACCTGTATCAAGGGAACATATCCAGTGATCTTGGGTACGTGTGATGTCAGTCAATGCCATGACGTACTATTCCTCACAGGTCCACTTTAAAGAGGACCACCAGTCAAAAATGACTCTTGGTTCTTTAAGAATGACGGAGGGGAGGCATTACCCAGACCCTTTACTTACCTATTTCCACAGGCTCATGGTAAATCGTGGCCCCATGGGATTGCTGGCAGCCAAAGGGTAGTCTAGCAAAGGGCTGTGACTGGTGCCTGTTTGGCAAACTCCGCTGGTTGGCAGCCAAAATGATGGATTGCAGATGTAGGTATGTATGAGGTCGTTACACCGTGGGGGGGGCATTGGCTATCAGGACGCAAGGCACAACACCCATTTTGTTAAACCGGACCTTCCGCATTAGTCACTTACCTATTATTCTTTCCCCCACTGGGTTGCAACTCTGTTCAGGACTCTAGGATACGGGCGCCGCCATCTTGTCTCAGAAGCATCACAAATACTGAGGAGAAGAGAGCAGGATAAAGTACAGGGGGCGGGGTTATAGCTTTGCTTTGAACAGACAAACAGAGCTGGGGTCAGGGAAAAGATAGCAATCCCAGAATGCAGAGCGACACAGTCAGAAGACACTTTCTGTTTGCAGGCTGCCTGATGCTCCATGAGCAGCCATCTTGGATGTTTAAAGGCTCATAACATGCAGTAGATGCAGGTAGGGTGATTTTTAATGTGGGCAATCTGTATGTACAGGGTGGGGGAAACATACAAGATAGGCTCCTATTCAGGGTGAAGGTCCGCTTTAAAAGTGGGTGTTGTTGCAGTTTAGGGTTTAATAAAAATTTTTGAAAAGGCACGCACCCATTGTAATAACACTTGATGTAGATTCTACATCAAGGGTACGCAACCACTTCTTTTAAAGGTCCATTTAAATGCATCTGATGAGAGGTGAAGGCCTGGACAGAGGGCTGTCGCGAGGGGTCTATAGGTATAAATCAACACACTGGGGTAGGGGCTATAGATTCCCCAGGCAAAACTAAAAAAGGCTGCTTGAAAGGATTGGATGGGGCAAAGAGGCCAAGAAACAATGTTTGTGTGTACCTTGCAATGCCACTTAACAATTACAATGCTAGGTGCCAGGGAGCCATGACACTGGCAGGGAGACTAAGCGCTACATCGCCGATCAAGCCGGCAGCTCTAAGAAAAGAAACAGAGGGTAGGAGTCCGGAATTCTGGCGCAGAGGTCCGCATTCAGACCCGGGTCTGCCAGTTGAGTATCGCTGTTCTAGATCTTCAATAAAAATGTTTACTCTTCCGTAGGATTTCATCAATTTAATTTAGACTGTAGACAGTTAAACATGTCAGGGATAAGCACACATCTATCCTAAGATAAAGAGTATCTCACCCAACTCTCACCCGCTCTCACCCAACGAAGCGGCATGGGCGGCCGCGTACGTAGGTGTCCCCTCTGCTAATCCCCTGCTCCAGACGGCGTGTTGTGGACCTCGGGGCCTGGCTCTGGGTTTTTATATCTTTTGATATTCCTTTTTTATGTGTATTTCACGTTTGATATGGGTTTTTAAGTTGGCATTTTTTGCACTTTCAGGTATCTATGACCAGTAGGTTCTTAGCTTTTTCATTAGATATTGTATAGAGAATATTGCACGTTTTTTACATGTTTATTAATCATGTTAATTAATTGTCACTGTTTTTCTTATTAATTGTCATTGTTTTACCTACTGAATCATGGTCATTTTTTATATGTATATACCATCAAATATATTTTTTCTATATTTTATTTTATGTATTCTATGGCATATATGTTTGAGCATATTTTGTTAATTAAGCACAGTCACTTTAAGATTGATAATTATTGGAGATAGGTAGTATTCCCAAAGTAGCCTATAGATTGTGCCGGCACAATTAAATAGTTGTTATCTTAGTCCCAGCACGTGGAATATTAGGGAGTTTCCCAGAAATGTATGTCTGCCTTATTTTTGTCAGCACTGGAAGTATCAGGGGAGGCGCAGTGTTAATGTGTTTTGTTAAATGTTGTTGTTGTCGGATTACTCCTAATAAAATGTTGCACTTTTTAGTATTTATATCATTGTTGTTGTGATTCTTTGGTGCTCCTGCTACTAGGGTGAGGAGGGATTGTGTATCTCCCAGAACCCATTAGATCTGGTCGGTTTTGATTGTTTATATGCAGTGTAGCACAATTTGATTGTATATGCGGTGCACCCTCATCTTGTAATTATCTAAGATAAAGAGTACACACAGTATACACATAAGGGCAGACTAGATGGGCCGTATGGTCTCCTTCTGTCATCACCCTTCGGGGAGGCCGATTCATTAATAGCGCCAGGTAGCGACAGATGAGCAACTGTAGCGGTATTTTCACAGCGCCCGCTAGTAGTCGCTGTGCTTGGCCGTTGTTCGGTTGTTGACAGCGACTCAGTCGGTGTGCGGTAATGTTGAATATTGGGTGAGAAGTCGCTATTTGACAGGTTCCGCGCTGTATGGGAGCGCATGATAGCGAATGGCCATAGCGAACGGCTCCCACCATATTCATTAACAAATCACGCTCCAAAAAATTATCGCGCTGTGAAATGCATGTTTAAACCCCAGAGCGCTGGCGGCGATGGGTTAAAAGTATTTTTTTAACCCCCAAACAACCATATTTTTTTAAACCAAAAAAAACAAGTTTATAAAAACATTTTGTAATATGAATACATTAATATCAGACCTGTAATATCAATTCTGCACACATTTTTTTTTTTTTTTTACCTTAAAAAAAATATCTAACATGGCAGAAGTGGTAACAGAAATTTTCACATTAAAAAAGAAAAAAAATTATTAACAATTAATTATGAATATTTAAAGATTGTTCCATTGAAATGCATTGGAGAGCGCCAGGTAGCGAGAGGTCATACCTGTCGCTGTTCAAGGTCGCTCGCTGGCGCTGTGGGCTGAGGCTGGAATAATGATGAATGATTCGCTATCTGGCGCTCTGTCAGTCGCTAAGCAGGATCGGCTTGATAAATGTGTGATTGTGGTGGGGAGCCGGCCTTCTCGTGGCAGTGACCGTCATTACCGTTCGCTCACCAGTCGCTACCTGGCGCTATCCCTTGTTAAATAAGGGCCTAAGTTTCTATGTTAATTTTCTTGCACCCAAATTAAAGTTCTCCAAGTGGGGGGACAGAGTTTTGCCAATGAGACTTTTTCTACAGTACTACGTGTACATGGTATTCAATAAAGTTCTAAAAGCTCTCATAATGGGGCAGCAAGCTATCCACATTTTAGCAGCCCCACACCCTGGTATAAGACAAAAGCAGGGACTGGCAGGACCTACCCACCCTCTACCTACTCCCACTTTCCATGATTATATTCATAATAACCTGGAGAGGTGCAGCACACTGTGCTAACATAACCTTCTTCTGCGCCCTCTAGTGTCATCTCTGCTGTATGACCAACTGTAATATTACATAATGGACAATAGAGGGACCTAGAACAATGTGCTACAGCCAGCAAATATATTAAGAGGCCGATTCATTAATAGCGGCAGGTAGCGACAGTTGAGCGACTGTAGCGGCATTTTCAGAGCGCCCGCTAGTAGTCGCTGTGCTTGGCCGTTGTTCGGTAGTTGATAGCGACTCTGTCGGTTTGCCGTAATGTTGAATATTGGGTGAGGAGTCGCTATTTGAAAGGTTCCGCGCTGTATTGGAGCGCATGATAGCGACCGGCTCCCACCATATTCATTAAAAAATCACGCTCAAAAAATTCTTGCACTGTAAAATGCATGTTTAAACCCCAGATCGCTGGAGGCGATGGGTTAAAAGTAGTTTTTAAACCCCCAAACCACCATATTTTTGGAAACCAAAAAAAACAAGTTTTTTAAATAATTTAGTAATATGAATTACAGACCTGTAATATCAATTCTGTACAATTTTTTTTTTCCCTTAAAAGAATTATCTAAAATGGCAGAAGTGGTCACAGAATTTTTCACATTTAAAAAAAAAATAAATTAATTAATAACAATTAATTATTAATATTTAAAGATTGTTCCATTGAAATGCATTGGAGCGCGCCAGGTAGCGAGAGGTCATACCTGTCGCTGTTCAAGTTCGGACGCTGGCGCTGTGGGCTGAGGCTGGAATAATGATGAATGAGTCGCTATATGGCGCTATCTCAGTCGCTAAGCAGGATTGGCTTGATAAATGTGTGATTGTGGTGGGGAGCCGGCGTTCTCGTGGCGGGGCCCGTCATTACCGGCCGCTCACCAGTCGCTACCTGTCGCTATTCCTTCATAAATAAGGGCCTAAAAGAGATACCCACACACTCACAACTACATAATGATATAGTGATATCCAACACATGTTTAGGTTTTTGGGCAGTAGCGCCTGATGTGCAGCGAGTCCTAGAACGTATCTGTCAGTGGATTTCAGTTTACATTGTGAATCATATATTGCTGATGAATTTCAGGCTGGAAAATGTCTCGGCAGTGTGGGATTAGCAGACTGTATGTAATGTGATGGAGTAAAGTAATTGAGGACGGCCCGGCTGTATGTCATCAGGGAATGTAACCCAGCCGAGAGATTGCGATACATTGGCCTCAATGCACAGGCTCATCTATTAGCAGGTGTGTGCACGTTGACCGCGCTATTATACGCGGGCTGACTGCTGCCATTTGTCAGTGTGATATGATGTGTTATGATGTATTGTCATGTGTTAGGGGAGCTTTGCCATTAGCTGCAACAATGGGAGTACAGTAATTACAACGCTCCATAGCGGTGTAGATGCCAGCCGTGGCTTCCAATTCTATGTTAACTCTTTAGGTTCTGCTCCTGCCTGCGCTGACTTCTACCTGCCATGTTTATTCACATTTGAGCATCCTGTTGACTAACAGGCTGATTCATCATTAGCGGCAGGTAGCGACAGATGAGCGTCTGTAGCAGGCATTTTCAGAGCGCCCGCTAGTAGTCGCAGTGCTCGCCCGTGAGTCGCTACTTTATATGTTCAGTAATGGTGAATACATTATGAGGAGTCGCTATTTGACCAGTACAGCGCTGTATGGGAGCGCATGTTAGCGACTGGTCAGTGCGACCGACTCACACCATATTCAGGAAAAAAACAGCTGCAAAAATCTCTGGCGCTGAAAAATTGTTTGAAGCCCAGAGCGCAGGAGGCTGTGTGTTTAAAGTCTGTTTTCCAGCATCTATCCACTAGTTAGAAAGCGAAAACATATGGAATTACATTGTAACAACATTGTAACATGAACACTTTAATGGCAGACCTGTAATGTCATTTCTGAGGAAATATTGAAAAAAATGAAAAAATTATGAAAAAACTGCTTTTTCAATGCCAGAAGAGGTCAAAGAATTATTTTTGATTTAAAAAAAAAAAAGGCCAGGTTGCGAGAGGTCATTCCTGGCGCTGTGCAAGGCTGAATGCTGGTGCTGTTCGCTGAGGCTGTAAAAATGATGAATCAGACGCTACATGGCGCTATTCCAGTCGCTCAACAGATTCTGCTTGATAAATGTGTAATTGCGTGCCGTGACCAGTCGCTATCAGTCGCTACCTCTCATTAACCAGACGCTACCTGACGCTATCCCTTCTTAAATAAGGGCCTAAGCCCAACTCCAGGCAAGATTTTTCGTTTAGTTTCTGATAGAGAGAGGCAGGTTTAGAACCAATTCAGTAAGACTCCACTGGAGAAGTCTGAAGGGACTGTACACCTAACAGCAATAATAAGGCAGCAAGCAGCTCACCTGATGCCTTCACCTATGTTTCTCTGTTTTCTGCAGCACAGGGTAGAAGCCTTAGCAGAGCTCCAAAGTTTTCCTCCTGTAAACAATTATTATGATAAAAACATCAATAAAATATCAATGATTAATATAACAATAACTGCTTACTGTAGGTTCTAGGACTAGGTTGTGGATGACGAAAGGAATCACACCAATGATTGTGTATAAAAAGATTATATTGTGCACAGACCTATGATACAGGACAGTTGTACATGTGCAAAAATACAAAATATATAAAATTATGGCTTAAACACTTACATTAACTAGACAGTATAGGTGTTACAGGGAATAACAATTACATAAAGCAATTCCTAAAATGTACTATTCCTATATACAATTGCCAGCTAAGCCTAAAATTACTGGCTCATAGTTACCAATGCAGGGTCCTCCTCCCCACGCGTCCTTACTCCTCCTTCGTCCTCTCGCCACTGCCCAAATATTACTCCAAATCTTTCTAGGACACCTCACTTCCTGTTGGAAAGGACTAGCCCCTCCCTTCAGCCCATCTACTCACAAAAGGATTTCATGGCCAGGTATTGGCTTCATTTCGGTTGCAGAGTCAAGAATCCTTTATACACCCAAATCTATTGTGTCCACCCAACCGCTGCCAAGATGTTTGGGTTGCTACCAAATTAAACATAGAAACATAGAAGGTTGACGGCAGAAGGAGACCATACGCTCCATCTAGTCTGCCCTTATGTGTATACTGTATGTACTCTTTATCTTAGGATAGATGTGTGCTTATCCCAGGCATGTTTAAATTCAGTGACTGTTGATTTTTCAACTACCTCTGCTGGAAGTTTGTTCCCAGCATCTACTACTCTTTCTGTAAAATAATATTTTCTAACATTGCTCCTGATCTTCCTCCCGACTAGCTTCAGGTTGTGTCCCCTTGTTCTATCATTAAGTTTCTTCTCAAAAACACTTCCCTCCTGAACCTTATTCAATCCTTTCACATATATAAAGGTCTCCATCATGTCCCCTCTCCCTTCTTTCCTCCAGACTGTACAAATTAAGTTCTTTAAGTCTCCTGATAAGTTTTAAGTTTAAGTCCTTCCACCATTTTCGTTGCCCGCCTTTGGACACGTTCTATTTGAATAATGTCTTTTTGCAGGTAAGGTCTCCAGAACTGCACACAGTATTCTAGCTGTGGCCTCACCAGGGCTCTATACAGCAGCATCACAACCTCCCTCTTCCTACTGGTGATGCCTCGAGCTATGCAGCCGAGCATCCTGCTTGCTTTTCCCACTGCCTGGCTACACTCATCTTGCAGCTATCAGTAATCAGTACCCCTAAATCTCTCTCCTCCGAGGTCCTGGATAACACAGCGCTGCCCATACGGTACTCAGAGCAGGGATTCCTTCTACCCAAGTACAGGATTTTACATTTAGAGACATTAAACTCTAGTTTCCACAGTTTTGACCATCTATCCAGTAAAGCTAAATCATTTTCCATGTTGCAGACACCTCCAGGAATATCCACCCTATTACTAACCTTTGTATCATCAGCAAACAGACAAACTTTTCCTACCAAGCCTTCTCCTATGTCACTTACAAATATATTAAAAAGAATGGGGCCCAGGACAGAGCCTTGCGGCACACCACTTGTAACTCGCCTTTGTTCAGATTGCACAACATTTACAACAACGCTCTGATACCGATGCCTCAGCCAACTGGAAATCCACTGAACTATCCAGGGATTGAGTCCTACCTTCAATAACTTATCTATGAGCTCCTTATGTGGTACAGTGTCAAAGGCTTTGCTAAAATCCAGATAGGCGATATCCACAGCACCACCTTCATCTAACACTTTAGTGACATTGTCAAAGAAATCAATAAGATTGGTCTGACATGATCGGCCCTCAGTAAAGCTGGGCTGCTTTGGGTCCAATAGGTCATTAATTTTTAGATGGGAAATGATCTGTTTTTTTAAGAGTGTTTCCATTAATTTGACCACTATAGATGTTAAACTAACTGGCCTGTAATTAATTAGCATCTAAGAGGCTCAATTACCATCCTAGCAAGGGCAGTTACTTGAAGACCTTTAGATATTTAAAACTTATATCGCTAATATTTTATATTTAATGGAAATTCTCTATTTCTTACACTCCTTTCAATTTCGTCCCTCCAGAAACATGCAAAAAAAGTGGTCTAACTTCAAGGGCCGGCCTAGAGGGTGTTCCAGGTGTGCCATCGCACAGGTGCAGGCTGCTCGCAACCGGTTCCCCCACAGCCTGGGTTGTTTAACAAAGTGGGGCATCCCACATTGGGATGAATCAGAGATAGGAAATCAGCCGACACTGTAGTCTTTTAGAAACATAGAAGGTTGACGGCAGAAGGAGACCTTACGCTCCATCTAGTCTGCCCTTATGTGTATACTGTATGTACTGTTTATCTTAGGATAGATGTGTGCTTATCCCAGGCATGTTTAAATTAATTGACTGTTGATTTTTCAACTACCTCTGCTGGAAGTTTGTTCCAAGCATCTACTACTCTTTCTGTAAAATAATATTTTCTAACATTGCTCCTGATCTTCCCCCCGACTAGCTTCAGGTTGTGTCCCCTTGTTCTATCATTAAGTTTCTTCTTAAATTCTTTCTTCTTTAGAATTCAGAGCCAGCTAATACAGGTTTTGGTCCACTTCAAAAGTCAAAAATGACCGCTGGTCAACCTTTCCCTGGCACAATGCCTGATACAGAGAAAATTCCCCACCGGTTGCCAATTCAGCACCCCTCATGGGTAGTCCCATGGGGCAGTGAACTGGCAGCCAAAGGTTAGGACAGTAGTCCTCAAACTTCCTCCTCAAGGGCCGAGACAGGCCAGGTTTTGCAGCTCTCTATGCTGATGCACAGATGTAATAATTAGGGCTATAGCTCTGTCTGAGCGCCAGTTAATTCACCTGTGGAGTAGCGTGGAGAGCTGCAAAACCTGGCCTGTCTCGGCCCTTGAGGAGGAAGTTTGAGGACTACTGGGCTAGGAGAAGCTTCTGCAAGTGGGTACCTCTTCCTGGCAGCAGGCTTGATGCTTGGTTATGCACAGGGGGCATCTGGCACATCCCAGTGTCTGTCAGTAACTATTTGGGGCTGTAGGCTGCGTGGTAAAGTGTATGGGAAAGTGCTGGATGGTGTCTATTTCTCTCTTGGTTTTCTCAATCAGGCACGATCCATGCCGAGTCCACATTCCCAGTCCTCTACGGGTTTTTCCCCTAATCCCAGTTCTCACACAGGTGATGAGGCTAATTGCAAGGAAGCCTAATAAAAGGAGTCGCTGAGGCTTTCAGTTTGCTGGTGAACAGCCTGGGATGAGGAGCCCAAGCCTTGCTGCTCACAACACTGACAGTACTGAATTGCAGCCGAAGGACTTTTTGTGTCATCCAATCTTGGAAACCTGTGGTTTAACAGCCTGGACTTGTATGCCCTGAAACTGGACCTGTTACAACAAGGACTTGCAGTACACTGTATTATCCTACCCTGGACTTTACTAGAGCTGGTGTGGTAACTGCTTGATGTACTGCATTGTATGCTGCAACCTTGGCCCTTATTCATCAAGCGATAGCGCCAGGTAGTGTCTGACGAGCGCCAGGTAGCGGCAGCTAACGGCGACTACCGACTCAAGTACGCCCGGCGGCGGTCACAATGACGCATTTATCAAGCAAAATGAGGCTAGCGCCGGCGAGAGCGACGGCTAGCGCGGCATTCATCATGAAGCCGCCTGGACCGAACAGCGCCGCTGCAAATTCCCTCACAGCGCCAGGTATGAGCTGTCGCTCCCTGGCGATGTCCAATGCATTTCAATGGAGCAATCTATAATTAATCATAATTAATTGGTATTAATTTTTTTTTTTTTTTTTTTTAATGTCAAAAATTCGGAGACCACTTCTGCAATGTTAGGATTTATTTTTAAGTCAAAAAAAAAATTAAAAAAAATATGTGCAGAATTGATCTAACAGGTCTGATATTAATGTATTCATATTACAAAATGATTCTAAAAACATGTATAATGTTACATTCAAAAAATATGGTTGTTTAGGGGTTAAAAACTAGTTAATACACATCGCCGCAAGCGCTCTGGGGTTTAAACAAGGAATGGACAGCGACAGCACATTCGGAGCGTGATTTGTTGATGAATATGAAGCTAGCCGTTCGCTCTGGCCATTCGTTGTCAGGCGCTCACATACAACGCTGAACCTGTGAAACAGCGACCCCCCAGCCCGTATTCAACATTACCGCACACCGACTGAGTCGCTGTCATCAAGCTAATGCCGGCCAAGCACAGCGAATACTGGCTGGCGCAGAAAAAATCACGCTACAGTCGCTCATCTGTCGCTACCTGGCGCTATTGATGAATCGGCCTCCTTCTCTGAAGTTAAGAGATATTGGCTGTTGGAATTTTATTTTCAATAAAATGCTTATCATTTGAATAAGAACTGTCGTATGAGTCATTGTCGTTGGCCCCAGATCCTGACAGCTGGTAGTGAGGAAGTGTTTTGGGGGAGCGCCATGCTGTAGCCTCACACAGGGCACCTTCCATTCTAAGGCCGGCCCTGCTTAGCCAACTCTGTCCCATGGTGCTCTTAGTGTGAGCAGGCACGGCAAGTCACAGTGGTCCCGCAGCTGTCTCTAAATGCAGCTCAGCCATGACCCAAGAACTGAAGCAAGGAAAGCAGCTTCATTGGAATACAAGAGATTTACATAAAATTAGAGATTTTGAGAATCTTTGAAGTGGCTCGTTTTAAAATGGAGATGATGGGAAATGGAGATGGGAGGAAGTTAGTGTGTGCCTGGCCAGGGACTTTAACCTCCTGTTTGATCACTGAATGTAGAGCTATAGGCTATGATACTTTTATAGAATTGACCACTGACTATGAGAACGACACTTTCAATATCTAGGAAAGAATTAACTGCAGGGGTTGCCCCTGCATTGGGCCTATGAGGTCAAAGGGCCCCGTCATTGTAGCTTCTTCACCTTATCCTTATTTATCAGATTTGAGCTCACATAGGCATAAAGCACCATTAGTCTCTGCTGTTTCACTCACTCTTTAGTAGTCTAATAGTAGCCCTAACAGGGCCTTATTTAAAGCAGAAAAAACACCACGGCCAGCCCGGAATCTAAAAGGTTCCAAAGCCGGCTGCTGGCTTTCCCCTGGGGCATCCTGAATTGGGATGCCCTACTGTGTGAACCCCCCCAGAGCGCAGGTTCTCACCTTTCATCGGTCCAACAGCACAAGCGCGGGCTGCCTTTTGGCAAATGACTCTAATTGTATCAATGGGGAGTTCGTACTGCCACATCCCCTTTATGCCCCTGCGGTGTGCGCAAACTGCTCGCATTGGCTATGTCTGGCTATGCCCCGCATGTGCCGCGTATGCACCATAGGACTGAGAAAGAGGTGAGTTGTTCAGGGCTTTCTGGGGGTTTCACATAGCCAGGTATCACAATTCGGATGCCCCCAGGAAACGGAAAACAAAAGCCGGGAAAGTAAAATTTTTGGATTTTGTCCTGTGGCCCAGCCACATTTAGTTACGCCTTTTCTGCTGGCACATGGTAATCTATGGTTTTGTAGGGCTGTTGTGTTTTGGCTGATGTGCTCCAGCGCCTAACCATTCAGCGGCCTGCCCGTAGAAGCGCGTAAGCTGGAAAGAAACCGGTGCCCTCTATGCTGGGCTCTGCAGACAAACAGAGTTCGTGCATTAATGGGGTGCATGCACCATGGGATCCTGGGTGAGGGGAGTATACTGGTAATTCCAGGGCATTTTACACAGCAGGACATTGTTATTGTGGATTCCCCAAGGACATTAACCAAAATTCAGAATGGTCCACAATAACGCTCATGATATGTGACGTATCTTCAGGAGATAATTTCCTAATGCAGAAGCATATTTTTTCTAACTCATTGATGTGGGGTTGAAAGAGTTAAGTCACCCTTTAGCCCTATTTCTTCTGTGTGTTAAATCCAATTTGGCGCTTTGTCGCAGGGCTCTGCAATCGAGAGCTGGAAGCAGCAGGTGTGATTAAATAAGATCACACATTTCATTCTCTCTGTAATTTCACATGACTCTTCAGCAGATGTTTCCCCGCACTGGCCACTCCGCACAGCCTATCTACCCCATGTACAGCGGTGGGGGGGGGGGGGGGGGGGGCTGCTGAAATGTTTTCTAACCATCTTCATAGCACTGCTAAATCGATTCTAGTTGGGTACAAAAATAGTTTAACATGTGATGAGCGATCTACACAACCTTCCCGGCGCCATTTAGCAGGATACAATCTGCTCAGGCAATGTGCTATTTCCAGGCGGAGTGGGGCTTCCCCTAAGCTTCTGCATTACACCAGGTTTTTACAAATGTTTTCTATTGTATTTGTTTAATGTTTCTTGATGTTGTTTGGAATTCTCAATACAATTCACATTTGGGGGGGGGGGGAGGGGTATAGTAAATACCCCACTAAATACAGGCTATGGAGATAACCTGTAGGTAACAAGGAGAAGCAGATCCTTCACTGAGTGGAAGCATGGGTTGGATATTTGTGTCCACCCAGAATAGGGCCCTTGTAAATAATGGGGAACACCTTCCTGGGAAATAGATCAAGTTGTCTAAGCAAACTAATACATTTGGGGCAGAGGCAAGCATTATTACTACACCATTGCATGACTGTTGAATGGAAGTCGAATGCAATGTAATAAAGATTAACGGGGAGGCCGATTCATTAATAGCGGCAGGTAGCGACAGTTGAGGGACTGTAGCGGTATTTTCACTGCGCCTGCTAGTAGTCGCTGTGCTTGGCTGTTGTTCGGTTGTTGATAGCGACTCAGTCGGTGTGCAGTAATGTTGAATACGGGGTTAGGAGTCGCTATTTGACAGGTTCCGCGATGTATGGGTGCGCATGATAGCGACTGGTCAGAGCGACCGGCTCCCACCATATTCATCAAAAAATCACGCTCCAAAAATTCAAGCGCTGTGAAATGCATGTTTAAACCCCAGAGCACTGGCGGCGATGTGTTAAAAGTAGTTTTTTAACCCCCAAACCACCATATTTTTGGAAAAAAAAAATGTATTAAAGAATTTAGTAATATGAATACAATAATATCAGACCTGTAATATCAATTCTGCACAAATTTTTTTTTTTTTTTTTTACCTTAAAAAAATTATCTAACATGGCAGAAGTGGTCACAGAATTTTTCACATTGAAAAAAAAAAAAAAAAGATTAATAACAATTAATTATGAATATTTAAAGATTGTTCCATTGAAATGCATTGGAGAGCGCCAGGTAGCGAGAGGTCATACCTGTCGCTGTTCAAGGTCGGACGCTGGCGCTGTGGGCTGAGGCTGGAATAATGATGAATGAGTGGCTATCTGGCGCTATCTCAGTCGCTAAGCAGGATTGGCTTGATAAATGTGTGATTGTGGTGGGGAGCCGGCGTTCTCGTGGGGAGGCCCGTCATTACTGGTCGCTCACCAGTCGCTACCTGTCGCTATTCCTTCATAAATAAGGGCCTAAGTATGAACAGACCATACATAGTATAATAACACAATCAATAGTAAAGAAGAATGTTGACACCGGATCCAGTTGCAGGGGTCCCTGATCTTGACTCAGGGAGATGATTCATTTTTGACACGTTGGAGGCGATAGAGGAGTTACGGAGCAGCAACAGGGGATCCTCCGCGACACACAGCAGCTTGACATGCAGGAGGATGGAGAAGTTATTGAAGTTGCAGCACCACAGCTCCTGGCAGCAAGCCGTGTTCTCTGTGCTCTCCCTGCAAACAGGCAGTCTGTCCTATATGGTCTTTGATACTTTGGGGTGGAGTGCCACTAGCGCTTCATCTATACATATTAAAATTAACCCTTTCTGAGGACTTGAGTTTTTGCTCCCTAGGAACTTCTGCTTTACCCTTAGCTCCCCCTTACAAAGCAAACAGCTGACTAAACTAAGCTACCCAACTTCTTTTTTCTACTTGTGATCCCTATCACAGCAGATATCCTTACCAAGCCACTCACCTCTAAAAGACATTTGAGGTTACAAAGAAGTTTGTTTAACAGATTAACAGGCTGTTTCATTACTAGCTCCGGCTATCGGCAGATGAGCGTCTGTACAGAGGCGGTAAGAGCGACCACTAGTATACGCTGTGAGCGGCTATCGGGCACTTTAACAGAGCGTCTCATTTGCTGTAGTAACCTGGCTGACATTGATGAATGAGATGTATGTTGGGCGCTCTAACACCAGTATAGCGTTGCAGGGAGCGAAAGGTAGCACCAGCTCATTGTGACCGACTCTCAGCAACTCATAACATATTCAACAAAAAAAAAACACACAGCGTAGGTGCTCTGGATCGGGTCGCTAAAGCATAGAGCGCCAGACGCTGTGTGATTAAAATCTGTTTTTGAACACATATCCACCAGAAACAAAGCGAAAACACATGGAATGACATTGTTGTAACATTGTGACATTAGCACTTTAGTGCCAGACCTGTAATGACAATTCTGCATAAAAATATAAAAAAATATAAAAAGTTTTCAAAAATGACTTTCTAGGCCAGGAGAGGTGACACAATTATTTGAGAGAAAAAAAATAAAAAAACAAATCAACAAAAAACCCAGTTTAAACAGAAGAAAAGGAACATCCATTGAAATGTATGGGAGAGCGACAGACAATACTTGGCGCTCTGGAAGCTAGAGCGCCGGCGCTATACGATGAGCTGCCTATAATGATGAATCATACGCTACATGGCGCTGTTAGAGGTGCTCACCAGATTCGCTTTCATAAATTTGGTTTTGCATAAAGCGCCCAGCGTTCACCAGGTGCTGCCTGTCGCCATGAGGCACTACCTGCCCCTATCCCTTGATGAATAAACCCCTATGTCTTAGAGAAGGGGTGTTGGCGATACAACAGTCTTAGCTTAGTATGTGATCTGCATCTATATTGCTAGGTAAATGCAGTATGTGTAGTTTCTGTTGTACATTCTCTGCTGCATGTTGTGTTTCCTGTATATTGAGGTGACTTCTTTTTCCTGTCTATGTTATCCACCATTTAAGGTGACCTTCTCTTACTGCACTCATGTTCCAGTAAAGCCAGTTCCCGTTATACCACAAATGTCTATCTGGATTTGACTCCATATTCCAGGTTCTCTATCATAAAGGGCTCCATGAGCAAAGGGTAAACATCTTGATTGGGGACAGTGAGAGTAGGTGGCTTGGGGTCCTTGAGGATCTGGACCCAACCCGTCACAAAATTATCAGGGTCTGCCTTAAAGGACAGCTGTAGGCAAAAATGAAAATCCTGCATTTAAAAAGCACCCCTCATGACACATGTGTAAAAATTACATGGTATATTCCTAATTCTGATCTGGCAATAACAATTTGACACATTTACTCCAGTGAATCATCGTAAACCTCAGAAGCGTTCATTGGATTGTTTTTGTCTTTTATGAGTCGTGTTCCAGCCTGAATCACCCACCATCTATTCATCCCACCTTCCCTGATATGGCATCTTATCTCCATCAGCTGCATGTCCTGAAGTGACCTGCAGAATTTCAGAATTACACTTAAAAACAACAACAACCCACCCTGGAGTCTATAAGACTGGCATACTCGTTTCCCCCGGGCCACCCCAATCGGGTGTGCCCTGCTGTGTGAACCCCCAGGTCACCTGAAAACTCACTTCATTCCTGGTCCAATGTCACATGCACGAGCAGTGGCCGCATCCCCGCTATCCCTTTAGCAGGGCTTGTGCCCGTGCCAGGCATTTGTGAATGGGTAGCGGGGGATGCGGCCGCCAGTACGCTCAGATCCGCTCACACTAGACAAGCTCCTGGATAATAATCATCATTCTAATCTACTCATCCCCCTGACGACACCCACCTCAGAAAGTAAAACTTTCAGGAATGATCACAGGACTCATTAGCAGAGGGGGACCCAGTAGCCTCACACATTCCTGGCGCTTCAATATCCATCCACCCAACAAAGGGAGGCCTGTCCAAGGGAACTATCCCAGGAACATGATCTATGCACATTGACGATGACCCCTAGTAAAGCAAGGCCACTGCAGTACGGGGCGAGGGCCAGAGATCTAACAGCTGCTCCTTTGGGGATGCCAGGCAGACGCACACTCTCATATTTGCCACTAGTGCTCGCGAACAACAGAATTCCAATCTTGGCTGACATTCTTCCTAAGGGTGGCTTCCTTTAGTACCTGTCCTTCTCTTCACTTTAGCTTCTCAGGGGACTGAAGTGCTTGGTAGCCACACTGGCCGTCTCTCACAGGGTATGGGCTATGGCCAAGAATAAAGCGTGTTTCTCGATTTCTCCCTTTTTCCCTTTCCCTCCAAAGGCCTCCCAACAAATCCCAGCAGTTCTGTCCTCTGACTCATCCTAAAGTAAAATCCTAACCCAGGATTCTAAAGCCTGAATTGAATTCTATCCTCCCATTAGTGGTCATACACTGCCATCTAGTGGAATAGCAAATTTACTTCCAATTCAATGGACAAATGACAATATATACCTTACCTACTTCTAGTATAGTGATCTGCACACCATCCTGTACGATAATCCCACTGTTTTAAGCAACCCTAGCAATGTGTGTTAGCTTGATGTGGTATGGTTTTAAATAGCTGTACAGCTGAAAGTCTTTTCTGAAGAGCTGAGTTCTCTGTGATTCTGGGACACACACACACATCTGGGCATCCAGATGGGATCAACATAACCCAAGAAAGTGAAATGGTTGGGTTGTGTTCCTCTTTAACCAGAGAGAAATCCCAAAACAGGATGCCCCAGGGATGGGTGTGTAATTGGACCTAAAGTCTTTTTTACGGTGTGTCCGCTTTAAATATTATAAAATTGCGTCAAAGTTATTTCTTTTTATGAGAATTATGAGAAGTGTGAAAAGAACGAATGTAGTACGTGCTCCGAGAATGATGGATTCTACCCACAAGTTCTAATACATCTAATTATGTAGCTGGCACACACAACGCATTTCATTGCAATTTTAGTTGTAAGAAAGGAACCTCCTGCTGCTCCTCTTCTGACAGGTCCACTTTAAGTCACATTTAATGAGCAGCACTCGGCACTAATACAAGTCTCAGCGCTGAAAGGCTCTAATTACCTCTCCATATAAATACATTTCTTTATGATACTCAGCCAAAGTTACATGGTAATTTTCTGCAAAAAAGAGACAAATGTCCATCAAGGGCAACCCCTATATTTTGGTCCAAGAAAAGGCAAAACAAAAACCTTTCAGACAAGGGTAGCCAATGTCTGAGATAGGGGATAGGCCCTTATTTATGAAGGAATAGCGACAGGTAGCGACTGGTGAGCGGCCGGTAATGACGGGCCCCGCCACGAGAACGCCGGCTCCCCACCACAATCACACATTTATCAAGCCAATCCTGCTTAGCGACTGAGATAGCGCCATATAGCCACTCATTCATCATTATTCCAGCCTCAGCCCACAGCGCCAGCGTCCAACCTTGAACAGCGACGGGTATGACCTCTCGCTACCTGGCGCTCTCCAATGCATTTCAATGGAACAATCTTTAAATATTAATAATTCATTGTTATTAATGTGTTTTTTTTTTTTTTAAATGTGAAAAATTCTGTGACCACTTCTGCCATTTTAGATAATTTTTTTAAGGGAAAAAAAAATTGTACAGAATTGATATTACAGGTCTGATATTAATGTATTCATATTACTAAATTATTTAAAATACTTTTTTTTTTTTTTTGGTTTCCAAAAATATGGTGGTTTGGGGGTTATAAAACTACTTTTAACACATCGCCTCCAGCGCTCTGGGGTTTAAACATGCATTTCACAGCGCTTGAATTTTCTGAGCGTGATTTTTTGATGAATATGGTGGAAGCCGGTCGCTCTGACCAGTCGCTATCATGCGCACCCATACATCGCGGAACCTGTCAATTAGCGACTCGTAACGTTGTATTCAACATTACGCCACACCGACTGAGTCGCTGTCAACAACCGAACAACGGGCAAGCACAGCGACTACTAGCGGGCGCAGTGAAAACACCGCTACAGTCGCTCAACTGTCGCTACATGTCGCTATTAATAAATCAGCCTCTATTTCTTCCTTGTTTCTTCTGTTGCTCCTATTACTTCCCTGCATGGGACAGTCTGAACCATCCTTACAATAAAGGATTTATGCCTGTATATGAAAAAATGATGGATACCCTTTGTTTTGCATCAATTTGTATTAATGTGTACTTGTGTACCTGTATTAACACTAATAAGAGGTTGTATTTCATGATCTACTTTAGTTGTACCAAACCCCCCCACCCTGAGGAAACTATGGGGTTTATTCATCAAGGGATAGCGGTAGGTAGTGCCTCTTAGCGACAGCTAGCGAACGGTGAACGCCGGGCACTGTACGCAATACCACATTTATCAAAGCAATTTCGGTGAGTGACTCTAACAGCGTCATGTAGCGTCCGATTCATCATCACAGACGGCTCAGCGCGTACCGCCGGCACTCTGGCTTCCAGGCTTCTCTGACCTGGTATTACCTGTCTCTACCTCTCGCTCTCCCATACATTTCAATGGACGTTACTTTTCTTCTCTTTAAACAGGGTTTTATTTTACTTTTTTTCAATTTGTTTTTTTTATCAAATCATTGTGTGACCTCTCTCTAATAAAAGTCATTTTTGAAAACTTTTTTGATTTTTTAATATTTTTATGCAGAATTGCCATTACAGGTCTGGCATTAAAGTGTTAATGTCACAATGGAATAACAATGTAATTTTAGCTTTGTTACTAGTGGATACATGTTTAAAAACAGACTTTAATCACACAGCTTCTGGCGCTCTGGGCTACAGCAACCCAAATTTTGAGCGCCGGCGCTGTGTGAGGCTGTTTTTTTATTGAATATGGTTTTAGTCGCTCACACTGACCAGTCGCTACCGTTCGCTCCCATATAGCACTGTACTGGTGTTATAGCGACTCACACATCAAATTCATCAATGCTGGACAACGACTGAGGCGCTCGGTAACAGCGAACGATAGCTGATCACAGCGTCTATTAGCGGTCGCTCTAAGCGCCTCGCTACAGACGCTCATCTGCCGGTACCTGCCGCTAGTAAAGAATCAGCCTGCCCGTCTAAGAAGGGTGAAACCGGTTGGGGAAATAAGAGACATATCGAGAGTATTCTGTTATGCTAATCCATAATTCTGTATGGTAATACCGGAACTACATGATGTGAGGTGTAACAATAAACAGTTTAAACTGTTAAAAGGAAATAGAGAATAAAATATATCAACTTTTTTTAGCAAGTGATGTATTAATTGAAGCTATGGGAGCACAGTATGTCGAGATGCTTTACTCAAGCAGTGATTTAATATATGAAGAAGTAGTGCCCTGGCTCCTGTCATATCAGGTTTTTTTTTTTGGCGTATGCCTCCTAAAAACAGTGTATAGGGCATTCACAATGCCAGCAATGGTTTTCAATAAAGGAGCCCTCCCTGTCCTTCTGATGGAATGGCCTCCGCTCCATATATAGACCATGCCCCATCTTTTGGACCATCCTAGAGTAGGATGGGTAAAAAGTTAGCAATTATTAGGAAGGTTTAACACCCTCTTAGAGTTTCTTAATAATAATCACTGGAAGAGACCATGAGTAGTGTATAGACTTTAATTAATTGTAGTTAAATAGATGTTGTTACTTGAGAAAAAGGTACAATAATTACATAACATGCAATATTAGTACATACAGCGCGCTAAACAATATTAACAAAAATTTCAAGTCCACATTCAGGTGCTCCACGTGTGTTGGTCCTTCTTCCCAAAAGGACTGAGTGTAGAAAATCAATTTTATAAAACACAGAGCGACCTCCAAGACTGAGTCTCAGTCTATGGGAGTTGCTGTAAATATCATTTCAGCAGGTTCGTTTACCGCTGCCTTTGTTTATCATTACAGTTTTGACAGGTTAATTCCTGGTTTCTGAAATTCATTATCCCCGGGATTTTACTATTTACATCATGTGACCCAGTAATTAGGGTCACATGATTCCTTCCCCACTGGATTGTGGGATTGTTTGATTCACTATTTATCTCTCCGCCTTCCGCCCGCCACCAGCCTAGTTAAAGTTTCCTTTGGCAACGAAACGCGTCGGCGGTGGCGGAACTTTTTGCAACATTGGTACCTACCTATTTGTCCGTGGCTGACGCGACCCTTCTGCTGGCATAGCTGCTTCATTCCAGGGCCGGTGAGACGAGCGTTGCCATAACTTTGATTGGATGCTGTTTTTAATGTTTGTGAGTGTTAATTTTAAAACCTTTTATTAAATCGTTCTGGGTTTTAATGGAATTACACTAGATTCTGTTTTATTATTGTTTCTCGGTGACTGGTTGAATTGATTTACCCTTGAATGCTGGTGAGCAATACATCTGAGAATAGGACCTATCAACTACCCATATGTGGACGTTTTTGAAGGCTTCAGTTACTTTTACTAGTCGGTAAGGGGTTTCACTATCGGTGGTGCATTCTGTTTGGATTTTTCATCATGTGGAGGTGCATGTGTTGTGGGATAGAAATTATCTTCTGCACTCATTTTGGAGGTCGCTCTGTGTTTTATAAAATAGATGTTGTTACTTGTTTAGGCAGCTTGATGGCAGTATAGAATAAGGAATGAACCAGGACTGTAAATGAAACGATAATAATAATCTAGCAAGAAACTTACCTGATGCTTGTACCATGTGCTTCTCCTGCAGTGCAGGGTAGAGGCTGTAGCAGGGTCCCAACGTTTTCTCTCCTTTCAGTTTTATTCCTCCAGGACCATGCAAAAAGCGGTCTAACAACCTCTCTGTCCCTTAGTGCTCTCAGCATAAGCGGGCATGGAAAGACACAGTGGTCCAGCTGCTATCTCTGATCACAGCAGAGCATGCTCATCACTCATAAAGCTGCGTCATGACGCCCTTCCCGGCACAACCACAATCCAGAAATTGAAGCAAAGAAATCAGTTTTACCTAAAATACATATGGTATTAACATACAAAAAGAGATTTCCAGGTGCTTCGAATTGGCTTTTTTATACTGAATACTTATACTCACAGGGGATAAGGTGGAAGCAAGCTAGTGTGTGTCTGCACAGAGATTTTAATAAGTTGTAGGTAAATAGATGTATTTGCTTGTTTAGACCACTTGATGGCAGTATAGGATAGGAAATGGACAAAGATGGTAGAAATTAATTAGTTGTAATTAAGTTCTTTAAGTCTTTCCTGATAAGTTTTACGTTTAAGTCCTTCCAGCATTTTTGTTGCCCACCTTTGGACCTGTTCTATTTGAATAATGTATTTTTGCAGGTAAGGTACATTGATACGTAGTTACATTCATTCCCTCCAGCAGCTGGTGAAACTGTGTGTGTAACATGACAGACATGCTGATCCCTTTTCTGAGGTAAATACCTCTCAGCTTTCTTGTTTTGGATTTTGGTCTGCTTTAAGCCTTCTCAAACAGCATACACCACTGATCGTCAAAAGGAGGCTTTAGGCGAGCAAATTACTTAACTTTATTTTTTTGACTGGAGGCTTACGACCGATGGCTTTGTTTACTGGATTTCTCTTGCTTGCTGCTGCCCGCTGACCATTGGCCATTGGACTTTGACCATTCTGTTTTCTCCACTCCTTGACCTCAGCTATGTCTGACGACGTGTCGATCTCTGAGTACCACTGTATTATGCCATTCAAAAAGATGCAAAATAATGAACCTGTTTACTATGGCCCGCGACCAGTTTCCAAATCACTTAAAGCACACCTTGACCCTGAATAAGAGAATACCTTAAATGTTTCCCAAACCCTGTGTATACAGATTGCTCACATTAAAAATCATCCTACCTGCATCTACTGTATGTTATGAGCCTTTAAACATCCAAGATGGCAGCTCACGGTGCATCAGGCAGCCTGGAAACAGGAAGTGTCTGACTGTGTCCCTCTGAATTCTGGGATTGCTGTCCTTTCCCTGACCCCAGCTCTTCTCTGTCGGTGCAAAGCACAGCTATAACCCACCCCCTGCACTTTATCCCGCTCTCCTCTCCTCAGTATTTCATGCTTCTGAGGCAAGATGGCGCCCGTATCCTAGAGTCCTGAACAGTGTTGCAGCCCGGTGGGGGGAAAGAATAATAAGTAAGCGACTAAAAACGTAAAATATATTAATTTTAGATGCTGGGGAATAGTTTTTTAAGGGTTTGTGTTTTTCATTAAATCATGCTGAAGGTTTGGTTTAAGTGGCTCGAGCTCTTCAAAAGGTTGAGCACCCCTGATCTAAAAAGTGTTAGAGAGGACCAAAACCCATGCCCCATAGGCCCTGAAATCTATAAGATTTCAGGTCCGCTGGATTCCCTCCCCCAGGGCATCTCACCTTCTTCCCTAGTCCAACGGCGCATGTGCGAGCTGCGGCCACATCCCCGCTATCCTTCTAGCAGGGCACATGCCCTTGCCAGGCATTTGTGAATGGCCGGTGCGGGCACTCTCACTGTTAGAGGGTAGCGGGGGATGTGGCCGACAGTGCGCTCAGATCCGCTCGCATTAGACAAGCTCCTGGACGCAGGGGCTTGAGCGTATCTGAGAGCGCTGATTGGACGAGTGGCCGGGCATGTGTTGTAGGACCGGGAAAAGGTGAGTTTGTTCGGGCGACCTGGGGGTTTCACACACGATCGGGGTGCCCAGGGGGCAAGGACGAGGACCCAGGCTAGTATAAAATCCTGGGTTTTGATCCACTTTAATACAGAAAAAGAATCAATTACATCTCCCCCTCTATTACTAATGAATCCCAGTTACTGTATCTGCAGCAGAAGAAAGAACTTGCTGGTCAATTCGGAAAGTGATATCCTGAAGTACCGACATTGGTGGTGGTTGTGGGCAAGCCGCAAAGTGATGTGCAAAATAGCTGCCGGGGTCATTCAAAAATCATTGGCGTGTGCCGCAAACTAGCGCTGGCAGGGTGCCATTCCGACATTGATAAATGGCCGCCGCTGATGTGTATCATGCTAGATCCCAGAAATGCAGCACAATAACTATGTGACAGGACGAGAGTCACGTCATAGTGCCGGGGGAAGAATGGAAAGAACCACACTGTTCCTGATTTGGAAGTTCTGGGTGTTTTATTCTTTCTAAAAATCCATTAGAAACCGTGCTTAGTCTGGCGCCTCTGTTCCATGCTTTGCTGTGTCTCAGTTCTGTACCACCTGTATTGTCTCCAGTTTGCATGTGATCTTTCCTCATAGAGTGGGGGGGGGGGGGGGCATTAATCAGGCATAAGCAAAGGGGCGGCTGCAGGCATTAGGCTTTCATTCCTCTCTCACCCTTCATTTATAAATATTAATAAATACTCACAGAGGTAGCGGCATTGAGAATAATTTAACTTGCGCTGGGAGTTTTAAAACTTGAGTTGCTGTCTCACAGTGTAAAGCTGTACAGTGTACAAGCATGATGAGTCACCATGCTCTTACACTGTAAAAAGCCAACCAGCTGCCTGCCGTGTTACATTGTAAACAGGCTTTTGGATGCTCTACATTGTAACAGTGGCCCCGTGCCTTGAACAGTATGGGTCAGGCTATTTATTTTCTTAAACTGGACATTCAGCATAATTTAATGAAAAGTCCAAACCTTTAAAAAACTATTCCCCAGCATCTAAAACTAATATATTTTACCTTATACCTTATATCCCTGCGCTGGGCTTCAACTCTGTTCAGGACTCTAGTATACGAGTGCCGCCATCTTGCCTCAGAATCATCACATACTGAGGAGGGGAGGAGGTGAAAAGCACAGGGGGTGGGTTATAGCTGTGCTTTGCACAGACAGGCCGAGCAGAGCTGGGGTCAGGGAAAGGACAGCAATCCCAGAATGCAGAGCGGCATAGTCAGAAGACACTTCCTGTTTGCAGGCAGCCTGAGACTCTATAACTGTCCTTGTCCTCAGTGTTGTAATGTTGGTGTTTCAATAAAAGCATGTTATAGATTTTTACAAACTTACTGAGTGCGTCTTATTGTTAGGGCTTTTTCTTTTTGGGTCTGTACTGGCAGCCCAACTATCTCTGTCTTGTTTCATATATCAACCACAAACGTGCTATTACAATGTAGACAGCTTATAGCTGACTCACAGCTTTCTGCAAAGTGTCAACTCTCCTTTTCAGTGCATTGATGGAGAGATCAATGCAAAGAATGCTGCACCTTTACCATGCCCACCATGACAGGCAGGCACCAGGCAGCACTGCAACAAGATCTCCATACAGAACCCGTTTAAACCATACCAACACCCACGATCCACCCATTTTTACTTTTTTTTGTTAAAGAGGAATAATACACACGATTTTCACTTTTCGGGCTGTTGATACACTCTTGATACAGTGGGGGCATCCTGAATTGACATGCCCTTCTGTGTGTATGCCCCTAGGTCACTCACTTTTCGGTCACTCCCACAACGCAGATTCAAAGGAGATTAGCTAAGTGGCCCATTCAACCAATCAGCGTGCTCGCTTTCACTCAGCTTCCTCAAGCGCCACTGACGGTTAAGCCGCCTGGACGGCTTAGCAGCGGAGCGGCACTAAAGGGAGCCAAGTGCCCCGTCACACCGCCCATTCAGAAAGGCTGGACATGGGTGTACGCACGTATTTTGACTATCCTGGGTTTTGGTCCTTGCCCCCGGGAGCACCCCAATCGGAGGTGCCCCACTGTGTGAAACCCCCCAGGTTGCCTGAACGAACTCACCTCTTCCCGGTCCTATGGCGCATGCACGGCCGCTCGTCCAATCACCACGCTCGGATTTGCTCAAGCCCCTTCGTTCAGTAGCTCTAATGCGAGCGGATCCGAGCGCGCTGGTCCCGCATCCCCCGCTACCCTCTAACAGGGAGCGTTCCCCACGCCGGACATTCACAAATGCCTGGCACAGACATTCACGCCCTGCTAAAGGGATAGCGGGGATGCAGCCGCTGCTCGCGCATGCGCCGCTGGACCTGGGATGAAGGTGAGCTTTTGTGCGACCTGGGGGGTTTCACACAGCGGGGCACCCCCGATTGGGGTGCATCAGGGGGAGCCACTATGCCTGCCCTGGAGTCTCATATGGTGGGTTTTGGTCCTTTTTAAAGGGTAAGTTTACTTTCCATTTTGTGTGACAAAATAATGTCCTAAAGGTGCTGAGCTGACGTAGCACTTTGTAATTTTTTCTAATGTTAGCTAATGTGTTTTGTTGTTATTGAAGCAGTTTTCGCTATCTGCAATCTGTTGCTATTGGTAACTTACACAGTGCAAATTGGGAGGTGAGCAATATAGATGAAGCTGGGACCTCGAGTGACTCCCATACCAGTTTAAATAGCAAGAGGGACTGGCATTTTCCAAGACCGCTCCATTACCTGCATACCCAACGGCCAGGGGATGCAGAAGAGCCCAGTGCCGCGTGGGCTAAGTGGGCTGGTAGCCTTTCAGGCTGCTCGGCCTCCAGTCCCTGGGATACCAGCCCACATAGCTGGTACTTGGGCTGTTTTTTTTTCTGGAGAGGGGAAACCTAAGATGTTTTTTTTTTTTAATGTAAGAGTTTAACCCTTCATAATTATTGCAAGTTAACTGCAAGGTGCAGTTAGTCGTATTTTAATTTATATTCTCATAAACACTCATTTCAGTTTAGAGGCGGGAAAGGGTGTCTACCGATAAATATGTGGTAACGTTGGAATCGGGGGGAATGGGGCTTGTACAAGCTATATGATTTTCTTGAAAAAATTACATTTGCTTTTAATAAATAAATAAAAAAAATTATAAGAAAATGTATAGATAAAAACCTTATACAATAAAACACAGCGCTATCATTTCTAAAAGATCCTTAAGGAATGTACATTTAATATTCCCAGCGCTTTTGCGGTCACAAAAACAGTACATATAATGTCTGATATTCCACAGACAACAACACTCCGCGGGGATTCTTATTACGCCCAAAGTTCAATCTTTTCGAAAAGATTGAACTTTGGGCGAAATAAAAAAATTACATTTCATTTTAAAAAGCTGAAATTCTGCTGATTTTTTTTTTTTTAAATGTGAGAGAAAAAAAATACTCATGGTGCTGAATCAGCACTATTGTCATCTCTCATTGGACAAAAGACCAAATACGCGTTGTTGGAGCAGGGAAAGGTGAGTGTTTTTGAGCGCCCCGGGGGTGTCACACAGCGGGGCATCCCGATTTGAGGGCCAGTTCTGAACACAACAAATATATAAAGGTAATATGTTTAAACTGGACCTTCACCATGAATAAGAGCCTATCTTATATGTTTCCCACACCCTGTACATACAGATTGCTCACATTACAAATCATCCTACCTCCATCTACTGCATTTTCTGAGATTCAAGATGGCGGCCCATGGAGTTTCATGCTGTCCTTTTCCTGACCCCAGTTCTGATCTGTCTGTGCAAAGCACAGCTATAACCCCACCCCCTGTACTTTTAACCCCTCTCCTTAGTTTGTGCTGCTTTTGAGGCAAGATTGCGGTACCTGTATCCTATAGTCCTGAACAGAGTTGCAGCCCAGCAGTGGAAAGAATAAAAAGTATGTGACTAAAAACTTAATATATAATATATATATATATATATATATATATATATATATAATTATTATTGTTTATTTATATAGCGCCATCATCTTCCGTAGCACTTTACAAAGTAGTCATTACAGACAGGGTAGAAACATACGGTACATATATTATTTCAAATGCAGTTTTACAGAGTTGACAATGGATATTCTGAGTACATGATACAATAGGGAGAGAGCCCTGCCCTTGCGAGCTTACAGTCTAAAGGATGAGGAGTGAAGACGAGGGGAAAGGATCACAAACAGTCAGTATTGAGCTTTGTGCCCTTTAGAAGATTGGTTAGGCCAGATGATATGCTTGTCTGAATAAGTGAGTTTTAAGAGCGACTTTGAAGGTTTTGAGGGTTGTGGAGTGGCGGATTGGGTGGGGAGGGCATTCCAGAAGATTGGAGTTGCACGTGAGAAGTCCTGGAGGCGGGCGTGAGAGGAGGTGACCAGGGTGGAGGACAGGAGAAGGTTGGCAGAAGAGCGGAGGCTGCGTCTAGGTTGATATTGTTGGATTAGAGATGAGATGTAGGGAGGGGCCTGTATATATATTGTGAGATGTGTCAGGGATCGCCCTTCTCTGATGTCAAGGGACACGTATTTGTCTTTGTCCAATCAGGCAAACAGCAGAAAGTTCGTTCAATCTGACTCTTGGTCAGCTTTATTGGTAAAGGTTGCAAAAGCAAAATAAAGATAACACAGCAACAAAAGAAAATCCTTGCCTGTCCGGCACTAACTATACAAGTGAAAACCCTCACTACTAGCTGGAGAGCTTCTCTCTGCCAGCTACAAAAAAAACACTTCCAGCAACCTTTACTCACATGAATCTCTCCACAGACCTGGGCTGTGTCCTCAGCCAGAGACAAACTCTGCCCCCTGACTTCCTCCTTTTGTCAGCCTCTCATTCCCCCTAATTAATTACCTGACAGGTGAGAGGCTCAGCTATTACCTCACATAGGAAAGTAACCTGGGAGAAATATACCTGTCCTCTACTATCCGGCCTGCATGAATGTCACATATCCCCCCCCTCTGCTCAGGCCACCGGGAATGAGCATTTGTAACCAGAAGGCAGTGCACACGTGACAGTGCATCTGCATTTCCCTGCAGTCGCCCAGCCCTGTGCTCTACTGTAAAGTTGTAGGCCTGCAGAGCTAGAAACCACCTTGTTACTCTGCTATTTTTCTCTTTATTAAGGTACATCCATTTCAGAGGGGCGTGGTCAGTGACTAGCCGGAACTTTCTTCCCAACAAATAATATTTGAGGGACTCGAGGGCCCATTTAATAGCTAAACATTCCCTTTCTACAATTGCATAATTTATTTCGTGTTTATTCAGCTTCCTGCTTAAATAAAGCACAGGATGTTCTTCTCCATCCCAGATTTGTGACAAGACAGCCCCTATTCCTGTCTCGGAAGCGTCTGTCTGGACCACAAATTCTTTCTTGAAATCTGGTGTGATCAATATTGGCAGGGAACAAAGGGCCAATTTTAAGGTTTGAAACGCTTTTTCAGCCTGAGGGTTCCACCTTATCATCACTGAGTCTTTTCCTTTAGTGAGATCAGTCAGGGGATTTGCTATGGAAGCAAAATTGGGTATAAACCGCCTATAATACCCTGTAATTCCGAGAAATGCCCTCACCTGTTTTTTATTTAACGGTTGAGGCCACTTCTGGATTGCTTCAACTTTATCTACCTGGGGTTTAATTACGCCTCTTCCAATAATATAACCCAAATATTTGGCTTCCTCTAACCCAATACAACACTTTTTGGGGTTAGCTGTCAAACCTGCAGCCTGTAAGCTGTCAATGACTGCCTGCACGTCAGAAAGGTGTGTCTCCCAGTCAGGACTATGTATCACTATGTCGTCAAGATAGGCCGAAGTATATTTCCTATGTGGTTTTAACACTCTATCCATCAACCGTTGGAAGGTTGCAGGAGCCCCATGTAAGCCGAAGGGCATATTTACATAATGAAATAAACCGTCAGGTGTGGAGAATGCTGTCTTTTCTTTGGCAGATTCAGTCAGCGGAATCTGCCAATAACCTTTCGTCAGATCTAGTGCGGTGATGTAGCGAGCTGTACCTAGCCGTTCAATCAGCTCATCCACCCTTGGCATAGGATAGGCATCAAATTTAGACACAGAGTTTAACTTCCTAAAGTCATTACAAAACCTTATAGTACCGTCTGGTTTTGGAATTAACACAATTGGGCTGGACCACTCACTATGGGATTCCTCAATCACTCCCAATTCCAGCATGTCTTTCACTTCTTTAGACACTGCCTCACGCCTAGCCTCAGGGATTCTATAGGGCCTAACATGTACCTTTACCCCAGGTTCGGTCACAACATCGTGTTTTACCAGTGGAGTCCGCCCTGGTTTGTCAGAAAAGACATTTTTGTTATGAATTATCAGTTGTCTAGCCTCTTTCTTTTGTGTGTCAGACAAGGACTCAGCGATAATAACGTTAGGTATTAGAGAACCATCACAGGCTGGCCACGCAACCTTCGCAGCTAGAGTTTGCCTGTCTTTCCAAGGTTTAATCAGATTCACATGGTAAATCTGCTCAGGCTTTCTTTTATCTGGTTGGTGAATTTTATAATTTACCTCACCTACTCTTTCTATAACGGAGTAGGGACCCTGCCATTTGGCCAAGAACTTACTCTCTATAGTAGGAACTAGTACTAACACCCGATCTCCTGGTGCAAATGTACGTACCTTAGAACCCCTATCATAGATTCTTTTTTGCACACCTTGAGCCTGTTCCATGTGGGTTTTTACAATTGGCATCACAGCTGAAATTCTGTCCTGCATTTGTGAAACATGTTCTATTATACTTCTGTAGGGAGTGACCTGCCCTTCCCAGCTTTCCTTTGCCACATCTAACAACCCCCAGGGATGTCTACCATATACCAACTCAAATGGAGAAAACCCGGTGGACGATTGAGGCACCTCCCTTATGGCAAACAACAGATATGGAAGCAACAAATCCCAATTTTTTCCGTCCTTGTCCACCACTTTCTTTAACATCTGCTTTAGAGTCTTGTTAAATCTTTCAACTAAGCCATCGGTCTGAGGGTGATAGATGGACGTGCGTAGTTGATTCACCTTAAACAATTTACAAAGTTGCTTCATCACATTAGACATAAAGGGTGTGCCTTGATCGGTAAGTATTTCTTTTGGGATGCCCACCCTACTAAACACCTGCACTAACTCCTTTGCGATAGTCTTAGATGATGTGTTTCGCAAAGGTATGGCCTCCGGATAACGTGTAGCATAGTCCATTATAACTAAAATATGTTGGTGACCACGCGCTGACTTTATCAGGGGACCAACCAAATCCATCCCAATCCGATCAATCCGATCAAATGGGACCTCAATGATTGGTAAGGGAACTAGAGGGCTGCGGAAACGAGGCCTAGGTGCAGACATCTGACAGTCTGGGCAGGATTCACAATACTCTTTAACATCATGATGTACCCCAGGCCAGAAGAATCTGAGCAAAATTCTCTCTGTAGTTTTCTGGACTCCCAGATGTCCCCCCAATATGTGCCCGTGTGCCAGATCTAAAACTGTTCTCCTGAAGGCTTTGGGAACCACTAGCTGCTGTATGTTATCCTCGCCCTTTTTGTCAACCTGGTACAGTAAATCATTCTCTAGAACCATATATGGGAAAGCAAGCCTAGCCCCGGGCTCCACAGGTACCCCATTGATTATTTTTACATTTTCTCTGGCTCGGGTAAGGGTAGGGTCTTTTAACTGCTCACTTTGAAAATCATCTTTTCTGACCTCTAAGTCAGGTATACACTGCTGAGAAGTCCCCGGAATTTCTGTCTCTGTTAATGGATCTCCTGAATCCCCCGCCATAACAGAAAAGGGAAAAGTTAAAGGCTTTTCTACCCCAACCACATCTTCCATTGGGGAACTATCAAATGGATCAGGGCTTAGGTTGGAGGTTGTGGGCCTATCAGGTGTACCATCTTTAATCACGAGATTGTCTTCCCACAACTTCCAAAAATATGGAAAGTCTCTACCAAGAATGACATCATGCATTAAGGCGGGGACTATCCCCACCTTGTGACATACTGAACCATAAGGAGTTGAAATACAAGCAATGGCAATTTGATATTCACGCGTATCCCCATGCACGCAAGATACCGTGTAAGTGTCTGGATACCTGTTAGCAGTACTTATAAGGTTGGCGTTTACCAGACTTACCACACTCCCTGAGTCTAGTAAAGCCACCACCTTTTTATCCTCTTTTTTCAAAAAGGCCGCGTCACATTGCATAGGTTCAATAGTCAAAGGACAGTTCATTGCAATATGGCCCAACTCATGGCAACAAAAACATCTTATGTTTTCTCTACCTAGCCCAAAGTCTCGCATTTTAGGCCTCCCTGAGCCCACAGTCTCATCTTTTCCATATAAAGTCTTTACATTTTTCCCAGCTCCCATAAACCCCAGAACAGTCTTACCGGGAACTTTGGCTGTCGGGTTGGTTGAGGCCTGGGGCTGGGTGTTACTTAAGAGCTCTTCTGCTGTAGAGTACCGTTCAACAAGATCCACAAGCTGATCTGCAGATTTTGGGTCTCCGTGGCTCACCCACTTCCTTAACGCTGGAGGTAGTGCCCTTAGATATCGATCCATAACCACACGTTGAACCACGTCTGGTGCAGATAGAACCTCTGGTTGTAGCCACTTCCTGGTCAGATGGACGAGGTCAAACATTTGGGAACGTGGCGGCTTACCCACGTTATATGTCCACTGGTGTACTCTCTGGGCTCTGACTGCTATGGTTACACCCAAGCGTGCCAGAATCTCTGCCTTGAGTTTGTTAAAGTCCTGGGCCGCAGCCGGTTCAAGATCATAGTAAGCCTTTTGTGCTTCTCCTATGAGGAATGGGGCCACCAAGCCTGCCCAACTTTCTCTCGGCCAGGCCTCCCGTGTAGCTGTTCTCTCAAAGGTTGCAAGGAAGGCCTCCACATCATCTGCCGGCGTCATCTTTTGCAGATATTGGTTTGCACGGATATCTCTCTGCGGAGTCGGCAGCTGCCCGCTTGGCAGATTGGCCACACTTTGCATCAGCTCCTGCAGCGTCTGGCGGTCTTTATTTGCGGCCTCTGCTAGAGCAGTCAACTGCGCTGCCAGCAGGTGATTGGTGTGTTGTTGCTCTCTGAAAGACTCCTGCTGAGCTCTGGTAGCCTCTTGCTGCGCAGCGACCGACTGCACCAAGGCCTTTACCACGTCATCCATTTTGACACTGGGCTGTTGCCCCTAGCAACGTGTTGCCCGCATCCTCCACCACATGTGAGATGTGTCAGGGATCGCCCTTCTCTGATGTCAAGGGACACGTATTTGTCTTTGTCCAATCAGGCAAACAGCAGAAAGTTCGTTCAATCTGACTCTTGGTCAGCTTTATTGGTAAAGGTTGCAAAAGCAAAATAAAGATAACACAGCAACAAAAGAAAATCCTTGCCTGTCCGGCACTAACTATACAAGTGAAAACCCTCACTACTAGCTGGAGAGCCTCTCTCTGCCAGCTACAAAAAAAACACTTCCAGCAACCTTTACTCACATGAATCTCTCCACAGACCTGGGCTGTGTCCTCAGCCAGAGACAAACTCTGCCCCCTGACTTCCTCCTTTTGTCAGCCTCTCATTCCCCCTAATTAATTACCTGACAGGTGAGAGGCTCAGCTATTACCTCACATAGGAAAGTAACCTGGGAGAAATATACCTGTCCTCTACTATCCGGCCTGCATGAATGTCACAATATATATATATATATATATATATATATATATATATATATATATATATATATATATATATATATATATACAGGCCATATATATGTATATATTATATATATATATATATATATATATATATATATATATATATATATATAGTTTTAGATGCTGGGGAACAGTTTTTGAGGGGTTTGGACTATTTATTAAATGATGCTAAAGGTCCAGTTTAAAAAAGAAAATGTAGCTCCGCTGGATCCATATTCTGTTCCATTTAATCCCTCTAAATTTCAGCTCGTGTCTTAGGCTCGCGGATGGTGAGATTTCCTTCGCCATTCAGAAGAAAAGTCACCCATGGAATTGCTGCGTTTCTCGCAGTAAAGTGCTTTACTGCTGTGAAGACATTTTATCTACGTTTAAGGGATTAAAGGCACTTCCCGGAGAATGACACCTCAAAGGAACAGATTTGTTTCAGACCGGGCTCCTCGCAGCTTCAGACGTGAAGAAGAAACATTATGAATTGGGATCCGGAGGAGTTGGTCGCGCGCACCCGTCACTCATAGATAAGGACGGCCAATATTATAAACTTTAGCAAATACATTATCCTTCACCGCAGGAGGCCTGGCGAGATATGCGGGACCTGGAAATAGAATGAGATGCAGTATTAAAGTGGAGCTAGCGCTGAAAAAGAATTTCAGGTCCTTTTTTAAGCGGAACATCGAGAGGTTAAAACCTCCCCCAAACCTCATCAATCTGCTACCCCCTCTGGTCTTACCTTTGGTCAGTATTACTCACTTCACCGGATGATCCTTCTTCTGGGTCCCTTGGATTCCGGGTGAAGTTGCAACAGGCAGCACCATCTTGCATCCCATCAGGCACTGCGCACAGCCCCCGACCTCGCACCTGCGCAGTGCCCAAGAATGGGATGCAATGGAGCCGCCCGAAATCCGATACTTTGCTGAGCTCCGAGATTGCTATGGGACATTGACGAGCATGGCTAAGGCTGTGCTTGTCAGATAGGAATGGCTAAGCGGATGGCGGGGTGAGGATCAGACCCTGAAGCAGCTGGATGACGCCGCAGCAGCCAGCGACGGCATCCAAAAGGTAAGTAGGGGCCGATGGGGGGGAACGCTCCCTTTTTATTTTAAGTCTGATGTTCCTCTTTAAAGTGGACCAAAACTGAACGCGATCGTCCCAGGAATCGATATATTCCCTCCCCCCGGGAATCCAAAATCGGGATGCACCGCTGTGTGAAACCCCCCAGGTCACCCTGTTTACTTACCTTTGTTCCCGGTCCAACGGCGCATGCATGAGCTGTGGCCACATCCCCGCTATCCTTCTAGCAGGGCGCATGCCTGCGACATCCATTTGTGAATGGCAGACACGGGCACGCTCCCTGTTAGAGAGAAGAGGGGGATGCGGCCGCCAGCGCACTCGGAGCAGCTGGCCTTAGACGCCGTCTTAGATGGCGTGACATCATTGGCTTCGAGCGCGTTGACTGGACGCCGTAGGACCACGAAGAGGTGAGTTAGATTGGGTGATCTGGGGGGCATGCCCTGAGGCATTCAAGTTAATGATAGTTAAGAAGCTAAAACCGTGCATGAAGCTCTGTATCATGGAGACTGGAAACAGATACAGTGAAGCATGTCTCCTACAGGGGGAGGTGCAGCTGCCACATGTGTGTGTGCAGCTGTTTCCTGTATCCATTGGATGGATCCCAGCCTGTGAAGAGGTGCATTTCTCTCTAATGCATAGATCTCTGATGGTGAGGGGTTGGTTTAGGTTTGTTTAATGTGCGGTAAACAAATAGGGTCTGCAGAGACCCCATAAATAACTAACCTACCCAGGGCTGGATTAAGTGTGGTGGAGGCCCCTGGGCACAAAATCAGGTGGAGGCCCCAGATACAGTATTTTTTTCCTTTAAAATAATAGTCCATCCAAGTAACTGATTGGTGGTTGTCTGGCATCCGCCTACTTACTGGAACATCAGATCGAGTCCCTTGTGCCACCCTTGTGCTGCTCGGGAACTCCTGCTTTGCCATTCTGGGTGGGGGGTAGTGTAGTCGCCCGGCTGGTCCAGCAGAAAACAGTTCCCTGCATTGAGCTGCCAGCGGCTGGGCTTGGTGGCTTATGTGCAGTGACAGCTCTGCACCCATCACGGTAGCGTTGCTGGTGGCGGCTTTGCTGCTCTAAACTCTGTGTCCTGCCCTGTGGTGGCCTTAGCTGCCCAGCCTCGGGGGGGCCCCCACTGCCGCCGATAGCTTTGTTGCTGGCCCCACGGCCTGTCAGATCAAAGACTGAAAAGCCTCCTGGAGCAGATCATGACCGAAAGTTTGGTGGAGGCCCCCTTTGCAGGGCAAGTGGTGGAGGCCCCTTGCGCCCCCCTCATAATCCGGCCCCTGCCACTTACAAGCTGGGCAAATAAGTTATACTAATCTGTAATAGCAGGAGCTTTGCGGCAATGGCTGCACACATGTGGAAACATTCAGTAGGGGCCAGGAAACAATAAAGCAGCTGCATCTGCTTTGATAGGAGACATCAGAGCCACCATCAGGGCAGGAGTAACCAGATCTGGAAAGCCCCCAGTTGGCCATATACTCACCTCAATCTGTTAATTCTGCCGCACATGCGCGGCCTAATCCATTGCTACCAACTTTTCAGGGTGGGAAAAGGGACAACTGTTAAAGGAGCACTAGCGTGAAAAAATGGCCCAATGATAAAATTCCATATAAATATGCTGGGTGGCTGGAGGAGGGGTCACTTATACACCCGGCATCAAGAAATATCCAGCCAGGCTCATTTTTTATTCTTTTAATGGAAGGAAGAGGACATTAGCCTCGATTCAGAGACACATTCGTCCGGACTTCCGTAGCTGTCTGTGAAAGTTTTGGTGGGTCATTTTTTTGCTTTTTTTCGTCCATTTTCTACTCGCACGAACGTTCGGGAATGCGCTTCCGATGATCGGAAGCAAATCGGAACATTTCCGTTAGTTCGGATCATTTTCCAAACAAAATCGGAAATTTTCAGTTCGTTCAGAAAACTTCCGTTGCTGGGATGGTTTCTGTCTGATTCAGAGAGCTGATTTCCAACGGATCACCACCCTATAAATCCGTTTCATTTCCAATCCACTTACGGGACCTTTGAGGGCTTGGATTGCTTTTGTTGAACATGGTTTTGCGGCTATGTGGAGGAGTCTGCGCGCCTTTAGCACCAAGGCATTGCATGTATCAGCATGGCCGAGGCCATAAATTGTATAGCAATGCATATCTGAATCAATACATTTCATGTATGCCTTATAGATGCATTTTAATGCTGACCTTAATTAGTCCTTAGCATGTAAACATTTATTTTCCCACACATCCATATAATTGCTATATTTTTTTAGCCTTATGTCCTTTGTGAATTATATTTGGATTGTTGAACTTGAATCTTAATTTGTTGTAGGAGTTCTTGTTTTAGTTGGTTACCTTTGCTTTGTGTAATTATTTTATATTTGGTTGCAGGAACTGCAAAATGTGCCGCTCGCCCTTGCTCCTGATGCCCGTTCTTTGCCTGCAGAATGCGGGCCAGGGGTTCTCTAATCGGGCACTATGCAAAACCCGGCCCGTGGTGGCGAGGGCCCTCTGGCTTTTGAAGTCCAGATTTACATGTTTGGACCATACGGGGGGGGTGGGGGGGTGGGGGCACTGGCAGTATGACCCCAACAAGGTTATACCAATATTTTAATTTACGTTTTTTAACAGGGACCACACGTGCCAGAGTGGCACAACTGAGTGTCAGGGTCCTTCAGTTAGTGGGCGAGATGCAGGAGCTGCTCAGCTTGTTGGGGACCACAGATGAAGAATAATGTTCAGTGGCCTGCCATTGCTATGTATTTTGTTTTTTATAGTTGTTAAAATGTGAAATTTTCAAATTTTTTTACAATTTTATATTTTATGATGGAATCCAAAAAAAATGTACATTGTCATTTCATTTACAAAATACATTAACACAAAACTAATGGCCCAGAAATATTTAAAGATGAATATTTACATGACCGAGAAGTGATTTGGGTAAGTTTTAGGGGGCTAAAATGGAAGAAGAACCTAACCGAGAAGTGGTTTGGGTGAGCTTTAAGGGTCCAAAAGGGAAGATGGAGGATAGTGCTAAGTGATTTAGCTAAACATTGTAGTAGAAGTGAGGGTGGCAAATATGTAGGCGAGCACTTTAATGAGTTAAGTTTGTAGTGCGCAGGCGCAAGATCGTAAGGATTTCCGTCTGGATGAATATTTATTGAAAAAGGGAAACAGAATCGAACGGGAAACGTAAAGGATTCGTTGGAGGATACGATGGGAAAAGGGCAAAAATGAAAGCCTACGTTGTAACGTGAAAATGAAACGGAAAAATCTGTATGGAAAATGACATCCTCGTAATTCGTAATCTGCCGTACGAACGGACGGAAACTTTACAGAAGGTTTTCAATGCATGCATAGAATCGCTCGTACGCTCATACGAGAGCGGAAACATTTCACAAAAAAAACAGATCGGAACTAAAACGGAAGTTTTTTTTGTCTCTCTGAATCGAAGCTATAGACTACACCTGTCACCCCTGGATTTCATTCCTACCATGAGAGAATAAGCCACAAGCTTGCCAGGAGTTTTATTCATTTTGGGTATATTAGTGACCCTTCCTCTCATTAGCCGACGTCTTTATATGGATTTTTAATATTACACAATTTCGTGATAGTGCTCCTTTAAATGAAACCACGCCCCCTCATTGAGGGATGGATAGGAGATACATTGTAACAGTTACAGCAATATAAACACTTTGAATAGGCAAATGAATCATTTATTGATGCAGATCTGCATGTTACACCTCAAAGAGGGACAAAGGAGAACAACGAGGGACATGGACTCAAAAGAGGGACAGTGCCTCCGAATGAGAGACACTTGGGAGGTATGCTCCTCCAATGAGTATTCATTGCCATGCATATAATGTGCAGCAGCAAATGAACATTGAAGACTTTTCCAGGCTTCACCCGCTGGCTGTGCACATCCGCCCCCAGCTGTTTAGATACACCTGCCATAGGTGTGCGCAGTGGGTGGGGATGTGCAGGGGATGGGGGTGTGCAGTGGATGGGGGTGTGCAGGGGATGGGGGTGCGCAGGGGATGGGGGTGCGCAGTGGGTGGGGATGTGCAGTGGATGGGGGTGCGCAGTGGGTGGGGGTGTGCAGGCGATGGGGGTGTTCAGGGGATGGGGGTGCGCAGGGGATGGGGGTGTGCAGGGGATGGGGGTGTGCAGGGGATGGGGGTGTACAGGGGATGGGGGTGTGCAGGGGATGGGGGTGTGCAGTGGATGGGGGTGTGCAGGGGATGGGGGTGCGCAGGGGATGGGGGTGCGCAGTGGATGGGGGTGTGCAGGCGATGGGGGTGTGCAGGCGATGGGGGTGTTCAGGGGATGGGGGTGCGCAGGGGATGGGGGTGTACAGGGGATGGGGGTGTGCAGGGGATGGGGGTGTGCAGGGGATGGGGGTGTGCAGTGGATGGGGGTGTGCAGGGGATGGGGGTGCGCAGGGGATGGGGGTGCGCAGGGGATGGGGGTGTGCAGGGGATGTGGGTGTGCAGTGGATGGGGGTGTGCAGGGGATGGGGGTGCGCAGGGGATGGGGGTGTGCAGTGGATGGGGGTGCGCAGGGGATGGGGGTGCGCAGGGGATGGGGGTGCGCAGGGGATGTGGGTGTGCAGTGGATGGGGGTGTACAGGGGATGGGGGTGTGCAGGGGATGGGGGTGTGCAGGGGATGGGGGTGTGCAGGGGATGGGGGGTGCGCAGGGGATGGGGGTGCGCAGGGGATGGGGGTGTGCAGTGGATGGGGGTGCGCAGGCGATGGGGGTGTTCAGGGGATGGGGGTGCGCAGGGGATGGGGGTGCGCAGGGGATGGGGGTGTGCAGGCGATGGGGGTGTTCAGGGGATGGGGGTGCGCAGGGGATGGGGGTGCGCAGGGGATGGGGGTGTGCAGGGGATGGGGGTGTGCAGGGGATGGGGGTGTGCAGGGGATGGGGGTGCGCAGGGGATGGGGGTGCGCAGGGGATGGGGGTGTGCAGTGGATGGGGGTGTGCAGTGGATGGGGGTGTGCAGGGGATGGGGGTGCGCAGGGGATGGGGGTGTGCAGGGGATGGGGGTGCGCAGGGGATGGGGGTGTGCAGGGGATGGGGGTGTGCAGGGGATGGGGTGTTCAGGGGATGGGGGTGCGCAGGGGAAGGGGGTGTGCAGGGGATGGGGGTGCGCAGGGGATGGGGGTGCACAGTGGATGGGGGTGCGCAGGGGACACAGACAGACAGACAGACATTCGCACACAGTTTTCGTCCGGGCCTGGAGACTTTTAGACTAGCTGCATAGGGACTTGGTCTACTTTAAAGCGGATCAAAAGTTCCATACCTCCCAAAAGTGTCCCTGACTTGGAGGGAATGTCCCTCTTTTGAGTCCATGTCCCCCTGTCCCTCTTTGTTCTCATTTGTCCCTGTTTGGGGTGTAACATGCAGATCTGCATCAAGAAATGATTCATTTGCCTATTTAAAGTGTTTATATTGTTGTAACTGTTACACCCTATCTCCTATCCATCCCTCAATGAGGGGACGTGGCCTAATTTAACAAATCTCCCTCTTTCCTACACAGAAAAGTTGGTAGTTATGCAAAACCTGGGATTTTTACTATCGCAGGGTTTGGTCCTCACCCCTACTGAGTGAATCCCCAGCTGGCCTTGTTTACTCACCTCAATGTTGATCCCATGGTGCATGCCCGGGCTCTCCTTCAATCAGTGTTCTATGCCGTACATATGAATGAGGGACTTATGTTTGTAGGCAGAGCCCGACGCAATGCGCTGAGATTGACCAATGTCCTTACAGCCAGCTGTGCGCGCCCTCAGCCGCCATTCACAGAGCCCTAGCGTAAGTACACAAATCAGCCAAAGTGATGATGGGGATGCTGCTGCAGCTGTGTGTGCATCAAGGGATCACCAGCAAGGAGAGCCAGAGGATTTCACACAGCAGAGGACAGGGAATCTTCCAGCCCTGGAGTCTGTAAAGTGGACCAAAAGCCATGATTTTGACTATCCTGGGTTTCGGTCCTTGCCCCCACTTGGGGGCGCCCCGCTGTGTGAAACCCCCCAGGTCGCCTGAACAAACTCACCTCGGCCGCTCATCCAATCAGCGCTCTCGGATCCACTTGAGCCCCTTCGTCCAGGAACTTGTCTAATACTTTAGACTGTAAGCCCCTAAGGGTCGGGCTCTCTCTCCTATTATATTGTATTGTATTGAGGATATTCATTGTAAACTCTAATAGTCTACGTACTATCTATCGGTAATAGTCGGGGAGGCTGATTTATAAATAGCGACATGTAGCGACAGTTGAGCGACTGTAGCGGTATTTTCACAGCGCCCGCTAGTAGTCGCTGTGCTTGGCCGCTGTTCGGTTGTTGACAGCGACTCAGTCGGTGTGGCGTAATGTTGAATACAGCGTTACGAGTCGCTATTTGACAGGTTCCGCGATGTATGGGTGCGCATGATAGCGACTGGTCAGAGCGACCGGCTTCCACCATATTCATCAAAATATCACGCTCAAAAAAGTCAAGCGCTGTGAAATGCATGTTTTTTAAGTAGTTTTTTAACCCCCAAACCACCATATTTTTGGAAACCAAAAAAAAGTTTTTAAAATAATTTAGTAATATGAATACATTAGTATCAGACCTGTAATATCAATTCTGTACAATTTTTTTTTTTTTCCCTTAAAAAAATTATCTAAAATTGCAGAAGTGGTCACAGAATTTTTCACATTTAAAAAAAAAAACAAAAAAAAAAAACGTTAATAACAATTAATTATTAATATTTAAAGATTGTTCCATTGAAATGCATTGGAGAGCGCCAGGTAGAGAGAGGTCATACCTGTCGCTGTTCAAGGTCGGACGCTGGTGCTGTGGGCTGAGGCTGGAATAATGATGAATGAGTCGCTATATGGCGCTATCTCAGTCGCTAAGCAGGATTGGTTTGATAAATGTGTGATTGTGGTGGGGAGCCGGCGTTCTCGTGGCGGGGCCGTCATTACCGGCCGCTCACCAGTCGCTACCTGTCGCTATTCCTTCATAAATAAGGGCCTAATAGTCTATGTACTGTATGTTTCTACCCTGTCTGTAATGCGATTGAGGGTCTATACTTGCCCATGGTGGTTTTTTTACTTAAATCTCTTACGGGCATCATATACATATGTTTTGAATAATTGGAGACTCCAGGGGTTAGTGCAGCAGTTTTTTAAATGTCTTGTGTTATATGTTTTTTAGCTTTTTTCTGATGTATCAATAAAGAATTTATTTACATTCTTATGATGTGTTGGTGCTCCTCTTTGGGAGGAAGGTGTGTTTTGTGGCACGTCCACTTCAGTTCTTAGGCTGTCTGTAATTACTACTTTGTACAGCGCTACGGAAGATGATGGCACTATATAAATAAACATTAATAATAATAAAAATTATACGAGTGGATTCAAATGTGCTGGCAGCTTCATCCCCCCCCCCACCCTCTAACAGGAAGTGTGCCCATGCCGGCCTTTTACAAATGCCTGGCGAAGGCACATGCGTTGCTAGTGGGATAGCGGGGATGTGGCCGCGGCTCGCGCATGCACCATTGGACCGGAAAAGAAGGTGAGTTTATGGGCGACCCGGTGGGTTTCACACAGTGGGATGCCCCGGGGGGGGGGGGGGATCAATTGGCCCAGGAATCTATAAGAATAAACCCAATCTCTGTGGGTTTTGGTCCACTTTAGGACTCCAAGGTCAGTTGAGCAGGCTTTGGTCCTCTGAAAGGATCTAGTCACTTTTGACTGAAAGTGGACCAAAACCCAGTTTTTTGACTATCCTGGGTTTTGGTCCTTTTGAAACCCCCCAGGACGCCGAGACCAGCTCACCTCTTCCCGATCCCACGGCGCGTCTAAGATCAGTGGCTCTGACAGCCACTCCCTCCACTTCCCATTCACAAATGCCTGACGCGCACACGCCCTGATAGAGTGATAGAGGGATAGCGGGATGCGGCCGCTGCTTTTAGACACTCCGTGGGACCAGGAAACAAGGTAAGTGAATGGGGCGTCCTGGGGGGTTTCACACAGCGGGGTATCCCGATTCCCAGGCTGCTTGAGATGGGTTTTGGTCCACTTGAAGGTCTGCTTTAGAAAAAAGCGAGTTATTAACATGACATCTGTTACTGTTAGAAAAGGTTTTAACAAGGCATAACTGCACAAGTCTTTTCTTGGCCATGTTTATTGAGGATTCCTGTGGCGTCGGGGCATGAAGCGCTGCGCTCTGCACACGCCTGACCCCGCATAACTGTTCGGTATGTGTGATGACATCTTGGGAGACCTCCATGTGGATGACATCCCTGGAACGGGCACAAGATGCTCCACATCTCCCATTGATCATCATTAGGTAAATGGTGACAGCACAGCTCTCCCTGTGAGCTCACATCTCCACCAATCCTCATGTGCTTCCAATATGCCAAGTCCCTAAGTCTTCCCATATCAAGCTGTCAGCTATGGAAGGTGCAACGCACGGCGGCGGCAGCCCACATCGAGCATACCTTCCAAGTGTCCCTGATTTAGAGTGATTGTCCCTCTTTTGAGTCAATGTCCCCCTGCCCCTCGTTGTTCTCATTTGTCCCTCTTTGAGGTGTAACATGCAGATCTGCATCAATAAATGATTAATTTGCCTATTCAAAGTGTTTCTATTGTTGTAACTGTTACACCCCATCTCCTAATCATCCCCCAATGAGAGGGTGTGACTTAATTTAATAATTGTCCCTCTTTCCCACCCTAAAAAGTTGGGAGATATGCATGGGGTCCCCCTCACAGGTGTTGGTTCGAGCTCAGGAGGACTGGGAATCTATAAGATTCCTGGGCCAATCGATTCCCTCCCCCCGGGGCATCCAAAATCGGGATGTCCCGCTGTATGAACCCCCCCCCCCAGGTCACCCCTTTCACTTACCTTACTCGGTCTTAGATGCTGTCTTAGATGGCGTGACATCAGCGGCTCCGAGCGTGCTGGTTGGACAAGCAGCCGCGCATGTTTGTTAAATTAGACCACGCCCCTCATTGAGGTATGGATAGGAGATTGGATGTAACAGTTAAAACAATATAAACACTTTATGGCAAGTGAATAATTTATTGATACAGATTTGCATAATAAACATTAAAGAAGGACAGAGAAGAACAACGAGGGATGGGGGACATGGGCTCAAAAGAGGGACAGTCCCTCCAGATTGAATTTGACAGTTACAACAATATAAACACTTTGAATGGACAAATGAATCATTTATTGATTCAGATTTGCATAATAAACATTAAAGTGGACCAACACCCAGGATTTTGACTATACTGGGTTTTGGTACACTTCGGGGGGCACCCCGATTGGGGGTGCCCCGCTGTGTGAAACCCCCCAGAAAGCCCCAAAAACTCACCTCACCACGCTCCCACGTGACCGCGCCGTCCAATCCCCGCCGACGGACAAGCGGGAGGCAGCGACGGACAAGCAGAGCGCGTCCGCCGCCGCCGCCTCCCGCACGTCACTCTTACAGGGCGCGCGCCCGCGCCGGCCATTTACAAACGGCCGGCGCGGGCGCCGATAAGGTAAGGTTTTTTCGGGGTTTTGGGGGGGTTTCACCCCGCGGGACATCCCGATCTCGGATGGGTGTTGGTCCACTTTAAAGAAGGGACAGGGGGAAATGGACTCATCAAGTATGTTGGCAGGCAAATCATTTTAAAGTTTGACTGGTCGATCCCTATTTGTTCCCCAGTGTTACATGCTTACCTTCTAACTTTTCAGCGTGGGAAAGAGAGACATTTGTTAAATTAGGCCACGCCCCCTCATTGAGGGATGGATAGTCGATAGGATGTAACAGTTACAACAATATAAACACTTGTGAATCATTTATTGATGCAGATCTGCATAATAAACATCAAAGAAGGACAGAAGAGAGCAACAAGGGACAGGGGGACATGGACACAAAAGTGGGACAGTCGTTCCAAATCACGGCCACTTGAGAGGTATGTTATGGTTTTTACTATGAGCTGTCTTATATGTATCATATGCTGACCGTACCTTCAACGTGCCCGGAATAGGCTTTACCCCAGCACAGGCCGACTAGGTGGCCGCCAGTTTTATCTCCAAGCGCCAGCAGACTTCAGGCACTAAATTGTGTAGAACTCCTCAAACAAGATGGCGAGCTCCCCACATGAAAGAGAATAAACCAAGTTGCTGGTGCACACTTACTAGTTTTGCGTTGGTGCCAGGTCAGCGGTGGCTCCGCTGTGAATCCAATCTGTACAAATGAACAGCACTCCATTATATAATTCCACTAAGTGTATCATAGAAAGACAAATGTGGTGTGAAACATTCATCACAAAGTGTCCAAAGTCCATATTTGATCAAATGGTAAGCAGTGTCCTGAGTTTCGGGGGAGCAGCCCCCTTCATCAGGGACAGACAAACAGACATGTGCCAAGAGGGAGGTCCTTATAAACATTGTAATCAGGAAGTCCCGCCTGACATCATAGTGACGTCAGTGGGAGTTAATAAAGCTCATTAGAAAAAAAAAAAAAAAAAAAAATTTAGAATGAGCATCATGATCAAAATCACAATGCTGAAGAAGTAACACCTTGCCTGCACCCGTAAGGGTCCCTGAACAGCGGGAACCCCTCCACTGCCAACCACCGCTCGCTGCATGAGTGAGCTGCAATGTCCCTGCCTGTCAACGGGCCAGGGAGAGAGAGCAGCCAGGCGGCAAAGTCTGCCCGGCAACCTGTGACGTAACAGCCCCCGTGCTCCCATTGGGCAGCGGCGGCCTCATTCACAGGGTACATTGTGACAGGCGGCGCTGATCACGGCGGTCACAGGCTCCAGTACAGGGCCTGCGGGTACGCCGGACTGTGCCCCAAATGTTGCGGGCGCTCCCTGGAGGCAGTGGGAGCAAAGGCTCATGGGCGCATATACATAAGCAATACATTTAAAAAGTAGAAGGCGAACAGTGTATACCAGGAGGGAAACTAGGTGGGGAGATGAGGGGGGTGCCAGGCAGAAATAACAGGGGGACCGCCATTTAGGACAGGGGGATGCAGGGAAGACATTAGGGGGCAAGGGGGGACCAAAGATCCCGAGGGAAGGAAGAGAGGGATCATAGGAGAGGAGTCCAGGGGAAATGGTGTTCAGATGGCAGGTAAGCACAGGAGAGGAGAGAAGGAGAGCACAGAAGAAGAGAGAAGGAGAGTAACCGGAGGGGGGAAAGGGAGAACGGAGAAGAGTGGGAAAGAGGAAAGGAAAGGGGGAAGAAAAGGGGTGGAATTATATAACGGAGTGCTGGTCATTTGTACAGATTGTCCCCACATGAAAGGAGAGCTCACTTTATTTTAGTAAATAGCCCTCAAAGTACGATCACCCCAGGGCCGGCGAGGTGGGGCAGCTGCCGGGGATCTCTGGCCTCCAGGGGGGCCACTGACAGTGCCGGCCTTTTCTCAGGTCAGGTTCAAAGGGGTTTGGTGCACTTCAAACTAGAGTTTTGGTCCAAATAGCATGATCCTTAGGGGGCATCCAGATTTGGGGACTTTTCTCAGTGATGTGACGTGACTCTTCACCACAAAGGGGCCCACTGAGACCATGCCGCCCAAGGGCCCACATATATCTGGAGCCGGCCCTGGATCTCCCCCTTTGTCTTCAGAGGAAACACATTACATTGAACACGTGTATTTAAATATGCACCAGAGAGATAGAGTAGAATGTTATCTCTAACATAGGTTAGAGATAACATTCTACTGTACAAAGAGGGGGGATCTCTCTCTGGAAAACACACATGGGTGCAGCACCCGATTATCTCTGAGGAATGAGGTGGCGCAGCTTCTGCAGAACATCACTGTAGTGACAGATTAGGCCGATGTGTGCGGCCGAGTAACAGCGTGTTTTGCTCATCGGCCTCCTGCTGTGCTCTGGATTTCTGTCTTCCCAAAAGAAGATGAAAGCCCTGACATTATGGAATTCCAGCACAGGGGGGAAAAGGCCAAATCGGTCAGCACGGCCCGTCAACCAGTGACATCATAAAAGGGCGTGCGGAGTTCTGTGCCAAGTTTACAAGAGGAAAATGTGGTTGATAATGGAGAGAACTAAACAAAACCTTCTGTGATGAGCTACGGAAAATGTCAACATGCCTGTTACGTTATGTGCAGACATTTTCTTTTTTAACTACATGGTCATTAATCTTTCTGTACCACTGATAAGACAAATCCAGAGACATGCTGGGGAGGGGGCGAGAGGCATAATGAAGCTGCGGTGCCAGGCTTTAAAGTGGACCAAAACCCAGGATTCTGACTATCCTGGGTTTTGGTCCTTTCCCCCGGGGCCAGGGCCGTGTTCATGGTGCCCTAGGCACTGTAAGTGATTGTGCCCCCTTTAGTTAGGTCAAATAGAAAGTGTGGCAGAAGGAGAGGGTGCAATGGGTTAGATGCAGAGTATGTATTTGGAGGAGGGAGAGGACACAAGGGGGAAATGCTGTGGTCATGTGACTCCTGTATGTCAGAATGTTCTATCTTTCCGCCATTCTGACATACAGGAGTCACATGACCACAGCAGGGGAGGGGAGATGCTCTGGCCTATGTTCAACCCCTTGCACGCTTCTGGGGGTTGCTCGTTAGGAGGCAATAATGTTTTGGCTAAGGGATTTCTAATGTATTTTCTTTACTAGGGTAGAAGGGCAGTGCCCCCCTTCCAGGTTTCCACCCTAGGCACGAGCCTAGGGTTGCCTAATGGAAAATACAGCCCTGCCCGGGGCACCCTGATCGGGGGTGCCCCGCTGCATGAAACCCCCCAGATCGCCTCTTCCCGGACCTACTGCGCATGAGCAACCGCTCGTCCAATCAGCCGGCTTGGAGCCACTGACGCCACGTCGTCTAAGGCTTTGTCTAAGAGCAGCGGCTCCGAGTGCGCTGATGCCCGTATCCTCCGCTTCCCTCTAACAGGGAGCGTGCCTGCATCGGCCAATCAAAAATGCCTGTCCCGAGCACATGCCCCACTAGGGGGATAGTGGGGATGCGGCCGCGGCTTGCACATGCGCCGTTGGACCGGGTAACAAGGTAAGTGAATGGGGTGACCTGAGGGGTTTCACACAGCGGGACATCCCAATTTTGGATGCCCCGGGGGGGGGGGGGGGGAATCGATCTCCTCGGGTATCTTATAGATTCCCAGGCCGATCGGTGTGGGTTTTAGTCCACTTTAAGGAATGTTATTCCTTATAGTAATATAGTAAATATACTATATATAGTATAGTAAAAGTTATTCCATGTTTATTGTACAGATTTAAAGTGGACCAAAACCCACCGTGATCGGCCTGAGAATCTATAAGATTCCTGGGCCAATCGATCCCCCCCCCCCACTGGAGCATCCAAATTGGGATGCCCCGCTGTGTGAAACCCCCAGGTCACCCCATACACTTACCTTGTTTCCTGATCCAATGGTACATGCGCGAAGCGCGGCCGCATCCCCGCTATAGCTCTAGCAGGGCACGTGCCTGCACCAGGCATTTGTGATTGGACAAGCGGCCACACATGCGCCGTAGGACCAGGAAGAGGTGAGTTGCGCTCTGCGATCTGAGGGGTTTCACACAGCGGGGCACCCCCAATTGCCCCGGGGGAAAGGACCAAAACCAGTCTTATGTGTTTTTTAATCTGTTATGTCAATGTATTTTTGTTAGTAGTAGTTTTTAAATCTGTACAATAAACATGGAATAACTTTTAATATATTGGGTGTGAGCGGCATATTTTCTTTTTGGGGAGCATTGTGGGCTCTTTAGTTTTCTTTTGTTGCAAATACTGTATGATACTCCATCTTCGATACGCCTGGTCGTATGTCTCAAAAATACCGTAATTAAATGCACCTTTTTACAAGCGCATTTCTTGGATGAGGGGGGGGGGGGGGGGGGGGAATTGTCACTGGCCAATAGGAGATCGGTAAACACACTGTGCCACAGGGGGTCTCCATTTAAAAAGAATCCCTTCAATTCTCACCCAAACGCTGGCAGCTGAGCTTGATCCTTCCACTGAAAGGAAGACTCCTGCTGGGAACCTTGTCCTAGAGGCCAGCTTTAAATGAAATCCCACAGACATTCTGACCCCAGCATGGTACCTGGAATTCAGAAGCCTCAGTGCACAAGCAAAAGCAAAACCTGTGTTCAGAACCTGGAGGTTCAGACGCATCCATCCCCGTCATTCTAGCAGTAATAGGGACTGCATTATGGAAGAATCAGGTTAGGAACCACATCTTATAGCAATGTTTGGATTGTCAGGGGAGCAGATTGTTTGGCCAGAGTGAAGACACAGGACAAAGGAAATGCACTAGGCTAACAAGATAACTAATTAGGAAAACAAAGGAAACCCTAAGGTGCTGGTGCACTCACCCAAGGGCCCAGGACAGGGGCCAGCAGCCTCCAGAGGCCAATAGGAGGCCTGCTGCAAGGAGGACAAGGATTGCAAATGGCCAAGTAGTCTCTGGGAGAGGCTGCTTGCCACTAGACTCCAACAGAGGTTCAGGTTCAGATTCAAGTTTGGGTTCAGATTCAGAGCACCAAAAATGCACAGCCACAAACAGATTGCAAACAAAGCAAACAAAATCCTGCTGCACCAGGTGAAGGGGGGAACCACTAAAATAGGCCTCAGACTCCCAGGATTCGAATTTGGGAAGGGGGTCCAGTAGGGGTGTGTCTTATGCATTCCCCAGCTGCCGAAGTGGGTCCCAGGAGAAGGTGACTGCTGCAGTAACGTCAATGGGTATTTAGTATGGACTTTCTGGGTGCTCCTACTTTGGATCCGCCATACTGTTCACATATTAAAAAAGTTAGCTTGAAACTCTGTGAAGATTATGTTATAGATTTTGGGACAAAAAAAAGCTACTGTATTTCTTCAAACCTACCCATTGTTTTGCATTGAAAGCATTGGCACGTGCCTTATTATTTTAATGCTGAATAATAGCAAGCAATGTGAACCTTTGTATTCAATACATAATTCATCACCTGGGTGTCAAAGGTTAACCATTGTAAAACATAAATTTAGTTAAGGGGGTCACTCTGTGCTCTGCAATTAATCAGTCTGGCAGTGTACTGTAATCTAATAAACCAGGCCTGTGCATGTCACTGCTATAAATACAGTAAGAAACATGAACAGATATGTGTAACCATCACCAACAGCATAAAATGTTACAAAAAGAAAGCCCAACTTTAGCCAGAAGATTCTATAATAGAGTGGCTAGTGTGGTTAGTGCAGCTTTGTGTTTCTTGTCTTTTAAATACTTTTGAAAGTTTAGCCTGCCTGTCTGCAATGCGTTCTCTAAACATGAAAGGTTTCCTTAAACCGGACCTTCAGCGTGATTTAATGAAAAGCCCAAACTCTTAAAAAACGATTCCCCAGCATCTAAAATTAATATATTTTACGTTTTTAGTCACTAACTTATTACTCTTTCCCCCACTGGGCTGCAACTCTGTTCAGGAATTTAGGATACGGGCGCCGCCATCTTGACTCAGAAGCATCACACTTACTGAGGAGAGGAGAGTGGGATAAGGTACAGGGAGGCGGGTTATAGCTGTGCTTTGCTCAGACAGAGCAGAGCTGGGGTCAGGTAAAGGTCAGCAGTCCCAGAATGCAGAGCAGCACAGTCAGGAGGCACTTCCTGTTTGCAGGCTGCCTGATAAGATGGCGGCTTCCATAAGCCGCCATCTTGGATGTTTAAAGGCTCATAACATGCAGTAGATGCAGGTAGGATGATTTTTAATGTGAGCAATCTGTCTGTACAGGGTGTGGGAAACATATAAGATAGACTCTTATTCAGAGTGAAGGTCCGCTTCAATAGTAAAGGGTGTCAAGATGATACCTATGTATTTTCCTGTCAATGACCAGGGAGTCTGATTAAACCGCTCCATGGGTAAGACAGCAGAAAGAGAGGTCAGGACATGATTTGTATCTTACAGTATTGTCCAGCCATTGTTTTGGTTTCGGTAGTGGGGAAGAGATGTAGTCAGTCCAGTTTTCTTTTTACCCCATTGGGCATTTTAGCCTCACCCGTGGTCACCAAAGATGGGGTGAAAATGTAGTTGGACTTTATGTTTTGCCTAAACCTCTTATTGGACCAAAACATAGGATTTTGACTATCCCGGGCTTGGGGCCTTGCCCTGTGGAACTCGAATGTGGGATTCCCTGCTGTGTGAATGCCCCCAGGTCGCCCACTCCAACTCACCTTTCCCCGGTCCTATGGCATATGTGTAGGCTTCGGTACAATCAGCGTGCTCGACTGTGCTGATGCAAACTTCTCTAGAGTCGTCTTAGGACTCAGCTCCAGCCAATGGTCCACTTCAAATTGGAAGCCGGAAGATCTTTTGGTGATGCTATTTTGCCCTGATATTTTCCTTGTTCCAGAGAGACTTTTACCTCTAATCTTGCTTACCTGTTGTCGACCTTCACCTGGATTTATGATCAAGATTTCTGCTGCTTGTTCACCACCTTAGTTTGGATTTCAGCTTTCTGCCACCTGCCCACAAACTTTGCTGCTGCCAGTCCATCACTAGTAAAGAGTAATTGCTGCCTGCCCAAACCCTCAGTCCCGGATGGAGTGACCAGTTGCTTTCCACGCAGACTAACCTATACTCCTATCTAGTGAAGACAAGGGATGCCCTTAGATTTTGGACTGCTGGGTCAACCCTGAATGTGACAATGCTGCAGGGGACCATAGTGATTTAATCACAATGGGCCTAGTAATGTATAAAGCTGAACGTCAGATGAGTTTTTACAATGTAAGTCTATCTATCTTACAGCATACTTGCTTTACCTCCTATATAGTTCATTCAGGTATTGTGGCTATGTCAGAAAGCTGGTTTATATCTGTCCCTTTTGTCCTTCTATCCCCCAGCTGGTTGCATCCTTTATTACTCCTAAATAGTGATAAGTGGATTCTGCCTCTATTCTATTCTGGTGCAGTTCTGTTGAATAGTTTCCAATATTCTGGTTCTTTATCACCCCATTCCCCAAGTCTATAGGGATAATTCAGGATGTGATTCGGTGTCTCTAGAAAGCAGATAAAGCAGATAAACACTCCATATTGCATGATGGGAGGAGCACATCTGGTGCACATTGTTCTAATTGGAACAAAAACATCAGAGGTGCCCTTAGCCAAATGATGGATTTTTTAAACAGGAAAACAAATCCCCCTTTAACTCCTTGTAAAGCTAGAGATTACCCTTAACAGCATAATGTACTTTAAAAAAAGACGCATTTCCCTTTTATTTTAGTACAACATCTCTATGTAAAGCTAGAGCTCTACTTAAAGGGAATTCCAGGCAAAGGGTTAAATTATCCCGCCTACAGATTGCCTCATGCTGGTTGTCAGGGGCTGCATCTTTCATTCACCTGCACTTTGCATTCCCTGATAAACCCTATTTTCAGGTTCCCTTGTTTGAATTCACAGTCCCCCTCAGAGATACCTGTACATGCCTAGCTGATGACTCATTCTTGTCACACCCCGGGGACACCCGTCTTGTGAGCTTACAACCCCCAATCTCCGCAGCTAGCTTCACCTTTAGCCAAGCCCCCGTTTGCCTGGACGCTATCAACGCCTCGTCAGGCTCACGGATGAACCAAAGGTAAGACTGGGCGAACTTGGGTAGCCGAGGTCAAACCAAGATATCAGAGAGCTTCGTGGCACCAGGGATGAGACGGGTTTGTGGTTGAGATTCAGGCTGAGGTCGGTACAGGCAGCGGTCAGGATAGTCTGACTAGCAAGGTCGGCAACGGGTAACAATACAGGAACTCAGGAATAGCACACCCAGCTAAACACTATTACGGGCAGTGATACACTGGAGGGGGTAAAACCTTTATAAGGCTAAACTGAACGGGATTGGACAAGAGGGGGGGGGGATACAAGTGATTGGTGCTTTTACAGTCTTTGGGCTGATTGACCAGTTTAAACTTTTTTTAGGCCGGAGAGCATAATACACCGTGCGCGCACGCGAGCACTTGCAGACTTGCTGGGGAAACGAGGAGAGGAGGAGACGGGCACGCTTGGCGCCGCTCAAGCCGACGCTGTTTTAGCCGGTGTCCAACGTGAAGGCACCTGCCGGGCAGGAGGAGTCCCGGCCAGCCACCCGAGCCTGCGCCGCCCGAGGCCGCCACGTGACCGGGCATCAGGCAAGTGCAGCGTGACAATTCTTGCATGAAAGGCCTTGACCTTGTTAGAAAATATACTTTAAAGTGGACCAAAACCCAGTATTTTGAGTATCCTGGTTTTCGGTCCCTTCCCCGGAGGCACCCCGATCGTGGGTGCCCTGCTGTGTGAAACTCCCCAAATTGCCCAATATAACGCACCTCGTCCCGTTCCTATGGCGCATGCACGGCTGCTCGTCCAATCAGCACGCTCGGAGCTGCTGACGTCACGCCATCTAAGACCAGCGTGCTGGAGGCCGCATCCCCCGCTTCCCTCTAGCAGGGAGCGTGCCCACGCTGGCCATTCACAAATGGCTGGCGCGTGAACACGCCCTGCTAGAGGGATAGCTGGATAGCGAGCTGGGGGGTTTCACACAGCGGGGCATCCTGATTTTGGATGCCCCGGGGGAGGGAATCGATATAGATTTTATAGGGAATCTTATAGATTTTATAGGGAATCTTATAGATTTTATAGGGAATCTTATAGATTTTATAGGGAATCTTATAGATTCCCGGGCTGATCGTGCTCTGTTTTGGTCCACTTTAACCATCAGAGGCTTCTTCTCTTCGTTGATACATTTCCAAAACTTCATGATACAATGTAACAGTCACTAACAGTCACTAATACATTTGGATCCTTGCCATTATTTGCAGATAGTATTCCACAAAGAAAAGGGAGATTCTTCCTCTGTAAAGTGGACCAACACCCAGCGGGATCGGCCTGGGAATCTATAAGATTCCCGGGCCGATCCCTTCCTACGGGGCATCCAAAATCGGGATGCCCCGCTGTGTGAAACCCCCCAGGACGCTCGCTGCACTTACCTAATTGCCAGTCCAACGGCACATGCGCGGGTCGCGGGCGCATCTCACGCTTCTCTCTAGCAGGGCACGTGCCCGCGCCGGCCATTTGTGAATGTTAGAGGGAAGCGCAAGATGCAGCCGCTAGCATGCTCGGAGCCGCTGCAGTAAGACATCGCATTGACGCGCATACCACAGCGGACGAGCGGGCGCGTATGCGCCGTAGGAGCGGGCTGAGGTGAGTTGTATGTATCGATCTGGGGGGTTTCACACAGCAGGGCATCCCAAATTGTGATGTCCTAGGGGGCAAGGACCAAAACCCAGCATAGTTAATATCCCAGGATTTGGTCCACTTTAATAAGTGGAATACAAATATTTCTGCCGACCTGAAGATACTGTGAGCCAACATTTTTGTGTATCATTCTTGAAATATTTGCGTTAACGCTATTTTCCTCCTACTCCAGAATTCCCATCCGCTTTAACGCAGGACTGATAATCATTTTCACCCTAAGGGCACGGACTGACAGTGATGCAGTGAGCGGCATTTTGCCTGTCTGTATAATGTATACATTGTATTGCGCAACCCGTCATCACTTTGCTGACGCCTATATACTCTCACTACACTCTGCTGTTCCTAGATTGGCAGCTTACTGGTATAGTACGCACGAACCCCCAACCGCCCCCCCCCCCATAGACTGATAGACTGTCATGTATAAATAGTCACAGCTAGAAATATACAGCAAGGTTTTGTTCACATGTAAACCAGTGATTTCTTATATTCTGAGTTAACTCTTTCTAAAGCCTTCTCTTTCCTTCCTCTTCTATCCTTTCTTCTCTCCTCAGTGCTTCTTTTACACCAGGGTGTGTCACTTTAATTTTGATGGCCCCGCACTTGCCACTGAACCTGTGCACACAGTAGTGTGGACTAGCCGACACCCCTGTTAAAATTGTTAGATGGATGTTAGCTTAGACTTTGGCCCTTATTTAAGAAGGGATAGCGTCAGGTAGTGGCTGGTTAATGAGAGGTAGCGACTGGTGAACGGCGGACACGGCACGCGATTACACATTTATCAAGCAGAATCTGTTTAGCTACTGGGATAGCGCCATGTAGCGTCTGATTCATCATTGTCACAGCCTCAGCGAACAGCGCCGGCGTTCAGCCTTGCACAGCGCCAGGTATGACCTCTCGCTACCTGTCGCTCTCCCATACATTTCAATGGACGATCCTTTCCTTCTCTTTAAACGGGGTTTTTTTTTTTATTTATTTTTTTTTAATCACAAATAATGCTGTGACCTCTCCTGGCATTGAATAAGCAGTTTTTGACAAATTTTTCAGATATTTCTTCAGAAATGACATTACAGGTCTACCATTAAAGTGTTCATGTTACAATGTACCTACAATGTAATTCCATATGTTTTAGCTTTGTTACTGGTGGATAGATGCTGAAAAACAGACTTTAAACACACCGCCTCCTGCGCTCTGGGCTTCAGAGAAGCATTTTTCTGCGCCAGAGTTGTGTGAGGCTTTTTTTTTCTTGAATATATTGTGAGTCGGTCGCTATGAGCAGTTGCTAACATGCGCTCCCATACAGCGCTGTACTGGTCAAATAGCGACTCGTCACAATGTATTCAACATTACTGCACAGCGACTGAGCCACTATAAATTAGCGACTCACAGCCGAGCACTGCGACTACTAGCGGGTGCTCTTAAAATGCCTGCTACAGACGCTCTTCTGTCGCTACCTGGCGTTAGTGATGAATCAGCCTGCACGTTAGGTTTAAAGTGGACCAAATCGGGATGCCCCACTGTGTGAAACCCCCAGGTCGCCCCATTCACTTACCGCGTTTCCCAGTCCAGCGGCGCATGCGTGAGCCGCGGCTGCATCCCCACCATTTGTGAATGGCCAGCGCGGGCACGCTCCCTGTTAGAGGGAAGTGGAGGATGCGGCCATTAGCGCTCTCAGAGACGCAGCTCTTAGACGCACTGTAGGACCGGGAAGAGGAGAGTTGGGCTTCGCGATCGGGGGGAAAGGACCAAAACCCAGGCTAGTCAAAATCCTGGGTTTTGGTCCACTTTAAACCGGATTTTCAGCGTCATGTAACGAGAGCCCAAACCCTTAAAAAAACTATTCCCCAGCATCTAAAATATAGTATATATTTTAGTTTTTTAGCCTATAACTTATTATATTTCCCCTGCTGAGCTTCAACTCTGTTCAGGGCTCTAGAATACGGGCACCGTCATCTTGCCTCAGAAGCATCACATACTGAGGAGAGGGACCAGGTTATAGCTGTGCTTTGCACAGACACAGCAGAGCTGGGGTCAGGGAAAGTACAGCAATCCCAGCATGGAGAGCGCACAGTCAGAAGACACTTCCTGTCTGCAGACAGCCAGAGATTCCACGTGCCACCATCTTGGATGTAAAAAAGCTCAAAAAACGCAATAGATGCAGGTAGGATGATTTTTGATGCGGGCAATCTGTATGTACAGGGTGAGGGAAACATATAAATATATATATATATATTTAGGGTGAAGGTCCGGTTTAAAGGGTAATTCCACTTTCGTCATTTTTAAACGTTTCCATTATCAAGTGGCAATATGATGTGCTGAGCTTATCTGTCTATTTTTTTCTTTTCTATGTGTTTGCAACTCCATGTTATTAAAGTAAACAGCTTTCCCTAGCAACAATGTGTTCATCTAGCAATGTACACCAAAGTGGTGCGCTGATGTACATTTCAGAAACCTTCTGACCTTCTGAAGTATACAGAGAGATTTACTGAAGGCCAGGAAAGCCGCTTCTACTTTATCAAGACAGAGCCACAGGAATATAAGAAACATGGAAACTGCATGCTCTATGGGAAGAGCTTAGTCTGCAACTATGGAAACACCCGCCCTCTGCTGCTGATTGGCTCCTGTCTCTATAAAATAAATTCAGGTGGTCTGTGAGCCAACCAGAGACAGAAACTGTCTCGGGCAGGCTGATTCATGACTAACACCAGGTAGCGACAGATGAGCGTCTGTAGCAGGCATTTCAGAGCGCCCGCTAGTAGTCGCTGTGCTCGGCCGTGGGTTGCTAGTTCATAGCGACTCAGTCGCTGTGCAGCAATGATGAATACATTGTGAGGGGTCGCTATTTGACCAGTACAGCGCTGTATGGGAGTGCATGTTAGCGACTGGTCAGTGCGACCGACTCACAACATATTCATTAAAAAAAACATCCTCACAAAACTCAGGCGCTCAAAGATGCTTCTCTGAAGCCCAGAGCGACGGAGGCTGTTATAAAGTCTGTTTTTTAGAATGTATCCACCAGTAACAAAGCAAAAACATATGGAATTACATTGTTATCACATTGTAACATGAACACATTAATGCCAGACATGTAATGTCAATTCTGCATAAATATTAGAGATGAGAAAACTTTTGAAAAATTTGATTCGGCCGATTTGCCGAATTTTCTGGAAAAATTTATTTCGGTCTGAATTTATTTGCGTTGAATCGCTATTAAAAACAGCTATTTCTGGGCTTCCGAGGGCCTCCATAGGGTTGCAGAACGTTTTGCTTGGCTGTAACATGCATAGGATGCATGCTGGGTTAGTGAAATAATATTGTAAAGAAGTATGACATGCAGATCAGAGGCGTCGTTATTAGATTCGGTGTCATAGAGCGGCACAATTAGAGAGCCTTGAGGTGGCATCAGCATGATGAGCCCATATATTGCCTGAAAGACACACTCTGGACTTGGCAGCAGCATAGGGAGCTCATATATTGCCTGAAAACACACCTAGGAGTTGGCAGCAGTATTAGGAGCCCATATATTGCCTGAAAGAGACTCTGGAGTTGGCAGCAGCATAAGGAACCCATATATTGCCTGAAAGACACACCCTGGATTTGGCAGCAGCATTAGGAGCCCATATATTGCCTGAAAGACACACAGTGGAGTTGGCAGCAGCATAGGGAGCCCATATATTGCCTGAAAAACACACCCTGAATTTGGCAGCAGCATAGGGAGCCCATATATTGCCTGAAAAACACATTGGAGTTGGCAGCAGCATAGGGAGCCCATATATTGCCTGAAAAACACATTGGAGTTGGCAGCAGTATTAGGAGCGCATATATTGCCTGAAAAACACATTGGAGTTGGCAGCAGTATTAGGAGCTCATATATTGCCTGAAAAACACCCTGGAGTTGGCAGCAGCATAGGGAGCCCATATATTGCCAGAAAAATACACCCTGAATTTGGCAGCAGCATGGGGAGCCCATATATTGCCGGAAAACCACATTGGAGTTAGCAGCAGCATTAGGAGCCCATATATTGTCTGCAAAAAAACACCCTGGATTTGGCAGCAGCATTAGGAGCCCATATATTGCCTGAAAGAGACACTGGAGTTGGCAGCAGCATAAGGAACCCATATATTGCCCGGAAAACACACCCAGTAGTTGGCAGCAGCATTAAAGTGGACCAACACCCAGGATTTTGACTATCCTGGGTCTTGGTCCACTTCGGTGGGGCACCGCCGATCGGGGTGCCCCGTTGTGTGAAACCCCCCCGAACCCCCCGAACTCACCTCTCCCCGCGCCGACGGACAAGCCGCGGACAAGCGGCTCCTCCGCCGCCACCTCCCGCGCGTCCCTCTTGACGCGCGCGTGCCCGCGCCGGCCATTCACAGACGGCCGGCGCAGGCGCACGCACGTCTAGAGGTGCGCGAGGGAGGCGGCGGTAAGGAGTTTGGGGTGTTTGGGGGGGTTTCACCCCGCGGGACATCCCGATCTCGGATGTCCCGCGGGGAGGGAGGTGATCGGCCCGGGAATCTTATAGATTCCCGGGCCGATCACCGGTGGGTGTTGGTCCACTTTAAGAGCCCATATATTGCCTGAAAGACACACCCTGGAGTTGGCAGCAGCATTAGGAGCCCATATATTGCCTGAAAGACACACCCTGGAGTTGGCAGCAGCAGAAGGAGCTACCATGCATCAGCTATTGGTGGGTGGAACTCCTGGCTGATCCATGCCTGATTCATCTTCACAAAGGTGAGTCTCTCCACATTTTTCGTGGACAGACGAGTTCTCCTTGGCGTTACTATGGCCCCCGCCGCACTAAAGACCCGCTCAGATGGCGAAAGGCAAAGTTTGCTTAAAAAGTGACTTTCTTTACAAAATGCAACCAGTTAGCAGACAGGTACTCTTCAAATATTTATGCTAGTATTTGGGATGCCCCCTCTTCAAATACACAGGCTGGCTGCTTTAACAGTGGAAAAGTGACTTTCATTACAAAATGCAACCAGTTAGTAGACAGGCACTCTTGAAATATTTATGCTAGCACGCTTTTAAAAAAATGACACCAGGAAAAGGAAAAGCTAAATAGGCAGGTGTGTTATTAACACTAAATAGGCTTGAAAGCTAATTCAAACACTTTAAACTTTCCCTGTCTTTTTCTGTCACTGTCACAGCCCCTCTCCTTCTCTTTCTGTCCCTCGCTTCTTCTGTTCTTTTATCTATCTATCTATCTATCTATCTATCTATCTATCTATCTATCTCTCCCTCGCTGTATCTATCTATCTATCTATCTATCTATCTATCTATCTATCTATCTATCTATCTATATGTCTGTCTGCCTGTCCCTCGCTCTCTACCTGCCTGATCTGCTCTGGCCGCAATACAGTGCCAGAATGAGGTTCCGCAAAATGGCCGCCGCTTATATAGGTCTGTGACATCATCGGTAAGCCTGTCTGCTGATAGGTAGCATGTGACGCCTACCCAGGATTCCTTGCCCAATGGAACATGTCCTGACATGTGGATCCACCATTTCAGATGGGCTGGATAGTAGTAAACAGAGTTTTAAGGAAACGATTCGAGCGATCGAATTGCAGCGATATTCGGAATCGTTACAAATCTATTTTTTCCTGAAATTCGTAATGAATTCGCGCTCGTCAGATTCGATTCGCTCATCTCTAATAAATATATAAAACATGAAAAATATTTGAAAAAAATGGCTTTTTCTAGGCCAGAAGAGGTCACAAGATTATTTGAGTTAAAAAAAAATAAATAAATAACAAAAACCCTGTTTAAAAAGAAATAAAAGAACGTCCATTGAAATGTATGGGAGAGCGACAGGTAGCGAGAGGTCATACCTGGCGCTCTGCAAGGCTGAACGCCGGCGCTGTTCGCTGAGGCTGGGATAATGATGAATCGGACGCTACATGTCGTTATCCCAGTCGCTCAACAGATTCTGCTTGATAAATGTGTAATTGCGTGCCGTGTCCGGCGTTCACCTGTCGCTACCTCTCATTTACAAGGCACTACCTGACGCTATCCCTTCATGAATAAGGGCCTCAGTTGTGTGTGAGAAAGAGAAGGCTGGAGGTCAGTGCTGGGCTAGTGACTGGAAGATGCAGGGCCGGATTATGAGGGGGGTGCAAGGTGCGAGAGCCCCGGGGCCTCCACCATGGCCAACTATTGGGTTATGGTGTGGTCCAGGAGGATTTTCAGTATTTGTTCTGATGGTCCGCAGGGCCAGTAACAAAGCTATCAGCGGCAGTGAGGTCCCCCCGTACCTGGGCAGCCAAAGCCACCACAGAGCAGGACGGACAGTCTAGAGCAGCAAAGCTGCCGCCTGCAACGCTGCAGTGATGGAAGTGTGCAGAGCTGTCACTCGGCAGCCACTCACTGCAGATAAGCCACCAAGCACAGCCGCTGGCAGCTCAATGCAGGGAACTGTTTTCTGCTGGAGCAGCCAGGCGACTACACTACCCCCCACCCCCACCCAGAATGGCAAATCAGAGCAGCACGCACCCACACAAGGGTGGCACAAGGGACTTGATCTGACGTTATTTATAGTCCAGTATATATAACCAATTAGTTATTTGGCTGGACTATTGTATAAAGTAGACCAAAACCGACCGCAATCGGCCTGACAATCTATAAGAGTCCCGGGCTGGTTGATTCCCTCCCCCCAGCGCATGATGCTGTGTGACAACCCCCAGGTCGCCCCATACACTTACCTTGTTTACCGGTTGCGCAAGCCGTGGCTGCATCCCGCTATCCCTCTAGTAAGGTGGGTCCCCACGCCAGGAATTTGTGAATGGCCGGGGCAGGCACACTCCATGTTAGAGGGTAGTGGGGGATGCGGCTGTCTGTGCGCTCGGAGTCGCTGGCCTTAGGCATAGGCTTGGATGATGTCACATCAGCGACAGCTCTCCGAGTGCACTGATTGGACGAGCAGCTGCGCATGCTCTGTAAGACCGGGAAGAGGTGAGTTTATTTGACGATCTAGGGGTTTCACACAGCGGGACATCCCCGGTCTGGGGGGAAGGACCAAAACCCAGGGTACTCAAAATCCTGGATTTTAGTCCACTTTAAAGAAAGAAATGCTGTATCTGGGTCCTCCACCAGATTTTGTGCCCAGGGGCCTCCACCACACTTACTCCAGATGCTGTCCTGGGGGGGGCTGGAGATTCACATCTGAGTATGCACAATGGGGGACCTTGGAGGTCAAGCTGGAGGATCACCCCCTGTAAGGGGCAGAAAGGTGACGCCAATGTGAACAAGAAGTTTTTGACATGTAGAAGCTATTTTTGCAGTTAAGAAACACACACTGTACATGCTCAATCAGTTTTTTTTGTCCTTTTCTCTATAAAGCAGCTTTGTCTTCCTTTGCTTTAGGTGATAACAAATGCTCTGTGTACTGCAGAAGGTGCGGGTGATCATCAAACACCATAACACCTAACACTGCTAATACCAAGAGACACAGCCTCTGATTCCACACTGATAGCCTCATTATTATGCAAATATCGACTCGGCTGATTATTTGCTGCCCAAGAAGCTTCCTTGTTTTTAGCAAGTCTACATGATGTACAATCTAGATTTTATATCACAGAGCTCCCCAGAATTGTTAAGGCCATTTTCACACTGGGGCATTACTCCTCGATTTTGGGGCGATCTGTCCTCAACACAAAATACAGAAGTTTGGAGAAGATCATCTGAATAAGCTTGGTGTAAGGAATGAATGCTTGCCTGGCTGCCATGATGTTTCACCCGCTCTGTGCTCTCTTGCAGTGCTTCCCTTTAGAGGTGCAGTCAGATTTGTTCTGCACCCAGGCAGTGCTACGTCTAGGTAGGTTGGGGATACTAGTAACCTCCCTATGATCACCTGGCTCCAAGCTGGGCTGACACTTACCTTGCGGCCTGATTGGCCAGTGGCGACATAAAACCCACCGTACTTTTCACACCATAAGACGCCCAAAAGTGAGGGGATAATATTGGTGCGTCTTATGTGGCTATACACTTACATAACCAGCACTCCCGCAGGCTCTGGACAATGGAGAATCGAGGGAGAGGGCAGGGTAACCAAGGCCCATCTCAGAACAACTACCTACCCCTCCAGCTGTGCTGCTGCCTTTTCCCCTCTTCGTGCGTGGCCGCATGCACACACAAGCATACACACAACCACTCCGGGTACGAATGATGCCGACCTGCTGCCCGGACCGAAGAGTGTGCGTGTGTGGGGGCATACTCTGGACAAGCAGTGGCGGCGATGGGGCCCTACCGAAGAGAAGCGTCAGTGGTGGCGGCGGACGGCCACTGATCAGGCCCACTCACTGCTTCTACATTGTTAACTGCTCTGGTGGGGAGGGGTAATGGAGGAGATATTCTGCCACATTGCCTATAATAGGGATATTCTGGCACACTGCCTATAATGGAAGGATTTGGGGGGGATATTCTGCCACAACTATAATGGAGGGGATATGGGGGTATTCTGCCACACTGCCTATAATGGAGGGGACTTGAGGGGATATTTTGCCACACTGTCTATAATGAGGGAATTTGGGGGGGATTCTGCCACACTGTCTATAATGGGGGGATTTGGGTGGTATTCTGCCACACTGCCTATAATGGGGAGGATCTGGGGGGGGTATTCTGCAAGCTGCCTTTTATGGGGTGATTGGGGGGGCATACTGCACACTGCCTGTTAAGGAATGATACAAATGGAGTATTTTAGCACATCACTGAGTTCAGAATATGTTTTTTCTTATTTTCCTCCTCCAAACCTTATTAAACTATTGTACACCCTTCTAGCATGCATTGACCATTATAGCTGTAGCAAGGGTGTGCTTCTGTGGTGTCCTGATACATTCCTTTGTCCACTTTGGCAGTTTTGGACCTCAGCTTTATTATATTATATATACATTGTAGAGGCGTGACAGCCAAATGGCGACAAGAAGGTAACCTCATTGATCCAGGTCAGGAAGCACAATAAAAAGAAAGGAACTTCCATTCACAGCTGCTGCTGATGGGATTGTGCTGAGGAGAGTCCACAGCCGGTCAGCCATGGGAGTGCAGGAGGCAGACAGGCTGCTTTCACATGTAGTTCAGGCATTTGCAGCATCCAGAGGGCGCAGCACTAGCGATCTCCCTCCATGTGAGTGGATAGCGCTAACACTGAACGCCCTCCATGCGCTGACACCAGCGAGAGCTCGGCACTCGCCCGGAAGCACGAACACTCCGCAATCGGACTGTTGTGAAACCAGCCTCAGGACTGGGCTGTGTTGGAGCCTTTCAGAACTCTGAGTCATTTTGGCTTGGATTTGTGTTGGCACAATGTGGTGCCTTGGCAGCAGTGCCCATGGCCACCTTTTGGGGAGAGTGTGTGCCATCGCAACCTCCGCCCCAAAGTCTCTGTAAGCAGCCGCCAAGGACTCTCAACTGGAACTGGAGCAATCGGCCTCTCTTTTTTTTTCAAAATACCCACCATCTCTCTCCTTTCTTTTTTGCACATTTCTTCCTCCTTTTTCAGCTTCCGTTTTTTACTTCCCCTCAATCTCTCTTTTCTCTTTCCAGTTAGAGAAAAGCCTCATTTAAAGGAGCACTATCGTGAAATTGTGTAATATTAAAAATCCAAATAAACATATCGACTAATGAGAGGAGGGGTCACTTATACACCCAAACTAAATAAAACTCCCGCCAAGCTCATGGTAGGAATAAAATCCAGGGGTGACAGGTTTAATCTATCAGCGGTGACAGAACCTGCCACCCCAAATGTCCTCTTCCTTCCATCAAAATAAAAAAAGCAAGCCTGGCTGGATATTTTTTTATTCTGGTTGTATAAGTGACCCCTCCTCCCGCCATCCAGCATTTTTATAAGGCTTTTTTTTTCATCATTGGGCCATTTTTTGCAATAGTGCTTCCTTAACTATCTTTCGTTCTTTCTTTCTTTCTTTCTTCCTTTCTACTCCCTCCTTCTTTAATTTATTTTCTATCTCTCACTTTCGTTCTCTTTTTCTTCATCTCCTTTTCTTTTTTCCTTAATCTCTGTCTCTTTTTCTCCATCTCCCTCTTTTCCTTGTTTCCACTGTTGTTCACATTTTGTGTGCGTTTGTCTTTAGGGGACGCCCACATGAAATCTTGCACAGGGTGACGCAACCTAAGGCCGGCCCTGGCAGCGCCCATACCGAGGAACTCAAAGAATAGAGGTCAGTAGGCCTTGTTCCCGCGTGGGAAGTACAGTGGGTAGGGCTGTATGGCCAGAGTGACTGATCATTGCTGTAGGTCTGCTTTGATTATATGCTGAAGAAAGCTGACAATTGTTTGAAATTATGACTGTTCCGGTGAGAGAATAAACCACTTATACTAAATTCTGTGTAAAGTCTTCACTGTGGTAGTGCCAAAAGTTCCTGAAGGGCCAGTGGCGCAATGGATAACGCGTCTGACTACGTTTGTACGTACGAAGATTGTACGTTTGACTCCTGCCTGGCTCGCCAATGTAATAGGAAAATATGATTTATATTAATATTTGCTGCACATTATTCTCCAATATTTCTACTAGAGATTACTATTATAAATATCGCAAATACTAATAATCATATCAGCCCAGCGGCCACCAATCTGATACAAACCAATGGTCGCTGAGGCTGTCCTTATACATCCAGTGAAATGTCCCAAGGAAGAAATATTTAATACCTTAAATACTTTGCACATACAATCTATTGTGTGAGAAATTATCCACCACACACACAGTAAGATGTATAAATTAAAACGGGTTTAATTACCAGTAAATAACCTTCACTAACCCAATATGTTCATTAAGTTTCCCCAGATAACCTTACATATTACAGGCAGTTGTGACATAAATGACATGTTAAGATAAAGTAAGTTTACAGTACAATAAATGTTATAATGTTGAGAGAGAGAGAGCGCTAATGGAGAGACAGCAAGAGATACTTAGCACTTAGCCATCATGGTTGCTTCAGGTCTCGGGTCCATTCATTGACTACCCCTGCCATTCTGCTAATCTAATGAACATTAGGAGGTGTAGCCAGCATTCCCAGCCTCTTGGGTGTGACTGCAATAATCTTCCCACAACCGGCCTCTGTGATATTAGATACATATTCCATAAAGGGTATAACTCCCACAATATGCATGTTATCATATTGTAACCAAGAAATGAATGACTCCCATTCATTTCTGAGTTAAATGAATCTAAACATCAAATACATATCATACAGAGTCTGATACTATGTGGATTATCAGTCTTTAGCCAATATATGTATGCCATGTTTGACATCAAATGAAAGGTCTTATAGTCCTGAATAAGACTCTCTCATTATTATAGTCATAACTGACTATTTCAGGAGTTACATCGCTCTTCCACAAATAATACCAGTCGCCGTGTGTAACGTGTATTTGAGTGTCTAAGTCGTAGGCCAACCTAACTAGGAATTCAAGGATTCCTTTTCAAGGGGAAATGTGCTGCAGCCCAGCTATTGAGGTAGCCTTTTGGCAGCTAGGTGTGAATATAGGTTTATATTGTCATGCTCTTTTTACTATAGACATGGCGCAAGATTTTAGGCCCACACCCTATTTGAATTTGGGATATCTATAATCATACAAAGCACAATAAATATGCCTATTATTATACTTCCTTTGCCCTTTAACATATATATATATATATATATATATATATATACATACGGTATATATATATATATATATATATATATATATATATATATATATATATACAGACATACAGGAGAAGTCTTTTATTAGCAGCTTCATTTGGAATGCAAGGCAGCTGCAGAGAACCATGGGAAAACTGATCAGAGATGAACCTCATCCTCCCATGATGCTTATCTGAAGGAGATACCGAGTTCAGTGGTTAATGGGAGGAGAACTTCAGGGGCATTTCTTTCACTTAGCAGGTGGGAAAAGATTTTATAATGTGACCGGTGAGGGAGCAGCGAGCTATGTAGAAATTATTTTGCAGTTTAAAGTTCAACTTTAAGTGCTTGTGGCAATGTGAACAATTGTGAAAGTTTTGCCTAATTTGCGCTATGCAGAGTTTTCCTCCATCCAACAACACCGCATGACCCCCCCCCCACATCTCCATTAACATGCACTTCAATGGGTGACTTCATCTCACGTCTGACCTTTCAAGCACCTGTTCAATAGCGGAGCACGGAGCAGCCAAAGTTAATTGATGTTGGTGCTGAAATTCAGGTGTCCGTACACTGTGTAACGATTTGTAACAAGAAGCATAGATTGGCGTTTGGGGGAATAGAGGCTCTTGTTATAGGAGACAGGCCCTTTTAGCGACAAAGAAAAACAATATATATTTTTTTCCATCAGAGAACGATGACCATTATTAAAGCTCCAGACACATTTTAGTGCAGTTTCTTAAGTGGACCAAAACCTGAAGTCAGCGAATTGGGATGTCCAGCTGTGTGAAACCCCCAAGTCCCAAGAAAAAGCTAACTTCTCCCCGATCCAAGGGCACATGTACGAGCAGCAGCCGCCAAAAGCTATACCTTTAGCCGTGCCAGGTATTTGTGAATGGCTGCAGTGGGCACACACCCTGTTAGAGGGTAGCAGGGATGCAACCACCGGCGCCCCTTAGCTCTTTTTCGCTATAACCGATCCTTTGCCATTTCCTAGATGAAATTGATGAGCACATCCTAGTGTGCTGATTGGATGAGAGCCCACGCATGTGCTGTAAGATAGGGAAAAGGAGAGTTATACTAGTCGACCTGGGGGGTTTCACACAGTGGGGCATCCCAAAGTTGGGTGACGTGGAGGCAAGGAACAAAACACGGGAGTGGTTTTGGTCCACTTTAAACCGAACCAACAGCCTGGCACAGTTGCCCCATCCTCATGCACGATTCTAAATGACCAGGGCTGGATTATGACGGGGTGCAAGGGGCATGTGCCCCGGGGTCTCCACCACTTGCTCTGCAAAGGGGGCCTCCACCAACCTTTGGGTTAAGGTCTTTGGTCTGTGGGGGGCCTCCCGTGCCTGGACAAGCATTTTCTTTTTTGGCAAACCTGCAGCCAAAGCCACCACAGGGCGTGACAGAGAGTCTAGAGCAGCAAAGCTGACGCCAGCAACACTACAGTGATGGGTGCAGAGCTGTCACTGCACATAAGCCACCAAGCACAGCCGCTGGCAGCTCAATGCAGGGAACTGTTTTCTGCTGGACCAGCCGGGCGACTACACCCCCCACCCAGAATGGGAAAGCAGGAGTTCCTGAGCAGCACGCACCTGCACAAGGGGGGCACAAGGCACTCGATCTTATGTTTCAGTAAGTAGGCGGGTGCCAGACAACCACCAATCAGTTACTTGGCTGGACTATTATTTTAAAGGAAAAAAATACTGTATCTGGGGCATCCATCAGATTTTGTGCCCAGGGGCTTCCACACACTTAATCCGGCCCTGTAAATGACAGAGGATCATGATTTTTTTTTTTGTAAAGCAAGTTAACTTTTGGGTGTGAACTGAGACTTACATCTGTGTGAGTGATTTTTATTACACACAAAAAGTGCAATAAAAAATGTTTGTTGTATTTTTTTTTTAAATAATCACCTGTACATATGATGGGGTATTAATACAGGTTTTGTAAATCATTTAACAATATATTTTTGAAAGTTTGGAAACAACAGCACCCTATGTGATATGCAGAAAAAATCTTTAGCATACCCCTTAGGGTGCTGTTCCAAACTTGTATTGTACTTTTTGTGTGTCAAAGTCAATAAGCTCACTTGGATTTAGGTTTCAGTTCACACCAAGGTAAACTTGATTTACCAAAACCTTAGCATGACCCCCTATTGTAAGCACTTATACTTGCTCCTGCACCCACTCAAAGCTGAAATGTTTTCTCTTGTTTCTCTCTCTCTTTCTAACTTTCTTTCTTTTTTCTTTCTTTCTCCCTTTCTTTCTTACTTTTTTTTTATTTCTATCTCTCTCTCTCTCTCTCTCTCTCTTTCTCCATCTCCCTCTTTTTCTTGTTTCCACTGTTGCTCACATTTTGGCCTCGATTCAATAAAGGTAGAAAAAAATTCTCATAGTAGTAAAAGATTCAATTCATGAGAAAAAAGCCTGAGAATTTCACTGTTGCTGAATCACCAGCTAAGAAAACAATGAAAGTCAATGGCACTTTTTTACTCCTAAGAAAAGTAGAGAACTGTTTCCTCCTTTCTACACTGTAGTAAAAGCTGCCATTGACTTTCATTGTCTTTTTATCTAGTGATTTAGTAACAGTGACATTCTCAGGCTTTTTTCTCATGAATTGAATTTTTTACTACCATGAGAATTTTTTTCTACCTTTATTGAATCGAGGCCATTGTGTGTGTTTGTCTTTAGGGGGTGCCAACCTGAAATCTTGCACAGGGCGACACTTAGGCCCTTATTTAACAAGGGATAGCGCCAGGTAGCGGCTGGTGAGCGAACGGTAATGACGGTCACCGCCACGAGAACGCCGGCTCCCCTCCGCAATCACACATTTATGAAGCCGATCCTGCTTAGCGACTGAGCTAGCGCCAGATAGCGAATCATTCATCATTATTCCAGCCTCACCCCACAGCGCCAGCGAGCGACCTTGAACAGCGCCAGGTATGACCTCTCGCTACCTGGCGCTCTCCAATGCATTTCAATGGAACAATCTTTAAATATTAATAATTAATTGTTAATAATTTTTTTTTTTTTTTTATGTGAAAATTTCTGTTACCACTTCTGCCATGTTAGATATTTTTTTTATAAGGTAAGAAAAAAAAAAAAAAAAAATTTGTGCAGAATTGATATTACAGGTCTGATATTAATGTATTCATATTCCAAAATGTTTTTATAAACTTGTTTTTTTTGGTTTCCCAAAATATGGTTGTTTGGGGGTTAAAAAACTACTTTTAACCCATCGCCGCCAGCGCTCTGGGGTTTAAACATGCATTTCACAGCGCGATAATTTTTGGAGCGTGATTTGTTAATGAATATGGTGGGAGACGGTCGCTATGGCCATTCGCTATCATGCGCTCCCATACAGCGCGGAACCTGTCAAATAGCGACTCATCACCTTGTATTCAACATTACTGCACACCGACTGAGTCGCTATCAACAACCGAACAACGGCCAAGCACAGCGACTACTAGCGGGCGCTGTGAAAATACCGCTACAGCCGCTCAACTGTCGCTACCTAGCGCTATTAATAAATCAGCCACTTAGCCTAAGGCCGGCCCTGGCAGCGCCCATAACGAGACTTGAGTGAGGAACTCAGAGAGTAGAGAAAAGCATATTTTGGGGCAACAATTAATATAAGACCTGTCTTATATTTGGGGAAAACATTGTATTATACAAGTTAATCATGTCCCCCCTCAGTCGTCTCCTCTCAAGACTAAACAATCTTTCTTCATACCTAAGATTTTTCATTCCTCTTATTAGTTTGGTGGCTCTCCTCTGTCGTTCCTTTCTTTCTTCTATTCTTTTTCTTTGTCTGTCATTCCCTTCATCCTTTGTTTTTTACTTTTGGGAGGTATGCACCCATAAAGTCCAAATGCCTCCCTAAACCACCCTGCCACCCCCTCCCACCATGCGAGCTCCATTTATCACTCGTCTATTAGACCATTAGACCAACATGAAAGTCTGAGGATTTAAAAATACCTATTTTTTTAAATGTCGTTTTTGTGCAGAAAACAACTTTAGAGCAGCAATAAAGAATCAAAGGCAGACAATTTTGTGTCATTTTCTCTATGCCGTGTCTGGATTGGCGCGGCCTTTCCATTGAGGACACATGAAGCACCGAGCGGCTTCACCCATCAGCCACTGATACAAATCAAAGCGCGACAGAGATGGAGAGCGTTCTGCTGCCAATCTGAGCAACAAACTGTGATAATTTGCTGAAAATGTGAGACATAACAGCACTTATGTATAATTATTATGATAAATGTGTCTGTTTGCCAGGGGAAGAATAGAAGAATTCCTGGCACAGGCCTCTCCGTCTAAATAAGAACCACAAATTATACATGAAGTTGATATTCTACTGATTGAAGGATTTTTATTAAAAGCAAATGTAAAGTGCACCTGTCATTAGGGTTCTAGCTGGTGTTTGTGCTGCTATAGGAACCAAAACCCACTCTGGAGTCTATGAGACTCCAGGGCAGGTATACTCGTTCCCCCGGGGCACTCTGATCGGGGGTGCTCTGCTGTGTCAAACCCCCCAGGTCACTCGAAAACTCAGAGGCCGATTCATTAAAGTGGACCAACACCCAGGATTTTGACTATCCTGGGTTTTGGTCCACTTCGGCGGGGCACCCCGATCGGGGGTGCCCCGCTGTGTGAAACCCCCCAGAAACCCCAAAAAACTCACCTCTCAACGCTCCCACGTGAACGCCGCAGCCAATCCCCGCCAACGTCCAGGCGGGGATCAGGAACGTCCAAGCCGCTTCCGCTGCCGCCGCCTCCCGCGCGTCACTCTCGGCGCGCGCGCGCCCCCGCCGGCCATTCACAGAGGGTCGGCGCGGGCGCACGCACGTCTGGAGGGGCGCGCGGGAGGCGGCGGCGGCGGAAGCGGCGGATCAGGTAAGATGTTTTTGGGGTTTCTGGGGGGTTTCACCCCGCGGGACATCCCGATCTCGGATGTCCCGCGGGGTGGGAGGTGATCGGCCTGGGAATCTTATAGATTTCCGGGCCGATCACCCCTGGGTGTTGGTCCTCTTTAATAGCGGCAGGTAGCGACAGTTGAGCGACTGTAGCAGTATTTTCACAGCGCCCGCTAGTAGTCGCTGTGCTTAGCCGTTGTTCGGTTGTTGATAGCGACTCAGTCGGTGTGCAGTAATGTTGAATACAAGGTGATTCGCTATTTGACAGGTTCTGCGCTGTATGGGAGCGCATGATAGCGAATGGCCATAGCGAACAGCTCCCACCATATTAATTAACAAATCACGCTCAAAAAATTCTCGCGCTGTGAAATGCATGTTTAAACCCCAGAGCGCTGGCGGCGATGGGTTAAAAGTCGTTTTTTAACCCCCAAACAACCATTTTTTTGGAAACCAAAAAAAACAAGTTTTTAAAAACATTTTGTAATATGAATACATTAATATCAGACCTGTAATATCAATTCTGCACAAATTTTTTTATTTTTTTATCATAAAAAAAAAATCTAACATGCAGAAGTGGTCACAGAATTTATGACATTTAAAAAAAAAACAATAACAATTAATTATGAATATATAAAGATTGTTCCATTGAAATGCATTGGAGAGCGCCAGGTAGCAAGAGGTCATACCTGTCGCTGTTCAAGGTCGCTCGCTGGCGCTGTGGGGTGAGGCTGGAATAATGATGAATGATTCGCTATCTGGCGTTCTGTCAGTCGCTAAGCAGGATCGGCTTGATAAATATGTGATTGCGGAGGGGAGCCGGCGTTCTCGTGGTGGTGACCGTCATTAGCGTTCGCTCACCAGTCGCTACCTGGCGCTATCCCTTGTTAAATAAGGGCCTCACTTTCTTTCCGGGTCTGGGTCCAACGGCGCATTGCATGAGCAGCGGCCGCATCCCCGCTATCCCTTTAGCAGGGTGCATACCCGCAGCAGGCATTTGTGAATGGCTGGCATGGGCAAGCTCCCTGTTAAAGGAGCAGCATCGCGAAATTTGCATTAAAAAAGATAAAAAATTAAATAGCCACACAATAGCTTCTAACATGTGTATAAATAATCTGGAGATAGAAATAGGAAAAAATATCTGCCTTTCTTTTAAATTGTATAATGACAATGGCTCAGTCCATTTGCTGAACAGGGGGATCTGCTGGCTTGTATTTAGTGAGCTGCTTCATTTAGCCCACTGGTCTCCTAGCAACACTTTACCTCAGAGGCTGACACTGTAATCAGTGGTAACGGCTGTGTGTGTGTGAGGTGCTGCTTTTGTTATGAGACCAGGAGGCCGATTCATCAATAGCGCCAGGTAGCGACAGATGAGCGACTGTAGCGTGATTTTTTCAGCGCCAGCCAGTATTCGCTGTGCTTGGCCGGCGTTAGCTTGATGACAGCGACTCAGTCGGTGTGCGGTAATGTTGAATACGGGCTGGGGGGTCGCTGTTTCACAGGTCCAGCGTTGTATGTGAGCGCCTGACAACGAATGGCCAGAGCGAACGGCTAGCTTCATATTCATCAACAAATCACGCTCCGAATGTGCTGTCGCTGTCCATTCCTTGTTTAAACCCCAGAGCGCTGGCGCCGATCTGTATTAACTAGTTTTTAACCCCTAAACAACCATATTTTTGGAATGTAACATCATACATGTTTTTAGAATCATTTTGTAATATGAATACATTAATCTCAGACCTGTTAGATCAATTCTGCACATATTTTATTTTTTTATTTTTTGACTTAAAAATAAATCCTAACATTGCAGAAGTGTTCTCCGATTTTTTGACATTAAAAAAATTAAAAAAAAAAATATTACCAATTAATCATGAATTATTATATATTGCTCCATTGAAATGCATTGGACATCGCCAGGGAGTGACAGCTCATACCTGGCGCTGTGAGGGAATTTGCAGCGGCGCTGTTCGGTCCAGCCGGCTTCATGATGAATGCCGCGCTAGCCGTCGCTCTCGCCGGCGCTAGCCTCATTTTGCTTGATAAATGCGTCATTGTGACCGCCGCGGGCGTACTTGAGTCGGTAGTCGCCGTTAGCTGCCGCTACCTGGCGCTCGTCAGACACTACCTCGTCAGATACTGCTCCTTTAAAGGGTAGCGGGGGATGCAGATGCCAATGCACTCGGATCCGCTCGCCTTAAACAAGCTCACAAGAGGCGGGAGAAGATCTGAACGTGCTGACTGGACGAGAGGCTGCACATACACCGTAGGACTGAGGAAGGGTAAGTGAGATCAGGCGTCCTTGGGGCATCCCCGATCAGGGTGCCTGGGGGGCAAAGACCATAACCCAGGAAAGTAAAAATCCACTTTAAATTATAACACCAGGTTTTGGCCATCCCACTGTGTGAAACCTCCCAGAACGCTGCTATTTACTCACCTCTTTCTCGTTCCAACAGCGCATGTGCAAGCTCCCATCCAATGAGAGCTGCCTGCCATCACTATGTCATTCAGCAAACAACTCTTACTGACTTTAGAGGGGAGCGCTCGCTGCCTATGTGAATGTGCGCACGCTGCCGGTAGGGTTGCTACCTGGCCAGTATTTTTTCTTTAACTTTATGGACCACTAGCCTGGCATTGCCAGTAGTTGTTTTTTCATTGGCAATTGAGGATGGGAAAGAACACCCGCAATTACATTTACCAATTAAAATACAGTTACCACCCCCAGGCCATTGGCCAGTAAAGTAAAAAAAAAAAAACACCGGCCAGGTGGCAACTTTAGAGCCTGAGATGCGGCATCCCGCGCTCCTCATTGATAACAATGAGGGTAAACGGCTCTCATTGGATGGGAGCCTGTGCATGCGCCATTGGAGCAGGGAAAGGTGCGTGTTTACGAGTGCCCCTCAGGGTTTCACACAGCGGAGCATCACGATTCGGAATGCCGCACCCCTTTTGTTAGCTTAGGACACAGCTTGTAATTATTAAAAAAAAAATGTGTGCAGAGAGGTACAAGGTGATACATTAAATACAGAAAGTTTGTGTGTATGTGGAGGGGGGAACAAGGGGTTAAAGCGGACTAAAACCCTTTTTTCTCCCCCCGTCCCGCTACTGCGCATGCGCTCCCCCGATGACGTAGAGAAGAGCAGAAGAGAAACTGAAATTGCGCGAGTGAGGACAGCTTATCCACGGACAAGGAAGAGGGACAGCATGCTAATGAACGGACAAGGAAGAGGGACAGCATCCTAATGAACGGACAAGGAAGAGTGACAGCATGCTAATGAACGGACAAGGAAGAGTGACAGCATGCTAATGATAGACAAGGAAGAGGGACAGCATGCTAATGAACGGACAAGGAAGAGGGACGGCATGCTAATGAATGGACAAGGAAGAGGGACGGCATGCTAATGAATGGACAAGGATGAGGGACAGCATGCTAATGAATGGACAAGGAAGAGGGACAGCATGCTAATGAACGGACAAGAGCTGGAGGGCGGGATTTCCAGCCGAGATTTTTGAAGAATACAGGCGCTGTGAGGGACAGAAGGCTGCAAAAGTCATCAAAAGGTAAGTGTCTTTTTATGTTTAACTGATCAGAGACATGTTGTTTTGGAGGGTGTTGGTCCAAGTGCAGAATGTGTGTGGGGGTAGAGGGCTCAAGGGGATAAATTCAGTGTGTGTGTGTGTGTGTGTGGAGGGAAATGCACAGGAGCAGGTGAGTGTAACCCTCATGTACCTGGTGTTTAATGAGGACAGCAGGGAGTAGGTCCATCTGGCCCCAGGGTGCTCCACGTGTGTCTGTGTGGGTGGGGTGCTGGGGCCCACCCACGGGGGATGTTAGTACTCACTGTGCTGCTCAGAAAGATGATAAACAGTCCAGTGGATTAAAGAGTTCCTCTTTATTAATTCCAATGGCAGACATCAAACACGGCACATCTTTTTACATCCGTTCGGTTACACTTCTCTCTAGTTGGATGTGTCTGGCTGTGTAAATTTAAAGCTAATCTTTGGCATTGCACCCTTTGCGTTTCTAAGGGCCTTGGATGGCTCAGAGACATAAAGAGATGATTTGCATAGCTCCACCTGCTGCAAGGATAGATGGGTAATGCTATCTGTCCTTGTGTTGGGTACTGTGTAAATACTTTCCATTTTAGGAAAGCTTTTCTCTTCCTTTACCTGAGTAGAGGGTTTTTGGTCTCGTTAGCCCCCCCTATATTAAGCCTAACATGGCTCTCTCCACATACTGGCTTGCGACTTTTTGAAGACAGAAATGGATGGTGGGAAAATTACCAACTCTGTTTTGTTTTTAGGGAGTGAGATGACGTGAATGAGACGAGATCTGTTAGACAACCTAGAACATGAGATAGAAGAGAATTGAGATCTGAGCCTGATATTCGCGTGTCATGCGCACAGAAGTGGCGGCTTTGGGCCCCCTGCAATTAATCAATAGGATTTCTGTCGGGCTCAGCAAAGCCCCTCCTCTATGATTGAAGATTCCTTACAAAATGTATGACCCCGGTAAAAAGAAGGATTATGCCAGTAATAATTTAGCCCCAAGCAAGGCCGGTCTTTGGGGTGTGAGACGTATGCCGTTGCAAAAGGGCGCCACGGTCAAGGGCGCACCATGCAGCTGCACCCATCGTCTCGATGCCCTAAGCTGCCTAATATTAATGCAGGGCATAGAATTCTTCAGTCATAGAGAGCGGGGAGGAGCTGACATGAGCTGGAAAAGTCAAAGGATGTGGCCCATGCATGCATTATATCCAACCTGTTTTCAGCAGGATTCCAGGGCTAACCCACTGCACCATCCACATAAGTGGCCGCACAACATTAAATAGGATTAATTCAATTTATTAAAGAAATGTACATATTACACAAATCAACATATACACAACAAAATACACATACAACACAATTTAAAAAACATATGTAAAACCTCAGTGGGGAGGAACTCCAGGGCTAACCAAATTTGATTTCATTAAACATATTTACACTGTAAATCATAGTTCCATGATCAGGTATGTATATGGGCAGACGCTTCAGGGATAAAGTGCTAGTGCATGTGCAATTACCAATTAATGTTCTACCACCATAGAAAGTGGACACAAAGCTTGTGTCATAACAAGAAAAGCAAGTTTAATAAAACAGCAGAATGTGCAAATAGCATTGTGCAAAACTCATACTGCAAAGTGACATGTGCTATAAGTGCAAAGGAATTAGAAAACCTATACTGTCCTTCTATATCTAGTGAATACCCAAAAAGCGTAGGCCCTTATTCAGTCAACTGCAATAAAGCATCAAATAAATTAATTAGTAGAGTGAGCCCACTCTCCTCCTCACTTACCTCACCGACGCGTTGCGTGGTCCTCCCACCACTTTGCCAGGGTGCCATGCATTATGGGATTGCTTGTTAGGTAAGTATACAGGCGATCCCGGGTGGTTTCACACAGTGGGAATCAGCCATCTCCAGAGTCAGGGCCAGCAAATACAGGTTTTAGTCTGCTTTAAAGTGGGCCAGCAGTCAAAAATAACTGCTGGTCCACTCGCCCCCAAGCATCATGCCTTATACTGGAGAAACTCCCCCCTTCTGTCAGTTCAGGTGGTCACATGGGGCAGTGAACCAGAAGCCATTGGCTAGGGAATGCTTCTGTAAGTAGGTACCCCTTCCTGGCATCAGGCTTGATGTTAGGTTTTGCACAGGACTTGGTGGCCTGGTGGCTGTTGGAAACCATGTGGGGCAGTAGGGTGGTAGTGAGGATGTTGGAGGTTGCCACCCTGTGGCCTCGTACAGGGCAACTTCCATCCTAAGGCCGGCCCTGGCCCCAAGCATCTAACCTAAACCAGTTTGAGTTAAATGCCCCTTTAAAAAGTAATTGTAGAGTGAAAAAGTTTTCATTTTCGTCAAAGGACTTCAATCTGAAGGGTGACTGGTCAGTGTTTCAGCTAAATTCCGGACATCTGCTCACCATCAATCTCCTGTCTTATCCCTCGCCTGCGAAACTCTATCAACCTCGAACCAACGCAACAGCAATCATGCGAAGAGTAGAGCGAGAAAAATAGAGTATACGGAGGCCAGGAAAATTCCGCTGTGCTGTTTCCAGTGTCCAGCCACAGCCCGGAAGATTCCATCCAGGATTCCGGAGATAGCGCTGCCAAGGGTTATGACGATGGTGAGCAGAGGCTTTGTCTTCTTAGTATTTATCTCATTTCCTAGGCTGCTGGAAATATGGTCATATCAATAATACATACACATCTGCATGGACTTTCCAGCCCAACTCCAGGAAAATGAAATTCACATTTAGCTTACAAAGGCTTCTCACTTGTGCTGAATCCTCTGTTTGTGAGAGACATTTGCTCACCGCTCTGCGGCTTCCTTATGCTTCTTCCGGGGAGGCGGATTTATTATTATTATTATTATTATTTTTATTGTTTATTTATATAATGCCATCATTTTCCATAGCACTGTACAAAGTAGTAATTACAGACAGGGTAGAGACATACAGTACATAGACTATTACAGATACAGTGTTACAGAGCTTACAATGAATATTCTGAATACAAGATACAATAGGATAGAGAGCCCGGCCCTTAGGGGCTTACAGTCTAAAGGGTTTATTCATCAAGGGCTAGCGCCAGCTAGTGACTCGTAGCGACAGGCAGCGTCTGGTGAATGCCGGGCGCTGTATGCAATACCACATTTATCAAAGCGAATCTGGTGAGCGACTGGAACAGCGCCATGTAGCATACGATTCATCATTACAGGCGCTCTAGCGTAAGACCTGTCACTACCGTTCTCTCCGATACATTTCAAATCCCTTTCCTGAATCTATTTTTATTTATTTCTTTCTTTTTTTTCTTAAATAAATGTGTCACTTCTGGCCTTGAAAAAGTCATTTTTGAAAAGTTTTTAAATTAATTTTTTTACATTTAATTTAATAAATTTTTATGCAGAATTGTCATTACAGGTCTGGCACTAAAGTGTTAATGCCACAATGTTAAAATAATGTAATTCTTGTTTTTCCGCTTTGTTACTGGTGGATATGTGTTAAAAAAAATCACTTTAATCACACAGCGTTGGGCGCTCTATGCTATAGCGAACCAATTTTGAGTGCCGACGCTGAGTGAGGATGATTTTTTGATGAATATGGTGTGAGTCGCTGAAAGCCGGTTCGCTCCGAGCAGTGGCTACCTCTCGCTACTTATAGCGTATTACTGGTGTTATAGCGACCAACGTACATTTTATTCACAATAGCTGGCCAGCGTACTACAGCGACTGAGGTGCTCAGTTACAACGTCTGATAGCCGCTTACAGCGTCTACTAGCGGTCACTCTATGTGCTGCACTACAGACGCTCATCTGGGAATACCTGCCATTATTAATGAATCAGCCTCCACTTGGAGGCTAATTTAAGACTAGCGCCACATATTGCAATTTGTGCGTCTATGTAGCGGCGCTTAAAGCGTCCACTAGTGGACGCTGCAAGTGGGTGTCTGGCCCTATAACGTAGCTTTGGTGCTGGAAAAGTGGCGCTGTCCAGCATTGATAAATGTGATGTCTGGAGGGCGCTGTAGAAGCGCTCTCCCTCAATCAATGCAATCAATCCGCTATGAGCAACGCTACATGTAACAACAGGACAACACTGCAGCGAATGATAGGTAACACCAGTTAAGTGCATCCGACGCTTGGCGCTGAAGCCCATATTTAAGGAAATCAAACACAAAACCAGCGCCAGCGCTCCAAGACTGGGCTCTCTAGCGTCAAGCGCTGGACGCTATATGAGAAGTCTGTTTCTCAACACATATAAGTCAGCACCAGAGCAAAAACACAGGGAATGACATTGTTTTAACACTGCAACAATGACACTGCAATGGACGACCTGCACATACAATTCTGCATAAAAGAAACATTCAAAGTATAACAATGTTAGTGTTTGGTTGCTGGGCAGGTGAGGCCACATAATCATTTGATCCTAAAATTGAGAAAAAGAATTAATGAAAACACTATTTATACACAAGCAAAATAACACCATTGAAATGTATAGGATAACGCTGCTGAGCCACGGGTGTGCTGCTGAACATACAGCGCCGACGCTTTACACTGAGGCACCGCTAGTGATACATTCAGCACTACATGGCGCTATGAGAGGCGCTCACCAGACTGACTTTCATATATCTGGTTTTTACATACTGCGCCTGGTGTTCCCCTGACGCTACGTGGTACTAGAAGGGAAGTTCCATCCCCAGCCCAGTGCCCCCAACCAGCCTGTGTTTCTTTATCTACTAAAGCCTTTGCCCAACATTCATAAAAAAATAAACCAGTTGCAGTTGGCCATATTGTTCCCTGGTACTTTAAAATATGTGTGTGTCTAATGTATATGGAACCCAAACAAACGTATCTATTGTCGGTGGTGGCAGCCAGATCAAGCTGTGCTAGAGGGCATGAGACAAGATCCTATTATCTGCCGTCCATGAGCAGCGGCCAACTGGGCCAATCCGCTGACCTGAGGTGTCGAACTGGCAGATGGGCCCACTCGTGGGCCAGGCAAAGACTTTAAACTGGACCAACAGCCTGGCACAGTTGGAAAAAATAAACTCCTCCAAACGCACTTGCCTGTATCTGCATGCATGATACTGAAGCATTGTCAGCATTTATTTTCCCCCTGCATCCACTCAAAGCTGAAGCGCCATCTCAATGGTTTTCTAATGGTAGCGTCCAATTTGGATCTTCCTCTCCCAGCATCTCAGCCATGCTGCTGTCTGGATTGAACTGACATGCACAGTAACAGGAAGCCCAGCAGCACTTCCTGTTTGCAGGCGGCCTGAACATCCATGAGCTGCCTTTTTGTTTTTAACATTTACGACAGCAAGAGTTAGAAAATGGTAAATTAATTTTTATGTGCAGCAATCTAAATTGCCCCGGGAGGGGGCATATGAGCACTGTTTGTTGTGTTGGTCTGGTTTAAGTCATTTATGAGTGTTGGTCCGCTTTAACCTATATCCATATATTCCTCCATCCTTTATGACTATTCTCCTTTTGTAACTACCTTCTTCTGTGCCTCCTCCTAAGCTATTTCTTCTCCAGGCAAATCTTCATGTCACACCTAACAAACATACAATGTAACACTCTAAATGTTAGATTGAGCATACAGTACACTTATGATGGTGTTGTCATTATGTATCACTGTTGTGATGTGAATGTTATGTGTTGTGTGTTATTTGCTGATGGGGGTGTTGAACATGTCTACATTATTATTATTGTTTATTTATATAGTGTCATCATCTTCCGTAGTGCTGTACAAAGTAGTAATTACAGACAAGGTATAAACATACAGTACATAGACTATTACAGATGCAGTGTTACAGAGTTTACAATGAATATTCTGAAATCTGAATACAATAGGGGAGAGAGCCCGGCCCTTGCGAGCTTACAGTCTAAAGGGTGAGGGGTGAAGACGAGGGGGAAGGATCACAAACAGAAGATTGGAGTTGCACGTGAGAAGTCCTGGAGGTGGGCATGATAGGAGGTGACCAGGGTGGAGAACAGGAGAAGGTCAGCAGCAGAGCGGAGGCTGCGTCTAGGTTGATATTGTTGGATTACAGATGAGATGTAGGGAGGGGCCTGGTTGGAGAGAGCTTTGTAGGCGAGAGTTAGAGTTTTGAACAGGATTCGCTGTGGGACTGGCAGCCAGTGTAGGGATTGGCAGAGAGGCGCAGAACTGGAGGAGCGAGAGGAGAGATGGATGAGGCGAGCAGCGGAGTTCAGGATAGATTGGAGGGGTGCCAGTCTGTTAGTTGGTAAGCCACAAAGAAGGATGTTGCAGTGATCCAGTCGGGATATGACCAGGGCATGCACTAACATTTTAGTGGTGTCAGGTGAGAGGAAAGGACGGATGCGTGAGATGTTTTTAAGTTGGAGGCGACAGGAGGTGGCCAGGGAGTGAATATGTGGTTTGAAAGAGAGGGCAGAGTGACGACCAGGCAACGAGCTTGGGGAGATGCTGTTATTGTGAAATTGTTGATAGAAATAGACGTGTTAGAGAGGGGAGGGGAGTTAGATGGTGGGAAAATGACCAGTTCTGTCTTGTCCATGTTTTGCTTGAGGTAGCGAGATGACATGAATGAAGAAACAGCTGCAAGACATTTGGAGAGACGAGATATGAGAGAGGAGAGATTGGGGCATGAGAGATATGTTTGCCAAGGCCATAGGTGTAGACTGAGAAAAGTAGGGGGCCTTGGACAGAACCTTGCGGGACACCGACAGAAAGAGAACGGGAGGATAAGACCGTGTTAGAGTGGGATACACTGACTTATCTGTCAGATAGGTAAGAAGTGAGCCAAGAGAGTGCAAGACCTTGAACCCCAAAAGAGGAGAGAATATCAAGAAGCAGGGAGTGGTCAACAGTGTCAAAGGCTGAGGAAAGGTCAAGATGGATGAGGATTGAGTAGTGACCTTTGGTTTTGTCAGTGAGCAGATCATAGTGACTTTGGTGAGGGCAGTTTCAGTGGAGTGGTTACAGCGGAATCCTGATTATAAGGGATCAAGTAAATTGTTGGTAGATAAGTATTGTGCCAGTTCTGAGTGGACATGTTGTTCAAGAATTTTGGAGGAGAAGGGAAGGGGAGTAGTGAGATAGAATGATAGCTGGAGAGGGCGGAGGGGACGAGAGAGGGTTTCTTGATTATCGGAGTAATAACTGCATGTTTGTAGGAGGAAGGAAAGGTACCAATGGAGAGGGAAAGGTTGAATATAGAGGTTAAAGCTGGAGTGAGACAGTTGAGGAATAAGGTGGGCTGGAATAGGATCGAGGGAGCAGGTAGTCAGGTGGGCCCTAGAAATGAGGTTAGTCCAAGTTCAGTTATTGGAGTGAAGAAAGTAAGAGAGTAAGGCGGGGGGATTGTTTGAAGTGGTGAGGGATTCTGAGGGTCAAAGCCAAGTCGAATGTTGTCAATTTTTTCTTTGAAGAATGTAGAAAATTCTTCTGCTGTTATTTGGGAGGTTGGAGGAGTGGGTGGTGGGCGGAGTAGGGAACTGAAAGTGTTGGAGAGTTGTTTGGGGTTCCGGGCTTGTGCAGTGAAGAGAAATATGCTTGCTTAGCAGATGAAAGGGAAGTCCTGAGTTCCTGAAGGGCTTGTTTATAGACCAGAAAGTCACGACTGGTTTTGGTTTTCCTCTATTGCGTTCAGCAGCTCGAGACAGCTGTTTCAATCTGGTTGTGCTTGCATTTAGCCAGTCTAGAGCTGAGGAGAGTGTATTATGGTAGTGTGATGATTCAGCGTCCATGTCCCTGAATGAGGTCAGGGTCTGAAGAGGTTGAAGTGAGGCAGAAAGGGACTGAAGATCTAATGCCCTTATTCATCAAGCGATAGCGCCAGGTAGTGTCTGACAAGCGCCAGGTAGCGGCAGCTAACGGCGACTACCGACTCAAGTACGCCCGCGGCGGTCACAATGACGCATTTATCAAGCAAAATGAGGCTAGCGCCGGCGAGAGCGACGGCTAGCGCGGCATTCATCATGAAGCCGGCTGGACCGAACAGCGCCGCTGCAAATTCCCTCACAGCGCCAGGTATGAGCTGTCGCTCCCTGGCGATGTCCAATGCATTTCAATGGAGCAATCTATAATAATTCATGATTAATTGGTAATAATTTTTTTTTACATTTTTTTAAAGTCAAAAAATCGGAGAACACTTCTGCAATGTTAGGATTTATTTTTAAGTCAAAAAAAAAAAAAATAAAAATATGTGCAGAATTGATCTAACAGGTCTGAGATTAATGTATTCATATTACAAAATGATTCTAAAAACATGTATAATGTTACATTCAAAAAATATGGTTGTTTAGGGGTTAAAAACTAGTTAATACAGATCGGCGCCAGCGCTCTGGGGTTTAAACAAGGAATGGACAGCGACAGCACAATCGGAGCGTGATTTTTTGATGAATATGAAGCTAGCCGTTCGCTCTGGCCATTCGTTGTCAGGCGCTCACATACAACGCTGGACCTGTGAAACAGCGACCCCCCAGCCAGTATTCAACATTACCGCACACCGACTGAGTCGCTGTCATCAAGCTAACGCCGGCCAAGCACAGCGAATACTGGCTGGCGCTGAAAAAATCAAGCTACAGTCGCTCATCTGTCGCTACCTGGCGCTATTGATGAATCGGCCTCCCCGTTTCTTAAGTCCCTGCATTGAATTATAGGTTTGTGTGGAGGGGGGTTTGCAGGAAGGGGAGAGAGGGTCATAGTTAGCAGATTTTGGCCAGAGAGGGGGAGCAAGGAGGATGAAAGGTTTGATACAGAGCAGAGGTTAGTGAACAGGTCAATCGTGTGGCCCTTTGTGGGTGAGTGCAGTAGACCATTTCTTAATTCCGAAAGATGAGGTTAGTGACAGTAGTCTGGTGGCAGCAGGGTATGTTGAAGTCACCCACGATGATAGCAGGGATGTCTGTGGACAGAAACTGAAGGAGCCAGGTAGAAAAGTGGTTGAAGAAAAGAGTAGTACTTCCAGAAGGGCGGTAGATGACTGCGATTTTCAAGTTACAGGGAGAATATAAACACAGTGAACTTCAAAAGATGAGAAGGATTGAGATGGCATGGCAGGGAGTGGGTTAAAGGAGCAGAGTTCGGATAGAAGGATGCCCACACTCCCGCCCTGTTTGTTGTTGGATCTGGGGGTGTGGCTGAGATGTAGTCCCCCATGTGAAAGGGCAGCAGGTGAAGCTGTATCTGATAGAGTGATCCATGTTTCTGTGAATCCCATGAAGGTAAAGAGTTAGAGAGAAACAGGTCATGGATATAGGCGATTTTATTGCGCACTGAGCGTGCATTCACAGTGCGCAGGTGACAGTGGCAGGAAGGGGTGAGGAGGAAGTAAGCTGTATCAGATTAGATAGGTTATGTGTGTATCCAGGTTTAACACGGTTGCAGGTTTTTAGCTTTGATGAAAAATTGGAATTGTTCTGGAGGAGATGGGTGGAGAGATTGGACCCAGATTAGGGCTAATGTCACCAGCGGCAAGTAAGAGTAAAAGGAGAGAGAAGAGATGGTTGTGGCTTTTGAGGGTGGAATAATGTGTCTTGTGCTTGGATATAGAGGTGGTGATTGATTTTGCCAGAGAAAGGAATTCATGAGTAGAGAGGTAAGAGGTTGAGAGCAAAGAGGGGGAGATATATAGGGACTTACCAGGAGCAGGGGGGTAATGTGTGCTTAGGATTCTGAGGGTAACGGGAAGTAGTGTGATGAGATAAAAGGTAATCATTGTTGTTGATGCTGGGTTATTCAGACAAGTAGAATCTGGGGCAGGTTACCTTCAGGTTGAAATCAGGTTACATTCGCTGCAGGCTTAGAAAGATTCTGACCCGGAAAGGATTCTGATCATTGCAGCCACTACCACTCAATATGAACTGTTTCTATATGCCTTTGATTAGCTCATGCTCAGCAGTTGGGCCTAAAGGTCAGTCCTAAAAGTTTGGTCTGGGAGGGCACCTAAAGTAATAAAACTCCAAATAGAATGTTGCTAGGTGCTATGGGTCAGAGACGCACAAGGGGCAAGATTGGTCAATAAAAGTGTAACATATAGTAACAGATGATAGTTTTACAAATATAGATATGGGCAGGGAAACCAGATGGGGCATTCAAAATAATCACATAACTCTTAAATAAGGCATAGGCACAAGTATGGAGAGAAGGAAAGAAATCAAGTAGTGAATCTAATAGTTCATACCAGAAAGAGAGACCCATGGCTAATTTTTAAACATGTCGACAGGGCCCTAAACCACGTAAAGCACATATGGCGGATCCTTTCCCCACCTCTGAGGAATAAGGTAGCATGCGTTCTGCGAATACCCCTGTTGCCTAATTTTAATATCTTTCTGATCCATCCTGGCTCACAATGTGGGTGGGGGGGCTCCATCCACAGGGGAAATTTCCTCTCAATACCGCGTCAAAAGTCTCATACTCTACCACACGCAGTGTATTTCTTATTGAAACTGCTTCCACAATGGAGTACTGTACCCTGCGGATAAATGGGTGACATTTAGGCCAAAATCTTTAACTCCTCGAAGAAGTATTTCCATTAATGTCATACTTGTGATATTCATTAAATCCATCTGTGTGACTTCAAAGAGCAGCAATTGTATTTACTCTACAGTGAGCAGATTTGTCAGCCGCTCGTGTTGGCACACGTAACCATTAATCCCGGGTTTATAATCTGATTATAGTTTAAGGAATGTCTCAAAAATCCAAGCTGCAAAAAGTTTGGAAATTTCCTAGCCCGTGGATCTGTACTGAGCAGCTTCTTGTCAGCAGTGCAGGCTAGTGCTTGAGTGCCAGAGACTTCTTTAAAGAGGAACAAAAGCCAGGATTGTCACTCCAGTTTTGTTCCTTGTACTAGGGCAGGGGTGTAGCTGGGGGGAACATGCCTTTGGTGGAGCAGGCCAAGGAGGGCCTGAGCACAGGGGGTGTCGCCATTTCAAATCTTTGCCCCAGGTGCCAGAAAGCCTAGACTAGGGGAAACCCGCTGCAACCCGGGTTTGCTTACCAGCCCACGCCACATGTACGGGCTCTCTATACCATGCATATTTAAGTGATTCAGTGTGTGAAGATTTGGGGGCACTCCAACACAACAGGGTGGATATGCTGCATAGAAGGTAATGTAAGAAGGCTTTGATTTTACACTTAAAGTAGAGGAACCTTTAAGAGGATCACATGATAAATTGCCTGGTGCATTTGTAATCCAATTTTAAGGGAGAAAGGGCAGACGGGGTCGAGACGCCAATAGGGACGGGGAATGAGGGGATTGAGGTGAACCCTTAATACACAGCAACACTTCACCATGATTCCTAGGTGCAATAAGGCTAATACTTTATTGAGACACAGTCATGAAAAGCACAGCCCCAGGCATAGCTTAAGACAGGCACTCCTCTTTCTTGGAGGTCATGGGGGGAAACATGGACAACTGCTCTTCGAGGGGACTCAGTGCCACAGCTTAGGCGTTCTCCAGGCCAGGGAGTGTTGGGGGTTGCTTAGTTGTAGCCTGGGCAGGACACATGTTGTAAACACTTTTTTAGTAAACAGTTTTTGAGGAACAGCAGTTGGGACTAGGCAGCAAAATGGAAAAAAGGAGACCAGACCCTAGAGATTCCACTATTGTTGAAGCCAGAGTCAATCACACCAGGGACTCAGCTTCCTCCCCAAGGTCTCTCAATTGAAATCTGTTGACCACTGGATACACGGGCACCAACCTCCGATCACAGAAGGCCACAACAAGGTGGAATGATGATAGGGACCTACCAGCTAAATCCGCAGGGGAGGCCAGGTTAGACATTCTCCCGTCCTCCTTAAGCACTCCTTTGCCTTGGTCAGAACTCTGGATATAGTCCAAAATCCCACAGCAGCTTCTCTTGGAGTAAGGCGGTCCCTCCAGCATGGGTGGACTCCCATACTTACTGTATCCGCACAGAACTCCTGACGATCTCTCTCTTCCTCTCCAGCTTCCTCTCATCTCACCTCTCCTTTTTTCCCTCCACTCCTCTGAGCACCTTTTATTCCAGGGGCAGAGAGTCTGCCTACTCCCATCCACTCTGCTGAGCTGATTAGTGGACTGGAAGAAAAAGAGAATGTCATTGACTGAACCTGTAAACATTGATATCTCGGCCATTTCTGCTTCAATTTAAAAACAGTTTAGGATAGTGCCAAATTTAGCCCGACGCAATGGTGTCACAATTACCTAAGGAAAAGAGGTGATTTCCAATAAGGGAAACTACACAGCGCCCAACACAAGGAATAATAGATTTACCCATCACTCCTTGCAGCAGGGAGAGACATGCAAATTATCTCTTTAGATATCAAGACCATCCAAGGTGCTATGTAAATACTTTCCATTCTAGAAAACCTAGTAATTTACATTAAAACGGTGAAGCCTACTTTGATGAGCCCCGCACCTTGTGGACCCGGCTGGCATCACTGTCACGTGACACGTTTTCATTATTACTGGTCCAAATGACCCTAACTAGCTGCGGGGCCCCTTCACTGGAAACAGTGAACAGAGCTTTGCTAGCCCAGTAAAAAGCCCAGCAGCTCTGTTTGATATAGCCTGGAACTATATCGGGCTAGAAACCAGCTTGGTAGTGTGTAATAAAGCCGAGAACACACAGACAAATTAATTAGTGAATTAAGATAATAGAGCAGCAAGCTTAAATTATATATTTAAGTGCTTTAAGAGCACACTGGACAAACTATATACATACATTGAGTAGATGCAATACAAGTCAAAGTGAGTAATTTAAAATCAGAGTTAGCTTATAAAATGTCAGTTACTTTAGTTGAGACAGATTATGCAGATATGGGTTGATTCAGAGCCCCTCATTTTTATGGAGGTCTTGCTACCAAATGAAAAATCATTGCAAAAATGAAAAATTAATCTCACACTAAATTTCTTGCAAAAACAAAATGAACAAAAATGGAAATTTTCACGCAAAAGTGAGAAAGGAGCTCTGAATCAACCCTATAGCCACAGGGGGTGTGTTGAGTCTGCTGGGTTCTTGGTCCCCCTTGACACATCACACATAACCCCCAGAAGACAAAGCTAAGTCCTCTGACCTTTATTCACGGGTCAGACACTCCCTCTGGGAGGAACTGCAGGCCCCTCCTCTTTAGAAATGCTTGCTAAAACTCCTACAAACTTATAAGTGACATAACTTTCTGTTGAAAAGTCATAGGTTACTGGTTCTGGAGCCAATGGACTAAATAAGGCGATGCACACCCAATGGGTTCAGATACTGCTACTTGAGATGGCTTTGATCCTGAGTTCTGCTGAACTTGGCCCCTGTACACCCTAGACTGATTTAAAACCTGTATGTATGTGTTAGGACTTCCAGATTCTGAATACGGGTTTAGTTTCTGAATAATGGTCATGGAAACCTCATAATTCTTTATGGAATACTGTCACCAGTGGGTCTGGAGTAATGCTTTGAAGCTGTCTGCCTAGTTTAGGCTCTCAGCGGGGGGGTGGGTCTGGTTGCAGACCTTGTGTCCCCACGCCGGCATGCATGCTATGCATTTTAAATAAGGTCCTTTCCTGACCTGTGAGTGCCATCTAGGAAACAGGTGATGAGTTCCCCACACACAGGAAATCAGAGTGCATTTAACATAAGGCCTAATGTGACATTGGCATATCAGAGATGGGATATAATATTTTCGGCATATTCCTCACACATACCTTTAATAAAGAGAGTGATGTATATGCTTGTAAGTAATGTGGGATGTATTAAGTTATTTATCATGTTACTTTGCTTATAAGGAGGAAAATGTTTTAATACAGTATAGTTAGTTAATATAGTTAAGTAAGATAGGTTTAGATCGCTACAATCAGAAGAATCCCTAAACTGTTACTATTCATCTGAGCTGCTGCCCTTAACGCGCTGGCGTTTACCCCGCTATGTTTCCTTCTGCCATCTGTACTTTGCAAGTACTCCGTTCACTTTTATAAATATATGTATTGTGGTTAATAAATTATGAGCCTCACATTAGAAATGTCTCCTCTCCTGAATTCAGCTTTCCTGACATGTAACTAATAATGTTTTCAGTCAGGCTGCAGGGCATGTGTTCTAGCCACTGAGGAAGCACTCTCTGCTCCATGCAATTAATTTCTCCCATCGTCATACCGCGGGCATCAGGGCTCTTAATTTCGTTCAGGAAAAATATTTGATATTGCCAACTTTAATGGAACGAGATGCGTAAAAATTAGGCAAGGCTGAAGGTTCATGGTCGTGGTACTTTCAGCTTATTATTATGTTAGAAGGTCTGTCTAGTTGAGGAAGGGTTAGCTCAGCTGTCTATGGTCTCACTAAGGAGATACAGCATCAGTTCCTGATGGGTGATTTGTCAGAAAGCAAGGAAAAAAAACAGCTCCTATTGAAAAAAATCATACATTTGATGTGTGGTAGGATAGGCTCAAGGATGACCAAAACCCAGTATTATCACCCTGATATCCTGCATTGTGAAGTTGACTATGGGGTCAAGGAAGAAGGTGAGTTTATGGGGGGTCAAAATGTAGGTGATACTGTGCAACAGCTTGCAGCTTGTCTCTATATGTGCATCTGTATTGCTGAGCTACAGTAGATGACATTGTTACATATATCTATGTATAGTCTTTATTGTACATTCTGTACTGCATGTTGTGTTTCCTGTACATTGAGGTAATCTCTATGACTTCTTTTTCCTGCCTATGCTATCCACCATGTAAGGTGAAGATCTCTTAATGCACTCATGTTCCAGTAAAGCCAGTTCCTGCTACACCACAAATGTCTATCTGGATTTGACTACGCTGCACCCAGCATTCACACTTTGCAACATTTTATGAGACCAGTAGCTGAATGAAGCCCCAGAGAACGAATAAATCCCAGTGACCAAATGCAAACCATGCAGAGCAAGGCCGCAAACAGGAGACAGTGCGGCTGATGTGTAGATCAGCATAAAGAAGCTTCCACAGACACAATTCCTGTTTACAAGTAAGACTGTTCTTATATATAAAGAAGGGAGAATGGATAGAAGTTTAAACTCTCAGCTGAACAATGACAATTATCAGCCATGGAAGTTTAAAGTAGAGATGCTATTATCCAGAGATGACTTTTGGGAGGTTATCAATACAGAGTGGCCATAGGGCAATATTCAGGACTGGGACAGAAAAAACAGACAGGCATGGGCCACCATAATTTTACTAGTAGAAGACAATCAGCTTATTCACATACCCATTGAGAACACAGTGAAAGGCATGTGGGATGTACTGAAAAGACTGCATGAGCGATCCAGTTTAAACAGCAAGTTGTTTCTGCTAGAGAAGCTATACAAAATAGCTTTCTAACAGTATGCCTTTGTCCAGTTACTGTTAAATGAGAATGTTGCATAAAATCCAAGGCTACAAGAGCAACACTTCTTAAAGTCAGCCAGAATAGAGCTTCAAGCCCACTTGACTTAGTTCACAGTGGTGTATGTGGCCCCCTAGACCCACCTACACCTGGAGACAACAGATACATAAAGACGTTTCATAAATGACTATTCAAGATACACAGTCACTTTCCTAATGCAACACAAGAGTGAAGTTCTTGACTAATTACAGGACTATGTAACACACAAGACAAGTAACACATTTCAGAGGAAACCTCTCATGCTTCAAAGTAATAATGGAGGTGAATTCACAGGACACAAATTACTTAAAGCATTACCTAAAGTGCCATACACACCAGAGCAAATGGGGTAGCTGAAAGAAAGAACCGAACTTTGCCTGAAATGATCAGATGTATGCTGACAGTGGCAAATTTTTGTTTAAAAAAATGGGGTGCCATTTAGGGGGAGTGGAGGGGTGCCATTTAACACAATGCAGCGTGTGCAGGAGATAGGAAGTCACTGGGTGAAATCCAAGTATAGGTGTGACTAGCATCATTCAGGTATCGACTGGACCCCACTATAGTCCAGTCAACACATAAGTAAAATCAAAAGATAGGAAACCAGGGTAGTTGCTGCGGAAAAGCCGGGCGCTGGTCCTGCTCCTTTAATGTGCCATTACAAAGTCAAGCTTTCAGGGCTGTTTCACCTTGTATTGACCTGACGGAGGGGAACAGCCCTGAAAGCTTGTCATTATACTGGCACATTAAAGGAGACCAGTACCCAACTTTTCTGCAGAAACTACCCTAGTATTGTATCTTTTCATTTTACTGATAGGAAGCTACTGTACACTTACATGAGCCAGCTGCTGCAGAATCAGTGCTCTCAGCTACATTCAGTTATGCGAGATGCTGTGACATTACAGCAGCTAGCGAGCTGAATGGTGCAGGGCGGCCACCTCTAGCTGTGTCGCCAGGCCGGTCAATCACAAATGACTGCCCCGGGTATGCGTCTAGCTAAAGATATAGCGAGGAGGTGACCTGCTCATGTGACATGAGGTTAAGTGAGTGGGTGTGGAGATTTAATAGGGTTTCAGACAGTGTGGCATCCTAGTTTGGGATGGCACAGGAAGTAGAAAATTGCAATTTCCAGACAATTCCCTATTCCATAGACAGACAATGCCAGGATGCCCCTCGAAACGTCCTAGGTTTGCTCACACTCCCATAGCACACGAGCAGGCCGCGGCTACATCCCCAACAAGGTGCATTAATATTGTATTTCGCTATAAAAAATTTGTGTTTGATTAGGGCCCCCAGACACAACCTTGCATGGGGCCCCAGAAATGATAAGCCCGTCCCTGCTTTTCTTCCTCCCCCCTGCAACCCAGACCCTGACTTGCTCCCCTCTGTGCCCAGGCTCTGACTTACTCCCCTCTGGCTGTGCCTTCCTACCCTCTTTGCCCAGACCCTGACTTTCTTCATTCATGTTACCAGCCTTCCATCCCCTTACCACCCTGGCTCTGTCTTTCTCCCATGTGGACCCAGTCCCTGACATACTTCCCTTTGTTCCAAGGCCCTGCCATTCTCCCAAGGTCCAGAAAAATCCACTACCCACACCTCTGGTATGCCTGGGGGGACGTGTGTGGTCTGGAGTGATCGTAGAAACTCCTGAACCATTAAAGGCCACACTGTAGGAGACATCTTTAAGCTGTGGCCTAATTTTGGCTACCTGGTTGAGCGCTGTCAATATTGATTATGAAGAAAAGCAAAGCTAAAAACTAAATTCGATTTTTTGTGACCACTGAATGGTTTGAGGGACCTTAATAGAAGTAAAGATGTATCCATTTGCATTCAGTTGTCCTTTAAAGTTTAGGGTCAAAAGGAAGTCACAGAGGTGTCTCACAGAAGAAATGACTAGCGCCAGACTTTTATACAATGTATCGCCCTGCTGCGCTTAAAACATTTTAGTTGTACATAAACGAGCCACACGCCATTTTCCGAATGCCCCTTTTCTGTTCATCTTTCACATTGTTCCAATTTTTAGCTCCTGTAGTGAAACCCCCTGTTTTTCTCCCAAACCACCTGCATCCAAGCTTCTCCCCTTCCCGTCATTATTTTGTTTAATATTTGAGCTGGTGGTTATAAGGCAAAGTATGGTTTCTGTTAGGAGGAGAGATTGCTGTAATTTTGTGGACATTGTGCCTTGGCAGTTTTAATATTCGCACCGCTGTTTTTCCTGCCTGCTGCTCATTTATCTTTCATTTTTATGTCATCAGCAGCACTTGAAAATGGCACAGAACAGTTAATACTGTCACTGCTGAAAAGGTTTAATATATTACACATCTCATCACAACATGAACAGTTTTACATCCCGGGATCAGGCGCCGGATCAGGTGTTCTTATTTCTTCTTCTTTTTCTTGTAGGTTTTTGGTGAGAACAAAATGTCTTTAATCTCTACTTAGAAAAGCCGAGTTTAATCTTTTTTTAAATTTTCCCTTTTTTGTCTGTTGTGAGGTTGATCTACACTTTCAGTTTTTTCGTGTCGGGGCTGAAAGCCTGCTGTGGCGTGTGGTTTTACTGCACAGTTCTATTTGTCTTATTATAATATTTGTTTTTCTTTTATACTCAGATTTTTTCCGAGGGAGGGATTCTAATTTTTGACAAAAGGTTCCCTATAACGGGGAGGCCGATTCATTAATAGCGCCAGGTAGCGACAGATGAGCGACTGTAGCGTGATTTTTTCAGCGCCAGCCAGTATTCACTGTGCTTGGCCGGCGTTAGCTTGATGACAGCGACTCAGTCGGTGTGCGGTAATGTTGAATACGGGCTTAGGGGTCGCTGTTTCACAGGTTCAGCGTTGTATGTGAGCGCCTGACAACGAATGGCCAGAGCGAACGGCTAGCTTCATATTCATCAACAAATCACGCTCCGAATGTGCTGTCGCTGTCCATTCCTTGTTTAAACCCCAGAGCGCTGGCGGCGATGTGTATTAACTAGTTTTTAACCCCTAAACAACCATATTTTTTGAATGTAACATTATACATGTGTTTAGAATCATTTTGTAATATGAATACATTAATCTCAGACCTGTTAGATCAATTCTGCACAAATGTGTTTTAAATTTTTTTTTTACTTAAAAATAAATCCTAACATTGCAGAAGTGGTCTCCGAATTTTTGACATAAAAAAAAAAAAAAAAAATTAATACCAATTAATCATGAATAATTATAGATTGCTCCATTGAAATGCATTGGACATCGCCAGGGAGCGACAGCTCATACCTGGCGCTGTGAGGGAATTTGCAGCGGCGCTGTTCGGTCCAGGCGGCTTCATGATGAATGCTGCGCTAGCCGTCGCTCTCGCCGGCGCTAGCCTCATTTTGCTTGATAAATGCGTCATTGTGACCGCCGCCGGGCGTACTTGAGTCGGTAGTCGCCGTTAGCTGCCGCTACCTGGCGCTCGTCAGACACTACCTGGCGCTATCGCTTGATGAATAAGGGCATAAGGCCCTTATTTAACAAGGGATAGCGCCAGGTAGCGACTGGTGAGCGAACGGTAATGACGGGCACCGCCACGAGAACGCCGGCCCCCCACCACAATCACACATTTATCAAGGCGATCCTGCTTAGCGACTGAGAGAGCGCCAGATAGCGAAGCATTCATCATTATTCCAGCCTCACCCCACAGCGCCAGCGAGCGACCTTGAACAGCGACAGGTATGACCTCTCGCTACCTGGCGCTCTCTAATGCATTTCAATGGAGCAATCTTTAAATATTCATAATTAATTGTTATTATTTTTATTTATTTTTTTTAATGTCAAAAATTCTGTGACCACTTCTGCAATGTTAGATTTTTTTTAAAGGGAAAAAAAAAATTGTGCAGAATTGATATTACAGGTCTGATATTAATGTATTCATATTACAAAATGTTTTTAAAAACTTTTTTTTTTTCCCCCCAAAATATGGTTGTTTGGGGGTTAAAAAACTACTTTTAACCCATCGCCGCCAGCGCTCGGGGGTTTAAACAAGCATTTCACAGTGCGAGAATTTTTTGAGCGTGATTTGTTAATGAATATGCTGGGAGCCGTTCGCTATCATGCGCTCCCATACAGCGCGGAACCTGTCAAACAGCGACTCCTAACCCCGTATTCAACATTACTGCACACCGACTGAGTCGCTGTCAACAACCGAACAACGGCCAAGCACAGCGAATACTAGCGGGCGGTGTGAAAATACCGCTACAGTCGCTCATCTGTCGCTACCTGGCGCTATTAATGAATCGGCCTCTAAAGTCATCAAGTGGCGTGGCGCATGTTGCGCACATTTATATTCTGACATTGAAAAGGATCACCCTAATGAGGACGGCTGCCTAAAGGACCAAAACTATCCCAAAGGATGAATAAAATATCATATATTTTATTTGCAAACACCAGGGTCAGGGGAAAAGGAAAGAAACCGCACTGGCCACCAATTAGTAATTAATATGACATATGCAGTGTGCACACATGGGGGTGGTGTCACAAATTGTGTGCTTACAATAAAATAGACCAAAAGGGGTCCCACAGATCCCCGAAGTCTACCCCTCTACAAATATGTGGCACCACTCTTACAAAGTATCAAAAAGAATCAATATTTATTGAAAAATCATATCTACACTTACACTGGCATATTTAAAAAACACATAACACATTTAAGACAAAGCCTAAAGGAAGGGAGGGGGGGGGGGGTTGATGACAATTAGCTTATTTCATGGTCATAATAATATTAAAAAATATATGCAATAAATTCAGCCATGCGCTCCAAGGACAGGAAGTGCGCGCCCCTGTGAGGACGCGCACACTACATGGAGACAAGCGTACAGTGCGCATGCGTGGGAACACGGACAGGCAAGTACACAAAAGGGTAACCATGCCAACTACATAAACAACTACTATTCTATGCTAAAATGTAATCTATATATAATTCTAAACGTAAAAAGCTATACAAAGTATAATCCATATATACTGCGAGATGAACACTCATTCCCCAAAACATCAAAGGAAATAGGTAAATAAGGTGTACATATCCCTTATACACATATCAACGCACCTCTGTCAATATCCGTAAATTAGGGTACCACACCACACGGCATGTATTACTTGTGTAACTCTAATCACAAGCCAGAGGCTATGCAGAGGATTTAGGCCACCAATTTAGGCTAATCACTAAATTAAAAAAAAAACTTTTCAAACAGTGGTCCCACTGATTTTTCAATGCCTTTGAAAAATCAGTTGGACCAAGATGGTATAAATAGTATAATAAATGCCGCCAGGTAAGGATAAATCTATATAATAAATAAATAAAGCAATATTAAAGCAGACCAACACGTTTTCCCCAGAACGGGTATGGGTGTTGGTACCACTGACTGCATTAAAGTGGAACACCCAGGATTTTGACTATCCTGGGTCTTGGTCCACTTCGGTGGGGCACCCCCGATCGGGGTGCCCCGCTGTGTGAAACCCCCCCGAACCCCCCGAAAAACTCACCTCTCCCCGCTCCCAGCGCCGACGGACAAGACTTTTGACAGCCGCGGACAAGCGGCTCCTCCGCCGCCACCTCCTGCGCGTCCGCGCCGGCCATTCACAGACGGCCGGCGCGGGCGCGCGCGCGTCTAGAGGGGCGCGAGGGAGGCGGCGAAGACAAGGTAAGGGGATTTGGGGTGTTTGGGGGGGGTTTCACCCCGCGGGACATCCCGATCTCGGATGTCCCGCGGGGAGGGAGGTGATCGGCCCGGGAATCTTATAGAGAATTTTTTGAGCGTGATTTGTTAATGAATATGGTGGGAGCCGTTCGCTATGGCCATTCGCTATCATGCGCTCCCATACAGCGCGGAACCTGTCAAATAGCGACTCCTCACCCAATATTCAACATTACTGCACACCGACTGAGTCGCTGTCAACAACCGAACGACGGCCAAGCACAGCGACTACTAGCGGGCGCTGTGAAAATACTGCTACAGTCGCTCATCTGTCGCTACCTGGCGCTATTAATGAATCGGCCTCCCCGGGCCTTATTCATGAAGGGATGGCGCCAGGTAGTGTCTGTACAGCGGCAGGTAGCGCCAAGTAGCGTCAGCTGAACACCGGACACGGCAAGGAATTTACACATTTATGAAGCCAAATCTGTTGAGCGACTGGGATAACGCCATGTAGCGTCAGATTCATCATTATCCCAGCCTCAGCGTACAGCCTTGCAGAGTGCCACGTATTACCTCTCGTTACCTGTCGCTCTCCCATACATTTCAATGGACGTTCTATTACTTCTCTTTAAACAGGGTTTTTTTAAATTTATTTATTTATTTCAATCTCAAATAATGTTGTGACCTCTCCTGGCCTAGAAAAAGCCATTTTTTACACTTTTTTAATTTTTATATATTTATGCAGAATTGACATTACATGTCTGGCATTAATGTGTTCATGTTACAGTGTTATAACAATGTAATTCCGTATGTTTTTGCTTTGTTACTGGTAGATACATGTTCAAAAACAGCCTTTTATCACACAGCGTCTGGCGCTCTGGGCTATAGCAAAGCATTTTTGAGTGCCGGCGGTGTGTGAGGCTGTTTTTTTGATGAATATGATGTGAGTCGGTCGCACTGACCAGTCGCTACCATTCGCTCCTATACAGTGCTGTACTGCTCATATAGTGACTCCCCACAACATATTCATCAATTCTGCACAGCGACTGAGGCGCTCTGAACTAGCGACCCATGGCCAAGCACAGCGACTACTAGCGGGCGCTCTGAAATGCCTGCTACAGACGCTCATCTGTCACTACCTGGCGTTAGTAATGAATCAGCCTGGCTGACAGCAGCTGGTTTTGTGTTACACTGATTAGTCAGGTGGTTTTGTTGGCACTGTATACATGAGTATGTTTACATATATATTTATTTATTATTATTTATTATTATTATTATTATTATTTATTATTAATACATGGATTCACATCTGTAGGTTTATGTATTTATAAATAGCTAAATAATTGGCATTAGGCATTTATGCACTGTGTTTATATTTAGTAACTAATTGAATATATTTATAAATTAATAAATTATTGACTTATTTATTAATGTATTTATCATATGGATGAATCTGTGCCTGGCAGGATTTACTGTACTATTTATACCAGCTTGGCCCCACTTTTCAGTGGCTTTGTTTGTAATGTTTTCAAGGGCCTTATTTATCAAGGGATAGAGCCAGGTAGTGTCTCACTAGCGCCAGGTAGTGGCGGCTACCGACTCCAGAACGCCAGGCTGCGAACACAATCACGCATTTATCACGCTAAATGAGGCTAGCGCCGGCGAGAGCGTCAGCTAGCGCGGGATTCATCATGTTGCAGACTTCAGCGAACAGCGCCGCTGCTAATCCCATCACAGCGCCAGGTATGACCTCTCGCTACCTGGCGCTCTCCAATGCATTTCAATGGAGCAATCTTTAAATATTCATAATTAATTGATATTAATGTTTTGTTTTTTTTTTGTTTTTTTTTTAAATGTCAAAAATTCGGTGACCACTTCTGCAATGTTTTTTTTTTTTTTAAGGTAAAAAAAAAAAAAAAAAAATTTGTGCAGAATTGATATTACAGGTCTGATATTAATGTATTCATATTACAAAATGTTTATAAAAACTTGTTTATTATTTTTTTCCAAAAATATGGTTGTTTGGGGGTTAAAAAACTACTTTTAACCCATCGCCGCCAGCGCTCTGGGGTTTAAACAAGCATTTCACAGCGCGAGAATTTTTTGAGCGTGATTTGTTAATGAATATGCTGGGAGCCGTTCGCTATGGCCATTCGTTGTCATGCGCTCCCATACAGCGCGGAACCTGTCAAACAGCGACTCCTAACCCCGTATTCAACATTACCGCACACCGACTGAGTCGCTGTCAACAACCGAACAACGGCCAAGCACAGCGAATACTAGCCGGCGCTGTGAAAATCACGCTACTGTCGCTACCTGGCGCTATTAATAAATCGGCCTCCAAGTGTTTTTACTGTATTAAAATAAACTTTACGGGCAGGCTGATTAATTACTAGTGGCAGGTAGCGACAGATGAGCATCTGTAGCAGGCATTTCAGAGCGCCCACTAGCAGTCTCATAGATGAATACATTGTGGGGAGTCGCTATATGACCAGTACAGCGCTGTATGGGAGCGAATGGTAGCGACTGGTTAGTGCGACCGACTTACACCATATTCATCAAAAAAACAGCCTTACACACCGCCGGCGCTCAAAAATGCTTCACTGTAGCCCAGAGTGCCAGAGGCTGTGTGATTAAAGGCTGTTGTTTAACATGTAACCAGCAACAAAGCGAAAACATATTGAATTACATTGCAATAACATTGTGACATGAACACAATAATGCCAGACCTGTCATGTCAATGCTGTATAAATATATAAAAATGGAAAAAAGTTGGAAAGAATGGCTTTTTCAAGGCCAGGAGAGATCCCAACATTGTTTGAGAAAAAAAAATAAATAATAATAAAAACGCCCCTGTTTAAAGAGAAGTAAAAGAACGTCCATTGAAATGTATGGGAGAGCAACAGGTAGCGAGAGGTCATACCTGGCGCTCTGCAAGGCTGAACGCCGGCGCTGTTCGCTGAGGCTGGGATAATGATGAATCGGATGCTACATGGCGTTATCCCAGTCGCTCAACAGAATCTGCTTGATAAATGTGTAATTGCGTGCCGTGTCCGGCGTTCACCTGTCGCTACCTGTCGTTTACAAGGCGCTACCTGACGCTATCCCTTCATGAATAAGGCCCAATATTTTATTCATCCTTTGAGATAGTTTTGGTTTGCGATTTATGCCCAGACAGGGACAAGGGTTGGTATGGGCTCATTTCTTACCAGGATAATCCAGACAGGGACAAGGGTTGCTATGGGCTCATTTCTTAGTAGGATAGTCTAGACAGGGACAAGGGTTGCTATGGGCTCATTTCTTAGTAGGATAATCCAGGCAGGGACAAGGGTTGCTATGGGCTCATTTCTTAGCAGGATGGTCCAGACAGGGACAAGGGTTGGTATGGGCTCATTTCTTAGCAGGATAGTCCAGACAGGGACAAGGGTTGCTATGGGCTCATTTCTTAGTAGGATAGTCCAGACAGGGACAAGGGTTGCTATGGGCTCATTTCTTAGTAGGATAGTCCAGACAGGGACAAGGGTTGCTATGGGCTCATTTCTTAGTAGGATAGTCCAGACAGGGACAAGGGTTGCTATGGGCTCATTTCTTAGTAGGATAGTCCAGACAGGGACAAGGGTTGCTATGGGCTCATTTCTTAGCAGGATAGTCCAGACAGGGACAAGGGTTGCTATGGGCTCATTTCTTACCAGGATAATCCAGATAGGGACAAGGGTTGCTATGGGCTCATTTCTTAGTAGGATAGTCCAGACAGAGACAAGGGTTGCTATGGGCTCATTTCTTTGCAGGATAGTCCAGACAGGGACAAGGGTTGCTATGGGCTCATTTCTTAGCAGAATAGTCCAGACAGAGACAAGGGTTGCTATGGGCTCATTTCTTAGCAGGATAGTCCAGACAGGGACAAGGGTTGGTACGGGCTCATTTCTTAGCAGGATAGTCCAGACAGGGACAAGGGTTGGTATGAGCTCATTTCTTAGCAGGATAGTCCAGACAGGGACAAGGGTTGGTATGAGCTCATTTCTTAGCAGGATAGTCCAGACAGGGACAAGGGTTGGTATGAGCTCATTTCTTACCAGGATAATCCAGATAGGGACAAGGGTTGCTATGGGCTCATTTCTTAGTAGGATAGTCCAGACAGGGACAAGGGTTGCTATGGGCAAATTTCTTAGCAGGATAGTCCAGACAGGGACAAGGGTTGCTATGGGCTCATTTCTTAGCAGGATAGTCCAGACAGGGACAAGGGTTGCTATGGGCTCATTTCTTAGCAGGATAGTCCAGACAGGGACAAGGGTTGGTATGAGCTCATTTCTTAGCAGGATAGTCCAGACAGGGACAAGGGTTGGTATGAGCTCATTTCTTAGCAGGATAGTCCAGACAGGGACAAGGGTTGCTATGGGCTCATTTCTTAGCAGGATAATCCAGACAGGGACAAGGGTTGCTATGGGCTCATTTCTTAGCAGGATAATCCAGACAGGGACAAGGGTTGCTATGGGCTCATTTCTTAGCAGGATAATCCAGACAGGGACAAGGGTTGGTATGAGCTCATTTCTTAGCAGGATAGTCCAGACAGGGACAAGGGTTGGTATGAGCTCATTTCTTAGCAGGATAGTCCAGACAGGGCCAAGGGTTGGTATGGGCTCATTTCTTACCAGGATAATCCAGACAGGGACAAGGGTTGCTATGGGCTCATTTCTTAGCAGGATAGTCCAGACAGGGACAAAGGTTGCTATGGGCTCATTTCTTTGCAGGATAGTCCAGACAGGGACAAAGGTTGCTATGGGCTCATTTCTTAGCAGGATAGTCCAGACAGGGACAAGGGTTGGTATGAGCTCATTTCTTAGCAGGATAGTCCAGACAGGGACAAGGGTTGCTATGGGCTCATTTCTTAGCAGGATAGTCCAGACAGGGACAAGGGTTGCTATGGGCTCATTTCTTAGCAGGATAGTCCAGACAGGGACAAGGGTTGGTATGAGCTCATTTCTTAGCAGGATAGTCCAGACAGGGACAAGGGTTGGTATGAGCTCATTTCTTAGCAGGATAGTCCAGACAGGGACAAGGGTTGCAAGTAGAGATGAGCGAACTTTTGAAAAATTCGATTCGACTGATTCGCCGAATTTTCCGACAAAAATCGTTTCGACCCGAATAAATTCGCGACGAATCGCTATTAAAAACGGCTATTTCTGAGCCTCCTACAGCCTCAATAGGGTTGTAAACCATTCAGCCTTGCTGTAACACGCACAGGATGCGTGCTGGGTTAGTTAAATAATACTTTGAAGAAATATCACATGCAGATCAGAGGCATCGCTAATAGAATCGCAGAGCGGCACAATTGCAGAGAGTTGAAGTGGCATCACTATGAGGGGCAGAAGGAGCCCAAATATACACTGGAGTTGGCCTCAGGAGCCCAAAAATTGGATGAATCACACCCTGGAGTTGGCAGAAGTTGGCAGCAGCAGCAGCAGCAGGAGCCCAAATATACACTGGAGTTGGCTTCAGGAGCCCAAAAATTGGATGAATCACACCCTGGAGTTGGCAGAAGTTGGCAGCAGCAGCAGCAGGAGCCCAAATATACACTGGAGTTGGCCTCAGGAGCCCAAAAATTGGATGAATCACACCCTGGAGTTGGCAGGAGTTGACAGTAGCAGCAGCAGGAGCCCAAATATACACTGGAGTTGGCCTCAGGAGCCCAAAAATTGGATGAATCACACCCTGGAGTTGGCAGAAGTTGGCAGCAGCAGCAGCAGGAGCCCAAATATACACTGGAGTTGGCCTCAGGAGCCCAAAAATTGGATGAATCACACCCTGGAGTTGGCAGGAGTTGACACCAGCAGCAGCAGGAGCCCAAATATACACTGGAGTTGGCTTCAGGAGCCCAAAAATTGGATGAATCACACCCTGGAGTTGGCAGAAGTTGGCAGCAGCAGCAGCAGGAGCCCAAATATACACTGGAGTTGGCCTCAGGAGCCCAAAAATTGGATGAATCACACCCTGGAGTTGGCAGAAGTTGGCAGCAGCAGCAGCAGGAGCCCAAATATACACTGGAGTTGGCTTCAGGAGCCCAAAAATTGGATGAATCACACCCTGGAGTTGGCAGAAGTTGGCAGCAGCAGCAGCAGGAGCCCAAATATACACTGGAGTTGGCCTCAGGAGCCCAAAAATTGGATAAATCACACCCTGGAGTTGGCAGAAGTTGGCAGCAGCAGCAGCAGGAGCCCAAATATACACTGGAGTTGGCCTCAGGAGCCCAAAAATTGGATGAATCACACCCTGGAGTTGGCAGGAGTTGACAGTAGCAGCAGCAGGAGCCCAAATATACACTGGAGTTGGCCTCAGGAGCCCAAAAATTGGATGAATCACACCCTGGAGTTGGCAGAAGTTGGCAGCAGCAGCAGCAGGAGCCCAAATATACACTGGAGTTGGCCTCAGGAGCCCAAAAATTGGATGAATCACACCCTGGAGTTGGCAGGAGTTGACACCAGCAGCAGCAGGAGCCCAAATATACACTGGAGTTGGCTTCAGGAGCCCAAAAATTGGATGAATCACACCCTGGAGTTGGCAGAAGTTGGCAGCAGCAGCAGCAGGAGCCCAAATATACACTGGAGTTGGCCTCAGGAGCCCAAAAATTGGATGAATCACACCCTGGAGTTGGCAGGAGTTGACAGTAGCAGCAGCAGGAGCCCAAATATACACTGGAGTTGGCCTCAGGAGCCCAAAAATTGGATGAATCACACCCTGGAGTTGGCAGAAGTTGGCAGCAGCAGCAGCAGGAGCCCAAATATACACTGGAGTTGGCCTCAGGAGCCCAAAAATTGGATGAATCACACCCTGGAGTTGGCAGGAGTTGACAGTAGCAGCAGCAGGAGCCCAAATATACACTGGAGTTGGCCTCAGGAGCCCAAAAATTGGATGAATCACACCCTGGAGTTGGCAGAAGTTGGCAGCAGCAGCAGCAGGAGCCCAAATATACACTGGAGTTGGCCTCAGGAGCCCAAAAATTGGATGAATCACACCCTGGAGTTGGCAGGAGTTGACAGTAGCAGCAGCAGGAGCCCAAATATACACTGGAGTTGGCCTCAGGAGCCCAAAAATTGGATGAATCACACCCTGGAGTTGGCAGAAGTTGGCAGCAGCAGCAGCAGGAGCCCAAATATACACTGGAGTTGGCCTCAGGAGCCCAAAAATTGGATGAATCACACCCTGGAGTTGGCAGGAGTTGGCAGCAGCAGCAGCAGGAGCCCAAATATACACTGGAGTTGGCCTCAGGAGCCCAAAAATTGGATGAATCACACCCTGGAGTTGGCAGGAGTTGACAGTAGCAGCAGCAGGAGCCCAAATATACACTGGAGTTGGCCTCAGGAGCCCAAAAATTGGATGAATCACACCCTGGAGTTGGCAGAAGTTGGCAGCAGCAGCAGCAGGAGCCCAAATATACACTGGAGTTGGCCTCAGGAGCCCAAAAATTGGATGAATCACACCCTGGAGTTGGCAGGAGTTGACAGTAGCAGCAGCAGGAGCCCAAATATACACTGGAGTTGGCTTCAGGAGCCCAAAAATTGGATGAATCACACCCTGGAGTTGGCAGGAGTTGACACCAGCAGCAGCAGGAGCCCAAATATACACTGGAGTTGGCTTCAGGAGCCCAAAAATTGGATGAATCACACCCTGGAGTTGGCAGAAGTTGGCAGCAGCAGCAGCAGGAGCCCAAATATACACTGGAGTTGGCCTCAGGAGCCCAAAAATTGGATGAATCACACCCTGGAGTTGGCAGAAGTTGGCAGCAGCAGCAGCAGGAGCCCAAATATACACTGGAGTTGGCTTCAGGAGCCCAAAAATTGGATGAATCACACCCTGGAGTTGGCAGGAGTTGACACCAGCAGCAGCAGGAGCCCAAATATACACTGGAGTTGGCTTCAGGAGCCCAAAAATTGCATGAATCACACCCTGGAGTTGGCAGAAGTTGGCAGCAGCAGCAGCAGGAGCCCAAATATACACTGGAGTTGGCCTCAGGAGCCCAAAAATTGGATGAATCACACCCTGGAGTTGGCAGAAGTTGGCAGCAGCAGCAGCAGGAGCCCAAATATACACTGGAGTTGGCCTCAGGAGCCCAAAAATTGGATGAATCACACCCTGGAGTTGGCAGAAGTTGGCAGCAGCAGCAGCAGGAGCCCAAATATACACTGGAGTTGGCTTCAGGAGCCCAAAAATTGGATGAATCACACCCTGGAGTTGGCAGGAGTTGACACCAGCAGCAGCAGGAGCCCAAATATACACTGGAGTTGGCTTCAGGAGCCCAAAAATTGGATGAATCACACCCTGGAGTTGGCAGAAGTTGGCAGCAGCAGCAGCAGGAGCCCAAATATACACTGGAGTTGGCCTCAGGAGCCCAAAAATTGGATGAATCACACCCTGGAGTTGGCAGAAGTTGGCAGCAGCAGCAGCAGGAGCCCAAATATACACTGGAGTTGGCTTCAGGAGCCCAAAAATTGGATGAATCACACCCTGGAGTTGGCAGGAGTTGACAGTAGCAGCAGCAGGAGCCCAAATATACACTGGAGTTGGCTTCAGGAGCCCAAAAATTGGATGAATCACACCCTGGAGTTGGCAGGAGTTGACAGCAGCAGCAGCAGGAGCCCAAATATACACTGGAGTTGGCCTCAGGAGCCCAAAAATTGGATGAATCACACCCTGGAGTTGGCAGGAGTTGACACCAGCAGCAGCAGGAGCCCAAATATACACTGGAGTTGGCTTCAGGAGCCCAAAAATTGGATGAATCACACCCTGGAGTTGGCAGGAGTTGACACCAGCAGCAGCAGGAGCCCAAATATACACTGGAGTTGGCTTCAGGAGCCCAAAAATTGGATGAATCACACCCTGGAGTTGGCAGAAGTTGGCAGCAGCAGCAGCAGGAGCCCAAATATACACTGGAGTTGGCCTCAGGAGCCCAAAAATTGGATGAATCACACCCTGGAGTTGGCAGGAGTTGACAGTAGCAGCAGCAGGAGCCCAAATATACACTGGAGTTGGCCTCAGGAGCCCAAAAATTGGATGAATCACACCCTGGAGTTGGCAGAAGTTGGCAGCAGCAGCAGCAGGAGCCCAAATATACACTGGAGTTGGCCTCAGGAGCCCAAAAATTGGATGAATCACACCCTGGAGTTGGCAGGAGTTGACAGTAGCAGCAGCAGGAGCCCAAATATACACTGGAGTTGGCCTCAGGAGCCCAAAAATTGGATGAATCACACCCTGGAGTTGGCAGAAGTTGGCAGCAGCAGCAGCAGGAGCCCAAATATACACTGGAGTTGGCCTCAGGAGCCCAAAAATTGGATGAATCACACCCTGGAGTTGGCAGGAGTTGGCAGCAGCAGCAGCAGGAGCCCAAAAAATGGCCTAAAGACATAAATATGTTTTGCACCATTTGGAAAGTGTAAAACGTGGCACCATGCTGAATCTAGTCGCATGCATCAGGCATTGGTGGGTGGAAATCCTGGCTGATCCATCCCTGATTCATTTTGACAAAGGTGAGTCTCTCCACATTTTTAGTTGACAGACGAGTTCTCCTCGCCGTAACTATGGCCCCCGCCGCACTAAACACCCGCTCAGATGGCACGCTACTTGCCGGGCAGGACAGCTTTTCCAGGGCAAACTCTGCTAGTTGCGGCCACAAATCAAGTTTGGCTGCCCAGAAGTCCAGCGGATCCTCAAGGTGTGTTGGCATGGTCATGTCAAAGTATGACATGACCTGCTGGTTCAGGTCCTGCTCCAGGTCTTCCTGCTGCTCATGAGTAGCCTCACTATGCGGGTGTAGAAAGCTACTCATTAGCGACTGAAGACTGAGGCTGCTGCTGCTGATGGTGCTTCTGCTGCTGCTGCTGCCAACCCCCCCAGCGGCCATGGCAGTGGAAGGTGAGCGCAGAGGTCCCCTCGAGTCAGACCTGCGAGAGTATGGACCATGGCGCAGATAGGCATCGGCCAACTGCCTACGTAGAATGTCTTTGTAGTAGTTGAGTTTGTCCTCCCTCTCGGTGGGTTTAAAAAATGCCCCCATTTTGTGCCGGAAGCGAGGGTCCAATAAGGTGGACAGCCAGAAGTCATCCCGCCGACAGATGGAAACAATTCTGGGGTCACTACGCAAGCATGTGAGCATGCTTCGTGCCATTTGCGCAAGTGACTCGGATGGACTACCTGTCTCCATCTCCACTGCATACTGCCACGGTGTGCCCGGGTCCTCTGTCTCTCCTTCCTCAAAAACCTCTAGCTCCTCTGGCTGCTCCTGCTCCTCCTCTCCTGTCCGCTGACTAGATAAACCAGCCATTTCGCCAAGCCTAAACTGTGTTTCGCTGGGCAACTCCTCCTCCTCCTCTTCCTCCTCCTCCTCCTCCAGTTCAGCTCCAACGGGGTTCATGTGGCCGTAAGATGTAAACGCCATGTCTCCAGTGCCCTGACCAGCCATGGTTTCCAACATGTGCTGTAGTACATGAAGCAGTGGAATCACGTCGTTCATCCCGTAATCCTGCCGACTGACAAATAAAGTGGCTTCCTCAAAGGGCCTGAGCAAACGGCAGGTGTCACGTATGAGCTGCCACTGGTTGACATTGAAGTTACACAGGGGAGTCCCCCTATCTGCTTGGATCATCAGGAAATCCGTGATGGCTTTTCTCTGTTCATATAATCGGTCCAACATGTGAAGGGTGGAATTCCAACGGGTGGAAACATCGCAAATCAGACTATGTTGGGGGATACCATTCTGACGCTGTAGCTCAAGAAGGGTGTGTTTGGCGGTGTAGGAGTGGCTGAAGTGCATGCAAAGTTTCCGTGAAGTTGTTAGGATGTCCTGCAGATGGGGGGAACACTTCAGAAACCGCTTGACAACCAGATTGAAGACGTGAGCCATGCAGGGGGCATGGGTCAGGCTTCCTTGGCGCAGCGCAGACAAAATGTTCTTCCCATTGTCGGTAACCATGATTCCCATTTTAAGTTTTCTCGGAGTAAGCCATGTTTGGATTTCCTGATGAATACATTTAAGCAGTTCCTCCCCTGTGTGACTCCGTTCGCCAAGACAAACCATGTGAAGCACTGCGTGACACCTCCGTGCCCTGCACACATGGTAGACTGGAGGGGCACTGAGACTTGAGCCTACAGTGGAGGGTGAGGAGATGGCGGAGGATGAGGAGGCCGAGTCGCACGGTGTCACAGGCCCAATGGGCAGAGAGCGCGGAGGCCGAAGCGGCGTGACCTGTCCAAGTTGCTGCTGCAAAGGGACCACATTCACCCAGTGGGCCGTAAACGACATGTACTGCCCCTGACCGTAGTTACAGCTCCAGATGTCGGCGCTGCCATGTATTTTGCTACACACCGACAGGCTCAAGGACTGGCCCACCTTCTGTTCAACAAAAGTGTGCAGCGCTGGTACTGCCTTCTTGGCAAAGAAATGACGGCTTGGGACTCTCCACCTCGGCTCGGCACAAGCCATCAGTTCTCTGAAAGGTGCAGATTCCACCACCTGAAAAGGGAGCGACTGCAGCACCAGCAACTTGGACAGGAGCACATTCAGCTTCTGCGCCGTAGGATGAGTGGGCGCATACTGCTGTCTCTTGGACATGGCTTCGCTGATGGATTGCTGGCGGGATGCATGACTTGGAGGAGGAGGAGCAGGAGCGACAGAGGATGGGTATGACGCACAGCTGCCTTCGGCTGAGGTGCTGGAGCCTTGGCTGGCAGAAATTGGGAGCTCACTTGGTGAGGAAGCAGACTGGACCACCCCTTGGGAGCCTCGGTTCTCCCAGGTCGTTTTATGGTGACGCATCATATGTTGACGCAGGGCCGTGGTGCCAACATTTGGACCCTGGCCACGCTTCACCTTTTGCCTACATATCTTGCATGTGGCCATGTTACCCTCCTGCGGATGCCTCAGGAAAAACTGCCACACTGCCGAGTAGCTACTTTTCCCACCCCCTGGCCTCACTGATTCACTGCTGCTGTTGCCAACTCCAGGAACCCCTGCTCCACTACCTCCCGATAAGGTAGACTGCCGCACAGCAGGTGCTCTACCCCGGCCCCGGCCCCGGCCGGCTCCAGCCTTTGGAATTGTGCCCCCATGCTGACTGCTACCACCTTGCTGCCTCAGCTGCTGACTCCGGGGCAACCTGCACCCCTCTTCTCCTGATGATGACAATGAAGCCCCTTCATCACCCGGCTCCCAAGTGCGATCGGCTTCATCGTCATCATCATCATCATCACCGAGTTGTGGCTGTACGTCACTGATGTTCGTGGATTCGTCAACAGTGTCTGGCGCAGGAGCTGGAACGCTCGCAGCACCCACGACACTGTCCACATCACTATTTGTCTGCCTAGCTAAAGAAGCCACCTCCATTTCTTGGCTGGGCAGTAGCTGCTGACTGTCCTCTATCTGATGGTCCTCCTCACTAAAGAGTGGAGCTGAACCCAAAGCATAGGATACGTCGCTGGGGGAGGGAACGGCGTAGGCCAGAGGCAATGGGAGGACAGGGACTGCTCTCGGGGCATGCCAACTCAGGGTTGTGTCAGAGGAACCTACCGACCCTAGACTGGGGGTCTCAGACGTAAGTTGTGATGATGTTGTTGATGAGCGCGTCAACCAATCTACCACGGCAGATGCGTTACTGGTGGAGACCCGACCGCTAGCAGATACTGGCAGATTAGGTCTCTCAGCGTGACTCCTGCTGCTACTGGCCCCATGTCTGATGCGAGCTCTGCCTGCGGAATCTTGGCCTCTGCCACTCCTCTTTTCACTTCCAGGCACTTGTCTGCCCGACATAGTCTAACTGGCGTGGTAGTAGGTGATATTTAAAAAAACCCCGGGCAGCGGTGGGTCTATATGAAACAGAATATAATGCACACCAAAAGTGAGCAGTAACACTCAGCCTCCAACAGGCCTGCTTAGTGTAAATAAGAGAGCTGCTTAGTGTAAATAAAGAGGGGTATGCTATGTTACAGAATGGGATGCCTCAACAGAAGTGCACCTGGCAGGCAGCAGTAAGCCTATGCCCAGCAAAAGTGTCTTATAATATAAATATAATAAGAGCAAATGCTTATATGGTCTTAAACAGAGGCTGCTTTAGTCACAGAATGGGATGCCCTGGGCAGGAATGGACCTGGCAGGGTCCAGTAGTGCTTTGGCCAGCAAAAGTGTCTTTATCAGGCTAATTTCAAATATGATAAGAGCAAATGCTTATATGGTCTTAAACAGAGGCTGCTGTAGTCACAGAATGGGATGCCCCGGGCAGGAATCGACCTGGCAGGGTCCAGTAGTGCTTTGGCCAGCAAAAGTGTCTTTATCAGGCCTAATTTCAAATATGATAAGAGCAAATGCTTATATGGTCTTAAACAGAGGCTGCTGTAGTCACAGAATGGGATGCCCTGGGCAGGAATGGACCTGGCAGGGTCCAGTAGTGCTTTGGCCAGCAAAAGTGTCTTTATCAGGCCTAATTTCAAATATGATAAGAGCAAATGCTTATATGGTCTTAAACAGAGGCTGCTTTAGTCACAGAATGGGATGCCCTGGGCAGGAATGGACCTGGCAGGGTCCAGTAGTGCTTTGGCCAGCAAAAGTGTCTTTATCAGGCCTAATTTCAAATATGATAAGAGCAAATGCTTATATGGTCTTAAACAGAGGCTGCTTTAGTCACAGAATGGGATGCCCTGGGCAGGAATGGACCTGGCAGGGTCCAGTAGTGCTTTGGCCAGCAAAAGTGTCTTTATCAGGCCTAATTTCAAATATGATAAGAGCAAATGCTTATATGGTCTTAAACAGAGGCTGCTGTAGTCACAGAATGGGATGCCCTGGGCAGGAATGGACCTGGCAGGGTCCAGTAGTGCTTTGGCCAGCAAAAGTGTCTTTATCAGGCCTAATTTCAAATATGATAAGAGCAAATGCTTATATGGTCTTAAACAGAGGCTGCTTTAGTCACAGAATGGGATGCCCTGGGCAGGAATGGACATGGCAGGGTCCAGTAGTGCTTTGGCCAGCAAAAGTGTCTTTATCAGGCCTAATTTCAAATATGATAAGAGCAAATGCTTATATGGTCTTAAACAGAGGCTGCTTTAGTCACAGAATGGGATGCCCTGGGCAGGAATGGACCTGGCAGGGTCCAGTAGTGCTTTGGCCAGCAAAAGTGTCTTTATCAGGCCTAATTTCAAATATGATAAGAGCAAATGCTTATATGGTCTTAAACAGAGGCTGCTGTAGTCACAGAATGGGATGCCCCGGGCAGGAATGGACCTGGCAGGGTCCAGTAGTGCTTTGGCCAGCAAAAGTGTCTTTATCAGGCCTAATTTCAAATATGATAAGAGCAAATGCTTATATGGTCTTAAACAGAGGCTGCTTTAGTCACAGAATGGGATGCCCCAACAGGAATCGACCTGGCAGGGTCCAGTAGTGCTTTGGCCAGCAAAAGTGTCTTTATCAGGCCTAATTTCAAATATGATAAGAGCAAATGCTTATATGGTCTTAAACAGAGGCTGCTTTAGTCACAGAATGGGATGCCCTGGGCAGGAATGGACCTGGCAGGGTCCAGTAGTGCTTTGGCCAGCAAAAGTGTCTTTATCAGGCTAATTTCAAATATGATAAGAGCAAATGCTTATATGGTCTTAAACAGAGGCTGCTGTAGTCACAGAATGGGATGCCCCAACAGGAATCGACCTGGCAGGGTCCAGTAGTGCTTTGGCCAGCAAAAGTGTCTTTATCAGGCCTAATTTCAAATATGATAAGAGCAAATGCTTATATGGTCTTAAACAGAGGCTGCTGTAGTCACAGAATGGGATGCCCTGGGCAGGAATGGACCTGGCAGGGTCCAGTAGTGCTTTGGCCAGCAAAAGTGTCTTTATCAGGCCTGATTTCTATGAGAATAAGTGCAAATGTTTATTATGCTATTAAATAGAGGCTGCTTTAGTCACGGAATGGGATGCCAGTGCCACAAAAACCAGAGAGCATGCACAGCAAAAGTGTCTTTATCAGGCCTGATTTCTATGAGAATAAGTGCAAATGTTTATTATGCTATTAAATAGAGGCTGCTTTAGTCACGGAATGGGATGCCAGTGCCACAAAAACCAGAGAGCATGCACAGCAAAAGTGTCTTTATCAGGCCTGATTTCTATGAGAATAAGTGCAAATGTTTATTATGCTATTAAATAGAGGCTGCTTTAGTCACGGAATGGGATGCCAGTGCCACAAAAACCAGAGAGCATGCACAGCAAAAGTGTCTTTATCAGGCCTGATTTCTATGAGAATAAGTGCAAATGGTTATTATGCTATTAAATAGAGGCTGCTTTAGTCACAGAATGGGATGCCAGTGCCACAAAAACCAGAGAGCATGCACAGCAAAAGTGTCTTTATCAGGCCTGATTTCTATGAGAATAAGTGCAAATGTTTATTATGCTATTAAATAGAGGCTGCTTTAGTCACAGAATGGGATGCCAGTGCCACAAAAACCAGAGAGCATGCACAGCAAAAGTGTCTTTATCAGGCCTGATTTCTATGAGAATAAGTGCAAATGTTTATTATGCTATTAAATAGAGGCTGCTTTAGTCACAGAATGGGATGCCAGTGCCACAAAAACCAGAGAGCATGCACAGCAAAAGTGTCTTTATCAGGCCTGATTTCTATGAGAATAAGTGCAAATGTTTATTATGCTATTAAATAGAGGCTGCTTTAGTCACGGAATGGGATGCCAGTGCCACAAAAACCAGAGAGCATGCACAGCAAAAGTGTCTTTATCAGGCCTGATTTCTATGAGAATAAGTGCAAATGTTTATTATGCTATTAAATAGAGGCTGCTTTAGTCACGGAATGGGATGCCAGTGCCACAAAAACCAGAGAGCATGCACAGCAAAAGTGTCTTTATCAGGCCTGATTTCTATGAGAATAAGTGCAAATGTTTATTATGCTATTAAATAGAGGCTGCTTTAGTCACGGAATGGGATGCCAGTGCCACAAAAACCAGAGAGCATGCACAGCAAAAGTGTCTTTATCAGGCCTGATTTCTATGAGAATAAGTGCAAATGTTTATTATGCTATTAAATAGAGGCTGCTTTAGTCACGGAATGGGATGCCAGTGCCACAAAAACCAGAGAGCATGCACAGCAAAAGTGTCTTTATCAGGCCTGATTTCTATGAGAATAAGTGCAAATGTTTATTATGCTATTAAATAGAGGCTGCTTTAGTCACGGAATGGGATGCCAGTGCCACAAAAACCAGAGAGCATGCACAGCAAAAGTGTCTTTATCAGGCCTGATTTCTATGAGAATAAGTGCAAATGTTTATTATGCTATTAAATAGAGGCTGCTTTAGTCACAGAATGGGATGCCAGTGCCACAAAAACCAGAGAGCATGCACAGCAAAAGTGTCTTTATCAGGCCTGATTTCTATGAGAATAAGTGCAAATGTTTATTATGCTATAAAATAGAGGCTGCTTTAGTCACAGAATGGGATGCCAGTGCCACAAAAACCAGAGAGCATGCACAGCAAAAGTGTCTTTATCAGGCCTGATTTCTATGAGAATAAGTGCAAATGTTTATTATGCTATTAAATAGAGGCTGCTTTAGTCACAGAATGGGATGCCAGTGCCACAAAAACCAGAGAGCATGCACAGCAAAAGTGTCTTTATCAGGCCTGATTTCTATGAGAATAAGTGCAAATGTTTATTATGCTATTAAATAGAGGCTGCTTTAGTCACGGAATGGGATGCCAGTGCCACAAAAACCAGAGAGCATGCACAGCAAAAGTGTCTTTATCAGGCCTGATTTCTATGAGAATAAGTGCAAATGTTTATTATGCTATTAAATAGAGGCTGCTTTAGTCACGGAATGGGATGCCAGTGCCACAAAAACCAGAGAGCATGCACAGCAAAAGTGTCTTTATCAGGCCTGATTTCTATGAGAATAAGTGCAAATGTTTATTATGCTATTAAATAGAGGCTGCTTTAGTCACGGAATGGGATGCCAGTGCCACAAAAACCAGAGAGCATGCACAGCAAAAGTGTCTTTATCAGGCCTGATTTCTATGAGAATAAGTGCAAATGTTTATTATGCTATTAAATAGAGGCTGCTTTAGTCACGGAATGGGATGCCAGTGCCACAAAAACCAGAGAGCATGCACAGCAAAAGTGTCTTTATCAGGCCTGATTTCTATGAGAATAAGTGCAAATGTTTATTATGCTATTAAATAGAGGCTGCTTTAGTCACGGAATGGGATGCCAGTGCCACAAAAACCAGAGAGCATGCACAGCAAAAGTGTCTTTATCAGGCCTGATTTCTATGAGAATAAGTGCAAATGTTTATTATGCTATTAAATAGAGGCTGCTTTAGTCACAGAATGGGATGCCAGTGCCACAAAAACCAGAGAGCATGCACAGCAAAAGTGTCTTTATCAGGCCTGATTTCTATGAGAATAAGTGCAAATGTTTATTATGCTATTAAATAGAGGCTGCTTTAGTCACGGAATGGGATGCCAGTGCCACAAAAACCAGAGAGCATGCACAGCAAAACTGTCTTTATCAGGCCTGATTTCTATGAGAATAAGTGCAAATGTTTATTATGCTATTAAATAGAGGCTGCTTTAGTCACAGAATGGGATGCCAGTGCCACAAAAACCAGAGAGCATGCACAGCAAAAGTGTCTTTATCAGGCCTGATTTCTATGAGAATAAGTGCAAATGTTTATTATGCTATTAAATAGAGGCTGCTTTAGTCACAGAATGGGATGCCAGTGCCACAAAAACCAGAGAGCATGCACAGCAAAAGTGTCTTTATCAGGCCTGATTTCTATGAGAATAAGTGCAAATGTTTATTATGCTATTAAATAGAGGCTGCTTTAGTCACAGAATGGGATGCCAGTGCCACAAAAACCAGAGAGCATGCACAGCAAAAGTGTCTTTATCAGGCCTGATTTCTATGAGAATAAGTGCAAATGTTTATTATGCTATTAAATAGAGGCTGCTTTAGTCACGGAATGGGATGCCAGTGCCACAAAAACCAGAGAGCATGCACAGCAAAAGTGTCTTTATCAGGCCTGATTTCTATGAGAATAAGTGCAAATGTTTATTATGCTATTAAATAGAGGCTGCTTTAGTCACAGAATGGGATGCCAGTGCCACAAAAACCAGAGAGCATGCACAGCAAAAGTGTCTTTATCAGGCCTGATTTCTATGAGAATAAGTGCAAATGGTTATTATGCTATTAAATAGAGGCTGCTTTAGTCACAGAATGGGATGCCAGTGCCACAAAAACCAGAGAGCATGCACAGCAAAAGTGTCTTTATCAGGCCTGATTTCTATGAGAATAAGTGCAAATGTTTATTATGCTATTAAATAGAGGCTGCTTTAGTCACGGAATGGGATGCCAGTGCCACAAAAACCAGAGAGCATGCACAGCAAAAGTGTCTTTATCAGGCCTGATTTCTATGAGAATAAGTGCAAATGTTTATTATGCTATTAAATAGAGGCTGCTTTAGTCACAGAATGGGATGCCAGTGCCACAAAAACCAGAGAGCATGCACAGCAAAAGTGTCTTTATCAGGCCTGATTTCTATGAGAATAAGTGCAAATGTTTATTATGCTATTAAATAGAGGCTGCTTTAGTCACGGAATGGGATGCCAGTGCCACAAAAACCAGAGAGCATGCACAGCAAAAGTGTCTTTATCAGGCCTGATTTCTATGAGAATAAGTGCAAATGTTTATTATGCTATTAAATAGAGGCTGCTTTAGTCACAGAATGGGATGCCAGTGCCACAAAAACCAGAGAGCATGCACAGCAAAAGTGTCTTTATCAGGCCTGATTTCTATGAGAATAAGTGCAAATGTTTATTATGCTATTAAATAGAGGCTGCTTTAGTCACGGAATGGGATGCCAGTGCCACAAAAACCAGAGAGCATGCACAGCAAAAGTGTCTTTATCAGGCCTGATTTCTATGAGAATAAGTGCAAATGTTTATTATGCTATTAAATAGAGGCTGCTTTAGTCACGGAATGGGATGCCAGTGCCACAAAAACCAGAGAGCATGCACAGCAAAAGTGTCTTTATCAGGCCTGATTTCTATGAGAATAAGTGCAAATGGTTATTATGCTATTAAATAGAGGCTGCTTTAGTCACAGAATGGGATGCCAGTGCCACAAAAACCAGAGAGCATGCACAGCAAAAGTGTCTTTATCAGGCCTGATTTCTATGAGAATAAGTGCAAATGTTTATTATGCTATTAAATAGAGGCTGCTTTAGTCACAGAATGGGATGCCAGTGCCACAAAAACCAGAGAGCATGCACAGCAAAAGTGTCTTTATCAGGCCTGATTTCTATGAGAATAAGTGCAAATGTTTATTATGCTATTAAATAGAGGCTGCTTTAGTCACAGAATGGGATGCCAGTGCCACAAAAACCAGAGAGCATGCACAGCAAAAGTGTCTTTATCAGGCCTGATTTCTATGAGAATAAGTGCAAATGTTTATTATGCTATTAAATAGAGGCTGCTTTAGTCACAGAATGGGATGCCAGTGCCACAAAAACCAGAGAGCATGCACAGCAAAAGTGTCTTTATCAGGCCTGATTTCTATGAGAATAAGTGCAAATGTTTATTATGCTATTAAATAGAGGCTGCTTTAGTCACAGAATGGGATGCCAGTGCCACAAAAACCAGAGAGCATGCACAGCAAAAGTGTCTTTATCAGGCCTGATTTCTATGAGAATAAGTGCAAATGTTTATTATGCTATTAAATAGAGGCTGCTTTAGTCACAGAATGGGATGCCAGTGCCACAAAAACCAGAGAGCATGCACAGCAAAAGTGTCTTTATCAGGCCTGATTTCTATGAGAATAAGTGCAAATGTTTATTATGCTATTAAATAGAGGCTGCTTTAGTCACAGAATGGGATGCCTCACAGCAGACTTAAGATCAGTTCAGTATATATGCACAGTTAGTTACTATAAGCAGCCTGAAAACGCTAACAAAGGCTGGATGAAAAAAAAAAATTCTCCCTGTCAGCCAGCTCCGTTTTTCCTACCTTTCCCTGGCTTTCTGTCTGTCTCCTGTCTGTCTCCTGCCTGTCTCCTGCCTGTCTCCAGCCTGTCCCTGTCTGTCCCTGTCTCCAGCCTGTCTCCAGCCTGTCTAACTGCCTCAGCTACACAGCGTTCTGTCTGTCTGTCACGAATGCAATAGAGAAATGAGGAAAAGCAAGATGGCCGCCGTTAAATACCGCTGTGTGACGTCACCGGGCTTGCTGGCTGCTGATAGGCTGCATGTGACTGCCCCAGCTTGCACTGGCGCGGGATACATGTCCAGACATGTCCCGCCCGCCATCTTAGAATGCCTGTAATGTAAATGAATGGATGTTAAAGGAAAACTTCGAGTGATCGAATCGCGGGGAAATTCGGATTCGATCCGAATCGAATTTTTCCTGAAATTCGGATCGAATCCGGGTTCGTCCGGATCGATTCGCTCATCCCTAGTCTTAAACAGAGGCTGCTGTAGTCACAGAATGGGATGCCCCAACAGGAATCGACCTGGCAGGGTCCAGTAGTGCTTTGGCCAGCAAAAGTGTCTTTATCAGGCCTAATTTCAAATATGATAAGAGCAAATGCTTATATGGTCTTAAACAGAGGCTGCTGTAGTCACAGAATGGGATGCCCTGGGCCGGAATGGACCTGGCAGGGTCCAGTAGTGCTTTGGCCAGCAAAAGTGTCTTTATCAGGCCTAATTTCAAATATGATAAGAGCAAATGCTTATATGGTCTTAAACAGAGGCTGCTGTAGTCACAGAATGGGATGCCCTGGGCAGGAATGGACCTGGCAGGGTCCAGTAGTGCTTTGGCCAGCAAAAGTGTCTTTATCAGGCCTAATTTCAAATATGATAAGAGCAAATGCTTATATGGTCTTAAACAGAGGCTGCTGTAGTCACAGAATGGGATGCCCTGGGCAGGAATGGACCTGGCAGGGTCCAGTAGTGCTTTGGCCAGCAAAAGTGTCTTTATCAGGCCTAATTTCAAATATGATAAGAGCAAATGCTTATATGGTCTTAAACAGAGGCTGCTGTAGTCACAGAATGGGATGCCCTGGGCAGGAATGGACCTGGCAGGGTCCAGTAGTGCTTTGGCCAGCAAAAGTGTCTTTATCAGGCCTAATTTCAAATATGATAAGAGCAAATGCTTATATGGTCTTAAACAGAGGCTGCTGTAGTCACAGAATGGGATGCCCTGGGCAGGAATGGACCTGGCAGGGTCCAGTAGTGCTTTGGCCAGCAAAAGTGTCTTTATCAGGCTAATTTCAAATATGATAAGAGCAAATGCTTATATGGTCTTAAACAGAGGCTGCTGTAGTCACAGAATGGGATGCCCCGGGCAGGAATGGACCTGGCAGGGTCCAGTAGTGCTTTGGCCAGCAAAAGTGTCTTTATCAGGCCTAATTTCAAATATGATAAGAGCAAATGCTTATATGGTCTTAAACAGAGGCTGCTGTAGTCACAGAATGGGATGCCCTGGGCAGGAATGGACCTGGCAGGGTCCAGTAGTGCTTTGGCCAGCAAAAGTGTCTTTATCAGGCCTAATTTCAAATATGATAAGAGCAAATGCTTATATGGTCTTAAACAGAGGCTGCTGTAGTCACAGAATGGGATGCCCCAACAGGAATCGACCTGGCAGGGTCCAGTAGTGCTTTGGCCAGCAAAAGTGTCTTTATCAGGCCTAATTTCAAATATGATAAGAGCAAATGCTTATATGGTCTTAAACAGAGGCTGCTTTAGTCACAGAATGGGATGCCCCAACAGGAATCGACCTGGCAGGGTCCAGTAGTGCTTTGGCCAGCAAAAGTGTCTTTATCAGGCCTAATTTCAAATATGATAAGAGCAAATGCTTATATGGTCTTAAACAGAGGCTGCTGTAGTCACAGAATGGGATGCCCTGGGCAGGAATGGACCTGGCAGGGTCCAGTAGTGCTTTGGCCAGCAAAAGTGTCTTTATCAGGCCTAATTTCAAATATGATAAGAGCAAATGCTTATATGGTCTTAAACAGAGGCTGCTGTAGTCACAGAATGGGATGCCCTGGGCAGGAATGGACCTGGCAGGGTCCAGTAGTGCTTTGGCCAGCAAAAGTGTCTTTATCAGGCCTAATTTCAAATATGATAAGAGCAAATGCTTATATGGTCTTAAACAGAGGCTGCTTTAGTCACAGAATGGGATGCCCTGGGCAGGAATGGACCTGGCAGGGTCCAGTAGTGCTTTGGCCAGCAAAAGTGTCTTTATCAGGCTAATTTCAAATATGATAAGAGCAAATGCTTATATGGTCTTAAACAGAGGCTGCTGTAGTCACAGAATGGGATGCCCCAACAGGAATCGACCTGGCAGGGTCCAGTAGTGCTTTGGCCAGCAAAAGTGTCTTTATCAGGCCTAATTTCAAATATGATAAGAGCAAATGCTTATATGGTCTTAAACAGAGGCTGCTGTAGTCACAGAATGGGATGCCCTGGGCAGGAATGGACCTGGCAGGGTCCAGTAGTGCTTTGGCCAGCAAAAGTGTCTTTATCAGGCCTAATTTCAAATATGATAAGAGCAAATGCTTATATGGTCTTAAACAGAGGCTGCCTTAGTCACAGAATGGGATGCCCTGGGCAGGAATGGACCTGGCAGGGTCCAGTAGTGCTTTGGCCAGCAAAAGTGTCTTTATCAGGCCTAATTTCAAATATGATAAGAGCAAATGCTTATATGGTCTTAAACAGAGGCTGCTGTAGTCACAGAATGGGATGCCCCAACAGGAATCGACCTGGCAGGGTCCAGTAGTGCTTTGGCCAGCAAAAGTGTCTTTATCAGGCCTAATTTCAAATATGATAAGAGCAAATGCTTATATGGTCTTAAACAGAGGCTGCTTTAGTCACAGAATGGGATGCCCTGGGCAGGAATGGACCTGGCAGGGTCCAGTAGTGCTTTGGCCAGCAAAAGTGTCTTTATCAGGCCTAATTTCAAATATGATAAGAGCAAATGCTTATATGGTCTTAAACAGAGGCTGCTGTAGTCACAGAATGGGATGCCCTGGGCAGGAATGGACCTGGCAGGGTCCAGTAGTGCTTTGGCCAGCAAAAGTGTCTTTATCAGGCCTAATTTCAAATATGATAAGAGCAAATGCTTATATGGTCTTAAACAGAGGCTGCTTTAGTCACAGAATGGGATGCCCTGGGCAGGAATGGACCTGGCAGGGTCCAGTAGTGCTTTGGCCAGCAAAAGTGTCTTTATCAGGCTAATTTCAAATATGATAAGAGCAAATGCTTATATGGTCTTAAACAGAGGCTGCTGTAGTCACAGAATGGGATGCCCTGGGCAGGAATGGACCTGGCAGGGTCCAGTAGTGCTTTGGCCAGCAAAAGTGTCTTTATCAGGCCTAATTTCAAATATGATAAGAGCAAATGCTTATATGGTCTTAAACAGAGGCTGCTTTAGTCACAGAATGGAATGCCCTGGGCAGGAATGGACCTGGCAGGGTCCAGTAGTGCTTTGGCCAGCAAAAGTGTCTTTATCAGGCCTAATTTCAAATATGATAAGAGCAAATGCTTATATGGTCTTAAACAGAGGCTGCTGTAGTCACAGAATGGGATGCCCTGGGCAGGAATGGACCTGGCAGGGTCCAGTAGTGCTTTAGCCAACAAAAGTGTCTTTATCAGGCCTAATTTCAAATATGATAAGAGCAAATGCTTATATGGTCTTAAACAGAGGCTGCTTTAGTCACAGAATGGGATGCCCCGGGCAGGAATGGACCTGGCAGGGTCCAGTAGTGCTTTGGCCAGCAAAAGTGTCTTTATCAGGCCTAATTTCAAATATGATAAGAGCAAATGCTTATATGGTCTTAAACAGAGGCTGCTTTAGTCACAGAATGGGATGCCATGGGCAGGAATGGACCTGGCAGGGTCCAGTAGTGCTTTGGCCAGCAAAAGTGTCTTTATCAGGCCTAATTTCAAATATGATAAGAGCAAATGCTTATATGGTCTTAAACAGAGGCTGCTGTAGTCACAGAATGGGATGCCCCGGGCAGGAATGGACCTGGCAGGGTCCAGTAGTGCTTTGGCCAGCAAAAGTGTCTTTATCAGGCCTAATTTCAAATATGATAAGAGCAAATGCTTATATGGTCTTAAACAGAGGCTGCTGTAGTCACAGAATGGGATGCCCTGGGCAGGAATGGACCTGGCAGGGTCCAGTAGTGCTTTGGCCAGCAAAAGTGTCTTTATCAGGCCTAATTTCAAATATGATAAGAGCAAATGCTTATATGGTCTTAAACAGAGGCTGCTGTAGTCACAGAATGGGATGCCCTGGGCAGGAATGGACCTGGCAGGGTCCAGTAGTGCTTTGGCCAGCAAAAGTGTCTTTATCAGGCCTAATTTCAAATATGATAAGAGCAAATGCTTATATGGTCTTAAACAGAGGCTGCTTTAGTCACAGAATGGGATGCCCTGGGCAGGAATGGACCTGGCAGGGTCCAGTAGTGCTTTGGCCAGCAAAAGTGTCTTTATCAGGCTAATTTCAAATATGATAAGAGCAAATGCTTATATGGTCTTAAACAGAGGCTGCTGTAGTCACAGAATGGGATGCCCCGGGCAGGAATGGACCTGGCAGGGTCCAGTAGTGCTTTGGCCAGCAAAAGTGTCTTTATCAGGCCTAATTTCAAATATGATAAGAGCAAATGCTTATATGGTCTTAAACAGAGGCTGCTTTAGTCACAGAATGGGATGCCCTGGGCAGGAATGGACCTGGCAGGGTCCAGTAGTGCTTTGGCCAGCAAAAGTGTCTTTATCAGGCTAATTTCAAATATGATAAGAGCAAATGCTTATATGTAGAGATGAGCGAAGTTTTGAAAAATTCGATTCGACTGATTCGCCGAATTTTCCGACAAAAATCGTTTCGACCCGAATAAATTCGCGACGAATCGCTATTAAAAACGGCTATTTCTGAGCCTCCTACAGCCTCAATAGGGTTGTAAACCATTCAGCCTTGCTGTAACACGCACAGGATGCGTGCTGGGTTAGTTAAATAATACTTTTAAGAAATATCACATGCAGATCAGAGGCATCGCTAATAGAATCGCAGAGCGGCACAATTGCAGAGAGTTGAAGTGGCATCACTATGAGGGGCAGAAGGAGCCCAAATATACACTGGAGTTGGCCTCAGGAGCCCAAAAATTGGATGAATCACACCCTGGAGTTGGCAGAAGTTGGCAGCAGCAGCAGCAGGAGCCCAAATATACACTGGAGTTGGCTTCAGGAGCCCAAAAATTGGATGAATCACACCCTGGAGTTGGCAGGAGTTGACAGCAGCAGCAGCAGGAGCCCAAATATACACTGGAGTTGGCCTCAGGAGCCCAAAAATTGGATGAATCACACCCTGGAGTTGGCAGGAGTTGGCAGCAGCAGCAGCAGGAGCCCAAATATACACTGGAGTTGGCTTCAGGAGCCCAAAAATTGGATGAATCACACCCTGGAGTTGGCAGGAGTTGACAGCAGCAGCAGCAGGAGCCCAAATATACACTGGAGTTGGCTTCAGGAGCCCAAAAATTGGATGAATCACAGCCTGGAGTTGGCAGAAGTTGGCAGCAGCAGCAGCAGGAGCCCAAATATACACTGGAGTTGGCTTCAGGAGCCCAAAAATTGGATGAATCACACCCTGGAGTTGGCAGAAGTTGGCAGCAGCAGCAGCAGGAGCCCAAATATACACTGGAGTTGGCTTCAGGAGCCCAAAAATTGGATGAATCACACCCTGGAGTTGGCAGGAGTTGACAGTAGCAGCAGCAGGAGCCCAAATATACATTGGAGTTGGCTTCAGGAGCCCAAAAATTGGATGAATCACACCCTGGAGTTGGCAGGAGTTGACAGTAGCAGCAGCAGGAGCCCAAATATACACTGGAGTTGGCTTCAGGAGCCCAAAAATTGGATGAATCACAGCCTGGAGTTGGCAGGAGTTGACAGTAGCAGCAGCAGGAGCCCAAATATACACTGGAGTTGGCCTCAGGAGCCCAAAAATTGGATGAATCACACCCTGGAGTTGGCAGGAGTTGGCAGCAGCAGCAGCAGGAGCCCAAATATACACTGGAGTTGGCTTCAGGAGCCCAAAAATTGGATGAATCACACCCTGGAGTTGGCAGAAGTTGGCAGCAGCAGCAGCAGCAGCAGGAGCCCAAATATACACTGGAGTTGGCTTCAGGAGCCCAAAAATTGGATGAATCACACCCTGGAGTTGGCAGGAGTTGACAGCAGCAGCAGCAGGAGCCCAAATATACACTGGAGTTGGCTTCAGGAGCCCAAAAATTGGATGAATCACACCCTGGAGTTGGCAGGAGTTGACAGCAGCAGCAGCAGGAGCCCAAATATACACTGGAGTTGGCTTCAGGAGCCCAAAAATTGGATGAATCACACCCTGGAGTTGGCAGAAGTTGGCAGCAGCAGCAGCAGGAGCCCAAATATACACTGGAGTTGGCCTCAGGAGCCCAAAAATTGGATGAATCACACCCTGGAGTTGGCAGAAGTTGGCAGCAGCAGCAGCAGGAGCCCAAATATACACTGGAGTTGGCTTCAGGAGCCCAAAAATTGGATGAATCACAGCCTGGAGTTGGCAGGAGTTGACAGTAGCAGCAGCAGGAGCCCAAATATACACTGGAGTTGGCTTCAGGAGCCCAAAAATTGGATGAATCACACCCTGGAGTTGGCAGAAGTTGGCAGCAGCAGCAGCAGGAGCCCAAATATACACTGGAGTTGGCTTCAGGAGCCCAAAAATTGGATGAATCACACCCTGGAGTTGGCAGGAGTTGACAGCAGCAGCAGCAGGAGCCCAAATATACACTGGAGTTGGCTTCAGGAGCCCAAAAATTGGATGAATCACACCCTGGAGTTGGCAGAAGTTGGCAGCAGCAGCAGCAGGAGCCCAAATATACACTGGAGTTGGCTTCAGGAGCCCAAAAATTGGATGAATCACACCCTGGAGTTGGCAGAAGTTGGCAGCAGCAGCAGCAGGAGCCCAAATATACACTGGAGTTGGCTTCAGGAGCCCAAAAATTGGATGAATCACACCCTGGAGTTGGCAGGAGTTGACAGTAGCAGCAGCAGGAGCCCAAATATACACTGGAGTTGGCTTCAGGAGCCCAAAAATTGGATGAATCACAGCCTGGAGTTGGCAGGAGTTGACAGTAGCAGCAGCAGGAGCCCAAATATACACTGGAGTTGGCCTCAGGAGCCCAAAAATTGGATGAATCACACCCTGGAGTTGGCAGGAGTTGGCAGCAGCAGCAGCAGGAGCCCAAATATACACTGGAGTTGGCTTCAGGAGCCCAAAAATTGGATGAATCACACCCTGGAGTTGGCAGAAGTTGGCAGCAGCAGCAGCAGGAGCCCAAATATACACTGGAGTTGGCTTCAGGAGCCCAAAAATTGGATGAATCACACCCTGGAGTTGGCAGGAGTTGACAGCAGCAGCAGCAGGAGCCCAAATATACACTGGAGTTGGCTTCAGGAGCCCAAAAATTGGATGAATCACACCCTGGAGTTGGCAGGAGTTGACAGCAGCAGCAGCAGGAGCCCAAATATACACTGGAGTTGGCTTCAGGAGCCCAAAAATTGGATGAATCACACCCTGGAGTTGGCAGAAGTTGGCAGCAGCAGCAGCAGGAGCCCAAATATACACTGGAGTTGGCTTCAGGAGCCCAAAAATTGGATGAATCACACCCTGGAGTTGGCAGGAGTTGACAGTAGCAGCAGCAGGAGCCCAAAAAATGGCCTAAAGACATAAATATGTTTTGCACCATTTGGAAAGTGTAAAACGTGGCACCATGCTGAATCTAGTCGCATGCATCAGGCATTGGTGGGTGGAAATCCTGGCTGATCCATCCCTGATTCATTTTGACAAAGGTGAGTCTCTCCACATTTTTAGTTGACAGACGAGTTCTCCTCGCCGTAACTATGGCCCCCGCCGCACTAAACACCCGCTCAGATGGCACGCTACTTGCCGGGCAGGACAGCTTTTCCAGGGCAAACTCTGCTAGTTGCGGCCACAAATCAAGTTTGGCTGCCCAGAAGTCCAGCGGATCCTCAAGGTGTGTTGGCATGGTCATGTCAAAGTATGACATGACCTGCTGGTTCAGGTCCTGCTCCAGGTCTTCCTGCTGCTCATGAGTAGCCTCACTATGCGGGTGTAGAAAGCTACTCATTAGCGACTGAAGACTGAGGCTGCTGCTGCTGATGGAGCTTCTGCTGCTGCTGCTGCCAACCCCCCCAGCGGCCATGGCAGTGGAAGGTGAGCGCAGAGGTCCCCTCGAGTCAGACCTGCGAGAGTATGGACCATGGCGCAGATAGGCATCGGCCAACTGCCTACGTAGAATGTCTTTGTAGTAGTTGAGTTTGTCCTCCCTCTCGGTGGGTTTAAAAAATGCCCCCATTTTGTGCCGGAAGCGAGGGTCCAATAAGGTGGACAGCCAGAAGTCATCCCGCCGACAGATGGAAACAATTCTGGGGTCACTACGCAAGCACGTGAGCATGCTTCGTGCCATTTGCGCAAGTGACTCGGATGGACTACCTGTCTCCATCTCCACTGCATACTGCCACGGTGTGCCCGGGTCCTCTGTCTCTCCTTCCTCAAAAACCTCTAGCTCCTCTGGCTGCTCCTGCTCCTCCTCTCCTGTCCGCTGACTAGATAAACCAGCCATTTCGCCAAGCCTAAACTGTGTTTCGCTGGGCAACTCCTCCTCCTCCTCTTCCTCCTCCTCCTCCTCCAGTTCAGCTCCAAGGGGGTTCATGTGGCCGTAAGATGTAAACGCCATGTCTCCAGTGCCCTGACCAGCCATGGTTTCCAACATGTACTGTAGTACATGAAGCAGTGGAATCACGTCGTTCATCCCGTAATCCTGCCGACTGACAAATAAAGTGGCTTCCTCAAAGGGCCTGAGCAAACGGCAGGTGTCACGTATGAGCTGCCACTGGTTGACATTGAAGTTACATAGGGGAGTCCCCCTATCTGCTTGGATCATCAGGAAATCCGTGATGGCTTTTCTCTGTTCATATAATCGGTCCAACATGTGAAGGGTGGAATTCCAACGGGTGGAAACATCGCAAATCAGACTATGTTGGGGGATACCATTCTGACGCTGTAGCTCAAGAAGGGTGTGTTTGGCAGTGTAGGAGTGGCTGAAGTGCATGCAAAGTTTCCGTGAAGTTGTTAGGATGTCCTGCAGATGGGGGGAACACTTCAGAAACCGCTTGACAACCAGATTGAAGACGTGAGCCATGCAGGGGGCATGGGTCAGGCTTCCTTGGCGCAGCGCAGACAAAATGTTCTTCCCATTGTCGGTAACCATGATTCCCATTTTAAGTTTTCTCGGAGTAAGCCATGTTTGGATTTCCTGATGAATACATTTAAGCAGTTCCTCCCCTGTGTGACTCCGTTCGCCAAGACAAACCATGTGAAGCACTGCGTGACACCTCCGTGCCCTGCACACATGGTAGACTGGAGGGGCACTGAGACTTGAGCCTACAGTGGAGGGTGAGGAGATGGCGGAGGATGAGGAGGCCGAGTCGCACGGTGTCACAGGCCCAATGGGCAGAGAGCGCGGAGGCCGAAGCGGCGTGACCTGTCCAAGTTGCTGCTGCAAAGGGACCACATTCACCCAGTGGGCCGTAAACGACATGTACTGCCCCTGACCGTAGTTACAGCTCCAGATGTCGGCGCTGCCATGTATTTTGCTACACACCGACAGGCTCAAGGACTGGCCCACCTTCTGTTCAACAAAAGTGTGCAGCGCTGGTACTGCCTTCTTGGCAAAGAAATGACGGCTTGGGACTCTCCACCTCGGCTCGGCACAAGCCATCAGTTCTCTGAAAGGTGCAGATTCCACCACCTGAAAAGGGAGCGACTGCAGCACCAGCAACTTGGACAGGAGCACATTCAGCTTCTGCGCCGTAGGATGAGTGGGCGCATACTGCTGTCTCTTGGACATGGCTTCGCTGATGGATTGCTGGCGGGATGCATGACTTGGAGGAGGAGGAGCAGGAGCGACAGAGGATGGGTATGACGCACAGCTGCCTTCGGCTGAGGTGCTGGAGCCTTGGCTGGCAGAAATTGGGAGCTCACTTGGTGAGGAAGCAGACTGGACCACCCCTTGGGAGCCTCGGTTCTCCCAGGTCGTTTTATGGTGACGCATCATATGTTGACGCAGGGCCGTGGTGCCAACATTTGGACCCTGGCCACGCTTCACCTTTTGCCTACATATCTTGCATGTGGCCATGTTACCCTCCTGCGGATGCCTCAGGAAAAACTGCCACACTGCCGAGTAGCTACTTTTCCCACCCCCTGGCCTCACTGATTCACTGCTGCTGTTGCCAACTCCAGGAACCCCTGCTCCACTACCTCCCGATAAGGTAGACTGCCGCACAGCAGGTGCTCTACCCCGGCCCCGGCCCCGGCCGGCTCCAGCCTTTGGAATTGTGCCCCCATGCTGACTGCTACCACCTTGCTGCCTCAGCTGCTGACTCCGGGGCAACCTGCACCCCTCTTCTCCTGATGATGACGATGAAGCCCCTTCATCACCCGGCTCCCAAGTGCGATCGGCTTCATCGTCATCATCATCATCATCACCGAGTTGTGGCTGTACGTCACTGATGTTCGTGGATTCGTCAACAGTGTCTGGCGCAGGAGCTGGAACGCTCGCAGCACCCACGACACTGTCCACATCACTATTTGTCTGCCTAGCTAAAGAAGCCACCTCCATTTCTTGGCTGGGCAGTAGCTGCTGACTGTCCTCTATCTGATGGTCCTCCTCACTAAAGAGTGGAGCTGAACCCAAAGCATAGGATACGTCGCTGGGGGAGGGAACGGCGTAGGCCAGAGGCAATGGGAGGACAGGGACTGCTCTCGGGGCATGCCAACTCAGGGTTGTGTCAGAGGAACCTACCGACCCTAGACTGGGGGTCTCAGACGTAAGTTGTGATGATGTTGTTGATGAGCGCGTCAACCAATCTACCACGGCAGATGCGTTACTGGTGGAGACCCGACCGCTAGCAGATACTGGCAGATTAGGTCTCTCAGCGTGACTCCTGCTGCTACTGGCCCCCAGTCTGATGCGAGCTCTGCCTGCGGAATCTTGGCCTCTGCCACTCCTCTTTTCACTTCCAGGCACTTGTCTGCCCGACATAGTCTAACTGGCGTGGTAGTAGGTGATATTTAAAAAAACCCCGGGCAGCGGTGGGTCTATATGAAACAGAATATAATGCACACCAAAAGTGAGCAGTAACACTCAGCCTCCAACAGGCCTGCTTAGTGTAAATAAGAGAGCTGCTTAGTGTAAATAAAGAGGGGTATGCTATGTTACAGAATGGGATGCCTCAACAGAAGTGCACCTGGCAGGCAGCAGTAAGCCTATGCCCAGCAAAAGTGTCTTATAATATAAATATAATAAGAGCAAATGCTTATATGGTCTTAAACAGAGGCTGCTTTAGTCACAGAATGGGATGCCCCGGGCAGGAATCGAGCTGGCAGGGTCCAGTAGTGCTTTGGCCAGCAAAAGTGTCTTTATCAGGCCTAATTTCAAATATGATAAGAGCAAATGCTTATATGGTCTTAAACAGAGGCTGCTTTAGTCACAGAATGGGATGCCCCGGGCAGGAATCGAGCTGGCAGGGTACAGTAGTGCTTTGGCCAGCAAAAGTGTCTTTATCAGGCTAATTTCAAATATGATAAGAGCAAATGCTTATATGGTCTTAAACAGAGGCTGCTTTAGTCACAGAATGGGATGCCCCGGGCAGGAATCGAGCTGGCAGGGTACAGTAGTGCTTTGGCCAGCAAAAGTGTCTTTATCAGGCTAATTTCAAATATGATAAGAGCAAATGCTTATATGGTCTTAAACAGAGGCTGCTGTAGTCACAGAATGGGATGCCCCGGGCAGGAATCGAGCTGGCAGGGTCCAGTAGTGCTTTGGCCAGCAAAAGTGTCTTTATCAGGCCTAATTTCAAATATGATAAGAGCAAATGCTTACATGGTCTTAAACAGAGGCTGCTTTAGTCACAGAATGGGATGCCCCGGGCAGGAATCGAGCTGGCAGGGTACAGTAGTGCTTTGGCCAGCAAAAGTGTCTTTATCAGGCCTAATTTCAAATATGATAAGAGCAAATGCTTATATGGTCTTAAACAGAGGCTGCTTTAGTCACAGAATGGGATGCCCCGGGCAGGAATCGAGCTGGCAGGGTACAGTAGTGCTTTGGCCAGCAAAAGTGTCTTTATCAGGCCTAATTTCAAATATGATAAGAGCAAATGCTTATATGGTCTTAAACAGAGGCTGCTGTAGTCACAGAATGGGATGCCCCGGGCAGGAATCGAGCTGGCAGGGTACAGTAGTGCTTTGGCCAGCAAAAGTGTCTTTATCAGGCTAATTTCAAATATGATAAGAGCAAATGCTTATATGGTCTTAAACAGAGGCTGCTTTAGTCACAGAATGGGATGCCCCGGGCAGGAATCGAGCTGGCAGGGTACAGTAGTGCTTTGGCCAGCAAAAGTGTCTTTATCAGGCCTAATTTCAAATATGATAAGAGCAAATGCTTATATGGTCTTAAACAGAGGCTGCTTTAGTCACAGAATGGGATGCCCCGGGCAGGAATCGAGCTGGCAGGGTACAGTAGTGCTTTGGCCAGCAAAAGTGTCTTTATCAGGCTAATTTCAAATATGATAAGAGCAAATGCTTATATGGTCTTAAACAGAGGCTGCTGTAGTCACAGAATGGGATGCCCCGGGCAGGAATCGAGCTGGCAGGGTCCAGTAGGGCTTTGGCCAGCAAAAGTGTCTTTATCAGGCCTAATTTCAAATATGATAAGAGCAAATGCTTATATGGTCTTAAACAGAGGCTGCTTTAGTCACAGAATGGGATGCCCCGGGCAGGAATCGAGCTGGCAGGGTACAGTAGTGCTTTGGCCAGCAAAAGTGTCTTTATCAGGCTAATTTCAAATATGATAAGAGCAAATGCTTATATGGTCTTAAACAGAGGCTGCTTTAGTCACAGAATGGGATGCCCCGGGCAGGAATCGAGCTGGCAGGGTACAGTAGTGCTTTGGCCAGCAAAAGTGTCTTTATCAGGCTAATTTCAAATATGATAAGAGCAAATGCTTATATGGTCTTAAACAGAGGCTGCTTTAGTCACAGAATGGGATGCCCCGGGCAGGAATCGAGCTGGCAGGGTACAGTAGTGCTTTGGCCAGCAAAAGTGTCTTTATCAGGCTAATTTCAAATATGATAAGAGCAAATGCTTATATGGTCTTAAACAGAGGCTGCTGTAGTCACAGAATGGGATGCCCCGGGCAGGAATCGAGCTGGCAGGGTACAGTAGTGCTTTGGCCAGCAAAAGTGTCTTTATCAGGCCTAATTTCAAATATGATAAGAGCAAATGCTTATATGGTCTTAAACAGAGGCTGCTTTAGTCACAGAATGGGATGCCCCGGGCAGGAATCGAGCTGGCAGGGTACAGTAGTGCTTTGGCCAGCAAAAGTGTCTTTATCAGGCCTAATTTCAAATATGATAAGAGCAAATGCTTATATGGTCTTAAACAGAGGCTGCTTTAGTCACAGAATGGGATGCCCCGGGCAGGAATCGAGCTGGCAGGGTACAGTAGTGCTTTGGCCAGCAAAAGTGTCTTTATCAGGCTAATTTCAAATATGATAAGAGCAAATGCTTATATGGTCTTAAACAGAGGCTGCTTTAGTCACAGAATGGGATGCCCCGGGCAGGAATCGAGCTGGCAGGGTACAGTAGTGCTTTGGCCAGCAAAAGTGTCTTTATCAGGCCTAATTTCAAATATGATAAGAGCAAATGCTTATATGGTCTTAAACAGAGGCTGCTTTAGTCACAGAATGGGATGCCCCGGGCAGGAATCGAGCTGGCAGGGTACAGTAGTGCTTTGGCCAGCAAAAGTGTCTTTATCAGGCTAATTTCAAATATGATAAGAGCAAATGCTTATATGGTCTTAAACAGAGGCTGCTGTAGTCACAGAATGGGATGCCCCGGGCAGGAATCGAGCTGGCAGGGTCCAGTAGGGCTTTGGCCAGCAAAAGTGTCTTTATCAGGCCTAATTTCAAATATGATAAGAGCAAATGCTTATATGGTCTTAAACAGAGGCTGCTTTAGTCACAGAATGGGATGCCCCGGGCAGGAATCGAGCTGGCAGGGTACAGTAGTGCTTTGGCCAGCAAAAAGTGTCTTTATCAGGCTAATTTCAAATATGATAAGAGCAAATGCTTATATGGTCTTAAACAGAGGCTGCTTTAGTCACAGAATGGGATGCCCCGGGCAGGAATCGAGCTGGCAGGGTACAGTAGTGCTTTGGCCAGCAAAAGTGTCTTTATCAGGCCTAATTTCAAATATGATAAGAGCAAATGCTTATATGGTCTTAAACAGAGGCTGCTTTAGTCACAGAATGGGATGCCCCGGGCAGGAATCGAGCTGGCAGGGTACAGTAGTGCTTTGGCCAGCAAAAGTGTCTTTATCAGGCTAATTTCAAATATGATAAGAGCAAATGCTTATATGGTCTTAAACAGAGGCTGCTTTAGTCACAGAATGGGATGCCCCGGGCAGGAATCGAGCTGGCAGGGTACAGTAGTGCTTTGGCCAGCAAAAGTGTCTTTATCAGGCTAATTTCAAATATGATAAGAGCAAATGCTTATATGGTCTTAAACAGAGGCTGCTTTAGTCACAGAATGGGATGCCCCGGGCAGGAATCGAGCTGGCAGGGTACAGTAGTGCTTTGGCCAGCAAAAGTGTCTTTATCAGGCTAATTTCAAATATGATAAGAGCAAATGCTTATATGGTCTTAAACAGAGGCTGCTGTAGTCACAGAATGGGATGCCCCGGGCAGGAATCGAGCTGGCAGGGTACAGTAGTGCTTTGGCCAGCAAAAGTGTCTTTATCAGGCCTAATTTCAAATATGATAAGAGCAAATGCTTATATGGTCTTAAACAGAGGCTGCTTTAGTCACAGAATGGGATGCCCCGGGCAGGAATCGAGCTGGCAGGGTACAGTAGTGCTTTGGCCAGCAAAAGTGTCTTTATCAGGCTAATTTCAAATATGATAAGAGCAAATGCTTATATGGTCTTAAACAGAGGCTGCTTTAGTCACAGAATGGGATGCCCCGGGCAGGAATCGAGCTGGCAGGGTACAGTAGTGCTTTGGCCAGCAAAAGTGTCTTTATCAGGCCTAATTTCAAATATGATAAGAGCAAATGCTTATATGGTCTTAAACAGAGGCTGCTTTAGTCACAGAATGGGATGCCCCGGGCAGGAATCGAGCTGGCAGGGTACAGTAGTGCTTTGGCCAGCAAAAGTGTCTTTATCAGGCTAATTTCAAATATGATAAGAGCAAATGCTTATATGGTCTTAAACAGAGGCTGCTTTAGTCACAGAATGGGATGCCCCGGGCAGGAATCGAGCTGGCAGGGTACAGTAGTGCTTTGGCCAGCAAAAGTGTCTTTATCAGGCTAATTTCAAATATGATAAGAGCAAATGCTTATATGGTCTTAAACAGAGGCTGCTTTAGTCACAGAATGGGATGCCCCGGGCAGGAATCGAGCTGGCAGGGTACAGTAGTGCTTTGGCCAGCAAAAGTGTCTTTATCAGGCCTAATTTCAAATATGATAAGAGCAAATGCTTATATGGTCTTAAACAGAGGCTGCTTTAGTCACAGAATGGGATGCCCCGGGCAGGAATCGAGCTGGCAGGGTACAGTAGTGCTTTGGCCAGCAAAAGTGTCTTTATCAGGCTAATTTCAAATATGATAAGAGCAAATGCTTATATGGTCTTAAACAGAGGCTGCTGTAGTCACAGAATGGGATGCCCCGGGCAGGAATCGAGCTGGCAGGGTCCAGTAGGGCTTTGGCCAGCAAAAGTGTCTTTATCAGGCTAATTTCAAATATGATAAGAGCAAATGCTTATATGGTCTTAAACAGAGGCTGCTGTAGTCACAGAATGGGATGCCCCGGGCAGGAATCGAGCTGGCAGGGTACAGTAGTGCTTTGGCCAGCAAAAGTGTCTTTATCAGGCCTAATTTCAAATATGATAAGAGCAAATGCTTATATGGTCTTAAACAGAGGCTGCTTTAGTCACAGAATGGGATGCCCCGGGCAGGAATCGAGCTGGCAGGGTACAGTAGTGCTTTGGCCAGCAAAAGTGTCTTTATCAGGCTAATTTCAAATATGATAAGAGCAAATGCTTATATGGTCTTAAACAGAGGCTGCTTTAGTCACAGAATGGGATGCCCCGGGCAGGAATCGAGCTGGCAGGGTACAGTAGTGCTTTGGCCAGCAAAAGTGTCTTTATCAGGCCTAATTTCAAATATGATAAGAGCAAATGCTTATATGGTCTTAAACAGAGGCTGCTTTAGTCACAGAATGGGATGCCTCACAGCAGACTTAAGATCAGTTCAGTATATATGCACAGTTAGTTACTATAAGCAGCCTGAAAACGCTAACAAAGGCTGGATGAAAAAAAAAAAATCTCCCTGTCAGCCAGCTCCGTTTTTCCTACCTTTCCCTGGCTTTCTGTCTGTCTCCTGTCTGTCTCCTGCCTGTCTCCTGCCTGTCTCCAGCCTGTCCCTGTCTGTCCCTGTCTCCAGCCTGTCTAACTGCCTCAGCTACACAGCGTTCTGTCTGTCTGTCACGAATGCAATAGAGAAATGAGGAAAAGCAAGATGGCCGCCGTTAAATACCGCTGTGTGACGTCACCGGGCTTGCTGGCTGCTGATAGGCTGCATGTGACTGCCCCAGCTTGCACTGGCGCGGGATACATGTCCAGACATGTCCCGCCCGCCATCTTAGAATGCCTGTAATGTAAATGAATGGATGTTAAAGGAAAACTTCGAGTGATCGAATCGCGGGGAAATTCGGATTCGATCCGAATCGAATTTTTCCTGAAATTCGGATCGAATCCGGGTTCGTCCGGATCGATTCGCTCATCCCTACTTATATGGTCTTAAACAGAGGCTGCTGTAGTCACAGAATGGGATGCCCTGGGCAGGAATGGACCTGGCAGGGTCCAGTAGTGCTTTGGCCAGCAAAAGTGTCTTTATCAGGCCTAATTTCAAATATGATAAGAGCAAATGCTTATATGGTCTTAAACAGAGGCTGCTTTAGTCACAGAATGGGATGCCTCACAGCAGACTTAAGATCAGTTCAGTATATATGCACAGTTAGTTACTATAAGCAGCCTGAAAACGCTAACAAAGGCTGGATGAAAAAAAAAAAAATCTCCCTGTCAGCCAGCTCCGTTTTTCCTACCTTTCCCTGGCTTTCTGTCTGTCTCCTGTCTGTCTCCTGCCTGTCTCCTGCCTGTCCCTGTCTGTCCCTGTCTCCAGCCTGTCTAACTGCCTCAGCTACACAGCGTTCTGTCTGTCTGTCACGAATGCAATAGAGAAATGAGGAAAAGCAAGATGGCCGCCGTTAAATACCGCTGTGTGACGTCACCGGGCTTGCTGGCTGCTGATAGGCTGCATGTGACTGCCCCAGCTTGCACTGGCGCGGGATACATGTCCAGACATGTCCCGTCCGCCATCTTAGAATGCCTGTAAATGTAAATGAATGGATGTTAAAGGAAAACTTCGAGTGATCGAATCGCGGGGAAATTCGGATTCGATCCGAATCGAATTTTTCCTGAAATTCGGATCGAATCCGGGTTCGTCCGGATCGATTCGCTCATCCCTAGTTGCAAGACACCCATTTCTTAACAGGATAGCTGTACATTGTAAACTTGGCAGGTGCTCAGGGTCTTCAATGATCTCATAAACCTTATATTTCTAGGTGTACAGGAGATCTGTGGAAAAAGCTGCAAACAACCTACAGACTCTGCAGGTGTCTAGTGATATAGTCTCGAAACCCTGTTTTTTAAAGACACCCTTGGAAAATATTAGTATTTGAACTAAGCAACAGGTGCTTAGAACCCCTGTGACCCTAATGGTTCCTAGTCTCCTGTAATCAACCACAAACATTCTAGTTTTGCAGAATATCTGTGGAAACAAGGTACCCAAGGGGTTTCCAGTGACCTGGCTACTAAATGTCCACCTGTGGAAGACACACTAGCTAGGTTTCCAGTAGTTTGGCCACTGAGTGTCTAGTTGGCTTTGTGAAGAATACAAATTGGGGCAACCTATACAGGACTCAGCACCCTCTAGGTGCCTAGACCCGATCATTCAAACTTTACTTTCACCAAACAACAGACATTAGTCAATGTAACATGAGACCTTCCCATACCCCAGCTGATGGAGTCACCCAGTGCAATAAAATTGTCAGCCATTACCTTTTTTTAAATAAAAGCCTAGATTGATATATGGGAACACAGTAGACCATAGCTTTTCTTTAAATCTGTTCCATTAAGTAAATGGTAAAAATACTCCTACATTAGAAAGTAAGTGGTGGCACCTTGTGCTTCCCATTACAATATAGAGCTATATGATAAGTGAACACTGCAACCATATAGACGTGACACTTTGAATAAAGGTTAGAGCTGGCGAATACAGTTAATGGCATAACTGAATTCCTAATAATTATATCAGCAAGATTTTTTCCTGTGCAATTACTGACCCTTTTCTGTTACAGAGAATTACTTTCTGATTATCCTTTTAAGCACAGAAATAAAGCGCAGCTACCTACTCTTTGCTGTTAGAATAAAGAACTTTCATCTGCACAATACATCAACCTTTTTTCTTTTTTTTTGTTGTCCACAGCGATAGCAACCAATCCCCCCATCCTTCCATAATTGTCAAGCCTAACTACCGGAGATGAGCAAATCTTCATTTTGTGCTGATTCATTCAATTCTTACTGTGAGATTCATTTAGGATCCAAAGTGATTCAGACTAATGAGCAGACAAACCCTAAAAGTTGGGATGCTGTGTAAATGTAAAGAAAATAAAATGCAGTGAATTTGTGAATCTCATATGACAATAGAAAATAGAATATATATATATATATATATATATATATATATATAGTGGTAAATTGTAATATATATATATATATATATATATATATATATATATATATATAGTGGTAAATTGTATCAAAATGTCTATTTCTCCCCTGCTTGGCTGTATAAAGCACAATCCGGCTCAGGTTTTCAGGACCCAGGTCACTTCCCCAATTCCTTAACGGGTTGTTACATGTTCTAAGGCCTCCACAAGTGTGCACGCTGATTACAGGAGAAGCCTGTATAAGAAGAGAGCACACGGACTTTCCTTTGTCTATGACCAGCCTGTTGGAGTGAGCCCAGGCTGAGCTGCACCGTGGTGAAGGATAGCACTGGACATTGAGCAGAGGGCTGATACGCCCTGTAAAGTGGACTGGAATTGATCAGCTTCCTGGAGTACCCAGCCCAGGACTATTTGGTTGGTGAAGTAACCCTTTTTGCTTACTGCATTTATGCTGCAATCTTTTGGACTATCTACTGAACTTTGCTGAATAAAAGCCGTTTTTGCTGTTCAAATCCGTTGTCCGTCACTGCTGATTGTTTGCCCGCTTACAATATATATATATATATATATATATATATATATTAGAAGGTTAATGTTAAAGCGGACCTTCACTCTAAATAAGAGTCTATCTTATATGTTTCCCACACCCTGTACATACAGATTGCTCACATTAAAAATCATCCTACCTGCATCTACTGCATTTTATAAGCCTTTAAACATCCAAGATGGCGGCTTATGGAAGCTGCCATTTTTGCAGGCAGCCTGCAAACAGGAAGTGCCTGCAAACAGGAAGTGACTGTGCTGCTCTGCATTCTGGGACTGCTGACCTTTCCCTGACCCCAGCTCTGCTCTGTCTGAGCAAAGCACAGCTATAACCCGCCCCCCTGTACCTTATCCCACTCTCCTCTCCTCAGTAAGTGTGATGCTTCTGAGTCAAGATGGCGGCGCCCGTATCCTAAATTCCCGAACAGAGTTGCAGCCCAGTGGGGGAAAGTATAATAAATTAGTGACTAAACATGTAAAATATATTAATTTTAGATGCTGAGGAATTGTTTTTTAAGAGTTTGGGCTTTTCATTAAATCATGGTGAAGGTCCGGTTTAATATTTTTAGTTTCATTACATAAAAACTTTAGAAAAAATGTATGGCAGCAACACATCTCAAAAAGTAGGGACAGGCCCATGCCTATCATTATGTATCACAGGATATCCTAATCCTCCTGCACGAGAGCCACCAACAGGCCATGTTCTGTGGATCTAAACAAAGCCGGCTCTATGGCTTGGTTTCTGCTCCAATTACTTCACATATGTGATATCCAGAAAACCTGACCTGTAAGTGCCTTTCAAGGAGAGGGTTCGGAAACAATGGTGTTTTATGTCCTCTTCTATTTCCAACAGTCTGGAAACCCGTGGAAAGACCAATAGGGTTTTGGGGAGTGGAATATTGTTTTATTCTTACGTGATATAGGATCTTTCTAGGCACTTGATAGCACTGGGTTTGGCACTTTTCGTTTTAAAAATGTGCCAAATGTTTTCTATTGCTGAAAGGTCTGGACAGCAGACAGTCCAGTTCAGCACCCCGGCACTTCTTGTGCAAAGCCTTGCTGCTGTGATGAATGCAATATGTGGCCTTCCCTGAAAGAGGAAGCTTTGAATCTCTCTTGCTGGCTGGAAGCACATGTTGTTCTAAAACCTCTATAAACTGCTCAGCATTGACTTGAGATGTGCAAGCTGCCCATGCCATAGGCACTAATGCAACTTCACACTATCAGGGACACTGGCCTTTGAACTGTGCATTGATAACAAGCTGGACAATCCCTCTCGGCTTGAGTCCACAGGACACATTGCCCGTAGTTTCAATTAAGAATTTCACATTTTGATTCAACTGATCGTTTCCTATTTTTCCTCGGTCTATTTTAAATGAGCGTGGGCCTAGAGAAGACGGCTGTATTTCTGGATTGTGTACTGTTGATCTATACGCCAGCTTTTTCTTTGTATGATTTTTTAGACTTCAGGGCCACCCTTGCAAGGGTTTTGTTCTGCATTAACTTCTTGTATGTGTTCTATGTACCATTGTGAAAAAAATTGTTATATGAAATATTTTTTTACATTTACAGAGCATTCTTGTTTTCTTCCCATTTTACACAGGGTCCCAACCTTTTTGGGAACTAGGATTACTTAGTTATATATAATTCATATGTTTGAAAAAAGAAAAAGGCAATCAAGTTTAAGTTGATGCTGTAACAAGCTTCTATTGGAGGCTATTCCACAGATTTATAGTTCTTATGATGAAAATGGATCATTGCGTCTGGAGACTGAATCTTTTTGTTCTGGAGGGAGTGCCCTATTGTCCTTTATATATTTATATTAAGTTAATCATGTCCCACCTTAGGTTTTACCTCTCAAGAATACATAAGTGTAATTGCCCTTTCCTGAATCTTTCTATGATTTGCTTCCCAGAACTGTATGGCATATTCATAACATGAGAGCACACCAGTGCCTTGTAAAGAGGCAAAATTACTAACCAATCCCTTGAGTCTATGACTTTTACTGCATTAAAATATTTTGGTGGCCTTGGAAGTAGCTGCTTGGCATTGCATACTGCTATTTAGCCAGTGGTCTACCAGTTCCCCCAGATCCTTCTCAACAAGTGACTTTCCCAGCTTTACTCCCCCGAGGACATGTGTGGCCTTCAGATTATTACACCCCAAGTGCATGACCTTATGACTACATTTGTTCACATTGAACTTCATTTGCTAAGTGGATGCCCAGTCAGCCCAAGTCAGCCTGAACATCTTCAATAGACTGCACTTTGCTACATATCTTGGTGTCCTCTGCAAAAATATAGACAGTGCCATTAATTCTATCTTCTATGTCAGGGGTTCCCAACCTTTTTATATCAAGTACCAATTTCCATTTATATCAAGTACCACCTGAGAGGTGCATGTGTGTTGTCAGTCACCTAAAACCATGGTAAAAACACACAAAACTTTCACTTTTTGGAATAGATCTGTACTTAAATGCAGTAACTCAGGCTTGGGGTATAGGCATCAGATTGGGTACCACCAGTAGGTTGGGAACCCCTATTCTATATAATTTATAACAAGTTGTATAATATAGGGCTCAGCACTGAACTTTGGGGTACACCAACCATACAGATATCGAAGAATACTTGACCTGTAGATTGTATTTAGTCAGACAATGTAATTACTTTAACTTTGTATATATATATATATATATATATATATATATATATATATATATAAATATAGGCTGAACTACTACGCGTTTGCCGGGCATTCACCATGCTTTTGCTAGTTTGCCACCTTTATACTAAAAATGGCCTATTCGCCAGGCGAATTCCGTGTTTGCTGTATTCACATCCTGCCGTTTTCACTGAGCAACTGCTGAAGAATGGCTTTACAGTGTCAGTGCACCAGATTTTTTACTGTTATCAAGAATGCTTTTATGTGGGTTTTCAGCACGAGTTCTGGTTTTCTAGTAAATACCACACAATTGAATAGCGAACTGCGGCAAAGACACTACAAAATGCTGGCAGATAGGCTGTTGTTTCCTACGTTCGCCACCGCAATATAGTTCAGATATCTGCAGTATTACTCACTTGCGGCACACACGGCGTACGTACACTGCCAGCGCTAAACTGACAAAAAGCTGCAAGTGCAGTAGATTAGGCCCATTGTATTACTTTGGCAAAAAGCAAATGAAAAAACACATTTGTAGTTTACAATATAGAGATAGAGGAATTCTAAAACTGTTTTGTCTGGGGTATAAACATTCTGGGGAAGAGCTTTAACGGGGAACTATAGTCAAAATGACCATAGTCCCTCTTTACTAGCAGCGGGGTAGTGCCACCTACCATACCATCGGTGCCGGTAAAACAAAAAACGGCCACCCAGGAACTCACCCCTACCAGAACCTGGACAAGCTTGCGGTTATGTGGGCATCTCACCCCTAGCAAATTGTCAGCCTAGCCAGGTGTCGAGCCTATCAGCGCTGGTCGGTGCTGGCACTGGAGGCTGATCGGCTGCCAGCCGTAGATTAGGACCCCGAAGAGGTGAGTTCCCAGGTGGCTAGTTTTTTGTTTTACTGGCACCAATGCACAGCAGGGAAGCCTGAGTCGCACTACCCTGCTGCTGTATAGTAAAGAGGGTCTATGGTCATTTTTGACTACAGTTTCTCTTTAACCACTATACTAATACACAAACAGAACCTGGAAACATTGTAGCTGTTAAACGGAGCATGACAGTAACTGCCCACAAGCATTATATTAGATTTATCCAGAACAAAGATTCAGATAAAATGCAATCCCAAATTTTTTAGGTAATTTGAACCAAATTCAGAACTTTCTGATAGTTTCGTTCACCTTTATTAACTGCATTTCAGCTCACCTTACACTGATGGCTGGAAACAGGGCCGTAGCAAGGGGGGGCAATGGGGGCACTTGCCCCCGGTGCAGCAGGTCAGGGGGCGACAAAGGGGGCCTGAGCCCAAGGGGGGTTTTGCCATTTTGAATCTTTGCCCCGGGTGCCAGAAAGCCTAGCTACTCCTCTGGCTGGAAAGTTTATAAAAGTTTGTCAAAGACGTGATTGCCTTACTAAGTTCACACTCACCTTATTTGGTCTTGCTAGTCAGAAGAAAAAAAAACACACAGTTGAAATACAAGTTGTGCAAATCATCTGCTGCTGATTTCATGTTACCACCCTTAATTTACCCGTTAAAGTATACTAATCATGCCAGAGAGAAGTACAGATTTCATTTAATACTCAACAGCTTAACCTCCTTCTTTTTTATTCTTTAGTCCTTGGTGCGGTTTTATTAGAGTAATCAGTGGCTGAATACCAACCGAGAGAGCGTTCAAATCAGAAAGGCTTTAGCGCAGAACGGGAGCTGGACGGCCCCCGCTTGGCGGAATCAGAGTTATTAGACTCGTTTTTTCACAGTTATTGAGTCATTAGCATTGTTATCTCGGTGATTGTGATTAATCTGGATGCTGGATACGAAGTATTGATTTATTGAAGGGGAAAAAGACAAGCAAAAACCAAGCCAAAAAAAAAACAAGCCAAATTCATGCCTGAACATTGTACCTACATTTATTGTACGTATGCATTGTTGAAAAGCTACCAGGGTATTACATGCCTTACTGGTGCCCAGTGCAGTATTTAGGATTTTTACTGCCCTAGGTACCAAAATTCTTAAAGCAGATCAAGCCCTCGAGTTTGGAGAAAAAAAAATTGCAGAACCAGATTACAGCTTATTTCCGGGGCATCCGCCTGGGTTTGCTGGTATACTCGCCCCCCAGTGCATGCACATGCTCTCGTACGGTCAGTGCTCTATCCCATGCGCATTAATGGGCGCCATAGATTTGTGTTTGACAACAGAGCTCGGCATAGAGAGCAGGAAGCGGCCACAGGCATGAACACATCAGTCAATCTGAATGGTTGGCTGCCAAATTGTGCATCAGGACAGAGAACCTGGAATCACTGGTGAGGAGAGTACACAGTGCCAAGTACTAAATAGATGAGGTGCTATACTGAATGAATTCCCAACACTATATTATGTAAAAAAGTGACTAGTTTTTAATATATGTGTTATAACAAAAATGTACAAGGATCCAAAAAGTAGGCGTATACATACAGAAGAGAAATCGCATACAAAATGATCAGGGTACATATGCGCAAAGCGGGGACTATAGAGAGAATGCAAAGGCAAAAAGGATAATTTCTCACCTCATGGTGATAGCTGTTTGTAAATCATACAGTGACACAGGACACCCAAACAATAGAACAACAGTCACAAATGCATAAATGTCAGCAATATAGTCAGTAAGTACAGCTAGAATAACAAGATGCAGTTTATCTAATGTGAATGACATCCACATTAGGTACACTGCATCTTGTTATTCTCATTAGCTGTACTTACTGACTATGGGCCTTATTCATGAAGGGATAGCGTCAGGTAGTGGCTGAGTAATGAGAGGTAGCGAAAGATAGCGACTGGTGAATGCCGGACACGGCACGCGATTACACATTTATCAAGCAGAATCTGTTTAGCGACTGGGATAGCGCCATGTAGCGTCTGATTCATCATTTTCCCAGCCTCAGCGAACAGCGCCGGCGTTCAGCCTTGCACAGCACCAGGTATGACCTCTCGCTACCTGACGCTCTGCCATACATTTCAATGGACGATCCTTTCCTTCTCTTTAAACTGTGTTTTTTTTTTTTTTTTTTTTTTTAAATCTCAAATAATTCTGTGACCTCTTCTGGCATTGAATAAGCATTTTTTTTCACATTTTTTGTTTTAATATATTTCTTCAGAAATGACATTACAGGTCTGCCATTAAAGTGTTCATGTTACAATGTTGCTACAATGTAATTCCATATGCTTTCGTTACTTTGTTACTAGTGGATAGATGCTGAAAAACAGACTTTAAACACATCGCCTCCTGCGCTCTCGGCTTCAAACAAGCATTTTTCAGCGCCAGTGATTTGTGAGGCTGTTTTTTTGCTGAATATGGTGTGAGTCGGTCGCTATGAGCAGTCGCTACCATGCGCTCCCATACAGCGCTGTACTGGTCAAATAGCGACTCCTCACAATGTATTCAACATTACTGGACAGCGACTGAGTCGCTATGAAGTAGCAACCCACGCTCTGAAAATGCTGCTACAGACGCGAATCTGTCGCTACCTGGCATTAGTGATGAATCAGCCTGCGCATTGCCTGATCATTTTTTATGCAATTTCTCTTCTGTATGTATATGCCTACTTTTTGGATTTTGAAGTATAGCACCTCTTCTATTTAGTACTTGGTCAGTGGTGCCATGAGCAGGCACTGGTAGCTATAATTTGAACCCCGTCTTTTTGTTCTGGTCACCTCTTGCTAATATTGATGCTCTCCTATGGTGTGAAATTATGACCCTGTAGATTGATGCGCTAAGCACAGGCCTAGGTTTGCCTTGTGGTGAATACGGCCATGCTGTTACCCAGTCATTTTAAAAGAGTGTGAGGATTTGTCACGTGCTTGAAGCTGAATTAGGGCCTTATTTATCACGGGCTAGCGCCAGGTAGTGTCTGACGAGCGCCAGGTACCGCCAGCTATTGGCGGCTACCGACTCAAGTACGCCCGGCGGCGGTCACAATGACGCATTTATCAAGCTAAATGAGGCTAGCGCCGGCGAGAGCGACGGCTAGCGCCGGCGAGAGCGACGGCTAGCGCGGGATTCATCATGAGTACAAGCACAGCGAATACTGGCTGGCGCTGTAAAAATCACGCTACAGTCGCTCATCTGTCGCTACCTGCCGCTATTAATGAATCGGCCTCCCCGTGTAATTATAGCCAGGACTACCAGTTGCAATTTATGGGCCCCATACCTGCAAACTGTCAGATTACCACTTTAACCTACATCTGTTTCCAGATATGATGACACTTAAAGTAATACTAAAGGCGAGCACCCGATTGTTTTCCCATTGTCTCATCCTACATGTTGCACTGTCCCAAACTTCAATTCAAATTTTCAAAAAGACCCTGAATTTTCTAAGTTATTAGTAAAAGTATTAGAGCATTATAGATGCAGAGAAAAAATGAGAAACAGTTGTGATGTAAGCACACTGTGTGCTTTACATATATCATACTAAAAAAATAAGTTAACTGTTGTGTTAATTGTTGTATTACAGACAGCACATAGTGTGACCAGAAAAAATTAGGTGAGAGATGCTGCAGTCTAAGAGCGTCTCCAGTCTGCCAGCACATAAAGTGACCAGAGAGGAAGGCGGGGTTTCGTAGCTGCAGAGAGACAGCCAATCAGAATGTCTGGGGAGGGGATGTTTCCGTTCTCGGTCCACTGAAGGAACAGGTCAGAGTGGTGGGGATTGAAAGCTGAACCAACATAGCAGGAAGCAGAGCGCTGGAGGGACTCGATGTAAGGTAAGCTACTTTTTTATTTTTTAACTTTGCAATTCTGCAAGCTCTGTGCCAGTCATGGGTCCCACATACTAGACATACATCCACCACATACATCACCAGTACTGCATGGTACCAACCCATAAACAATGTCTATCTCTATGTTCCAGTGTCCCTTTTACAGCTTGCTGTACTCCCCATACTTTTCAATAGTAATTAGGAAGAAGGTGATTGGCATCCTCTTGGTATCTAGAAACTTGACCACCCTGTTCTTAGGTAACAGAAAAAAAACCCTAAAGTGAGTGACATCCTCCAAATTATAACATATCTAATCTCAAACATGTGATATGGAATAGGTTAAACACCTATACCAAGAAATAACTAAACCCCCACCTATAAGACCATACACAGATCCAATCATTGAGGCCAAATGGATTGGATCTGTGTATGGTCTTATCGGTGGGGTTCTTAATTAACAGGATACATGTAGAGATTACATGGTGACCTTGTCAGATTGTTGAGATTTAATGAATGTTGACACCCAATTGCTAGATATACAGTATACATTACATAAAACATTACATTATAAGCAGTGGTTTCTAGTAATCTGGCCAAAGAAATGGCTGTTTTTCGGCATGTACGATATTACTATTTAACTAGGCAACAGGTGCCTAAAACCCTCCGGGTACCTAGTAACTTGACTAGCTTCAAAGGATGTTTGTGGAAGATATTACAAGGTGCCCAGGGGTTTCCAGTGATCTGAAATGTCCTGATTTACATGGAAACCTGTGAAAGATTCACAGCAGGTTAGAGGTCTTGTCACCCAGTTTCTAGGTGCTCTCATGGTAGAGATTACAAATTGTTTTAGACAAGTGTCCAGCACACACTGGGTCCCTTGCTCTCATGCATTTCTCATCCAAGCAGTGCACACCTGTTGCTCCCTTCTGCAGTTACAGCCTTCTGTATGCGTTACATCACAAGTTTCCTGTTGTACTCAATGTACATGTAAAGATTCCTGCTGTAAGTTTTGCTGCAAGATTCTGTACTGAAATAAAGCTTTTGAAATGTATTCCACGTGATCTACAAGCAGTTGAGTAAGCTATCTGCCAAACCTTATGGATTAGAGAAAACATCCATCACAGACACACACAGAGAACATGGAGCTGTCTACAGGATTCACATAACTGCCATCTGGTGAGTCAGAATATATACTTGTTCCAAGAACCCCACACACCCCTGCAACCTAAGTGCTGTATAACACCTGGACCATAGACCCCTAAAATATCTCTCTCAGCCTCTTGCATTATTCTATAATCACCTTGAAGAAAAACAATGGCTCTGCTAGTGAAGGAGTGTGGGCCCAAAATAGAATCAACTTTTTAGATGGGAAAACTGTCAACACCTTCATCTATATCTCATTTGAAGAAAATAATTGGCTGAGTCCCATATACGGATTTTGCCTATACTTCCTTGATGGCTATACTTGCAATATCATGTTGTGGTTGTGGCATCTCTGATACTTCTGCAGAAACAGATCGTTTGAATACACACTGGAATTACCTGGTTAGCGCAAAGTCACAAGTTTCCAGCTTAGTTTGAGGAGCTAGCTTTCCCTTTCTTTACTTGCATTCACAGCTCACATGAGACCCCTACCAGGGGCTAGAGAAAAGCCAAAATGAGCCCAAACGATCTGAGCTTACCTTTTAAACAGGCATATAGAAATTATTATTTACAACTTCTACTAGAAGAATGTCCTGCATTCAAAAATGCTAGTGAATCAGGAAATCATCTATCAATCACATTTCACGTGGTAGTCAGGCAAAGCTGGCCAGCTAGAGAAGATTATCTGGGTTCCCCCCATGTCACCCCATAAACTTATGAGGATCCACTCATGTGCCCCCTGTGGAATAAGCCAACAATTAGATCCCATGTGGATGGCCACGTGAAGCAGTTTTTTTTAACTTGATATTTTTGGGGCCTTATCCTAAAATACAAAAGTTTCTTTTAACTTTGGATGGCCACCAGGGCCCCACAATGAATGTGTTCTTTTTCCTTCCAGGATAAGTGTCCATGCTGTCCTGATAGTTCCTGTTGCCAGGCCAAGATGAGACTTTTGGTTCCTCCACAGCTGAATGCCTGCAGGCTGGCCATTCCTGATTGACTGGCTGCTCACCATATAATTATCTGCTACCTGTATTTCAGAATTTCTGCAAAATCCGGAAGTCTGTGTTTACCCTAATGGTCTCAGCAGGCAAGCTGCAAATTACTATCTCTACAGCTTTAAAACAACGGGGCTCCTCAATAAATAGAAATAGATCTTTGGCAGGGCAGCAATTAAGCACAGTTATGCATTTTCCAGCTCTGAAAATTCTCCCAGCTTATGTAGATAAGAATGGAGAAATCAGTCTGTGCTTGTATGAATTTCGTCTTCACACTTCTGGCTGGCAGGATGTCTATAAATCACATTCAAATAGTTTCAGGACCACTATGTTGAGTTTCTGTGCCCCATGCAGCCAACTCTTCTGGCTTTCCCTTTAAAGTGGACCAACACCCAGGATTTTGACTATCCTGGGTTTTGGTCCACTTCGGCGGGGCACCCCGATCGGGGGTGCCCCGCTGTGTGAAACCCCCCAGAAAGCCCCAAAATCTTACCTGTCCCCGCTCCCACGTGACTGGACGGTCCAATCCCCGCCAACGTCCAGGCGGGGATCAGGAACGTCCAAGCGGCTGCCGCCGCCGCCGCCGCCTCCCTCGCGTCACTTTCGGCGCGCGTGCGCCCCCGCCGGCCATTCGCAGACGGCCGGCGCGGGCGCGAGCACGCCTACAGGGGCGCGAGGGAGGCGGCGGCGGCCGGCCGCCGCCGAAGATCAGGTAAGGTGTTTGGGGGGTTTCACCCCGCGGGACATCCCGATCTCGGATGTCCCGCGGGGTGGGAGGTGATCGGCCCGGGAATCTTATAGATTTCCGGGCCGATCACCTCTCGGTGTTGGTCCACTTTAACCCAATCTTATTTCCAGTCACAGTGACAGCTCAGCCGATCCCATTTGGAGGCCCACATCTTTCTCCACTCCATATCATGCCACCGCTTCTATGCTATTAAAGGATCCAACACAGAGCTGGCTCTCCTGGGTGAACCATGCCGTCACCTGAGGGAACAAGAAAGGCAGGAGGCTTGTATTGCAGTGTACGAGACTGCTTTGTGTAACTCACACGCCACTACCAGAGCCGGATGACGTGGGACGAGCTGTCACAAATTCTTGGAATTCTGAGGAGTATTGGGTCTGGGGCATGGGACTCACCACACACTGCAGAAAAAACATTTTTTTAAAGCAACCACAACTTCCACTTCAGCAACAGCAATTCAGCAGGGAGTAACTCTACAACAGTAAGTACACAGTCTCTGGATCCTGGGGTCCCTCTAGGGCAGCAATACTCAACTGGCAGACCGGGTTTCCGAATGCGGACCTCGGTGCCAGATTTCTGGACCCCTGTCCTGACAGCCCTGCACTGCTTCTGTGTTGCTGTGCTCAGAGCTACCCCCTTATTGCCAGTAACATTTTGGGCCCCAGACCACCCCTGTAAAAGGCCTGCACAGAATGCAAGGAGGGGGTTAAAGCAGTGTGCCGTGGGCCAGAGCTCCTGTTTTTTTCCCAGTGCCCAATAGGATTTTCAGGGTGGGGGGGGGGGGGGGGGGGGCAAGCAGCCTGTTATGCTGGGGAATCTATAGCCCCTCCCCCAATGTGCTGATTTCTAACTATCTACCCCTGCGTCAGCCCTCCGTTCGGACCTTCTCCTCTCACCGGATGGATTTAAATGGACCTTTACAAGAAGTGGTTGAGTACCCCTGCTCTAGGGGCTGGGACTATACTACTGCGGTTCCTTAGATGCTAGTCCTCAGTGTACTCCTCACGTTCCTCCTAGGCCCACATGGATTTCTCTGTCAGAGGCTCTCTGTCTTGCTCTGGCTGGCTCAGCACTTCTGCCTCTCCACATCTGTGTGTAAGCGCTATCCAGGGCCGGCGTCAGCAGCGGCAAAATGGGGCAGCTGCCGGGGGCCCCCACTCTCTGGGGGGGCCCACTGATAGGGCCGGCCTTTGGGGTGTGCGACGTCATCTGACTGGGAGGGCACCGCCACAGCTGGTGCCCACATCTCCTCGGATGGCGGGGTTCTACACAACATGGCATCTCAATTTAGATTTCATTTGCCCTTCTGCTCCACAGGAGGTTTCTGTCCTCCTTGAGCTCGCTTTAGGATACCTGCTGTGTGGTTTGACAGGTGTACCGCCCCAATTCCACTCCTGAGTTTTGGTCCGCTTTACCTGCCCCTGCATCTCAATTTGGGATGCCCCTGTTTGTGAAAGAACCCCCCTGGTTTGGCCGTTAACTCAAACTGGCGATCCCACAGTGCATTTACCAGTTCCATGAAAGTAATGAACAAAGGGGGGGGGGGGGGTCACACACAAGGGCATTGATCCTTAGGGGGCATCTAGATTTGGGATGTCCCTCGGTGATGTGACGCAACTCTTCACCACAAAGGGGCCCACTGAGACCATGCTGCCCACATAAACCTGGAGCCGGCCCTGGTGCTATCCACAGTATCTGCTCTCCACTCTCCGAGTCTCAAATGTGCTGCAGGTTCCCTCTGTGCTGCTCCGCATGCTGCATGGCTCTGGAACACTCTGCACTGCACTGGCACACTCTCTGATCAGACTCGAGACAACTCAGTTCTGACTATTCTAGAAAGTCAAGGTACTTATATCACCTCTGTTTGTGATGTCACTAACTCTACGCAGCAGCCTCTAGTGGTTAACTCCATAACTGCTGTTATTTCTTATGCAGCTAGGCTGTTTCTGTACAGGGATTTCTATGAGAGATTAGGTATCCCAGTCTTTACCTGGGCCACATTTGTGTCTGCTTTAAATCCCCTCCACCCTGCCATATACTGGGGAAGCATGTGGGGCCGAGAAGCACAGGTGCAGAGTGTGCATGGGAAGCTTGATTCACCCCGTCTCCTGCTTTGGCATTGTCATGTTGGCATTATCTGTTTGTCATAATTAGCATGAGGTTGAGAACACCATGGATTGTAAAGAATTTCATTCATCCAGATCGTTATGTCTGTAGACAATGGCACACTGGGGCTAAAAACCAGCTTAAGTTTTTACTGGCCCACAACTTCTGCTATGCCCCACATCCTGCTTCCTGGTCAGTCAACAAGAGTCTTTCAAGGTCAAGGCTATAACAATGCAGGGACAGATCAAAGGCAGGGGCTGCTATGTCCATTTGTAAGGTGATGGTGTGACAAAACCCATAGCTCATGTGTGCGGCTGAAGTCACATGATATATATTCATTAATACAGGTCATCAGGGTCTTGACAGGTTGCAGGGCCTCTAACTACCACAAGTGAACGGAGTCTTGCCAGCCACAATAACTGCCACCCGCTCCATTAGATACAAGCCTGGTCCATTACCTGGTTTATATCGAGCTAGAGGCCGGTCTCAGAAGCGTATAATATAACTGAAAACCATAGATGATTGGTCTGAGGTCAAGATAATAGAGCAGCTCTAGATTAAGTTGTATGTATTTACTCTCTTTAAGAGCATACTAGACAAACTTTATCCATGTAATGAACAGATTTGTATACAGGTCTGAAGGCAAGTTACAAGTGGTAAGTTACAATTAGAGTTAGCAAATGAGAAAATGTTAGTTACCTTACTGCAGTTAGGTGATATGCAGTGAGGCAGGGCAACCATTGGGGCAAGTAGAGCCTGCTGGATTCCCATGACACGTGACCTGTAGAGGAAAAGACAATCAAAGGGGCTAAGTCCCGTGTTTTGAGTCCAAGCACCGCTGTGATATATGGCTTCTAGCCTGAGCACCACCTTCAGTGGGACAGTCCACACTCTGAAGCCCACTGTCTCTCTGAAAACTCTGAAAACACCTAAATGTCCTACTTTGTAGACATAGGGAAGACTGTCTGGGTGGATTACAACTGCTCCGACTCTTTGGTTGAATGGTGGTAGTGAAATACATGGACTTCTGAGCATTGGCTCAATCACCACCATCTTTTATGGACCAACAATTTCGAGAGTGTGTGACCTGTAATTAAGCCACATGCTAAATCACACCCCTACTACTCCCATCACCCTCAAACTGGTTTAAACTGCCCTACTTTGAGGATCCCAAGAAATGGTCCATTTATGCAGAATTCAGCCCCTGTTCATCCCAGAATGCCTTTAAACCTATGTATGGATGCTTTAATTCCAAATTTGTGTTTAGTTTATCATTATTGTATGTGACAACTTGATGATTCTTTATGAAGTACTATGAAGGATGTATATGGAAGCTGCAACTTATTACTACTAGATTCCTGGAAAGGCATTTCAGTTAGATGACTAGAAAAACATCTTTGAGAAAATAAAACGGCATGTTCAGTACTATCTGAAAGGCTGGGGACTGGAGGGCATCTCTGCTAAAGATAAACCGGAGATGTGGCCACGGCCACGAAAATGTTGTTGGTGCCCTGGCAAGGAGTTCTGAGGGCAAATGGCAGTGTTTCACAAAGCTGGCATCCTGAATCAGAATGCCCCAGGTACAGCCAAGTGGCCAGCCCTGGAGTCTTTTAGACTCCAGAGCCATCTGAAAAGAGTATTAATCTGCTTTAAAAATCATGGAGGTCCTACAAAGACACTGTAAGACACACCTGACCATAAGATGGGATTTAAAGGAGGAAAATAAAGGAAAGAAATATTTTGAACCAAATGGTGTGATAAAATACCCCCTTCTCAGAACCCAATAGCGGACAGTGTGGCAGGACCCCTCCCCTCTTCCCCAAGAACCTGATACTAGGCAGTATGCCCACTATGGGGTTAACTTATACTATACTATATACATACATACATATATATATATATATACATATATATACACTATACGCCTATATATGTCAGCCCCATCAGTGTGAAGCGAGTTTGTAGGAGCGGAGCAGCAGCCAGCACAGAAGAGGGAGGGCAGCACAGTCACCCCAATCCCTCTGTGGGCTTATTTTCGCGGAAAACAAGGTGTGTGTGTGTGTGTGTGTGTATATATATATATATATATATATATATATATATATATATATATATATTTCTTTAATATATATATATATATATGCTATACAAATAATAGATACTTTGTACCTAACAAAAAAGCATCAATTGTCACTATAAACATCACTATAAATACTGACAACCAAATACCACTATTCCCCTCATGCAGTGTAAGGTACATAGAGAAAAACCTCCACTCAATGACAGTATAATGGTAGTGCTGTCATACAGTATATGGCTATATCAGATCTACATTGACATTAGAAAAGAAAAAGGTGCCGTCTCACAAGTAACCAAAAGGCAACTTTCATCCGGGTTAGTAAATATAAAATCACAAGAACCAGATAAAATGCAGCCAAATAAAATTGTAGGTCCCCTGAATGGAGAGAGGTGCTTGGCTCCCTGGCGTTACATTCTAGCATGTTACAGTAAATCATCAGTAGTCAGTGCAGCATAGCGGGAGAGCTTAGTCAATCGATTCAGTTCTGCTTTATCCTGCTTGAATGTCACTCGGCCAATAACAGAACTGTACAGATTGTAAGGTATATGGACGACTTCACAATAGAAAACTCGCTCTGGTTTTTTCATGTTCTTTGTGCTGACTGCTGATTTCACAGTTTTACATTTTCTCTGGCTGATTATTTGGTGATTTTTATGTTGTTCTCCTGTACACTGTAATGAGGAAAAGATTTATCTACATAGAAATAAAGATAAAATCCCAAATAAAGGATAAATCAATAACTGGATTTTGAATTGAATCAACTTGAACTATAATGATATAATTTGACCTTGGCTTTTATATTCTTTGCTATTAATGTGTCACTATAAAACATTTTGCCCTCATCTATTATTTTTTAGGCTTTTATCGACCATTGGGAAATGAAAAAAATGTGGCTGTTTAGCTGTACAGTTATTTTTTCTGAGCATATTTGGCCATAGTTTGCTTGGGCACGAATAGAAATTTCTCTTCTGCATTTAATACATTCGTGCAGTGCTTAGAGTGGTGGGCTGCTCTTGCTCAGAAGCACTTAAAGTGGACCAAAACCCAGGATTTTGACTATCCTGGGTTTTGGTCCTTGTCCTTGCGCACGCCCTGCTAAAGAGATAGCGCCCGCTGCTCGCGTATGCGCCATTGGTGAGTTTTTGGGCAACTTGGGGGGGTTCACACCGTGAGGCACCCCCGATCGGGGTGCTCCGGGGGGAGCAAGTATGCCTGCCCTGGTCTCATAGACTTCAGGGTGGGTTTTGGTCCTCTTTAAAGCAGACCTCCAGTAAAGAAAATTGACTCCCCTAAAGCCCCCCCTAGATTATCAGTGGCAAAAAACACTATTATTATTATTGTTTATTTATATAGCGCCATCATCTTCCGTAGCACTTTACAAAGTAGACTATACTATACACCTTTAATCTAAGTACCACAATGGTCACACAGCCGCCGCCAAGGTCCATGGCTCGCTTCCATTCAGTGGACCCCCGTGTGTCATAGTCACAGGTACTATGGCACACTCCCCTCTGTTGCCATGAATGAAGGGGATGTGTGCCGTTGTTCCTGTGATGATGGTGTAGGGTCCACCAGATATTTATGGATGTGAGCCAAAGATGGTGGCAGTGGCTGTGCAGGCCCTGCAGGACTTGCATCAGGTGTTCCTGTAAATGTTTTCATGCATTTGCCATCTCACAAACACAATGCAGCTGAGTAGATCTTATGCTGATCTGAATCTTCCTCATGATCAGCCCAGCCAGCCAGAGAGAGATTGTATCTGTTTCTACACATATTGTTAGAAGGAGATAAAACTCTTCTCTAGCTAGCAGCATTGATGTAGCATTGATACTGCATGGCTGCAGTGTTCCTGTGTGATATTGTTTTTCCACACAATGCAGGCTGACAGCAGCTTGGGATTTTGCTATAAACACCCCAACAAACTGAGAGAGATATTTACCTCAGAAAAGGGATCAGCGGGACTGCCATGTTACACACACTCACACACTGACTCTACAGATGCTGGACGGATGAGTGCTCGGCCATAGAGTTGTTTACAATGTCATAAAACAATGTTTTAAAAGCTTTCTGAGCAGTACTGGGTCATTACAGCTGATGGCTTTTTACTTCTGGCCAGAGACAAAGCATTATTTCAACGAGATTTAAGGTAATTTTGACTGTAGGACTGGATTTTTCAGAAACAGGCTGTCAAAATTGTGGCAAGATGGCCACCCCCTCAAATAGTTTACATCACTAATTGCAAAAGAAGGGTTTTAGGGGAGCAATTTACTAAACTTTGAATTTTTGCCTGGAGGTCTGCTTTAAATTAATTATGTAGGAAAGCCATTCAATATCCCTCCAAGTTCCTAATCACTGACATTTTCTTACATTTTTGAAAATAGCGCTGTCATTCACAATATATCTTACTTTTTATCTATGTTTGGTTTTATTTCCTGCCCGATGCCAAGCCCATGCCTGAACTCTAATCTTTATTTGGCCTGCTGCCAAGCTCATGTCTGGGCTGCCTGTTCTGTTCTATTCTTTGTGGGGACTTGATAATGGTTTATATAAATGTATAAACAGAAATATGTTATAAAAACATGAAGATTTGTAGTTCTTATTAGGGAAGGGGTGTTACTAAGAAAATAGCTGTCAGCCATCAGTCAGATGGCAACATGTTTGTGAAAGCAAAAAGTGTTGCAGAACCTTCCAGAACCACAGCTCCTGCTGGGCCTGGCGTCAGGCATTGCCTAGCAGCAGCAGGAAACAGAGGCACTACAGTGAAACCCCAACAGCCATATCACCTCCCAATTTTGGATGCCCATGTTGTTCCTCTCAGTGGGGGCATGCCGAACTAGGATGCCACGCTGTGTGTATGCCCCTAGGTTGCTCACCTTCCTGTCGCTCCCATGATGCAGACTCGGGTCAGAACGAGCACACTGACTGGCTTGTCCAACCAATCAGCATCCCGGCTTTCACTTGGATCCCTTTGGTGCCGCTGACGGCTAAGCAGCCGTGCGGCATTGAAGGAAGCCAAGTGCGCCACCGGCCGCATCTCCTGCTCCCCTCCTAGCCGTTGTGTGCCTGCGCTGCCCATTCAGAAAGGCTGTAGGGGGGTGCGCGCACGGATAGGGGTGGGCGGGATGTGGCCGCGGCTCAGAGGAGCGCGGTGGGTGAAACGGGGATTCTGGGGGGTTTTACACAGCAAGACATCCCAATTCAGGATTTAGATACCCAAATTTGTCCCTCTGTAGAAATGCACAGCTTAGACGCGATCCTCTTCTGTCAGCGCAGCGCAGATGCGTAACTAGGCTTTCTGGCCCCCGGGGCAAATATTTGGCCACCTGTGTTTAGGCCCTCTTTTGGCTCCCCCCTAATCTGCTGCACCCAGGGCACGTGCCCCTCCTTCCCCCTCTGTCTACACCCCTGGCGAGGTGGAGAGCCGCAGAATTTGAAACTGCCCCCTCCGGACTAAAAGAAGATAGCCGCTGGCTCCTATGAGTGAGAGCCCTCTTAGTGCTGGCACTAGATGTGTCCTTGCTCACGGGAGCCGGTGGCCATCTTTCTGTAGCTACAGCTGGAGCCAGTAACAAACACTGCTGCCACTGTCGTCCCCACCGAGCTGATAGAAGAGGATTGGACAGAGGTGAGTTTAAGCAGCATGTTTCTGCTGCACACTCTGCACCCCCCTCCACAGTCACCCCCAAAGTCCGGGCCCCATTGATTTCAATGGGGACCGGGTTCGGGTTCAAGTCCGAGTCCCCGGATGCGGACTATATTCAAACCAGAACATTGGGGGGTTTGCCCATCCTTACTCCTGGCGCGTGTGGGGGGGGGGGGGGGTAGGGAGGCCTTGTCTTTAACTAATATGTAGGTGTGCTTTAAAATATAGTGTGGCTCTTCCAGACCAGTGAAGTGAAGCTGAAAAATTTGCATCACTGTTATTTTTTCTCTAGGGACAGAGATAGCAACACAAATGCAATTGTTATTCCTCGTGGCATCTGTAAGTGTTTTTCTTCTATACTTGGATTTCAATATACAGAAAAACAAAATGTACATTTACACTGTATAACGTGGAAGCGGCTAGAAGAATATGTGTCACAACACTGGATAAAAATACTGCCGCTTCTGAAACTTGCCCCTCTTGGTGCAAGAAACAGGTGCTGCGCATATATATATATAGACACAGAAGTGGATAATATTAAAGAAAATCATATACCCATTTTTTTCGTCTTATAAGACACACTTGTTTTTCCCCAAAAAGGGGGGGGGGGGTGTCAGTGCGCCTTATCTAGCGAATGTTTTAAATTTAAAAAAAAAGTAAACTCACATGTTACGGGCGTTGCTGACGGGGCTGCCTGCCACACTGCGGGAGGCCAGAAGAAGATAGAGGAGCAGCGGGCTCTATCCCTGTCCCCCCCCGCTGCTATCTCTGTCTTTTCCAGCAGCAACAGCAGAGGCAGGGACAGAGACAGTGCCCGCCGCTCCTCCATTTTCTTCTGCCCTCCACCGGCCTCTTCCAGCCGGGGCACACGTGAGCACCTGGGTGTGCCCTGGCCGGAAGAGGCAGCAGATGGAGGAGCGGCGGGTGCTGTCTCGCCACACTGCCTATGGGAATGGGGGGGGGATGCCACACTGTCTATATGGGGAATGGGGGGGATGCCACGCTGTCTATATAGGGAATGGGGGGTATGCCACACTGTCTATATAGGGAATAGGGGGGATGTCACACTTTCTATATGGGGAATGGGAGGAGATGTCACACTGCCTATATGGGGAATGGGAGGGGGAATGCCAGACTGCCTATATGCGGAATGGGGGGGTGCCACACTGCCTATATGGGGAATAGGAGGGGGAGGCCACACTGCCTATAGGGGGGAATGCCACACTGCCTATATGGGGAATGGGAGGGGGAATGCCACACTGCCTATATGGGGAATGGAAGGAGATGTCACACTACCTATATGGGGAATGGGAGGGGGAATGCCAGACTGCCTATATGGGGAATGGGGGGGGGGGGGGTGCCAGACTGCCTATATGGGGAATAGGAGGGGGAGGCCACGCTGCCTATATGGGTAATAGGGGGGAATGCCACACTGCCTATATGGGGAATGGGAGGGGGAATGCCACACTGCCTATATGGGGAATGGGAGGAGGAATGCCACACTGCCTATATGGGGAATGGGGGAATGCCACACTGCCTATATGGGGAATGGGAGGGGGAATGCCACACTGCCTATATGGGGAATGGGGGATGCCACACTGCCTATATGGAGAATGGGAGGAGATGTCACACTGCCTATATGGGGAATGGGAGGAGATGCCACACTGCCTATATGGGGAATGGGAGAAGGAATGCCACACTGCCTATATGGGGAATGGGGGATGCCACACTGCCTATATGGAGAATGGGAGGAGATGTCACACTGCCTATATGGGGAATGGGAGGGGGAATGCCAGACTGCCAATATGGGGAATGGGGGGGGGGGGGAGGCCACGCTGCCTATATGGGGAATGGGAGGGGGAATGCCAGACTGCCTATATGGGGAATAGGAGGGGGAGGCCACACTGCCTATATGGGGAATGGGAGGGGGAAATGCCACACTGCCTATATGGGGAATGGGAGGGGGAATGCCAGACTGCCAATATGGGGAATGGGGGGGGGGGGGAGGCCACGCTGCCTATATGGGGAATGGGAGGAGATGCCACACTGCCTATATGGGGAATGGGAGAAGGAATGCCACACTGCCTATATGGGGAATGGGGGATGCCACACTGCCTATATGGAGAATGGGAGGAGATGTCACACTGCCTATATGGGGAATGGGAGGGGGAATGCCAGACTGCCAATATGGGGAATGGGGGGGGGGGAGGCCACGCTGCCTATATGGGGAATGGGAGGGGGAATGCCAGACTGCCTATATGGGGAATAGGAGGGGGAGGCCACACTGCCTATATGGGGAATGGGAGGGGGAAATGCCACACTGCCTATATGGGGAATGGGAGGGGGAATGCCAGACTGCCAATATGGGGAATGGGGGGGGGGAGGCCACGCTGCCTATATGGGGAATGGGAGGGGGAATGCCAGACTGCCTATATGGGGAATGGGGGGGGGGAGGCCACACTGCCTATATGGGGAATGGGAGGGGGAATGCCAGACTGCCAATATGGGGAATGGGGGGGGGAGGCCACGCTGCCTATATGGGGAATGGGAGGGGGAATGCCAGACTGCCTATATGGGGAATAGGAGGGGGAGGCCACACTGCCTATATGGAGAATGGGAGGGGGAATGCCACACTGCCTATATGGGGAATGGGAGGAGGAATGCCACACTGCCTATATGGGGAATGGGGGATGCCACACTGCCTATATGGAGAATGGGAGGAGATGTCACACTGCCTATATGGGGAATGGGAGGGGGAATGCCAGACTGCCAATATGGGGAATGGGGGGGGGGGAGGCCACGCTGCCTATATGGGTAATGGGGGGAATGCCACACTGCCTATATGGAGAATGGGAGGGGGAATGCCACACTGGCTATATGAGGAATGGGGGATGCCACACTGCCTATATGGAGAATGGGAGGGGGAATGTCACACTGCCTATATAGGGAATGGGGGGGGATGTCACCCTGCCTATATAGGGAATGGGGGATGCCACACTGCCTATATGGGGAATGGGGGGGATGCCACACTGCCTATATGGAGAATGGGTGGGGGAATGCCACACTGCCTATATAGGGAATGGTGGGGGGATGCCATACTGCCTACATAGGGAATGGGGGGGATGCCACACTGCATATATGTGGAATGGGGGGTGCCACACTGCCTATATGGGGAATGGGAGGGGGTATGCCACACAGTCTATATGGAGAATGGGATGGGGGAAATGCCACTCTGCCTGTAATTGGAGGATTCTGCACCTTGCCTATTATTTGATTTAGAATATTATTTTTCTTATTTTCCTCCTCCAAATCCTAGGTGCGTCTTATAGGGCGAAAAATGCGATACATCATAATACATTACCTGGCTCAAAAAGGTCATACACTTTAATATTTCATTAGAGCGCTTTTAGCTTTGATTACAGCGCGCATTTGCTGTGGCATCATCTCCCCAAGATCTTGTATTAATGATGGGAGGTTTGGATCAAAGTCTTCTCCCGCACATCCCAAAGATTCTCAATGGGGTTCAGGTCAGGACAATGTTTTGTTCAATCCATGTGTGACAATGTCTCATGCTCCCTGAACCTCTCTTTCATAATTTGAGCCTCATTAATCCTGGCATTGTCATCTTGGAATCTGTGCAATGTGCCATAAGGGAAAAAAAAAAATCCACTGATAGAATAACCTGGTCGTGCAGAATATTGAGGCAGTCAGCAGACCTCATTCTTTAGTTGTTGCTGAACCGACTCCAGATTATAGCACTCGTAGGCACGTCTCCCCTCTTACCCTGATGCACTGCTCATTTTGAAACAGGGTAAATATACCCTGTTATATATCTGATCATTCAGGATAGATTATTATTATTATCAAAAACATTAATAAATACACATTTCTTTTTTTTTAAGTTTTTATCATCTTATTTATCTGCAAAAATTTACAGAGTTACAAAAATACAAAATTACTTCCAAAACTAGGAAGGCATCCAACATTAAACCTGTAACCTGCGTAGCAGCTATAGAACCACTACATAAACATGGACGTACAGGACAACCACACACACTTCCACACAACCACTCATACTCGCCCGCTATTAGCCAGATCTATCCCTGTGGGAAGTAAGATGTAATCCAGGGGGGGGGACAAGCCAAGGGGCATTCCTAACTATTGGTTGAGCCAGGAGCGCTGACCCACACCTCCCATATACATTCAAATTTGTCTGTGCATCCCCCAGTATGGTAGGTCATCTTATGTAGAATTAGTTTACCATTTACTAGCGTTTTCCAGCCTAGGAGAATTGGTTTATGGATGCTTCCAATTTAATAGTACTCATTTCCTTGCATAGAAAATCAGCAAACGTGAAAGGGCTTTCTGCGGGCTACCGGCCAACAAGGGCTCGACCCCACTTAACAGACAGAAGGCGGCTGATTTCCTAACTGGCAGGCCTATGGAGGTAGACATAAAGTTAGATACCACATCCCAGAACTCTGAGATTAAGGGGTATTCCAAAATCATATGTGCCGGGTCTGGTATTACATCTAGGACACAGGTCTGAAATAAATACACATTTCCCTCATATTTTCCCCACAAGTATCTTCCTATAGGAGCTATAAACCAATTTATTCAAGCGGTATATAAAGTAACAATAGTGCTAGAAGTGTATAATAAACCCTCCCTCCCCCCTAAAAATGTGAATGTTGTGGGGTGTTTGTAGGGTTTTGCCTTTCTGTGGTTTTAAGTGTATTTCAATGCTGACTGGAATGCCCCAGGTTTAAAGGGATTCAGCAGACAATGGCAAGCGGCCCATTGTGTAGGGCTACCTCTGGCAATGCCCTAAATTATTTCCCATTTTAAAGCGAAGCTTTTCTTGCTGAGACATACAGTTTTAAAATTTTACCTTCGCTTTTTCACACATGAAGAGAGATTGGACGTGGCCATGCAGAGCAGGAGAAATGTAAGGCTGTGCTTGTGTACAAGCTGAGAGGGAGTAACTCGTAAAGATCATGAGAAAAAATGTATAGATTTTAAAAACATATTTCTGAAAAAAATAGATTATTTCTCTTAGTAAGCAAGTAAACAAACTGTTCATCACATTGTAAAAGTGTTTTATAACAAGTTATGGGCTTCGGATTCGGCCATATCTAGATTAAACCCAGGTCTTGCAAATTAAGGCCAGTTTGCCCCATTCCGGATACCAGTAAGGTCGGGGTTTAAGTTATCCGGCAAGCCATCCGCTGATGCTGGCAGGGTATAGGGGTCCCCTGGACACTTTGACAGTTCACAAGCAGTTGAAAAAGATACAAATACAGTTGTTTAATCAAAGAAAAAAAAACACTGTCGCTGCATCCTTCTTTATCTGTCTCGCACGAGCAACATCCTCTTTGTGGGTTCACCAGGTTGGTAGCCCTCCTGGTTTGACAGTAACTGGTGCTGCCACCATCTGTAGTGATGGGGAACAACTCCTCCTTCATGGCGCCTCCCCAAGGCTTTTATACCTCAGAGGAGGAGCCTTGGTGAAATCCCCCCATGTGATTAATGATGTCATTGTAAATAAGGGACATGGAGAGAGAGTCCAGACCAACACCCACCCGACCTTGAGGGAGCCCCGACCCAGAAAAACTGCAGAAAGGACAGAGGATAGGGGAAAGAAAAAGTGGTGACAAATATTTCTTTTTTTTATTTTAAAACTGTATTTTTGTAAACTGGTAAGAGGTCCATAGGACCCCTATATCAGTGCACACGTTCTGGTGGCCGGAGTTATGTGTTCAGAATTTGGGAGTACCCAATGCCGGATACTGGGGACTATCTGGCTGGAGGGATTTCAATCTGGATTGCCCCCACTCCAGCTCATCTAAAAATTACATAAAATTTAGGTCAAAAAAATCCCTAGTAAATTGCAGATCTAATAATAAGCTTCATAACCTTTGCATTGTGTTCTATGGGAGTGAACCTCACCATGCCAGCAAAAAAAAGGTGACCCCTCCAACCTAAAATCAGATCTCAGCACAGGGTAGTAAATATGGTGGCATACCTTCAGTGTCTGGCCACACCAAGGCAAACACTTCTTAGTGATACCACTTTACCTGTTGTGCATAAGGAGCTGCCGGCACTCCTCCTGTGCTCCAGACCTCCACCAGTCACTTATGAGGGATGCTGTGTTGAATTCCCAATGCAAGTAAATGGGAAAGTGCCATTAAAGGGATGTATAGGGGATGCCAACATCCAGGAGCTGTAGTGTGTAGAAAGTGAATTGAGGCTGAAGCGTGTAATCGGATCAGCTATTCACCCATCCTAGGTCGATAGAACGTGGAGCAGGCTGCCATTGCTGTGTCCTCTGAGCATTCTCTGTGGATGGAAACCTAATCTGACCCCCGATCACACCAATCTATTATTAACAGGCATTTTTCAGCATATTATGGCGTTTAGTTGTTTAGTTATTCCTGACTCACTTACAGATGTAGCAAGTGTAACCATTACTCTTAAAGTGGATCAAAACCTCTTTTAATACTCCAAGGCTAGCCGCTGGCCTTCCCCTGATTTAGAATGTGTGTGAAAATCCCCCCCCCCCTCCCGGGTCATCGATAAACTCATTGTTACCTACAGAGATTTAGGAGCCAAGGCAACAATGGCATGCTTCTGCTCCCAGCCTTTCACATTAGCTGGTTTTGGTCCGCTTTCACATGTTAGGCTGCAAATTGTGGCCAATCATGTGACCACCAGCAACCATTCAGGTCTGATGTAAAAACAATAGATTATAGGTTAGGGCAGATCTCCCCTCAGTGGTGATCTGTCCTATTTTGAAGGTGACCCACCTGCAAATAAATGTACGTGTTTAGAGGGGGTTTGGAGACTGCTGGTCCATCTATATTGATTCTCAAAGAAAGTTTCTCAGGATTAGGCCCAATCCCGATATACAAGGACCCAGCACTCCCACCACTCCACTGACTTAATTTAAAATACTTTTATTAAAGACCATCATATAAAAAGAGATCCTTATGGATCCATGAGTAATGTTTTTCTTATTACAATCATATATTATGCATACAGTCTAATAAAACAATTAGTCATACAGCAATTGATTGCATTCTGAGTATCCTTAATGGCAGCTTTCTTATGAGATAGCTTGTTTATCTTACTAGTATGGCGATCAAATGAGGGCAAACATGTTTCGCCGAAAAGGCTTCTTCAGTGCCCTATTCTCTGACAGTGCGGGTCAAAACTCGTGGCCCTGGAAAGGATGGAGCGCTTCCCCTGCTATAATTGTAGTGTATGGATTCAAGTCCTTTTATAATTGTATTTACTGGCCCTTTGCCTTGTCATAAGATGTGTCATCTAGCCGCTCTGTGGATATATATATTGGCTTCTTGTGGACTCAGTTGTTGCTGCTGTATCCCCGCAATGGTGTCAGCACACGTTGCGCTGGCTGAGTAGATAGTGATCCCAACTTTGGACCTGTATAGGGGCTGCCTCTTCAGGGAGACAATACATGTATATGTCAGTCTCCGTTGCGCGTGTATGCGCGCTGGCTCCCGGCGCGCATACACGCGCAACGGAGACTGACACATACATGTATTCTCTGTATTGCCAATATATATATCCACAGAGCGGCTAGATTACACATCTTATGTCAAGGCAAAGGGCCAGTTAAAACAATTATAAATGGACTTGAATCCATACACTACAATTATAGCAGGGGAAGCACTCCATCCTTTCCAAGGCCACGAGTTTTGACCCGCACTGTCAGAGAACAGGGCACTGAAGAAGCCTTTTCGGCGAAACATGTCTGCCCTCATTTGATCGCCATACTAGTAAGATAAACAAGCTATCTCATAAGAAAGCTGCCATTAAGGATACTCAGAATGCAATCAATTGCTGTATGACTAATTGTTTTATTAGACTGTATGCTTAATATATGATTGTAATAAGAAAAACATTACTCATGGATCCATAAGGATCTCTTTTTATATGATGGTCTTTAATAAAAGTATGTTTTAAATTAAGTCAGTGGAGTGGTGGGAGTGCTGCGTCCTTGTTGGATATCGGGATTGGGCCTAATCCTGAGAAACTTTCTTTGAGAACTGATGTGAAAACCCCATTGGTGACCAGCAGTCATGTGACTGGCAGCCAAACAATGAATGAGGATGTTGGCTGACCTGACTATAGTGGTGCTTTAAAGTGGACGAACACCCTCCTTGATCGGCCCGGGAATCTGTACGATCCAATGACTCCCTGTGGGGCATTCAAAATCGGGATACCCCACTGTGTGAAACCCCCAGGATGCCCAGGACATTTGTGAATGGCCGGCGCAGGCGCGCTCCCTGTTAGAGGGAAGCGCGAGATGCGGCCGCCAGCGTGCTCGTAGCCGCTGTGGTTTGACGCCGCTTGGACGCGCATACCACAGCAGCTCCGAGCGTGCTGATTGGACGAGCGGCCGTGCATGCGCGGTAGGAGCGGGGTAAGCTGAGTTTTATCGGGCGTTCTGGGGGGTTTCACGCAGCAAGGTGCCCCACGGAAGTGGACCAAAACCCAGGATAAGTGAAAATCCTGGGTGTTGGTTTACTTTAATGCGTTTTGCCACCAGCCCAGATTCCTCCTTGCACCATGTATGTGTTTCCATTTTCTACATTAAAATTATTTTTTATTATCAGAAAATTAAATTCCGCAGTGGCTATAAATAGCATCAATGAGTTTAAGATAAACTGGCAGCGAATAATGAGAATAATTCATTATGGAAATAATTACATGTTAGACTAAGAAATGATCGGTGCTGACTCTGCATTTGCTCTGGCCTGTGATCCAGCGCTCATATCACCCTGTACGGCCACTGACACTGATTAATGGTGTGTGCTATGCCATTTGCTATTCCGACCCCCTCTCTGCAACAAGCCGTGTATATTTTCCCTATATTATTCCCTTTTTATTTCCCATCCCCTCTTATATGGTGGCTGAGCATTTCTGCATTAAAGTGGACCAAAACCCACAGAAATTCACCCTTCTTTCCCGGTCCAATGGCGCATGCCCCACTGTATTAAACCCCCTAGGTCGCCTGAAAACTCACCTTCGTTCCCCGCCCAGCGTCGCATGTGCGAGCATCGGCCACATCTCCAGTATCCCTCTAGACATTTGTGAATGGCCGATGCGGACACGCTCCCTGTTAAAGGGTAGCGGGAGCTGTCAGCATGCCCAGATCCGCTTGAACTAGACGAGCTTCTGGGCGAAGGGCTCGAGCGGATCAGAACGTGCTGATTGGACGAGCGTACATGCATGCGTCGTAGGACCGGGAAGAGGTAAGTTTGTTCTGGCAACCTAGGGGGTTTCACACAGTGGGGCGCCCCCAATCGGAGGTGCCCCGGGGGCAAGGACCAAAACCCAGGATAGTCAAAATCTTGGGTTTTGGTCGGCTTTAAAGCAGACACTACTTCAGACAAAATGGGGGCTTACAGGGGGTAGAAGTGCAGAGAGCATTAGCAATCAGAACCCTCCCTCTCCCCATTGGTCAGCCTTGATGCTTAGGGTTTTTTACTTGGTTAATGGCTGAAGGGATCTGTTGGAAAGTTTTTTCTCATAGGCCTATAATTTACGGGAAAAGACATAAGCTTTGGGTGGAAACTGGTCAAGTGTTAAGGAATTTTGGGTTTCTGGACTGGTTCTGCTAGCTGGGTCAGAGGTTAGAGTTCAGCACACACCTAATTCAATAATCCCAAATATGACCTACCTGCATGTTCAGGAGCCACATGCAATGCTACTTGATCCCTAGTTGTTCCCTTACAACACGGGCATATAGGTTTGACTTCTTAGAAAATAATTAAAATAAAATACGTTTCTGATTTTTATGACTAATGTTGTAAATTTAGATGAACTAGATTCCCTTGATCCATTACCTACGCTAAAGCATTCGGACCAAAAGCTTTGCCACTCACTCTATTTGCAGCCACGAAGTCTGGGGGTAGATTTATGATCTAAGATCCTAACTGCTGCTTGTGTGATCAGTGATGCCCCCCCTCACATAGCCTGCCGCAATTAAGTGTGATGGAGGCCCTTTCTCTGCCCATTACACTTTCATGAGGCTCCCGTTCTGTCCAGTCCAGCGCCCTTTTGGATAGTGGGGCCACGGGGAACTTCATATATGCCTCCTTTGCCTGCTCCCTGGGCATAATCCGTTATCCACTGGTGCAGCCAGTCTGAGTGCTGCCAGATGTGTCCCTCACCAGCTGTGGGTTAGGGAGCCCATTTTGTCCACCCAGTATGCCATGGAAGCTCCCAACCCAGTGGGACCTAAAGTGGGTTATGCTTCTGCCCACTGTAAGGCCCCTAGGTCATCGCCAATTCCAAACCGCCAAGTGTCTGTTCCCCAGTGCCCATTATTGACTACCCAGTCTCAAGCATACCCAGTGGCTGTATTCTCCTCATGCTGGTTAATCACCTTCTCTGTGTGCTCTGGCTGTCAGGTCAGCGTCCCCGCAGGTATTGCTGGGGTTAAGGTGGTGGGCTGACTCTGGCCTCCTGTCCTGAGTGGCCGATGGCCACATAAAACCAGGCCTCTCAAAGCATGCATTGTCCATTATAGCTTTTGCTGGATGTTATTGTACCACTGTCAGATGAATTCTGATTACCTGTTGCTGACTTTCTCTTTGTGTGACCCTCCTCTGATCGATGCCTGGACCGATGCCTACCTGACCTCAAGCTTGTCTACCCATCTGTACACCCTCTTACAACTGGGCTTGACCATTGACCATTCTCCTGTGTATCCCCCTGAATCAGAAGGACTGTCCTTCCCGTGTATAACCCCAGCAAGCCTGACTTCCACCCAGCCTCGTCCCCTGGTTCATCTACCTTCACCCTGTAAGTCCGCATCCTTTGTACTATATAATCCTGGGGGGCGTAACCAGCGACCTGGCAAACAGGGGCTTGTCTATAGGCAGAAGCAGCAGTGGAGACTGGGAGTTTTGGACTCACCTGAACTCGCCTGACATCGCCATTGAGTGGGCCTCCATGAGAGACATCTACGAGGTGCTGCAGTGCTTCCAGTATGCCCCCAATATGGTCAGCGCTGATGATGCCATCGTCAGCGCTACCATCCCCATCCTCTGCCTGCTGAGGCTATAACTGAGGAAGCAGAAGAGAAGGAGGAAGGGCCATTTTTCAGGGCAGTGCACACGTGGCTGGGCCGGAGGAGAGGACTACTTTCCCTCACAGCAGGGTGGCACACAGCGCAGCTCGCGGGTGTCACTGGAGCGTGGCTGGAGGGAGGATCAGGAGACACCTGATACTGAGGACAGCTTCTCAGTGACTCTGGGCAGCCTGCCTCACATGAGCCACCACATGCTCCAGTGCCTGCACAAAGACCGCAGCGTTGCCCACATAGTCACCAGTGCTTGATACCCGCTGTGAGTACAACATCACCTCCTTGATTCCAAAACTGGAGCGGGATCAAAAAATGAGTACAAAAGCACAGGAGACTACCGACTGTGAGGGCTCAGTAGTGGCTGGAGGAGGAGAAGCAAGTTGCATGGCCACAATGTGGAGCAACTTATTCCAATGTCCATCACATCCACCGCCATCAGATACTATGGGCTGTGGTACCAGTAGGCAGACTTTTATATGTCCATGTGTGTCCTGGTACTGAACGATGGGTCCTTCGGGTTCAATTTCTGGGTCACGAAATCGGACACTTAGCCAGAGCTTGATCTCTATGCCTTGGAGGTTCTGGCCTGCCCGGCTCCAGGTGTCCTATCAGAGTGTGTGTTAAGCACCGCAGAGGGTGTCATTACCGGCAGGAGGATCTGCCTATCAACAGCCAACGTGGACATCCTTACATTCCTTAAGATGAAGCAGGCGTGGATCCCGTGGAACATGGCTGTACCAGCACCTGAGTGACTGCTTAAAGTGTTTGCTACCTTCTCCTCTTACACCTAAACCGCCACATCCACCTATGCCACCTCCGCCCCCCCAGACACCTGACACCTATGTTTTAATCTATTTATTTGTGTAGATTGACGTATATATTTATTTATTGATGCACATATATATAGATTGATGTATATATTTAATTTGTGTACATATTTATTTATTGATATATATATATATATATATATATATATATATATATATATACATATATATATTGTAGACATGTCACTGGAGAAGTGATCGAGGGGGTGTACATTTCACCTAGGTTACTACGCTGGGTGAGATGGTAAGTCCAGGATTGATTTGTTTCCCAGCAGTGATATGCTGCTGAGGTGTTGTTTAATTTTGCCGGGCCTGGATTTATATGGAATGGCAGGTAGGTTTGGTAGAGGGACCTGTCATTCCACACCTCCCCGATCCAGTTTGGGTTTTGAATCAGGTGAGCTCTGATCCTAATTAGCCTGGGAGGTAAAAGCTCTGCAGAGACTGCAGGCTATTGCTCTCAGCCAGGAATGAACAGCCTGTGTGTGTGTTTGAAGGAAGCTGCGAACGCAGCCACTGCTGGAGCTTAAATCTCACCCTGCGATATCCAGGCTAACGCTGTGTTTTGAAACTGCCAGATAGGTGAGAAGAACCTGTTAGTAAGCGCCCAGACGGGCTAGGTCTTTTATTTTGTTTGGACACAAAAGAAGCACGTGGTTGCTGTATGTTTTGTTTGCTGGACTGTTTATGCTATGAATAAACGCCAAGATCTGCTTTTATAACGTCTGAGTCTGCCGTGAACTGTGTCCAAACACACCATCCCCCGGGAAGATCCCTACAATTGGTGCTGCGGAGCGGGCAAAACGGTTGCTAGGGGCAACGGTGTGGACAGACTTGGCTACAGCTGCTTATGTCTTGGGTGAAAGCTGCAACTACACTCCAAGAACAGTCGGGCAACATGGAGGAGATGCTGAAGCAGTTTATGCAAGTAAGTTTGCAACAACAACAGGCTCAGATAGAGGCCAATAGACAACAACAACAGGCTCAGATAGAGGCCAATAGACGACATGAACAGGCTCAGATAGAGGCTAATAGACGACATGAACAGACCATGGCTGCCCAACAACAACTTATTGAACACCTGATAGCAAAACAGGAGGCGTCTGTGGTTGCTAACCCCCAAACAGTGGTGCGAGCCGCTCCAGAGACTTTTGATATGAAAAGAGCTGTGCAGCGAGCGCTGCAAAAGATGACTGCTGAGGACGATGTTGAGGCCTTCCTAACTGGGTTTGAGCGTGCGGCTGAGCGAGAGAAGTTACCCGTCGCTGAGTGGGCAGAGGTAATTGCGCCCTATTTAACAGGAGAACCTCAAAAGGCCTACTATGACCTCAGTGAGCAAGAGGTTAAGGACTATACTCGTCTAAAAGCGGAGATACTTGCCCGACTAGGCGTTACTACTGCGGTCCGTGCCAGGAGGGTACGCAACTGGAGCTACAGTTTGGACAAATCGGCGAGGTCCCAGATGTATGACCTGATCCATTTGGCGAGAAAGTGGTTGGAGCCAGACACTTCTACTCCTGCACAGATCCTAGAGAGGGTTGTGATGGATCGCTACCTCCGAGCACTTCCTGCTGACCTGCAACGCTGGGTGGGACAAGGTGACCCTAAGAATGCAAACAAACTTGTCAACCTTGTGGAGAGGTTCCAGGCGACTGAGGACTACCTCCGTGATGTTTCTGCAGCCCCCTCACCTCCCCGGAGTGCCAGATCTGTGCCATCAGCTGGTAAGAGACTTCCATCTATTGGGGGAGTGTGGAGGGGTGCTGAGGGAGGAAAAAGGGCTCAAGTGGTGTCTCAGGGGCAAAAGACTGGGGATGGTCCCGGGTGGCTAAGTGGCCCTAAAAAGGACTCCTTGCCAAGGAGACCAGGCTCTATCCAGTGCTGGAGATGCCATGAGATGGGACACGTGTCTGCCCATTGCCCTCTTACCACTGAGCCCATGGAATGTGAGGCTAATCGGTGTCAGTCGCTATTTGCGGAACCATCTTGTGTTGCAGTTCCTGGACTAGAGACTGAACCGCAAATCTGCAACGTTACAATTAATGATTTTCCTGTTAAGGCGTTGCTGGACTCAGGAAGCCTCGTAACCTTGGTGCATGCCAGCCTGGTGGCTGGCGACTTTGAGTGTAAAAAGCATATGAGTGTTGTTTGTATACATGGGGATACAAAAGTGTACCCTATAGTGCTGGCTGAAGTCGGGACTGAACAAGGCACCGTACAATATGAAGTGGGTGTGGTTAAAAACCTCATGCATAACGTAATATTGGGGCGTGATTTTCCATTATTCTGGGCTCTCTGGGGAAAAAGAAAATCCCCCGAAAGGAGTGAGGATACTCCTAAGGTTGTTGCATTACCCCCTCTAAGTGATAAAAGTGTGCAGGAGGAAAATGATTGTTTTCCTTTGCAGGTCCTGGCTGGAGAGGAGGAGGCTCCTCCCCCTGAGCAAAATATACCAGACTTAGAGGTGTCTAGGGATAATTTTGGGACTGCACAGTTACAGGACCCCACTCTCAAAAATGCGAGAGAGCAGGTTGCTGTCATGAATGGGGTACCTCAGGAACCAGATGCTGAGAAAAGATTTCCACATTTTTCTGTGACTAATGATCTTTTCTATAGAGTCACTAAGATTAAGGATGAGATTGTGGAACAGCTTCTGGTGCCTAAGCCGTACCGGCGTCAGGTGCTGGACATGGCACATAACCATGTTCTTGGGGGACACTTGGGGACTGACAAAACGCAGGAGAGGGTTCTCCAGAGGTTCTACTGGCCGGCGATATATGGTGATATTAAAAAGCACTGCGAGTCGTGCCCCACATGTCAGCTTAGTGCCCCAGTGTCACATTTTCGCAGTCCTTTGGTTTCGCTCCCTATTATAGAGGTGCCTTTTGAGCGTATAGCCATGGATTTAGTGGGTCCCATTGTAAAATCCGCTAGAGGACACCAGTATATTCTGGTGGTCATGGATTATGCGACCCGCTATCCTGAAGCTGTGCCCTTAAGAAACACCGCATCTAAAACAATTGCACGTGAGTTGTTTTATATGTTCTCTAGGACTGGAATCCCCAAAGAAATCCTGACTGACCAAGGTACACCCTTTATGTCAAAGGTGATGAAGGAGTTATGCAAACTATTTAAAATCTCACCCATCCGTACCTCTGTATACCACCCCCAGACGGACGGATTGGTGGAGAGATTTAACAAAACTTTGAAACATATGTTGAAAAAAGTGGTGGAAAAAGATGGCCGTGACTGGGATCATTTGTTACCCTACCTCATGTTTGCTATTAGGGAAGTGCCCCAAGCGTCCACAGGGTTCTCACCATTCGAGTTGGTCTATGGTCGTCACCCTAGGGGTCTACTGGACATTGCAAAAGAGACATGGGAGAGCGAGTCCACCCCATACAAGAGTGTTATTGAGCATGTAGCACAAATGCAGGACCGTATAGCCACTGTGATGCCCCTAGTAAGGGAACACCTCCAGAGGGCGCAAGAGGCCCAAAGTAGAATTTACAACCGGTCTGCAAGAATCAGGACATTTAACCCAGGCGATAGGGTCCTTATACTAGTTCCCACTGTTGAGAGTAAATTCCTGGCGAAGTGGCAAGGTCCCTATGAGATTGTGGAAAAGGTCAGTGAGGTGAACTACAAGGTGCACCAACCAGGTAGAAGGAAGCCTTTCCAAGTTTACCACGTAAACTTGATTAAGCCCTGGAAAGACAGGGAATCCTTGGGGGCGACAAATACTGTTAATAATTTGTCACAACCAATCCCTCCAGTCAAGGTTGGTGATACCCTGTCAGTGTCACAGAAACGGGAGGCTCAGGAATTTTTACAGAAAAACAAAGACAAGTTTTCTGACCTTCCAGGGCGTACACACCTCATCTATCATCACATTGAAACTGAGCCCAGAAGCAGAGTAAACCTCAAGCCCTATAGGATCCCGGAAGCACGTAGGGAAGCCGTATCTGCCGAGGTAAAACGTATGCTTGATCTGGGAGTAATTGAGGTGTCACAGAGTGAATGGTCCAGCCCGATTGTATTAATCCCAAAGCCTAATGGAACTTGGAGGTTCTGTAACGATTTCAGAAAGTTGAATGAGATCTCAAAATTCGATGCCTATCCTATGCCCAGGGTAGATGAGTTGATTGAGAAGTTGGGTAATGCCAGGTACATAACCACCCTCGATCTCACAAAGGGCTACTGGCAGATTCCACTTACTGATGAGGCTAAAGAGAAAACTGCATTCCTCACCCCTGATGGGCTATTCCAGTATGTAGTGATGCCGTTCGGGTTACATGGAGCACCTGCGACTTTCCAGAGGTTGATGGACTTGATTTTGCGACCACATTGTGATTACTCAGCTGCCTACCTCGATGATGTGGTCATTTTTAGCCCTGATTGGGAAAGTCACCTCTGTAAGGTACAGGCCGTATTGGATACCATAAGTGATGCAGGGTTGACCATAAATGCCGAGAAGTGTGCAATAACCCTAGAAGAGGCCAAGTATCTGGGCTACATTATTGGAAGAGGGTTGATTAAGCCACAGCTAAATAAAATTGAGGCAATACAGAATTGGCCTAGACCCCTGACAAAGAAACAGGTTAGAGCTTTCCTTGGTATTACGGGCTATTACCGTAGATTTGTGCCGAACTTTGCCTCAGTTGCTGCTCCCCTAACTGACTTGACAAAGGGCGGAAAGAGAGCAATGATCACGTGGACTCCAGAGGCCGAGAAGGCTTTCCAAAGCCTTAAATCTGCCTTGTGCCAACAACCTGTGTTAGTTACCCCCGATTTCAGGCGAGAATTTCTGGTCCAGACAGATGCTTCTAACACAGGCTTAGGTGCAGTACTCTCACAAGTAGTAAATGGTGAGGAGCATCCGGTGATGTACTTGAGTAGGAAGCTAACCCCGGCCGAGAAAAATTATGCCATTGTGGAGCGAGAATGTTTGGCGGTGAAGTGGGCCCTTGAATCCCTAAAATATTACTTGCTAGGCAGGAAATTCAAGTTAGTGACAGACCATGCCCCCCTAACATGGATGAAGTTAAACAAGGAGAGAAACGCAAGAGTGACTAGATGGTTTCTGTCCCTACAAAACTTTAATTTCACTGTGGAACACAGGCCAGGGAAATTACAGGCAAATGCTGACGCATTGTCGAGGGTACATTGTCTGTGGGGACAAAATGCTCAGCCCTCCGGTCTGAAGAAGAGGGGGGGGATATGTAGACATGTCACTGGAGAAGTGATCGAGGGGGTGTACATTTCACCTAGGTTACTACGCTGGGTGAGATGGTAAGTCCAGGATTGATTTGTTTCCCAGCAGTGATATGCTGCTGAGGTGTTGTTTAATTTTGCCGGGCCTGGATTTATATGGAATGGCAGGTAGGTTTGGTAGAGGGACCTGTCATTCCACACCTCCCCGATCCAGTTTGGGTTTTGAATCAGGTGAGCTCTGATCCTAATTAGCCTGGGAGGTAAAAGCTCTGCAGAGACTGCAGGCTATTGCTCTCAGCCAGGAATGAACAGCCTGTGTGTGTGTTTGAAGGAAGCTGCGAACGCAGCCACTGCTGGAGCTTAAATCTCACCCTGCGATATCCAGGCTAACGCTGTGTTTTGAAACTGCCAGATAGGTGAGAAGAACCTGTTAGTAAGCGCCCAGACGGGCTAGGTCTTTTATTTTGTTTGGACACAAAAGAAGCACGTGGTTGCTGTATGTTTTGTTTGCTGGACTGTTTATGCTATGAATAAACGCCAAGATCTGCTTTTATAACGTCTGAGTCTGCCGTGAACTGTGTCCAAACACACCATCCCCCGGGAAGATCCCTACAATTGGTGCTGCGGAGCGGGCAAAACGGTTGCTAGGGGCAACGGTGTGGACAGACTTGGCTACAGCTGCTTATGTCTTGGGTGAAAGCTGCAACTACACTCCAAGAACAGTCGGGCAACATGGAGGAGATGCTGAAGCAGTTTATGCAAGTAAGTTTGCAACAACAACAGGCTCAGATAGAGGCCAATAGACAACAACAACAGGCTCAGATAGAGGCCAATAGACGACATGAACAGGCTCAGATAGAGGCTAATAGACGACATGAACAGACCATGGCTGCCCAACAACAACTTATTGAACACCTGATAGCAAAACAGGAGGCGTCTGTGGTTGCTAACCCCCAAACAGTGGTGCGAGCCGCTCCAGAGACTTTTGATATGAAAAGAGCTGTGCAGCGAGCGCTGCAAAAGATGACTGCTGAGGACGATGTTGAGGCCTTCCTAACTGGGTTTGAGCGTGCGGCTGAGCGAGAGAAGTTACCCGTCGCTGAGTGGGCAGAGGTAATTGCGCCCTATTTAACAGGAGAACCTCAAAAGGCCTACTATGACCTCAGTGAGCAAGAGGTTAAGGACTATACTCGTCTAAAAGCGGAGATACTTGCCCGACTAGGCGTTACTACTGCGGTCCGTGCCAGGAGGGTACGCAACTGGAGCTACAGTTTGGACAAATCGGCGAGGTCCCAGATGTATGACCTGATCCATTTGGCGAGAAAGTGGTTGGAGCCAGACACTTCTACTCCTGCACAGATCCTAGAGAGGGTTGTGATGGATCGCTACCTCCGAGCACTTCCTGCTGACCTGCAACGCTGGGTGGGACAAGGTGACCCTAAGAATGCAAACGAACTTGTCAACCTTGTGGAGAGGTTCCAGGCGACTGAGGACTACCTCCGTGATGTTTCTGCAGCCCCCTCACCTCCCCGGAGTGCCAGATCTGTGCCATCAGCTGGTAAGAGACTTCCATCTATTGGGGGAGTGTGGAGGGGTGCTGAGGGAGGAAAAAGGGCTCAAGTGGTGTCTCAGGGGCAAAAGACTGGGGATGGTCCCGGGTGGCTAAGTGGCCCTAAAAAGGACTCCTTGCCAAGGAGACCAGGCTCTATCCAGTGCTGGAGATGCCATGAGATGGGACACGTGTCTGCCCATTGCCCTCTTACCACTGAGCCCATGGAATGTGAGGCTAATCGGTGTCAGTCGCTATTTGCGGAACCATCTTGTGTTGCAGTTCCTGGACTAGAGACTGAACCGCAAATCTGCAACGTTACAATTAATGATTTTCCTGTTAAGGCGTTGCTGGACTCAGGAAGCCTCGTAACCTTGGTGCATGCCAGCCTGGTGGCTGGCGACTTTGAGTGTAAAAAGCATATGAGTGTTGTTTGTATACATGGGGATACAAAAGTGTACCCTATAGTGCTGGCTGAAGTCGGGACTGAACAAGGCACCGTACAATATGAAGTGGGTGTGGTTAAAAACCTCATGCATAACGTAATATTGGGGCGTGATTTTCCATTATTCTGGGCTCTCTGGGGAAAAAGAAAATCCCCCGAAAGGAGTGAGGATACTCCTAAGGTTGTTGCATTACCCCCTCTAAGTGATAAAAGTGTGCAGGATGAAAATGATTGTTTTCCTTTGCAGGTCCTGGCTGGAGAGGAGGAGGCTCCTCCCCCTGAGCAAAATATACCAGACTTAGAGGTGTCTAGGGATAATTTTGGGACTGCACAGTTACAGGACCCCACTCTCAAAAATGCGAGAGAGCAGGTTGCTGTCATGAATGGGGTACCTCAGGAACCAGATGCTGAGAAAAGATTTCCACATTTTTCTGTGACTAATGATCTTTTCTATAGAGTCACTAAGATTAAGGATGAGATTGTGGAACAGCTTCTGGTGCCTAAGCCGTACCGGCGTCAGGTGCTGGACATGGCACATAACCATGTTCTTGGGGGACACTTGGGGACTGACAAAACGCAGGAGAGGGTTCTCCAGAGGTTCTACTGGCCGGCGATATATGGTGATATTAAAAAGCACTGCGAGTCGTGCCCCACATGTCAGCTTAGTGCCCCAGTGTCACATTTTCGCAGTCCTTTGGTTTCGCTCCCTATTATAGAGGTGCCTTTTGAGCGTATAGCCATGGATTTAGTGGGTCCCATTGTAAAATCCGCTAGAGGACACCAGTATATTCTGGTGGTCATGGATTATGCGACCCGCTATCCTGAAGCTGTGCCCTTAAGAAACACCGCATCTAAAACAATTGCACGTGAGTTGTTTTATATGTTCTCTAGGACTGGAATCCCCAAAGAAATCCTGACTGACCAAGGTACACCCTTTATGTCAAAGGTGATGAAGGAGTTATGCAAACTATTTAAAATCTCACCCATCCGTACCTCTGTATACCACCCCCAGACGGACGGATTGGTGGAGAGATTTAACAAAACTTTGAAACATATGTTGAAAAAAGTGGTGGAAAAAGATGGCCGTGACTGGGATCATTTGTTACCCTACCTCATGTTTGCTATTAGGGAAGTGCCCCAAGCGTCCACAGGGTTCTCACCATTCGAGTTGGTCTATGGTCGTCACCCTAGGGGTCTACTGGACATTGCAAAAGAGACATGGGAGAGCGAGTCCACCCCATACAAGAGTGTTATTGAGCATGTAGCACAAATGCAGGACCGTATAGCCACTGTGATGCCCCTAGTAAGGGAACACCTCCAGAGGGCGCAAGAGGCCCAAAGTAGAATTTACAACCGGTCTGCAAGAATCAGGACATTTAACCCAGGCGATAGGGTCCTTATACTAGTTCCCACTGTTGAGAGTAAATTCCTGGCGAAGTGGCAAGGTCCCTATGAGATTGTGGAAAAGGTCAGTGAGGTGAACTACAAGGTGCACCAACCAGGTAGAAGGAAGCCTTTCCAAGTTTACCACGTAAACTTGATTAAGCCCTGGAAAGACAGGGAATCCTTGGGGGCGACAAATACTGTTAATAATTTGTCACAACCAATCCCTCCAGTCAAGGTTGGTGATACCCTGTCAGTGTCACAGAAACGGGAGGCTCAGGAATTTTTACAGAAAAACAAAGACAAGTTTTCTGACCTTCCAGGGCGTACACACCTCATCTATCATCACATTGAAACTGAGCCCAGAAGCAGAGTAAACCTCAAGCCCTATAGGATCCCGGAAGCACGTAGGGAAGCCGTATCTGCCGAGGTAAAACGTATGCTTGATCTGGGAGTAATTGAGGTGTCACAGAGTGAATGGTCCAGCCCGATTGTATTAATCCCAAAGCCTAATGGAACTTGGAGGTTCTGTAACGATTTCAGAAAGTTGAATGAGATCTCAAAATTCGATGCCTATCCTATGCCCAGGGTAGATGAGTTGATTGAGAAGTTGGGTAATGCCAGGTACATAACCACCCTCGATCTCACAAAGGGCTACTGGCAGATTCCACTTACTGATGAGGCTAAAGAGAAAACTGCATTCCTCACCCCTGATGGGCTATTCCAGTATGTAGTGATGCCGTTCGGGTTACATGGAGCACCTGCGACTTTCCAGAGGTTGATGGACTTGATTTTGCGACCACATTGTGATTACTCAGCTGCCTACCTCGATGATGTGGTCATTTTTAGCCCTGATTGGGAAAGTCACCTCTGTAAGGTACAGGCCATATTGGATACCATAAGTGATGCAGGGTTGACCATAAATGCCGAGAAGTGTGCAATAACCCTAGAAGAGGCCAAGTATCTGGGCTACATTATTGGAAGAGGGTTGATTAAGCCACAGCTAAATAAAATTGAGGCAATACAGAATTGGCCTAGACCCCTGACAAAGAAACAGGTTAGAGCTTTCCTTGGTATTACGGGCTATTACCGTAGATTTGTGCCGAACTTTGCCTCAGTTGCTGCTCCCCTAACTGACTTGACAAAGGGCGGAAAGAGAGCAATGATCACGTGGACTCCAGAGGCCGAGAAGGCTTTCCAAAGCCTTAAATCTGCCTTGTGCCAACAACCTGTGTTAGTTACCCCCGATTTCAGGCGAGAATTTCTGGTCCAGACAGATGCTTCTAACACAGGCTTAGGTGCAGTACTCTCACAAGTAGTAAATGGTGAGGAGCATCCGGTGATGTACTTGAGTAGGAAGCTAACCCCGGCCGAGAAAAATTATGCCATTGTGGAGCGGGAATGTTTGGCGGTGAAGTGGGCCCTTGAATCCCTAAAATATTACTTGCTAGGCAGGAAATTCAAGTTAGTGACAGACCATGCCCCCCTAACATGGATGAAGTTAAACAAGGAGAGAAACGCAAGAGTGACTAGATGGTTTCTGTCCCTACAAAACTTTAATTTCACTGTGGAACACAGGCCAGGGAAATTACAGGCAAATGCTGACGCATTGTCGAGGGTACATTGTCTGTGGGGACAAAATGCTCAGCCCTCCGGTCTGAAGAAGAGGGGGGGGATATGTAGACATGTCACTGGAGAAGTGATCGAGGGGGTGTACATTTCACCTAGGTTACTACGCTGGGTGAGATGGTAAGTCCAGGATTGATTTGTTTCCCAGCAGTGATATGCTGCTGAGGTGTTGTTTAATTTTGCCGGGCCTGGATTTATATGGAATGGCAGGTAGGTTTGGTAGAGGGACCTGTCATTCCACACCTCCCCGATCCAGTTTGGGTTTTGAATCAGGTGAGCTCTGATCCTAATTAGCCTGGGAGGTAAAAGCTCTGCAGAGACTGCAGGCTATTGCTCTCAGCCAGGAATGAACAGCCTGTGTGTGTGTTTGAAGGAAGCTGCGAACGCAGCCACTGCTGGAGCTTAAATCTCACCCTGCGATATCCAGGCTAACGCTGTGTTTTGAAACTGCCAGATAGGTGAGAAGAACCTGTTAGTAAGCGCCCAGACGGGCTAGGTCTTTTATTTTGTTTGGACACAAAAGAAGCACGTGGTTGCTGTATGTTTTGTTTGCTGGACTGTTTATGCTATGAATAAACGCCAAGATCTGCTTTTATAACGTCTGAGTCTGCCGTGAACTGTGTCCAAACACACCATCCCCCGGGAAGATCCCTACAATATATATATATATATATATATATCGATTTATATATTTATTTGTGTATATATTTATTGATGTATATTTTTGTAAATATGGATATATTGATTGATGAATGTATTTATGTTTTCGTTATTTGTGTATTTCTATAATTTTTTTATTGCCACGTCTATGTAGTGATGCTTAGAGCGGCTTTAAGTGGTCGCTCCAAGCTGTGACCTAGCTTAGCGGCCGGACAAGTGGCGCTATACTATCCTGTCCAGCATTGATGAATGTGATGTCTGGTGGGCGCTGTAAAAGCCTCTCCCTGATTCACTGCAGAGCCAATTGAGAACGCTACGTGGTGTCCCGAGGTCATAGCTCCCAAGGCTAAGCTACAAATAACAACAGGACAACGCTGCAGTGCCAGTTCAGTGTGTCCAGCACTCGACGCATATTTAAGAAAAAACTACACACAACCAGTGCTGGCGCTCTAAAACTGGGCGCTCTAGAGTCGAGCACCAGAAGCTATGCGATAAAAGTCTGTTTCTAAACACATATCCACCAGCACCAGAGCGAAAACATATGGAATGACGTTGTTTTAACACTGTGATAATGACACTGCAATGGCCGACCTGCACATACAATTCTACATAAAAAATAAAAAAATTCAACACAATAAAAGTTTTTGGTTGCTGGGCAGGTGAGGCCACACAATCATTTTGGATCAAAAATTTAGAACATTACCTTAGGGAAACGCTATTTTTACACAACGGAATAAAACTCCATTGAAATGTATGGGAGAGCGATATTGAGCGACAGGTGCTACATGACGCTGCTGAACATAGAGCGCCGGGGATTTACACTGAGCCACAGCTAGAGATACATGTGGCGCTAAATGACGCTATTAGAGGCGCTGTTAGATTGACTTTCATATATATGGTTTTCACATACTGCACCCAGTGTTCAGCCAATGCTACGGGGGTTATGTAAAAACGGACAGCGCCAGGTAGTGCCTCGTAGCGTCAGGCAGCGTCTGGGGAATGTACGCAAAACCCCATTTATGAAAGTGGTGAGCTCCTCTAACAGTGCCATGTAGCGTCACATGTATTATTACAGGCAGCTCAGTGTATAGCGCCGGCACTCTAGCTTCCAGAGCGCCAGGTATTACCTTTCACTCACTGTCGCTCTCCCATACATTTCAATGGCTGTTCATTTGCTTGTGTTTAAACAGAGTGTTTGACATTTTTTTTTACTCAGATCATTGTGTGACCTCTCCTGGCTGCAAACAAACACGTGTAGAAACTTTTTTGAACTTTTTATATTTTTATACAGAATTGTCATTACAGGTCTGGCACTAAAGTGTTGTTGTGTTACAACAATGTCATTCCACGCGTTTTCGCTTTGTTACTGGTGGATATGAGTTCAGAAACAGACTTTAATCACACAGCGTCTGGCGCTCTATTCTATAGCTTTAGATTTAGAGCGCTGACTCTGTGTGTGTGTGTAGTTTTTTTGATAAGTATGGTGTGAGTCGCTGACAGTCGGTCGCACTGAGCTGGCGCTACCTTTCGCTCCCTGCAGCACTGTACTTGTGTTAGAGCGCCCAACATACATCTCATTCATCAATGCCGGCGGGGAGGCCGATTCATTAATAGCGCCAGGTAGCGTCAGATGAGCGCCAGTAGTGTTATTTTCACAGCGCACGCTAGTATTCGCTGTGCTTGGCCGTTGTTCGGCTTTTGACAGCGACTCAGTCGGTGTGCAGTAATGTTGAATACGGGGTTAGGAGTCGCTGTTTGACAGGTTCCGCGCTGTATGGGAGCGCATGACAGCGAATGGCCATAGCGACCGGCTCCCAGCATATTCATTAACAAATCACGCTCAAAAAATTCTCGCGCTGTGAAATGCTTGTTTAAACCCCAGAGCGCTGGCGGCGATGGGTTAAAAGTAGTTTTTTAACCCCCAAACAACCATATTTTTAGAAAAAAAAAAAAACATGTTTTTACAAACATTTTGTAATATGAATACATTAATATCAGACCTGTAATATCAATTCTGCACAAATTTTTTTTTTTTAACATTGCAGAAGTGGTCACAGAATTTTTGCCATTTAAAAAAAAAAAAAAAACATTAATAGCAATTAATAATGAATATTTAAAGATTGCTCCATTGAAATGCATTGGAGAGCGGCAGGTAGCGAGAGGTCATACCTGTCGCTGTTCAAGGTCGCTCGCTGGCGCTGTGGGGTGAGGCTGGAATAATGATGAATGATTCGCTTTCTGGCGCTCTGTCAGTCGCTAAGCAGGATCGGCTTGATAAATGTGTGATTGCGGAGGGGAGCCGGCGTTCTCGTGGCGGTGAGCGTCATTACCGTTTGCTCACCATTCGCTACCTGGCGCTATCCCTTGTTAAATAAGGGCCCAAGTTACTACAGCGACTGAGGCGCTATGTTACAGCACCCGATACATGTTTACAGAGTCTATAAGCGGTCGCTCTAAGTGCCTCCACGTGGCACTACCTGGCGTTAGCGTTTCTTAAATAACCCCCATCATTTCAGATGACTTAAGAAAGTGCTGGAATGTCTTTGTAGCAATCCCTGTTAGCTGGGATAAGCATGTCCTTCCCCGGCCACTTAGTGTTAGAGATTTGTGAGCCTATGTTAAGTACACGTTATTTACTCTCTAGTTAAACAATAATTATATAGGCTGAGATAAATGTCGGTTAAGTGGTTGTTAAATGCACAATAAAGTCAACATTTGTTATCGCCTCTCACCCATGGAGACAGAGAGGGGATGTTATTCACACGCCATTATGTACCACTCTGGATCGGGTTCAGCACAACCGCAAGCTAATTAGAATTCTAATTGTCAGTTTTTACTTTCTTTCTTGTATTCTCAGAGTAGGAATTAATGTGTAGACAGAAAAATAAAAGAAAGCAAATCTCCAATCTGAGCCTTTCGGAAAACCAGCTCATCAGGTGCAATGGGATTAAAACCTGAGTGTACCCGTCCAGTGTACCACAAACCCCTCAACTCTATCATCAGTCTAGGAGACTCCAGGGATGCCTGTAACCCTTGCACCAGGGCATCCCCTGCTTCTGACCCCTCCCTCAATCACTCAGTATACTCACCTCACCAATAACCCCATGGTGCATGCACGTGCAGCAGCAGCATCACTTGCATCCTTTTTCGCCTGGGGGGGGGGGGGCAAACCCAAGAAAATCCTGTGTTTTGGTCCACAAAACTGAGAAATTTTTCCCACTCCCCCGCAGAATCATCTCACCTTTACTTCAATCCTATGATATAAGTGCAGGCCACGGCCAATCACCGATGCACGTCCCTTTTGCTTGCTTTTTGGCTGCTCGTGCCCCCCATTCCTCCAAAATACCTGGCTAGCCACTCATAGGTATAGTGAGATGCGTTTACGGGCAGATTTTACACATCGCGGCATCCCAGATCGGGAGATCGGATCATGATTAAGGACCCTCCTCAGTCCGAAACGCGTTGACATGTTTGATCTTTTACTGGGATTTGCCTTTCATGTGATTTTTATTGATTTTTGGCATAAAGTTTATTTGCTGATTTTATGGGAACTTCTGGCTGGACACCTGTTTTTGATCTGCATAATTGGAGTTGAGCGCTCTTAGCCGTGCCGCTTTTCCCAATACCCTGAACAGGAGGATACTATTATAAGGTAGAGCTGACTTTATCCCTTACTCTTTATCCCAGATCGGGAGCCTTGTCACAAGTTGTGTGTCATTTCCTGACACACAAACATAGCTGTGACCAACGTTTAGGAAATTACAGTCTCCATGCAGAAATGTGGCGGGTCAGGGGCACTGTACCTATCATCCTTCAGGATGGCAAGTAAACCGGACCTTCACCCTGAGTTATTGAAAAGACCAAACCCTTACAAAACTATTCCCCAGCATCTAAAATTAATATATTTTACGTTTTTAGTCACATACTTATTATTCTTTCCCCCCACTGGGCTGCAACTCAGGTTCAGGACTTTAGGATACAGGCGCCGCCATCTTGACTCAGGTGCATCACACATACTGAGGAGAGGGGAGTGGGATAATGTACAGGGGGCGGGGTCAGGAAAAGGTCAGCAATCCCAGAATGCAGAGCAGCACAGCCAGAAGGCACTTCCTGTTTGCAGGCTGCCTGATGTTCCATGAGCCGCCATCTTGGATGTTTAAAGGCTCATAACATGCAGTAGATGCAGGTAGGATGATTTTTAATGTGAGCAATCTGTATGTACAGGGTGTGGGAAACATATAAGATAGGCTCTTATTCAGGGTGAAGGACCGCTTTAACTGTTCCTTTTAGGGCCCTTTCACATTATGCGTTTCCACCAGATGCCAGGCCATACACTATTGTGTCTGCTGTGCCTCCATTGTGGTGCAGTGCAGCGGTGACCCTATACGCCATCTTGCACTGAACCACAGGGATGTGCAAGGGCCCATTTTGTATCATGGGCAGCATTTTTTCCCCGCTCGTTTCACATTGGATATCCTATCCTCCCAGTATTTCCCATCCAATCCCTGTCCCCACCAGCTCTGCCCCATCCAGTCCTGTCTTTCTGCCCAATCCATTCCTATCCTCCCAGTTTTTCCCATCCAATCCCTGTCCCACCAGCTCTGCCCCATCCAGTCCTGTCTGTCTGCCCAATCCATTCTTATCCTCCCAGTTTTTCCCATCCAATCCCTGTCCCGCCAGCTCTGCCCCATCCAGTCCTGTCTTTCTGCCCAATCCATTCCTATCCTCCCAGTTTTGCCCATCCAATCCCTATCCCCTCAGATCTGCCCCATCCAGTCCTGTCTGTCTGCCCAATCCATTCCTATCCTCCCAGTTTTGCCCATCCAATCCCTATCCCCTCAGATCTGCCCCATCCAGTCCTGTCTTTCTGCCCAATCCATTCCTATTCTCCCAGTTTTGCCCATCCAATCCCTGTCCCACCAGCTCTGCCCCATCCAGTCCTGTCTCTCTGCCCAATCCATTCCTATCCTCCCAGTTTTGCCCATCCAATCCCTATCCCCTCAGATCTGCCCCATCCAGTCCTGTCTTTCTGCCCAATCCATTCCTATCCTCCCAGTTTTGCCCATCCAATCCCTATCCCCTCAGATCTGCCCCATCCAGTCCTGTCTTTCTGCCCAATCCATTCCTATCCTCCCAGTTTTTCCCATCCAATCCTTATCCCACCAGCTCTGCCCCATCCAGTCCTGTCTTTCTGCCCAATCCATTCCTATCCTCCCAGTTTTGCCCATCCAATCCCTATCCCCTCAGATCTGCTCCATCCAGTCCTGTCTCTCTGCCCAATCCATTCCTATCCTCCCAGTTTTGCCCATCCAATCCCTATCCCCTCAGATCTGCCCCATCCAGTCCTGTCTTTCTGCCCAATCCATTCCTATTCTCCCAGTTTTGCCCATCCAATCCCTGTCCCACCAGCTCTGCCCCATCCAGTCCTGTCTCTCTGTCCAATCCATTCCTATCCTCCCAGTTTTGCCCATCCAATCCCTATCCCCTCAGATCTGCCCCATCCAGTCCTGTCTTTCTGCCCAATCCATTCTTATTCTCCCAGTTTTTCCCATCCAATCCCTATCCCCTCAGATCTGCCCCATCCAGTCCTGTCTTTCTGCCCAATCCATTCCTATCCTCCCAGTTTTTCCCATCCAATCCTTATCCCACCAGCTCTGCCCCATCCAGTCCTGTCTTTCTGCCCAATCCATTCCTATCCTCCCAGTTTTGCCCATCCAATCCCTATCCCCTCAGATCTGCCCCATCCAGTCCTGTCTCTCTGCCCAATCCATTCCTATTCTCCCAGTTTTGCCCATCCAATCCCTATCCCCTCAGATCTGCCCCATCCAGTCCTGTCTGTCTGCCCAATCCATTCCTATTCTCCCAGTTTTGCCCATCCAATCCCTATCCCCTCAGATCTGCCCCATCCAGTCCTGTCTGTCTGCCCAATCCATTCCTATTCTCCCAGTTTTGCCCATCCAATCCCTGTCCCACCAGCTCTGCCCCATCCAGTCCTGTCTGTCTGCCCAATCCATTCCTATTCTCCCAGTTTTTCCCATCCAATCCCTATCCCCTCAGATCTGCCCCATCCAGTCCTGTCTTTCTGCCCAATCCATTCTTATTCTCCCAGTTTTTCCCATCCAATCCCTATCCCCTCAGATCTGCCCCATCCAGTCCTGTCTTTCTGCCCAATCCATTCCTATCCTCCCAGTTTTTCCCATCCAATCCTTATCCCACCAGCTCTGCCCCATCCAGTCCTGTCTTTCTGCCCAATCCATTCCTATCCTCCCAGTTTTGCCCATCCAATCCCTATCCCCTCAGATCTGCCCCATCCAGTCCTGTCTCTCTGCCCAATCCATTCCTATTCTCCCAGTTTTGCCCATCCAATCCCTATCCCCTCAGATCTGCCCCATCCAGTCCTGTCTGTCTGCCCAATCCATTCCTATTCTCCCAGTTTTGCCCATCCAATCCCTATCCCCTCAGATCTGCCCCATCCAGTCCTGTCTGTCTGCCCAATCCATTCCTATTCTCCCAGTTTTGCCCATCCAATCCCTGTCCCACCAGCTCTGCCCCATCCAGTCCTGTCTGTCTGCCCAATCCATTCCTATTCTCCCAGTTTTTCCCATCCAATCCCTATCCCCTCAGATCTGCCCCATCCAGTCCTTTCTTTCTGCCCAATCCATTCTTATTCTCCCAGTTTTGCCCATCCAATCCCTATCCCCTCAGATCTGCCCCATCCAGTCCTGTCTGTCTGCCCAATCCATTCCTATCCTCCCAGTTTTGCCCATCCAATCCCTATCCCCTCAGATCTGCCCCATCTGTTCCACCCCGGTACACAGCCTGCACAGTATGCACAGGGGTTAAAAGTGTGCTGCGGGCCAGAGCTGTAGGTTCTGTGGGGCCTAAAAAAAAGATTCTCGGGGTGGGGGCAGGGTGCATTTTTAGTTTTACCTGTAGAATCTATAGCCCCCCCCCACCATGATTTATAACCACCCCCCTCACAACAGCCCCCTGCCGGACCTTCATCTATCACCGGATGTCTGTAAATGGACCTTTACAGGAAGTGGTTGAGTACCCCTGGTCTATAGAGTCCTAGTAGTCCTGCACAGACCTCAGGTTAGTACATCAGTCCCTTTAAGCCTCTTTTATATTTGTGCTTGCGAAGATGCTTAGAGTTATAAAAGGTTTTCCAGTTGGCCGAGCCGGGTGATGGGGGAGAATATGCGGCTGTCACTCGGTTGTCTTCTATGTCACTAGTCTGTGACTAAAGTGTGTGTAACATTACCGGAGGAGGAGAGTGGAGCCGCTGAGCCGCGCTCCTTACAAGCCTGGCTCTGTATCCGATAATTATACTGTTACACATTGTGTTTCCAGCGCTCATTATATCCACCCCGAGGAAACACAAGCAACACCGGAGATGAAAGACCCGGCTCTCTATTTACTCTCCTTATGCCGCGTTATCCATCCAGGAGCGACGCCGCCATTCATTATCACAGAAACCTACATAAGTGAAACGTAATTAATTTATTATGCCCTTTGTTACAGCGATCTAATAATTTACATGAGCGAGATTGCATATTGTATATGGAAATTGGAAAACCCTCCCTCGCTGTTTGCGTGTTCGCAGAAACAATGCGCGGCTCTATTTATTTTTCCGATGTCTACAAGGATCAAGTGCGCAGGAGGCAACAGCGTGGCAGCCATGTGTCATACCCGACCTACCGACAATCTACAGCATCCAGTTGTCCCACTTTGTGAAATCCCCCAAGTTGCGCAGTATACGCCGGCAATCTCGAATCGCATGTCCACGGCAGCATCCCCGAATTCCCTCCAGCTGAGGCGCTTACCCACGCCAGGCATTTCTGAATGGTACAGGGAGGAGCAGGAGACCGGCCAGCGGCTAGCTCTTTATTCAGATTTACCAAGCCGCTCTGATGTGAGCTGCTGAGCCAATGTATGTGCCATGAAATCACCAAATAGGGATGCCCTAATACAGAGGAACAAAACCAAGGATTGTCCCTCTTTAAAGTGGACCAAAACCTGGGGCCCTGCTGTGTGAAACCCCCAGATTGCCTTCTTTTCTTACCTTTCCTGGAGCCCATGGCGCATGCACGGTGCATACTTTTCCAGCTGTGCACGATCATGCTTGCTGTAACCGAATGGCTGTGCGTGGATGTGAGTGATGGTGTGCTGTGCTCTTGTGTGTAGCTGACAGTGGCAGAGTGGGGCCAAAAATCGACCCTGGATTTTACCAGCCCATGACCGGCCCAAGACATCCCTGCTGAGGCCCCCCCAACCATGATGCCAGGGCTATCGCATTGGGAGCTGGGGTTCTTTGGCTTGTGAGTACAGTGGGCTGGGTACAGTGGGCTGAAAGGGAGATTAAGGGGGGGCAGGGATTGAATGTTGGTGTTAAAAGCAGCAGCCCAACTGGCCCCAAAGCTGTGCGGTTCACTGGGCATTGTCCCAGGTCTCCATATGGCCAATCCGCCCCTGGTGGCTGGGATTTTATTCATCTTCACCAACCATGCACTAAAATGCACGAGCCACACCTGCACCAAGGACTCAAGAAAAGGTAAGAACAGCGGGAAATCCGGGTAGTTTCACAGAGCCACGCATCCCAAATCAGAGTGCCCCAGGGGGACGGATCAAAACCTGGGATGACGAAAAGCATGGATTTTGGACCACTTTAAAACCATTCCCTGGGGAATCTCAGTTTGGGATGTCCATCCAGTTTAGGGGAAACTCCTCTATATCAGGTTTTTGGTGTTCTGCCTTCCTTCTATTTTCCTCTTCTGGAATGTAAAATAAATGTGTGTTAGGATTGTGTAATTTATATATCCGCACGCTGTTTCCAAGTTTCTTATATTTCAATGATAGAATATAGAATGACTCATTGTGTTTGTTATAGTCTCAGCAGGAGGCATAGACAATGCATCCCAATTTTTTTAATTCTGATCTCAATATTTGGCTCTGTGAGATCTGTTTCCTCTGTTTCACATGCTTTACAGACTCTTAGTCTTGGGAGGGAATCTGTAATCTATTGTTATTTCTAGTGTTGGACGAAACTATAATGCAGAGTTTGGGTTCAGCTGTACAACTAACCTGAGTCCCGGGATCCAGTTGGCAAGGGCCAGCGACGGCACCCAGCAAGGTGGGGCAGCTGCTGGGGTCTCCCTGGCCTCCAGAGGGGCCCACTGACAGGGCTGACCTTTGGGGTGTGCGACGGTGCTTGCCTGGCAGCGGACTGGGAGGGCACCACCACAGCTGGTGCCCACATCTACTAGCTAGGGGTCAGCAATGACTGAGGTGGCGGTGCATGTCCTTTTCCCCGCTGGGCAGGGACAACACTATGCAGCAATAGGGTTCCACTGCTGCCTGTGTTGCCCCCTGCCGGGGAGAGAGGAAGGGGCCTCCCCCTGGACCACCCTGGTTTGGCCGTTAACTCAAACTGGCGATCCCACAGTGCATTCACCAGTTCTAGGAAAGTAATAAACAAACAGGAGGAGGGGGTCACACAGAGGGGCATCTAAAATCAGGAGAATCTAGATTTGTTTAGACTCCGAGGGGTTTGGTGGGCTTCAAAAGAGATTAAAACTAGAGTTTTGTTCCAAATAGCATGATCCTTAGGGGACATCCAGATTTGGGACATGATGTGACACGACTCTTCACCACAAAGGGGCGCACTGAGACCATGTCGCCCAAGGGCCCACATAAACATGGAGCCGGCCCTGCAGTTGGCGTTCTTTCTATGGCAACAGCCTGCAGCACTTTTAGTGTCAGTTGCCAGTGTCCACTCATTGGGTGGTCATCTTTTGAAGCCCCGGATGTGCCCATTTTGGCAAAAACGCCAACTGTGGAACTCAGCTGCTCACCGCCGCTATTCATATAAAATTACATATGAGGGTTGACCTGCCTGTGAGTGAAGAGGGGGGGCACTGATTTCAATGGAGACCAGGTTTGTGTCAAGTTCGGTACCGGAATCAAACTTTTGTTCAACTTTTGGGGTTCGCCCAACACTATCTAATTCCTTACACCTTGCCTTCTAATTTGTTAATCGTCAGATGCAAACCATTGAGCTTAGGGAATGCGTTTCCCTTTAAAAATAAGTACAGGACATCTGCTACAGTCAGTCGAAAACCCACATTTTATAATTTCTTGTAATGAGCATCATTCCACTTTAATGCTACGTGTAATATAATGGAATATCACTGGATATTCTTACCGGGAGGTTAGTCTGGAAGGTCATGTGTCGGCTATTCTTCCTTACAGAATCCATAAGCTGCAGCAACAGGGATTAGAGGTCATGCGATATCTATATTAACCCTTTCAGCACCGGGCCTGTAGCTTTAGTTGCCATTGCATTGCCTTGTGGCACCATTGATGATCTTTTGCCTGGTTTTGGTCTTGCAGTGACCGGCATGTGCAGAGTTAATGTTTAAAAAATGGTTGCATTGACTAAAACACATGACCTATTTCAATAAAGATATGGCTGCGGCGGCATATTTACCTCCCCTGTGCCGTGTGCAGGAATTATAATGATATCAGTTTTCAGCATCTATGTTGAACTTTGAACTCAAAGCAGCAAACACAACCAAGATGGGAGGCGAGAGAGGAGCCGCTCTGGAGAAGATCCATCGGAAACCTGTCAGGGATGCATTGATTTCCCTTCCTCCCCTCGTCTTTAAATTTCATTAAAAGAAATACTAATGTAAATTAAAAATATTATAATAATAATCTTTGAGCTGGGCAGGGAAATTGTGCTGGAGGTACAGAAGACTAATCATGGATAAGCCTGGGGACAACAGGGAGGCCACCCAGTGAGATGATTAGGTGTAACCAGGGGTGTAACTATAGAGGGTGCAAGGGTGTGACTACAGCAAAGCCCAGAAGTTCAGGGGAGCCCATCATTGTTGCTCCTGCACTTTATTTATAATGTTTGTGATCACTTGGTATCATTTAGAGAAAGATGCTCCACTTGTTTTGTCTGCTTTTTCAAGCTTTAGTTGTCTAGCTGTATCCAAAGACAGCCTTGACAGGGCCCCAAAAAATATTCGCAACAGGGCCCAGTTACAGTTAGTTATGCCTCTTGTGTGACCCACATAACTGTGCCATGAATGGTAGTGGGTAGGGGGGCTCAGGCTCAGTTTGCTCCTCTACCCCGATTTCACTTTTCCTATACTATCCTGCAACTGAGAGAGGTTTGTTTTGGCAAATTTGGCTTTAAAGTGGATGAAAATCCTGTATGGCTGGCTTTGTAAAAGCGCCAGGCTCACTGTGTATCCTCACCGGCGATCCTATAGCACATGTACGGGCTGTGGGAGCATCCCGGCATCCCTCTCGGAAATGCTTTCTGACTGTTTGGTGCGGGAATGCACAGCTGGAGGGGAGTCCGCTCCTATGGCTCAATGCTGGGGCTGTGTATAAAAACAGTTTTCTGTGCTGTGAACACATGTGAAAGGCACAGATTGGTTGAGAGCATGCTCAGTGGAATTGGCAGTGAGTTGACTAAACTAGGTGTTACGCCCCTCCGCCGGGCCAGTTGTGCAGGGTGTGAGGAGCAATGGGGGTTCTTGGACCTGGGGAGGGTGACACTAGAATAGGTGTGGTGCTGGATTATGCAGGGGGCGCAAGGAAAGCAAGACCCGGGGCCTCCACCACTTGCCCTGCAAAGGGGGCCTCCACCAACCTTTGGATTATGGTCTGGTCCAGGAGGCTTTTCAGTCTTTGGTCAGATGGGCCGCGGGGCCGGCAACAAAGCTATCGGCGGCAATGAGGGCCGCACGCCTGGCCAAGTCTAGAGCTGCAAAGAGCTGTCAACTGCTCACTGCACATAAGCCCCAAGCACAGCCGCTGGCAGTTCAATGCAGGGAACTGTTTTCTGCTGGACCAGCCGGGCAACTACACTACCCCCCACCCAGAATGGCAAAGCAGGATTTCCCAAACAGCACGCACCCGCACAAGGGACTCGATCTGATGTTCCGGTAAGTGGACGGGTGCCAGACAACCAAGGATCAGTAACTTGGCTGGGCTATTATTTTAAATGAAAAAAATACTGTATCTGGGACCTCCACCACATCTAATCCGGCCCTGGGTGCACTCTCTCTTTGTAGATCTTTTAGGCTTTCCTCTGCACTTTTGCTCCACTTTAGACGTATGGGGTAGCTGGATTTACTCCCTTAAAGTAATTCAGCAATCAAATCAAAAAACAAAAGGGTACTTTTGCCCCCTGTAGGGGATCATTGCTATTCCAGCAACCTGTAACTGATGGCTGGATATGAGCCTACGCTGGGGCCCAATCATGGGGTCAGGATTGTTGGCCACTAGGAAAAACAATAGTAAAATAAGCAGGTAATAGTTAGCTATAATAGGGAGTTTGGGCTTTTTAGCTGCCGGATTTTTCTTTTTGCTTACAGTCATCCTAAAATGTGATTGACCACCGAATAAAAAACAAAAGTACACTCACCTTTTGTCCCCTGCAGCTGATCGGTCCCAGTCCGGTGATCAGCTCCTCATCTGATCACTGAATCCATTCCCACGGGTACTTCTGTGTCTGGCTTCCCGACATCAGTCACACGAGCATGGCCGAATCCTCTCTGTTAAGGTGTCGGCACACCCCCTTCATTGCAATAAATAGAGAACATGGTAGTGCTCCTGTAACTATTGGCGGGTAGCGAGCTCGACACACCATCAATTCCGACCATGTGTTTGGGCCTCGGATGGGGCAGAATGAGCGGCCTGGGATCCAGTGATTAGGCGAGTTGCTGATTCCCGAACTCCTATAGGTGCCTTGTTTTTCTTTTTCCCTGATGGTGGGAGAGAGAATCATTGTATCTTTTTCTTCCCCCCTCTGACTCTCACTCTTCTTTTTTTTTGATCCTGTGTTTTATTTTTGATCCTCGCTCTTGTTTTTTAAATTTCTCTTAGAGGTGGTGTTGGATTAGAAATTGATGTTTTGTTTCTAATTCCATATATGGGCATTTCTCTAACCCTGAGGACAGATTGGCTGCTGGGTCTATGAAAGGGTGGCCCAGCACACACCTGTTGTTGAGAGGAAGAGAGGCTGTGGTCCAGAAGTGTCTGCTGTCCATGGCCTTTGAGGGGGACCAGTGTGGAGTCCCCGAAGGCTTGAGTTTCCCTTGTAGGAAGGAGGCGGTGTCGATGGTGTGGCATTGCGCTGGCCCCTCAATACTGTGCAAAGTACCCCTGGGGTGTGCCCCACCTGCTGAAACCTTGAGGAGGAAGGACCCCTGGAAGGCGGAACCGGTGGGAGCCCATGCAGTTCTTGGGAAGGTTCTGGGGAAAAGGCTGAAGATGTGCTAGGGTCCTGGTTTGGTTGAAGAGATTCTCCTAATAAAAGGGGCACCTACCTTCATTGAAGAAAATTTGGAACTGTGTGTTTTCCTTCCATGGACTCCTGGAGGACTGAACCCGCTTGGGACCGCATAGGGTGTCGGGGATTCTCAGTGAGTAGTACCACCCCCATCCCCGGGCAATTTAGTAACATCCCTATGTAACTGGATTTTGACAGCTCCCCGACCCCCTCTTACATGGACCCGTATCCCTTGCAGGGGCATCCCTTGGTGTGCGGTTGCTCTCGCGACAATCTCTAAGTTATACTTTATAATTACTACTCTTAGAGCGTTTCCTGATTCTTTTAAACAGCTTGCCATTTCTGCAGCCGCCATTCTGATGAACAGCGAGAGCATTAGTCACACGACTATAGAGGAAAATAATTACTGGTCTGAGTTTTTAGCTGCTTGGACACTGGTAACCATTTAGAACTCTGTGACCTGCAATTTGTCTTCTCTGACAGACTCGCCCGAGGAGCATTGCTAATGCAGAGCCGTGAATATGAAGGTGCACGGGACGCCAAGCGCAATACTGCAGCACGACTTGGGGAAAAGGAAAAGACGGATGGAAGCCATCACATTTATATGGTCTGGAGCTGCTTAAAGGGCATCTGGAAATCTATACATATATATACTGAAAATCTATACACACATATACTGGCCTGCCAGGAAAGAGGCTAAACCGCGACTTTACTTACTCTCTGTGATGAAGTGTCAGCAACTGGGGGAAGATCTGGCATGGAAATGGACGGGGGGGGGGGGGGGGGTTTAGGCAAAATTTCATTTCATAGATGCAGATACATTTTAATGCTGACCTTAGTGGCAAATGGAATGTGAAATGACCAAAATGAGTTCTTAAAGTGGAAGTCCGGTCTGTCCTTCAAGTGGACCAAACTTTGACAATTTTTACGATCCTGGATTTTAGTCCTTGCCCCTGGGGCACCCCGATCAGGGATGCCCCGCTGTGTGAAACCCCCCAGCTCGCCCAAACAAACTCACCTCTTTCCGGTCCTACCACGCATGTGCGGTTGCTCGTCCAATCAGCGAGCTCGGATCTGCGCCTTCATCTAAGGTGAGCTGATCCAAGCACGTTGGCGGTCGCATCCCCCGCGACCCTGCAACAGGGAGCATGCCTGCGTCAGCCATTCACAAATGCCTGGCTGCAGATGGCGCATGCACCGTTGGACCGGAAAAGAAGGTGGGTCCTTGGGCGAACTGGGGGGTTTCACACAGCGGGACATCCCGATTTGGAGGGTGTGAGGAGCAAAGGGGGCTCTTGGACCTGGGGAGGGTGACACTCGGATAGGTGTGGTGCTGGTGAGAGGTGCACTCACTCTTTGTTGATCTTTTAGGCTTCCCTCTGCACTTTTGCTCCACTTTAGAGGTATAGGTCAGCGCTGGACTTACTCCCTTAAAGTGTTTTAGCAATTAAATCAACGAAAGGATACGTTCGGACACTGGACACTGTAGCTGATCAGCGCAAGTCCGACGACCAGTAACTCGCCTGATCACTGGATCCAAGCCTACGCTGCAGCCCACACTTCCCCCGCCATCCGAGGCCCAACCATGGGGTCAGGAATGTTGGCCACTAGGAGAAACAATAGTAAAATAAGCAGGTAATTGAAAAAAATACATTTTATTGATAGCTATAATGGGAAGTTTTGGGGAGGGGAGCTTTTTAACTACCCTCTAACAGGGAGCATGCCTGCGCCGCCCATTCACAAATGCCTGGTTGTGGATCGCGTATGCGCTGTTGGACCGGAAAAGAAGGTGAGTTTATGGGCGAGCTGGGGGGTTTCACACAGCGGGGCATCCCAATTTTGGATGCCCCGGGTGGCGGGAATCGATCAGCTTGGGAATCTTATAGATTCCTGGGCCGATCTCCATGGGTTTTGGTCCACTTTCAACCCCTGCACTTTCCGCCCCAGCAATGAGGTCGGGTGGGGGGGGGGTTTAAAAATAAAAAAAACTTGTCCTGGAAATCCAGCATTGTCACCGGTGCTACGAGCAGCAGCCTCACAGATGTGGCACAGAATGGCACCCCCCACTCTGTGAGTGTACTCACCCGCCAGACTCACCCGCAGACATGTACACGGTGGTGAATGCTGCTAGGTGCAAAATGACTGCAACCAGTGCTGATGAAATCATTGGGGGAACAGCGCTGGATACAGGGGTCCAGGTAAGGCATTTTATTTGTTAAACCCCCCCCCCATGTCTTGTAGGGGGGCGGGGACTGGACAACCAATTTAATTCCATAAACTTTTCTTAGACTTGAAGGAAACTTTTGAAAGTGTATGTTTTTGTGTGCCAAAATAATGTCCTCAAGGTGATGAGATCATCTAGTATTTTTCTTATGTTAACAAATTGGGATGCCCAAGGGGGACAGACCAAAACACACACGCTGAAAAACTCAGTTTCACAAAAATGGGACCCGGCGATTGGCTGCCAGTGGTCACGGGTCTGAGTCCTCTTCAGCCAAAGAAAACTGTTCCAGATAACGGTCGGTGACCAATATCAAGCTCAATTTCATCAAGGGAACGCCTGGTGAGTAAGCCGAGTTTTGCAGTGGGTGTGTGGGCCGAGGTGACCCTGGCAACAAAGTACAGCAGGCGCCAACATCCATTTAAAGTGGACCAAAACCCAGGATTTTGACTCTCCTGGGTTTTGGTCCTTGCTGTGTGAAACCCCTGAGGTCTCCCAAATAAACCCACCTCTTCCCGGTCCTATGACGCATGCGTGTTTGCTCGTCCAAACAGCACTCTCGGATCCGCTCCAGCCCCTGCGTCCAGGAGCACTTCTAATGAGGGCAGATCCGAGCGCACAGGCGGCCGCATCCCCCGCTACCCTTTAACAGGGAGCGTGTCCGCTCTGGCATGTGCCCTGCTAAGGGGATAACGGGGATGCGGCCGTAGCTTGCGCATGCGCTGTTGGACCGGAAAAGACATGTAGTTTTCATGTGCTCTGTGGGGTTTCACACAGCAGAGTATCCTGATTCTGGATTCCCCGGGTGGAGGAAATCCAGCGGCCCTGGAATCTTATAGATTTCAGGGCTGATGGGGCGTGGGTTTTGGTGTTGGTCCGTTTTAAAGCAAGCCAAAACCCTCCCAGGGTGCCACCCGGAATGCCCTGGAGACAGCCAAGTGGTCGTCCCTGAGCCTAAAGGACTAAAAGACTTTAAAAGCCTCTTAAGGGGCATGTTTTAATCTGCTTGAAATCATAGTGTGCCAAATTGAGATGGCCCCTAGGAGTCTAAGCTTGATTGAGTTAAAGGAGGCCTCCAGCACTATAAAAAATGTTTGAAAGTAATTGATAAAGAACCTTAGCACAATAGTGCCACAGTCCCGCACCACCTCAAAGAAATAAGATAAAAGAGAAAGAGTCCCCAGACCAAAGCCACAACGCAATAATCCAAAGTATCAGCGGTTCCAGTATACTGCAAAAGGAACACTAAAGGACGGCACCAATTCTCCCTCAAAAATCCTTAATTGAAAACATGATAGAGTAAAGTATTACCACCCAGGCGTTCCGTGGCTCTCCTCGCCACTTTGCGCACAAAACCTTGAGAAAGTGGCGAGGAGAGCCACGGAACGCGTGGGTGATAATATTGACGGTCTGATCCAGCAGGGGTGAAACTTTTTTCACTGGGGTATTTTTCTTGTCTCAGATAGTCCCACTTTGTTCATCTATACATTGCAGGTTGCACATTTGGCACTTAAGCACTTTATTCTCTGCAATATTAGATGCCCTTTTTTTGCATTAGCATTAGCTCTTTATTTAGCACTGTACTAGCACTTTATGTGGAGTTATGGAATTTGTTTGGGGAGTATTCATTTATATATAGAGGTTATGGATTTTTGAATTCCCTGCTGTGGTCTGGCCCATATGTATATATATATATGTTTTTTATCGCTTGATTGTTGATATTTCTATATACTCTTGGTGGCATTGATCAGTTGCTACTATAGATCCTTGTAGATTTTTTATAGATGGTTTACTGTTTGTATGTACTCACGTTTTGTATTTACCCACGTTTTTTATATAAATATGAATTTTTACTGTGTTGATATTGTTTAAATATACATATTTTTGTAACATAATCTTAGCACTAGTCACTTTTCTTCAACACACACGCGTTTATTTGTGAATATATAATTGTATTTTGTTAGCACTTTGCACTTTGTCAGCATTGCAGTATTTTTCTATTTTTCTATTTTCCCTTTAGGAACAAATAGGAGTTTAGGTCCACCTTTAGGTTTTTGTGCCGGCACAAAATATTAGGTCAACTTATGAGTAGTCCTCACAGTAGGTTTATTAGGAGATGTGATTGTATGCCTTATATTTCTTGGCCCTGGCTTTAATTATGGACATGCAGTGTTTTTTAATGTGTTTTTATGTTGGTACATGATGTTTGTTGTCTTGTTATTAATAAAATGATGTATATTGCGCTTTAGATTGTTAGTTTATTTCTTTGGTGCTCCTGTTTTGTGGTGAAGTGGGATTCTTTCCCCTGAGCCATCTCCTTTGGTATTTCAAGTTCATTGATACAGTGTAGCACATTTCAGGTATTGAGTGGTGCACCCCTATTGTGTTTGGGTTGTATATATGTTTTTTAATTGTCTGTGGGTGTAATGTGATTATGTATGTGTTTGGTTTTTAATGCAGCCATCCATGAATTAAAGATGAATACATTTACTCTATCATGTTTTCAATGAAGGATTTTTGAGGGAGAATTGGTGCCGTCCTTTAGTGTTCCTTTTGCAGTATACAGGAACCGCTGATACTTTGGGTAAATGTTTGAAAGTAGATAAGGGGATAAAGTAGTGTAAAGTAGATAAAGGGAGATTCTTCTTTCATTAAAGGGGATCTCCCATGTTCTTACTTGTTTCAATGTTACTGGCATGCTTGTTATATTCATGCAATCTGGAGACATGCTTTAGTTGCCCTTCTAGGCATATGCCAGTAGCACTATCTCATCACCTGCTGCTTTTTTATTAATACATGGAATCCTCTTTGAGGAGCTGCCGGATTCTTATCACATTCCTTGATACATTTCCCCTAGTGTGACTTTAAGACATTTTTCTCTAAATGTATAATTAAGCAATTCCGCCAAACTGTGGATAAGGGCAAGGGAGCCCAGTAACTCACCCGCACTGCCATTCTCCAGGCATCAGCCCACCAATCAATAGGCTGTAAATTGTGACACAGCTGGAGGTTTTCCTCCATGTTGGCAGTTAAGTGCTACTTCTGTCTAAAGTAATATTTAAAGAATTCCTTTGTCCGTCACTTCCAGGTCCCTCATTTATATTTATGAAAAGCCCCTGGGGGACCATATTCCTATAATTGAAAGAGGCAGCACATCCTCCACCATCAATATTACCATGTTAACCCTCTGCTGACCCTGCAGTCTGTGCTACAGCCTAACCTGCAACAACCCAACCTGCTATCCTGTTATCTGTGCTACAGCTAAAGATGGATGAACCTGAATCTGAGTTCAGGTTCCCAAACCAGAACATGGACTTCAGCCAGACGTTCGTGTTTAAGTTCGGTGTTCGGCCTGAACAAGCAGCAGTAGCATGTGAACCTGGCCCAAGCCAGGGCTACAAAAAGATGGCCAACTCCCATGAGTGAGGACACTCCTCATGGTTGCCGGCGGCCATCTTTTTGTAGCCCGCGGCTGGGACCACATTCAAATGCTACTGCTGCCTCTGACAGTAGAGTCGGGAAGAGGTAAGTCACAGTAGCTTCCTGCTTCTGAAAACATAGGTAAAGCAGGATGATGGGCTGCGGTAAGTCACAGCAGCGTGCTTCTGCTGCACACCCCTGCCACAGCCACCTCCCAAAGTTCGAAATCAATGGAGAACGGGTTATGGTTCAGGTCATTAAACCCGAACATTTATTCAAAGTTCGCCCAAACTGGCCTAACCCAAACTTTGAAGGGTTTGCCCATCCCTAATTACAACCCAACCTGCAGTGCAGTCTGCTACAACCCAACCTGCAATCCTCCTGTGCTGCAACCCAACACAACCGAACCTGCAACAACCTAAACTGCAATCATTTCTTATGTGCTGCAACAACCCAACTCAAAACCTAGCCTGCAACCCTCCTATTTTGCCCTAATCATCCATCAGTGCAACGTTTTTCTTTACCATTAATCTACGCCCCCAGCCACACCCTTAAATGGAAACACCACCTAAGAATTACATAATAATAACATTTATACTGACAAGCTCCTCCATACACACGCAAGCCCCCCACACACACGCAAGCCCCCCCAGACACACAAGCTCCCCCATACACACAAACCCCCACACACACACGCAAGCCCTCACACACACACACACACACACAAGCCCTCCCACAGACACACATACAAACCCCCACACAGGCAAGCCCCCCACACACACACAGACAAGCCCCCCCCCCACACAGGCAAGCCCCCCCCCCAGGATTTTATCTGGAGGGGCAGTAGGGTCCTGGAACAGATGGGACATGGCTTTTGCATTCTGCAGGTGCTGAAGTGGTGAACATGACGCAAAATACAGTTGCAGTAGCCCTTTGCTGAATTAGGTCTGGTGGGGGGTGTCCAGACCCATGGACCACACCCTTGGGTGCTCCTCTGACTGGTGATACATGAATAAAATACAGATCAAATGGCTTTACTGCTCTCTGGGCCCCAATTACAGCAAGAAAACTTGCTGAACCTTTAGTAATGTAACATTTTAAAATGGCTTTCTAGCAAAATGGTTAATTTTGCATTTGTGCAGCAAGCAACCTCAGTAAAAACCCAGGTCCCCTTTGCACTGTGGAGATGGCCTGTATTCTCCCCTGACATTCAGCCACTGGCGCTAATTGAAGACACATTGCGAGCGGTAAAGCGTGAACATGCACATGGCTGCACAATCGCTCCCAGGTAGGACACATGGAGGCCCAGGCCTGCTCGCGTCTCGCCAAACTCTAGGTGGAAGCTAATTAACTGGTTCAGCGGCAGATCGCTAGGAGTGGACACCATTAACGTGTCACTTGCAACCTCTGCAGCAAAATAGAATAAAAAAGCCTAAACTCCCCGAGTGTGAATATCACATCATGATAGACGATTACAGCCAATCTTTCACTTGAAATGTGGCTCTGGCTGCACAAAATTGCTCCGATGGAATGGATAGCGATAGCAGCCAGAGGAGGAAAAAAATGATGCCGCTGCAAATTTCCCATCTAAAGCATTCATCCCTCTTTGTGCCCAGACTCATCTTCAGAGGCCTCCCTACGTAGCCACCGAGCTGGGCCTTTGTGATGAACTTGAAAGCGATGTGAGAACCGGTCCCCTCCTGTGACCGCATAGCCCGGGGTCACTGCACAGGGACATGAAAGCAACTATGGCTCTTGATAAGAGGCTGATGGCAGGAGATAACAACATCTGAATGGGAAAGATAGCAATCCCCAATCAGGAGTGATGCGATAAGCCTGCTTGGGGAGAGACCCATGTTAGGAGGTATAGAGGGATTAATGGGATCTAAAAGCACCAGGGGCTGTCACTGGCCTCTCTCACTGTTTTCTAGGTTGATTTGTTCCCGCTCCAAATCTCAGAACACACTGAACTGAACTACTTAGGAAACTATAAGCCTTTATTGCCTCTTGTACCAGCCACGCCCTACTCTGCATCTTCTCCTTCACATACATGGCCCAGGCCATACTTTGTACCATCTAGGGTCTAAACAGCTAACTACAGGTATCTTATTCTAATTCCTAACACTCCTAGGAGGTCTAGTTAAAGCAGACCAAAACTCACGTTTCACTTGTTGTATAGTGTGAGTGCTGGGTGCAGCGGAGTCACAATCCAGATGGACATTAGTGATATAACAGGAACTTGTATTTACTGTAACATGATTGCAGTAAGAGAATGTCACCTTACATGGTGGTTAGAACACAGACAGGAAGAACTTGCAGTGATAGAGATTACAGCTCAATATACAGGAAATAACAATACAGCAGTAAATTACATAGAAAACGCTACAGTTGTGCATTGGTCACAGCGCCATCTAGTGTCATAACCTGTAATAGCTGCAAACTGCAATAAATCTAACGAGTCATTAATCACAATCAGAGACAAGCTGTAAGCTGTTGCGAAAGCATCAAATCTCCAACATAACTAGTATCCCCTGAATTTCTCCCCCCATAAGGAGTACCTTTTGGCAATTTTCGCTGCCCCTGATTCTTTTTGCTCTCTGCTAATGCCGCCTGTTTTAGCTGGAAGTCCCCACTCCTCAATTCATTAGCAATGTGATGAGTGATGTAATTGCCGCATTTATACAGTGGCTGCATACTTTAGTGAACTGGACCAAATAGTCCCAAAACATAAGTGTAAAGAGACAATCCTGTCAAAAAAAGACTTCATGCCCACATTAACCACTGTCCTTGGGTTTTGAAATCTATGAAGCCCTAAATCAATCCCACCCATCATGGCATGGTGGTGTCACATGGGAAGTGCCAAGTGGCGTTGGATTTTGAAAGTTGTAAGAAATCCAGAATCATTGCCATTTTTTGGGGTGGTCCTGAATGTGTCTTGGGGTGAGCAAGGATGAAAAGAGCAGTGAGACTATGGAACTCGCTGCCAGAGGAGGTAGTAATGATGGATACAGTAAAAACTTTCAAAAGTGGCCTTTATGCTTTCCTGGCATGTAATAACATTTCCAGCTATGGCTACTAGACCACTGGAAGGAGATAAACAGGCTGAACAGGATGGACTAAAGTCTTTATTCAGCCTTACATACTATGTTACTATGTTACTATGAAACTACAATCTTGATTTGCCATTTGTAGAGCTTCAGTACACGTTCAGAGGCAGGAGGCAGTGAAATATCCTGTAATGCTGGTACTTGGAGCACCCCTCCCCTGCCTGTGTCTTCTGAACTGCCATGGAACTACAAGTACCAGCATACCTTTACATCCATATCCTACACCCATAAATGTCAGGGAATGCTAGTGTTTTCAGTTCCTAGACAGATAGGGTGGAAAAACAGGAAGCTAAGGGTAAGTCAATCTCAAACATATCAATTAACTTTAAGTTATACTAAAGGCAAGACGATTGTTGTCCCAATGTCTCGGGCTACACGTTGCACTGTCCCAAACTTCAATCCGTTTTAAAAAAGACCCTGTACTTTCTTGTAGTTATTTGTAAAAGTTAGTGGGTGTGACAACAGCGATGTGATGTAAGCACACTGTGTGTTTTACATATGTCATAGTAAAAAAATAAGTGCATTGTTGTGCCTCTAGTTATTACTGCCAGCACGCGGAGGCTGATTCACTTCTAACGTCAGGTATCGGCAGATGAGCGTCTGTATAGCGGCGCTTAGAGCGACCGCTAGTAGACGTTGTAAGCGGGTACTGGGGGCTGTAACAGAGCACCTCAGTTGTAGTAGTAGTGTAGTAACCCGGCTGGCATTGATGAAAGTGATGTGTGTTGGGCACTCTAACACCAGTACAGCACTGCAGGGAGCGAGAGGTAGCGACTGACTCTCAGCACTCCACATCATACTTATTACACACACAGCGTCGGTGCTCTAAATCTGGTCGCTATAGCATAGAGCGCCAGATGCTGTGTGTTTAAAGTCTGTTTTAGAACACATATCCATCAGTAACAAAGTGAAAACACATGGAATGACTTTGTTTTAACATTGTGACATTAACACTTTAGTGCCAGACCTGTAATGACAATTCTGCATAAAAATATAAAAGGTCAAAAAAGTTTCTGAAAGTGTTTGTTTGCAGCCAGGAGACGTCACACAATGATTGGGGAAAAAAAAAAAAATTGTCAAACACGCTGTTTAAACACAAGCAAATGAACGGCCATTGAAATGTATGGGAGAGCGTCACTGAGCAAAAGGTAATATCTGTCGCTCTGGAAGCTAGAGCCCCGGCGCTATACGCTGAGCCGGCTGTAATAATACTTCGGACGCAACATGGCGCTGTTAGAGTCGCTCACCAGATTCGCTTTCATAAATGTGGTTTTGCGTACAGTGCCCGGCGTTCACCAGATGCTACCTGCCGCTACGAGACACTACCTGGCGCTATCCCTTCTTAAATAACCCCCATAGAGTGATCAGAGAGGAGAGAGGAGGGCGGGGTTTCATAGCTGCAGAGAGAGGAAGCCAATCAGGACGTCTGGGGAGGAAATGGGGAGTGTTTCTGTTCTTGGCCCTATGAAGGTTGATTGAAGGACCAGGTCAGTGGGGTGGAGGCTGAAAGCTTAATGAGGAAGTGATTTCCTCACTAGGTATACCAACATAGCAGGATGCAGAGTGCTGGGGGGGACTCAATAAAAGGTACTGATATTTATTTGTGAAATTTTAACTTGCCAATCACTTTAATAAAACACTTAGAAATGACTATATACGTAGAGGCCGATTCATTAATAGCGGCAGGTAGCGACAGTTGAGCGACTGTAGCGGCATTTTCAGAGCGCCCGCTAGTAGTCGCTGTGCTTGGCCGTTGTTCGGTAGTTGATAGCGACTCAGTCGGTTTGCCGTAATGTTGAATATTGGGTGAGGAGTCGCTATTTGACAGGTTCCGCGCTGTATGGGAGCGCATGATAGCGACTGGCCCTAGCGACCGGCTCCCACCATATTCATTAAAAAATCACGCTCAAAAAATTCTCGCGCTGTAAAATGCATGTTTAAACCCCAGAGCGCTGGCGGCGATGTGTTAAAAGTAGTTTTTTAACCCCCAAACAACCATATTTTTGGAAACCAAAAAAAAACAAGTTTTTTTAAATAATTTAGTAATATGAATACATTAATATCAGACCTGTAATATCAATTCTGTACAATTTTTTTTTTCCCTTAAAAAAATTACCTAAAATGGCAGAAGTGGTCACAGAATTTTTCACATTAAAAAAAAAAAAATTCATAACAATTAATTATGAATATTTAAAGATTGTTCCATTGAAATGCATTGGAGAGCGCCAGGTAGCGAGAGGTCATACCTGTCGCTGTTCAAGGTCGGACGCTGGCGCTGTGGGCTGAGGCTGGAATAATGATGAATGAGTCGCTATATGGCGCTATCTCAGTTGCTAAGCAGGATTGGCTTGATAAATGTGTGATTGTGGTGGGGAGCCGGCGTTCTCGTGGCGGGGCCCATCATTACCGGCCGCTCACCAGTCGCTACCTGTCGCTATTCCTTCATAAATAAGGGCCAAAGAGTGTTGAGAGGAGGCAATGCGCTGGCATCTTAGTTCTGCCCTGCAGAGCTTACGGCCCTCCTTGTTGACAGCACACGGACACTGCATCCTGCTGTGGCCCCAGTCCGATGCTGTTACCACAAGGCTGTGGGAGGTGGCTTTTATAGGGCCTCGTTCTGCCATGGGCCTGGTAGTAGTTGCCTCCCGTTCCTCTATGCTATGTACACCCATGTGACAGCTGGGGCAGCATGAACACCACTTGGGTGAAGTTCATCTTTACATTTAAAGGAGAGAAAACTTTTTTGCAGCCCTTATGGCAAAAACACCTGACATATTTTTTTTTTTTGGTAAAATATTAACAAAGCCATTAAAATGCAGATCCTTTATCGGAGAGGAAATCTCTCTATCCTCCAATCTATTCAGGGGCCGAATAATTAGATTAATGCGACTCAATAATAGGAGCTCTTTAAAATTTAAATCATACACTTAATCCAGCATGTGGCCTGCACGGAATCTTAATTAGAAGGCGCGGGTCTGCAGATCCAGCGTGCCACAGGCGTGACAGGTACACACTATTCTATAGACATTAAAGCCCAACTCCAGGCAAAAAAGCAACCAAACCGACTCCCTGTCCCTGGGGCATCCCAATTTGGGATGCCATGTGAAACCCCCTAAGATTGTCAGAATACTCACCTCGCCAGCGATCCCTGGCTTCCCACGCCTGATGAGCACTAAGGCCCTTATTTAACAAGGGATAGCGCCAGGTAGCGAATGGTGAGCGAACGGTAATGACGCTCACCGCCACGAGAACGCCGGCTCCCCTCCGCAATCACACATTTATCAAGCCGATCCTGCTTAGCAACTGACAGAGCGCCAGATAGCGAATCATTCATCATTATTCCAGCCTCACCCCACAGAGCCAGAGAGCGACCTTGAACAGCGACAGGTATGACCTCTCGCTACCTGCCGCTCTCCAATGCATTTCAATGGAGCAATCTCTAAATATTCTTAATTAATTGCTATTAATGTTTTTTTTTTTTTTTTTTTTAATGGCAAAAATTCTGTGACCACTTCTGCAATGTTAGATATTCTTTTTAAGGTAAATTGTGCAGAATTGATATTACAGCTCTGATATTAATGTATTCATATTACAAAATGTTTGTAAAAACATGTTTTTTTTTTCCAAAAATATGGTTGTTTGGGGGTTAAAAAACTACTTTTAACACATCGCCGCCAGCGCTCTGGGGTTTAAACAAGCATTTCACAGCGCAAGAATTTTTTGAGCGTGATTTGTTAATGAATATGCTGGGAGCCGTTCGCTATGGCCATTCGCTGTCATGCGCTCCCATACAGCGCAGAACCTGTCAAACAGCGACTCCTAACCCCGTATTCAACATCACCGCACACCGACTGAGTCGCTGTCAACAACCGAACAACGGCCAAGCACAGCGAATACTAGCGTGCGCTGTGAAAATAACGCTACTGGCGCTCATCTGTCGCTACCTGGCGCTATTAATGAATCGGCCTCTTAGATTGGCTGGTGCAGGAGCGCATGTCAGCTTGAGGGAAACAGGGGTTGCTGGCTGCGACTCATTCTCTATATTTGGCTCTATAGACGAATGGTGTTCTAAGCCATGTGTCAATATGCACAGTATAGATCTCTGATTGGATGAGGCTGAGAACAGGCATGCAGAGTCACAGACTAGAAACAGGTGAGCTGAGTCTTAGACTGGGAACAGGTGAGCTGAGTCACAGACTGGGAACCGCCGAGCATAGTCACAGGCTGGGAACAGGCGAGCAGACCTGGATAGGAGATTTGTTCCACTGAGGCTGAGGCTTTTAGTGGTATAAGTCCCAGATAAAGCCACTGGTTACCAAACAGTTTATTTAAACTGGATTCCTGGGTCCAGGATTATTCTGACTCACCATATGGCAGTAATGTAAATCCTGTAGACAGCTCAACATTCTCAGTATGTGTCTGTGATGGATGTTTTCTTTACTCATAAGGCTTGGCAGATAACTTACTCAGCTGCTCGTGGATCACGTAGAATAAGTTTCAAAAGCTTTATTTCAGTACAGAAACTTGCAATAAAACACTTCTTACAGCAGGAATCTTGGCATGTACATTCAATACATCAGGAAACTTGTAATGTAACCCATAACAGCAACAGCAGGTAAAAAGACTGTAACTGCAGAAGGGAGCAGCTGGAGTGCACTGCTTGGATGCAAACTATAAATGGCTGAGAGAGGGGGTAAGAAGGCAGGAGCTACTTGCATCACAGCAAGACTAAGGGAGCCAGGAGGGGACAAAGGGAATTAAAGGCACATTGCTCAGCCATGTAGATAACCATTATATTAAGCAGTTACCCCGGGTAAAAGAAACACACTTCGTGGAACATGACAAGGATTTAGGAGTTGCCGTAGAGTCTGGTTGAGATGGCCACCCCCGTGCTCCAGTCCAGTGCTTACAAGTTGCTGGTTGAGCATTTCAGGTGGTGCACATTAGCAGATAAGAAGAGAAAACTGATGGATGCCTGGGAATATTCTAGAGATGTGTGCAATGAGAGCAGGAGGTAGCTAAACCTGCTGCTCTGTTTAGAACAGGACAGAAAGAAAGTCTGCCTAAAATTACTGTTACTTACCATATGTGTTGCTATATTTGTCGCTGAAGAAAGCATTTTTTTTTTTGCTGGACCTTTGATTAAATGCTGAAAAGGAAATTGTGACTTTTCTTAGAATAAGCGTCTGTGTTTTCAAGAGAAACCTGCAGGTGCCTGTCTGTTATATGCCGGTCGGCCCACATGGCAAACTCTAGGAGGATGGGGTGGTAGCGGATGCGCAGTTGGACCGGGAAAAAAGGTACGTTTCTGCTGATCCAAGCACACTGATTGGACGAGTGGCTGCGCATGTGCGCAGGATCGGGTAAGGTTGAGTGACATCGGATGAAATGAGGGGTTTCACACAGTGGGGCTTTCCCGATCGGGGTGTCTCGGGGGCAAAGACGGGCAGGCTGATTCATCATAAACACCAGGTAGCGACAGATGAGCGTCTGTAGCAGGCATTTTCAGAGCGCCCGCTAGTAGTCGCTGTGCTCAGCCGTGGGTCGCTACTTTATAGCGACTCAGTCGCTGTCCAGTAATGTTGAATACATTGTGAGGAGTCGCTATTTGACCAGTACAGCGCTGTATGGGAGCGCATGGTAGCGACTGATCATAGCGACCGACTCACACCATATTCAGCAAAAAAACAACCTCACAAATCTCTGGCGCTGAAAATGCTTGTTTGAAGCCCAGAGCGCCGGAGGCTGTGTGATTAAAGTCTGTTTTCCAGCATCTATCCACTAGTAACAAAGCGAAAACATATGGAATTACATTGTAACAACATTGTTACATGAACACTTTAATGGCAGACCTGTAATGTCATTTCTGAAGAAATATATAAAAAAATAAAAAAAATGTGAAAAACAGCCAGAAGAGGTCACAGAATTATTTGAGATTTAAAAAAAACAAAAAAAAACAAAACAAAAACACAGTTGAAAGAGAAGGATCGTCCACTGAAATGTATGGCAGAGCGTCAGGTAGCGAGAGGTCATACCTGGCGCTGTGCAAGGCTGAACGCCGGCGCTGTTCGCTGAGGCTGGGAAAATGATGAATCAGACGCTACATGGCGCTATAGCAGTTGCTAAACAAATTCTGCTTGATAAATGTGTAATTGCGTGCCGTGTCCGGCGTTCACCAGTCGCTACCTGTCGCTACCTGTCATTAACCAGGCGCTACCTGACGCTATCCCTTCATGAATAAGGGCCCAAATCTCAGTCAAAATCCTGGGTTTTGGTCCACTTTAAGGTGAACCTCTAATCAATAATGCCTAGAGGTGCCCGATTCCACACACCGTAATTCAGGATGACCCACAAAAAAAAAAATTAAGAACAAGCCTGTACAGAAGAAGGGACTATCTGCTGGAGTTATTGCTGGCGGAGGGTTACATTTGTTTTTTCAGTGCATGGTCAAACCCCTTCTAGAAGCTCCTGTGATTGGTTCGGATTAGCGCAGCCTCCCTTATTTGGAAAAAGAACATTCGAAATGCATTTTTTCTTGAAACTTCATTAACAGCTTGTCTTAGAACCTGTTAGAGGGAGAAATGAAGTTTGAAGCACGAGTAAATACGTGCTGACATTTTGACAGTTTTCTTTGCATTCACATTTTAGATCTCGATCTTTCTGCAGCTAAAACATGTCTATTAATAATATTACGTCAAGCAGCCACTAATTATATCCCCCCAACTCTGATTGGCTGTCTATGCTATTGAATGCCATTTTCCATGTCTTGTTTTTTCCTTTTTTAATTGAGGTGTGTGATTGTCTCAGTGTTACCAGAACATTACATGGTGATACTAAAATTATTATTATTATTATTAATAATAATAATAAGAAAAAGAATAATAATAAGAGTAATAATAATAATACTTATAGTAATAATACGAATAATAATAAGAAAAGAAGTATAAGAATGTGAATCATCGCAATGTATGAAACATTTGGGATGATAAACATTACATGATGGTACGAAATAAATAAGTAATAATAATATAAACAGTCGAGTGTGAGACATCTGGAATGATTTTAAAAAATTAGCCGTTCTTAAAGGAATTGTCCAGGCATACAAAAAACAAAGCTGTACCCACATTTTATACCCTGCAGCAAATTGCTCCTATTCCAGTACTTGGAAACTCACCTAAGAGCTAGATCGGTGATGTCTGTGTAAGGACGGTAAGTGTTTTTTTTTTTGTTTTGTTTTTGTGCCAGGGACCTCTGCTCGCTGGGACCTGCTGGGAGATTCAGCCGGCGGGAGAATGGGGATGGGCCTGCTATAAAAGGGGCGGAGTCAGGGAGCGCGGGAAGCCTGGAGCCATAAGAAGGTCAGGGAAGGAGAGCTGCTGACACGGGGAAGCCGATTCATTAATAGCAGCAGCGACAGTTGAGCGACTGTAGCGGCATTTTCAGAGCGCCCGCTAGTAGTCGTTGTGCTTGGCCGTTGTGCTCCCCGGGGGTCCGCCAACACCCGGACCCCCGGGGAGCAGCTCTGACTATTTGGTGAAGTACTTTTTAATATTACTCCCATTGATTTTCACTCATGTGTGTTATGAAGGTAATATTCAGGAGATTCAGGAGATTCAGGGTTCATTCACTGTTTTACTTAGCACAGGGCACTTTATGTTTCTATTGCACTGATATGTAGGTTGCACAGCCTTGAGCAACTAATGTTGTATATAGCACAGTATATATCAATTAATTTTGCATTTGCACTTTATTGTATAATTGATTGTGGGTTCACTGATCCATAGGGACCCTTTATTTATATATCCCCTTGAGAGCTTGATACATTTACCCGGGGTCCTCATGTTTTTAATATAGTTTTTAACCTTAGTAGCGTATTCTAATATTGTAATTAGACCCATATATGAAATAAAGGGCAATTATTGTATTATATTTTTGGTGGTTTGTGCGGTAATATATACAGACATCGGTGGGGGTGTTCTGGATTACCCCACTCCTTTGTGAGCATTGTTTGTCCCATTCTGGGGTCTGTATACAACCAGCACACCTTGATTTAAATAGTGGTGCGGAGTTATAAAGAATTTTCGGTATAAGGCCCAAAGTGTGTCTGGTGGCAGCTTTTATTTCACACGTGCCATTAACTAGACGACGCCTATCACTGTAAGTGGCGTGATTGGATCAATTCGATCAGACAACCAACTGAAAGGTCTTATCATTTCAGTCTGATCGCCACAGTGATTCCTACGATTACATTTTTTTTCCTGTTATTTCATAATGATTTGATTACAATAATGATTTGTGTACAATTAAGCTACTAATCCAGAGAAAACCAGTGCTTCCTTTCTATACATGACCACAAATCTGTATGATTAAAGTGGACCGAAACCCAGGATAGTCAAAAGTTTTGACTATCCTGGGTTTTGGTCCTTTCCCCGGGGGGTGCCCCACTGTGTGAAACCCCCCAGGACGCCCGAACAGACCTCTTCCCAGTCCCATGGCGCATCTAAGAGACCTCCGCCTCCCTCTAACAGGGAGCAAGCCCGCGCCGGCCATCTACAAATGCCTGGCGCATGAACGCGCACTGCTAGAGGGAAGCGGAGGATGTGGCCGTCAGAGCCGCTGCTTATAGACGCGCCATGGGACCGGGAAGAGGTGAGTTGGGGTGCCCCTGGGGAAAGGACCAAATTCCAGTCCACTTTAAGGTTGTGGAGCAAAAATTATGTTACTTTTGACCTCAAGGTCAGGTCCTTGTTTTCCTCGCCACTGTGGCTAACCACCCTCTAGTCTTTAGCGCTTTCTCTGCAGCAGATCTAGTCACTGCCTTCTTCACCGCTGCTGAAGAGTCAACCATAGAAACAGAAGAAACATAGAAGGTTGACGGCAGAAGGAGACCATACGGTCCATCTAGTCTGCCCTTATGTGTATACTGTATGTACTCTTTATCTTAGGATAGATGTGTGCTTATCCCAGGCATGTTTAAATTCAGTGACTGTTGATTTTTCAACTACCTCTGCTGGAAGTTTGTTCCAAGCATCTACTACTCTTTCTGTAAAATAATATTTTCTAACATTGCTCCTGATCTTCCCCCCGACTAGCTTCAGGTTGTGCCCCCTTGTTCTATCATTAAGCTTCTTCTTAGAAACACTTCCCTCCTGAACCTTATTCAATCCTTTCACATATTTAAAGGTCTCAATCATGTCCCCCCTCTCCCTTCTTTCCTCCAGACTGTACAAATTAAGTTCTTTGAGTCTCTCCTGATAAATTTTAAGTTTAAGTCCTTCCACCATTTTCGTTGCCCGCCTTTGGACACGTTCTATTTGAATAATGTCTTTTTGCAGGTAAGGTCTCCAGAACTGCACACAGTATTCTAGCTGTGGCCTTACCAGAGCTCTGTACAGCGGCATCACAACCTCCCTCTTCCTACTGGTGATGCCTCGAGCTATGCAGCCGAGCATCCTGCTTGCTTTTCCCACTGCCTGGCTACACTGTCCACTCATGCAGCTATCAGTAATCAGTACCCCTAAATCTCTCTCCTCCGAGGTCCTGGCTAACACAGTGCTGCCCATACAGTACTCAGAGCAGGGATTCCTTCTACCCAAGACAACCATTGTTGCAAATCATCCTCTCTTAGCTACTAAGTAGAGATGAGCGAACTTTTGAAAAATTCGATTTGACTGATTCGCCGAATTTTCCGACAAAAATCATTTCGACCCGAATTTATTCGCGACGAATCGCTATTAAAAATGGCTATTTCTGAGCTTCCTAGAGCCTCAATAGGGTTGTAAACCATTCTGTCTTGCTGTAACACGCATAGGATGCGTGCTGGGTTACTGAAATAACACTGTAAATAATTAGGACATGCAGATCAGAGGCATCGCTATTAGAATCGTAGAGCGGCACAATTACAGAGAGTTGAGGTGGCATCACTATGAGGGGCCCCTATATTGCCTGAAAAACACACCCTGGAGCTGGCAGCAGCAGGAGCCCAAATATTGGCTGAAACACATCCTGGAGTTGGAAGCAGGAGCCCAAAAATTGGCTGAATGACACCCTGGAGTTGCAAGCAGCAGCAGCAGGAACCCAAACATAGCTTTAAAGAGACACTGGAGTTGGCAGCAGGAGCCCAAAAATTGGATGAATCACACCCTGGAGTTGCAAGCAGCAACAGGAGCCCAAACATTACTTTAAAGAGACACTGGAGTTGGCAGCAGGAGCCCAAAAATTGGATGAATCACACCCTGGAGTTGCAAGCAGCAGCAGCAGCAGCCCAAACATAGCTTGAAAGAGACACTGGAGATGGCAGCAGGAGCCCAAAAATTGGATGAATCACACCCTGGAGTTGCAAGCAGCAGCAGGAGCCCAACATTGGCTGAAAGAGACACTGGAGTTGGCAGCAGGAGCCCAAAAATTGGATGAATCACACCCTGGAGTTGCAAGCAGCAGCAGCAGGAGCCCAAACATTACTTTAAAGAGACACTGGAGTTGGCAGCAGGAGCCCAAAAATTGGATGAATCACACCCTGGAGTTGCAAGCAGCAGCAGCCCAAACATTACTTTAAAGAGACACTGGAGTTGGCAGCAGGAGCCCAAAAATTGGATGAATCACACCCTAGAGTTGCAAGCAGCAGCAGCAGCCCAAACATAGCTTGAAAGAGACACTGGAGTTGGCAGCAGGAGCCCAAAAATTGGATGAATCACACCCTGGAGTTGCAAGCAGCAGCAGTAGGAGCCCAACATTGGCTGAAAGAGACACTGGAGTTGGCAGCAGGAGCCCAAAAATTGGCTGAAACACACCCTGGAGTTGCAAGCAGCAGCAGCAGGAGCCCAAACATTGCTTTAAAGAGACACTGGAGTTGGCAGCAAGAGCCCAAAAATTGGATGAATCACACCCTGGAGTTGCAAGCAGCAAGCAGCAGCAGCCCAAACATTGCTTTAAAGAGACACTTGAGTTGGCAGCAGGAGCCCAAAAATTGGATGAATCACACCCTGGAGTTGCAAGCAGCAGCAGGAGCCCGAACAGTACTTTAAAGAGACACTTGAATTGGCTTCAGGAGCCCAAAAATTGGATGAATCACACCCTGGAGTTGCAAGCAGCAGCAGCCCAAACATTACTTTAAAGAGACACTGGAGTTGGCAGCAGGAGCCCAAAATTGGATGAATCACACCCTGGAGTTGCAAGCAGCAGCAGCAGGAGCCCAAACATTACTTTAAAGAGACACTGAAGTTGGCAGCAGGAGCCAAAAAATTGGATGAATCACACCCTGGAGTTGCAAGCAGCAGCAGCAGCCCAAACATTACTTTAAAGAGACACTGGAGTTGGCAGCAGGAGCCCAAAAATTGGATGAATCACACCCTGGAGTTGCAAGCAGCAGCAGCAGCAGCAGCCCAAACATAGCTTGAAAGAGACACTGGAGTTGGCAGCAGGAGCCCAAAAATTGGATGAATCACACCCTGGAGTTGCAAGCAGCAGCAGAAGCCCAACATTGGCTGAAAGAGACACTGGAGTTGGCAGCAGGAGCCCAAAAATTGGATGAATCACACCCTGGAGTTGCAAGCAGCAGCAGGAGCCCAACATTGGCTGAAAGAGACACTGGAGTTGGCAGCAGGAGCCCAAAAATTGGATGAATCACACCCTGGAGTTGCAAGCAGCAGCAGGAGCCCAACATTGGCTGAAAGAGACACTGGAGTTGGCTGCAGGAGCCCAAAAATTGGATGAATCACACCCTGGAGTTGCAAGCAGCAGCAGCAGCAGCCCAAACATTACTTTAAAGAGACACTGGAGTTGGCAGCAGGAGCCCAAAAATTGGATGAATCACACCCTGGAGTTGCAAGCAGCAGCAGGAGCCCGTACATTACTTTAAAGAGACACTGGAGTTGGCAGCAGGAGCCCAAAAATTGGCTGAATCACACCCTGGAGTTGCAAGCAGCAGCAGCAGCAGCCCGAACATAGCAGCCCGAACAAGTGCGATCGGCTTCATCATCATCATCATCATCACCGAGTTGTGGCTGTACGTCACTAATGTTCGTGGATTCCTCAACAGTGTCTGGCGCAGGAGCTGGAACGCTCGCAACACCCACAACACTGTCCACATCACTATTTGTCTGCCTAGCTAAAGAAGCCACCTCCATTTCTTGGCTGGGCAGTAGCTGCTGACTGTCCTCTATCTGATCGTCCTCCTCACTAAAGAGTGGAGCTGAACCCAAAGCATAGGATACGTCGCTGGGGGAGGGAACGGCGTAGGACAGAGGCAATGGGAGGACAGGGACTGCTCTCGGGGCATGCCAACTCAGGGTTGTGTCAGAGGAACCTACCGACCCTAGACTGGGGGTCTCAGACGTAACTTGTGATGATGTTGATGAGCGCGTTAACCAATCTACCACGGCAGATGCGTTACTGGTGGAGACACGACCGCTAGCAGATACTGGCAGATCAGGTCTCTCACCGTGACTCCTGCTGCCACTCGCCCCTAGTCTGCTGCGACCTCTGCCTGCTGAATCTTGGCCTCTGCCACTCCTCTTTGAACATCCTGGCACTTGTCTGCCTGGCATTTTTATGTATTTGCTTATTTAGTATAAACAGATAGGGTGCAAGGTGCAGCTTTGGGCCTGCGGCCTGTTTTACTGAAAGCAGTCAAAAACAAGTGCAAACTGAAGTAGCTTAATAAAGCAGCTGATGCTGATCAACGCTTATGTTGTATACCAGATAGGGTGCAAGGTGCAGCTTTGGGGTGCCCTGCGGCCTGGTTTATTGAAAACAGTCAAAAACAAGTGCAAACTGAAGTAGCTTAATAAAGCAGCTGATGCTGATCAACGCTTATGTTGTATACCAGATAGGGTGCAAGGTGCAGCTTTGGGGTGCCCTGTGGCCTGGTTTATTTAAAACAGTCAAAAACAAGTGCAATCAACGCTTATGTTGTATACCAGATAGGGTTAAAATAGCATGTGCCTTGGGATGCCAGTGTGGCGTAATGTATTTTAAGCTGAACAAAGAGTAACAATAATCCAAGTATGAGAAATGCTTTTGTTTAACAGATAGGGTTAAAATAGCATGTGCCTTGGGATGCCAGTGTGGCGTAATGTATTTTAAGCTGAACAAAAAGTAACAATAATCCAAGTATGAGAAATGCTTTTGTTTAACAGATAGGGTTAAAATAGCATGTGCCTTGGGATGCCAGTGTGGCCTACTGTATTTTAAGCTGAGCAAAAAGGTATTAACTATAATCCAAGTATGAGAAATGCTTTTGTTTAACAGATAGGGTTAAATAGCATGTGCCTTGGGATGCCAGTGTGGCGTAATGTATTTTAAGCTGAACAAAAAGGTATTAACTATAATCCAAGTATGAGAAATGCTTTTGTTTAACAGATAGGGTTAAATAGCATGTGCCTTGGGATGCCAGTGTGGCCTACTGTATTTTAAGCTGAGCAAAAAGGTATTAACTATAATCCAAGTATGAGAAATGCTTTTGTTTAACAGATAGGGTTAAATAGCATGTGCCTTGGGATGCCAGTGTGGCGTAATGTATTTTAAGCTGAGCAAAAAGGTATTAACTATAATCCAAGTATGAGAAATGCTTTTGTTTAACAGATAGGGTTAAATAGCATGTGCCTTGGGATGCCAGTGTGGCGTAATGTATTTTAAGCTGAACAAAAAGTATTAACTATAATCCAAGTATGAGAAATCCTTTTGTTTAACAGATAGGGTTAAATAGCATGTGCCTTGGGATGCCAGTGTGGCGTAATGTATTTTAAGCTGAACAAAAAGTAGCAATAATCTAAGTATGAGAAATGCTTTTAGCAGATAGGGTTAAATAGCATGTGCCTTGGGATGCCAGTGTGGCGTAATGTATTTTAAGCTGAGCAAAAAATTATTAACTATAATTCAAGTATGAGAAATCCTTTTGTTTAACAGATAGGGTTAAAATAGCATGTGCCTTGGGATGCCAGTGTGGCCTAATTTATTTTAAGCTGAGCAAAAAGTATTAACTATAATCCAAGTATGAGAAATGCTTTTGTTTAACAGATAGGGTTAAATAGCACGTGCCTTGGGATGCCAGTGTGGCGTAATGTATTTTAAGCTGAACAAAGAGTAACAATAATCCAAGTATGAGAAATGCTTTTGTTTAACAGATAGGGATCAAATAGCATGTGCCTTGGGATGCCAGCGTGGCGTAATGTATTTTAAGCTGAGCAAAAAGTAACAATAATCCAAGTATGAGAAATGCTTTTGTTTAACAGATAGGGTTAAAATAGCATGTGCCTTGGGATGCCAGTGTGGCGTAATGTATTTTAAGCTGAACAAAAAGTAACAATAATCCTATGAGAAATGCTTTTGTTTAACAGATAGGGTTAAAATAGCATGTGCCTTGGGATGCCATGTGGCCTAATGTATTTTAAGCTGAGCAAAAAGTATTAGCTATAATCCAAGTATGAGAAATGCTTTTGTTTAACAGATAGGGTTAAAATAGCATGTGCCTTGGGATGCCAGTGTGGCCATAGTTATAACTATGTTTCCACTCAGCATCCTGTTATGACTAACAACCCTTCTTACCTTTACCTTTAAAACAATCCCCATTATAGCCCATGGCCTAATGTTAGTCTAATGCCTAAACCCACTACTGCCATCCTGAGTCTAATTTAGGGAAATGCACTGCCTATGCACTTTAATGTGTAGGAGACCACAAAATAGATTAATGTCTTATTACTCTATATGTATGGGTTCGTATTAGTTAACTGACATGTCCTAGTTATACCCAGGCCCCTACAGGTACTCAAACTCCATAATCCAGTCTGGGTTAGTAACAGGTAGGAAAGGTTAGTAACAATAAGCAGGTACACATGTGTAGTCTGCAGATCAGCAGAATAGTTTTTTTCTGGTATTACCCAAATCGGGCTAGCACGGGGGAAGGGGTGCAATGGTTGGGTGGTTTGTTACAGAATGATTGGACTTCCTCTTTAAGATGAAGTCTTATTGGTGCATCATCACCATGAAGCGAGTGGGAGTTTTTTAAAGGTTGACTTTGGAAGCTGTGCGTCTCTCTACACGTTTCTTAGAACAAAAATTAGGTAACAATCACACTAACAACTTTTAATGAAGTGCCTATGTAGCATTTAGGAGCTGTTACAACCTGCTGTGAACAATCTTCCTCCATCCTCTTATCTGAAGCCTTTAGAAGATATTGGGCACTTTTAATAACCACTTATGTGAATACTTTACAAAGGGGCCCATTAATATAATCCAGCTTGTTATCTCCTCTTATTACTGCCCTATACTTTTCACGATCAATTAGATTGACTTTGAATAGCTGTACAAAAAGATGATGAGGAACCCTCTACCTAAAGTCTGCCTACTACCTTTCACTGTAGTTTCAAATGTAACTAATTATTCTACATGTATTAATACCTCTTATTACATCTTGTCCTCTTAATACATTAATACCTCTTATTTCATTTTGTCCTCATACGTTGGCTCTCTACTTTCCTTTTATCTAAATTTTTTTAAAGCGGACCTACACCCTAAAAGTAAGCTGTACTCTAGATACAGGCTTACTGCCCTAATATTCACCTAACCTCTTCGGTCACTGGCTCAGATGCCCGGTAGTGTTGGGCATTCCACTAGAGGTTCGGGTTCAGACGAACTTTGAACAAAAGTCAGGCTCGGCTACTTGAACTTGAGTCAAACCCGTTCCCCATTAAAGTCAATGAGGACCCGAGCTTTGGGGGGGCATACTGCCTCTGAGGCCTCTGCCATCCTCCCAACTCCTCACCCACCCATGTTCGGAGGGGGCACATGTCAATGGGACTCCAGAGGCATAATCGCCACCAGGGCTGAAAAAAAAATGTGGTGGTGGGGGGGTTTATTCTGTTTCATAGTTTGGACACTTACGTGAGTCGGTTATCGCGTCTGCGGTCCCGCTCAATTTGGTTATGGCCGGAGTACCAGAAAGATGGCCGCCACTCCTATTATGAGGGCACTGGCAGCAGGTAGCAGCACTTCTAGTGCCTACTTCCATGTCCTTACTCATGGAAGCAGCAACCATCTTCCTGGAGCCCCTCCCTCTCACTCCTCACCCACCCAGGTAGAGGAGCCCCCATAGGCAGAATCGCAACTTGTGGTGGCGGGCGTAATTGTAGTATTACAACTGTCATTCTGTACCCTAAACACTAGGGGGAGCACACTCATTCTGAATCACCATCTGATGTATGGATGAAGCTCTGTGAGGCTATCTAGCTCATGGTCTGTGATTATCATTCCTCCTTATCACACTGAATAGCAGATAGGACATTCCGCAAATGTGACTTTCCCGGGTTTTGTTCCATTTTCCTGGGCATCCCATTTTGACACCCCCCAGAACTCCACGATTCACTCACCTTTTTCTCAGTCCATTGGTGCATGTGCACTCTCTCGTCCAGTACGAGCCGTCTGCCGTAACTATGCTGCAGCAGAGCACGCTCCCCATTGATGAGAGCCATTTGCCATATGACATAGAGGCCGATTCATTAATAGCGGCAGGTAGCGACAGTTGAGCGACTGTAGCGGCATTTTCAGAGCGCCCGCTAGTAGTCGCTGTGCTTGGCCGTTGTTCGGTTGTTGATAGCGACTGAGTCGGTGTGCAGTAATGCTGAATACGGGGTGACGAGTCGCTATTTGACAGGTTCCGCGATGTATGGGTGCGCATGATAGCGACTGGTCAGAGCGACCGGCTCCCACCATATTCATCAAAAAATCACGCTCAAAAAATTCTTGCGCTGTGAAATGCATGTTTAAACCCCAGAGCGCTGGCGGCGATGGGTTAAAAGTAGTTTTTTAACCCCCAAACCACCATATTTTTGGAAACCCCAAAAAAAAATTTTTTTAAAGAATTTAGTAATATGAATACAATAATATCAGACCTGTAATATTAATTCTGCACAAAAAAAAACATTAATAACAATTAATTATTAATATTTAAAGATTGTTCCATTGAAATGCATTGGAGCGCGCCAGGTAGCGAGAGGTCATACCTGTCGCTGTTCAAGGTCGGACGCTGGCGCTGTGGGCTGAGGCTGGAATAATGATGAATGAGTGGCTATATGGCGCTATCTCAGTCGCTAAGCAGGATTGGCTTGATAAATGTGTGATTGTGGTGGGGAGCCGGCGTTCTCGTGGCGGGGCCCGTCATTACCGGTCGCTCACCAGTCGCTACCTGTCGCTATTCCTTCATAAATAAGGGCCATAGTCATGGCAGGCAGTTCTCATTGTATGAGAGCCAGCTCCTGTGCCGTTGGAAGAAGGAAGAGGTGAGTGAATAGATGCGTTCTTGGGGGGTTTCAAACAGCGGGGCATCTCGATTTAAGGGAAAAGTCAGCGGTGGGTGGTGGGTTTTGTTCTGATTCTGATTTAATGTAGATAAACCCCCCTGGTCATCCTAAAGATTCCAGGGCTGGATGCTAGCCTACCCCCGGGGCATCCCATAGCAGGATGCCCCGCTATGTAAAATCTCTGGCGCGCCCATGCCCGGCCTATCTGAATGGCTGGGTGAGGGGGCATGCACGGCCGCCCGTTGCCGCCTGCTGGCTGGAGCATGTCACTGGCACCTTTGAGATCAGCCAATCGCTGATCTCAATAGGGCCGGGTGGGCGTTACCTCCAAGGGAACAACATAGCTGCAGGTAATTGGCTGCAGAGGACGAGCAAAAAACCTCCATCTGCTTTAAAGCAGAAACAATTTTCTTTTCAAGTGGACCAAAACCCAGGATTTTGACTCTCCTGGGTTTTGGTCCTTGCCCCCAGTGCCCCGCTGTGTGAACTTACCTCATCCCGGTCCTATGGCGCATGCACGGCCGCTCGTCCAATCAGCACGCTTGGATGCGCTTGAGCCCCTTCGCCCAGGAGCTCGTCAAATACGAGTGGATCCGTGCACGCTCGCAGCCGCATCCCCCGCTACCCTCTAACAGGGAGCATGCCCGCTTCGGCCATTGTCAAATGCCTGGCATGTGCCCTGCTAAAGCGATAGCAGGGATGCAGCCGCTGCTCCTGCATGCGCCATTAGACCGGGAAAGAAGGTGAGTTTTTGGGCGACCTGGGGGGTTTCACACAGAGGGTCACCCCTGATTGGGGTACCCCCGGGGGGAGCGAGTATGCCTGCCCTGGAGTCTCAAGGACTCCTCCTTAACTCAGTTGGATGCAGCTAGACAACTAAAGACTGAAACAGCAGAGACAAATGGTGCTTTCTTTATCTAAATGATGCCAAGTGAGCACAACTATGATAAATAAGATGGAGGAGCAACAATGATGGGGCCCCCCTGATCTTCTGGGCCCCGGAGTGACCCCTATAGTTACAGCCCTGTATGCATGCTTGGTGATATGTGCATGTGAGATACTGGAGGGATTCAGAGTCCTGTACCTACCTAACCCTTTCCTGGGCATACACATAACATTTCCACACTAACACTAACCATACCTACCAACGTTTCTGGGTGGGAAAGAGGGATATTTGGTAAATCAGTGTGACGGGTGGAAACTATGGGCAACACTACACATAGAGGCCGATTCATTAATAGCGGCAGGTAGCGACAGTTGAGCGACTGTAGCGGCATTTTCAGAGCGCCCGCTAGTAGTCGCTGTGCTTGGCCGTTGTTTTGTAGTTGATAGCGACTCAGTCGGTTTGCCGTAATGTTGAATACGGGGTGAGGAGTCGCTATTTGACAGGTTCCGCGCTGTATGGGAGCGCATGATAGCGACTGGCCCTAGCGACCGGCTCCCACCATATTCATTAAAAAATCACGCTTAAAAAATTCTCGTGCTGTAAAATGCATGTTTAAACCCCAGAGCGCTGGCGGCGATGGGTTAAAACTATTTTTTTAACCCCCAAACCACCATATTTTTGGAAACCAAAAAAAACAAGTTTTTAAAATAATTTAGAAATATGAATACATTAATATCAGACCTGTAATATCAATTCTGTACAATTTTTCATCTAAAATGGCAGAAGTGGTCACAGAATTTTTCACATAAAAAAAAAAAAACACATTAATAACAATTAATTAATAATATTTAAAGATTTGTAGAGGCGTTTGTGTTTGCTTCAGCGCAAATACCTAGTAGCTGCACCTAGTGTAGGGCGAACCGGTCCTTTTGGAAATGCTTGTGGACTTGACCTCTTTCCCGAGGGAAAAAAGGTAAGTAATAGGTGCGCACCTATTACTTACCTTTGTTCCCTTGGGAAAGGGGTCAAGTCCACAAATATTTAAAGATTGTTCCATTGAAATGCATTGGAGAGCGCCAGGTAGCGAGAGGTCATACCTGTCGCTGTTCAAGGTCGGACGCTGGCGCTGTGGGCTGAGGCTGGAATAATGATGAATGAGTCGCTATATGGCGCTATCTCAGTCGCTAAGCAGGATTGGCTTGATAAATGTGTGATTGTGGTGGGGAGCCGGCGTTCTCGTGGCGTGGCCCGTCATTACCGGCCGCTCACCAGTCACTACCTGTCGCTATTGCTTCATAAATAAGGGCCTTAGAAAACATTGGAGCCCTGTCAGTGGAATAGGCCCCTGATAGTGTTAAAAAAACTTAAATAATCTTAACTAATATTAAATAGTCTAGCGTTCCTCTTAAGTTAGATAAATAGAAACTGTGCCAGGTGGCATTGGCAACATTACCTGCCCCACCATTGGTTGGGGCTCGCAACTTAGGGCTTATTCATGAAGGGATAGCGCCATGTAGCGTCTGATTCATCATTTCCACAGCCTCAGCGACCAGCGCCGGCGTTCAGCCTTGCACAGCGCCAGGTATGACCTCTCGCTACATGACGCTCTCCCATACATTTCAATGGACGATCCTTTCCTTCTCTTTAAATTGTGTTTTTGTTTTTTTTTTTATTTTTTTTGTTAAATCTCAAATAATTCTGTGACCTCTTCTGGTATTGAATAAGCAGTTTTTTCACATTTTTTAAATTTTTATATATTTCCTCAGAAATGACATTACAGGTCTGCCATTAAAGTGTTCATGTTACAATGTTGTTACAATGTAATTCCATATGTTTTTGCTTTGTTACTAGTGGATAGATGCTTGAAAACAGACTTTAATCACACCGCCTCCTGCGCTCTGGGCTTCAAACAAATATTTTTCAGCGCCAGAGATTTGTGAGGCTGTTTTTTTGCTGAATATGGTGTGAGTCGGTCGCTATGAGCAGTCGGTAACATGCGCTCCCATACAGCGCTGTACTGGTCAAATAGCGACCCCTCACAATGTATTCAACATTACTGAACAGCGACTGAGTCGCTATAAAGTAGCGGCCCACGGCCGAGCACAGCGACTACTAGCGGGCGCTCTGAAAATGCCTGCTACAGACACTCATCTGTCGCTACCTGGCGTTAGTGTTGAATCAGTCTTTTAGTTTGTTACGGCAACAACACAGAAGGTTATATAAGGGAAAACCCAACCCTTCTAGAGTGTTCTTAAGCCTGAGTTCTAAGATGTCATGAGGGGAAGCGTTAAAGTGGACCAACACCCTCCACTGATCGGCCCAGGAATGTATAAGATTCCCGGACCGATCAGTCCCCTGTGGGGCACCCCAATCGCGGGTGCCTCGCTGTGTGAAACCCCCCAGAAACCACTAAATCCCTACCTGCTCCTCGATCCCGTGGCGCCCGCCGCCGCCTCCTCCCGCGCGTCTCTCTAGCAGGACGCGCACCCGCGCTGGCCGTTTGTGAATGGCTGGCGCAGGCACGCGCCCTGTAAGAGTGACGCACGGGAGGCGGCGGTGAGCGCGCTCTCTTGTCCGTCGCTGCCTCCCGCTTGTCCGCCGGCGGGGATTGGCTGCAGCGGTCACGTGGGAGCGGGGAGAGGTGAGTTTTTGGGGCTTTCTGGGGGGTTTCACACAGCGGGGCACCCCCAATCGGGGTGCCCCACCGGAGTGGACCAAAACCCAGGATAGTGAAAATCCTGGGTGTTGGTCCACTTTAATGTAGTGGAGGAGCTGAGAGACAGCCATGGAAAAAACCTGTGGATTGTACTGTTTGCTGTAACCAATGGATATTTGCCTCTAATGGATTATCATGGATGGAAGCCTTTCAATAAAGACCCTGTTGTTTGCATCAAGGAGTGTCATCAATGGAGACCAGCGTCGACTGAATCAGTAAATGCACCTCCACCCCACACATGCCACACCAACCTGGGATGCCCTACCCTAGGTCCAAGAACCCTCCTCGCTGCCCGCTACATGAGGCCACGCCCCCTCATAGAGGGATGGATAGGAGATCGGATGTAACAGTTAAAACAATGGAGACACTTTGAATCATTTACTGATGCAGATCTACACCTCAAAGAGGGACAAACATGAACAACGAGGGAGGGGGATATGGACTCGAAAGAGGGACAGTTGGGACGTATGCGTACAGTTGTGGACTGGGGCAATAATTCAGCCGGGGATTTTCCCAGACCATGGCTGTCCCGAGACATGGGGCTGGGGTTCCCTGGCTTGTGGGTACTGTGGGACTGGGTACAGAGGGGGATAGGGAGACTAAGGGGGTTATTCATCAAGGGATAGCGCCAGGTAGCGCCTCGTAGCGGCAGGCAGCATCTGGTGAATGCTGGGCGATTCTGGTGAGCGACTCTAACAGCGCCATGTAGCGTCTGATGTATTATTAGAGGCGTCTCAGCATATAGCGCCGGTGCTCTAGCTTCCAGAGCCCCAGGTATTACCTGTCGCTACCTGTCGCTCTCCCATACATTTCAATGGACGTTCCTTTTCTTCTGTTTAAACATGAGTTTACTCGCTCCCTACAATGCTGTACTGGTGTTAGGGCCTTATTCATGAAGGGATAGCGCCAGTTAGTGTCTTGTAAGCAGCAGGTAGCGGCAGGTGAACGCCGGAGATGGCACGCAATTACACATTTAAGAAGCCGAATCTGGTGAGCGACTGGAACAACGCCATGTAGCGTCCAATTCATCATTATCCCAGGCTCAGCGTACAGCGCCGGCGTTCTGCCTTGCACAGTGCCATGTCTTACCTGTCGCTACCTGGCGCTCTCCCATACATTTCTATGGACGATCCTTAAATCCCTTTCCTGATATCAATTTTTTATTTAATCAAATCTCAAAACTGTGACATGTATCCTGGTCTAGATAATGATATTTTTGAAAACTTTTTTGATTTTTTTATATTTTTATGCAGAATTGTCTGGTATTAAAGTGTTCATGTTACAATGTAATATCAATGTAATTCCATATGTTTTCGCTTTGTTACTAGTGGATACATGTTCAAAAACAGACTTTAAACACACAGACTCTGGCGCTATGGGCTACAACGACCCGATTTTGAGCGCCGGCGATGTTTGAGGCTGTTTTTTTTATGAATGTGGTGTGAGCCGGTCTCACTGAGCTGGCGCTACCGTTCACTCCCATACAGCGTAGTACTGCGACTCACACAACATATTCATCAACGCCGGCCAGCGACTGAGGCGCTCTGAAACAAAGATGCATGGCGGAGCACAGCGACTACTAGCGGTCGCTCTGAAATCCGCTCTACAGACGCGACTCATCTGTCGCTACCTGGCGTTAGTAATGAATCAGTGAACAAAAGGGGACTAGCAGCTGCTCAGACCATTTTATAACTAACCTGGGAGGTGCAAGTCAGCAGGGCAATTAGGTTACTAAAGACTTAAAGGAGCCGCAGCACTCAACCCTGTTAGCTTGCAGACCAGCCTATAATCTGTCTCGGGGAGGCTGATTCATTAATAGCGCCAGGTAGCAACAGATGAGCGACAGTAGCGTTATTTTCACACGCCCGCTAGTAGTCGCTGTGCTTGGCCGTTGTTCGGCTGTTGACAGCGACTCAGTCGGTGTGCGGTAATGTTGAATACGGGGTTAGGAGTCGCTGTTTGACAGGTTCCGTGCTGTATGGGAGCGCATGACAGCGAATGGCCATAGCGACCGGCTCCCAGCATATTCATTAACAAATCACGCTCAAAAAATTCTCGCGCTGTGAAATGCTTGTTTAAACCCCAGAGCGCTGGCGGCGATGGGTTAAAAGTAGTTTTTTAACCCCCAAACAACCATATTTTTGGGAAAAAAAGTTTTTCAAAACATTTTGTAATATGAATACATTAATATCAGACCTGTAATATCAATTCTGCACACATTTTTTTTTTTTTTTACCTTAAAAAAAATATCTAACATTGCAGAAGTGGTCACAGAATTTTTGACATTTAAAAAAAAATAAAAATAATAGCAATTAATTAAGAATATTTAAAGATTGTTCCATTGAAATGCATTGGAGAGCGCCAGGTAGCGAGAGGTCATACCTGTCGCTGTTCAAGGTCGGACGCTGGCGCTGTGGGGTGAGGCTGGAATAATGATGAATGATTCGCTATCTGGCGCTCTGTCAGTCGCTAAGCAGGATCGGCTTGATAAATGTGTGATTGCGGAGGGGAGCCGGCGTTCTCGTGGCGGTGACCGTCATTACCGTTCGCTCACCATTCGCTACCTGGCGCTATCCCTTGTTAAATAAGGGCCTAAATCTGGTAAAAACAGAGGCTCGGTCACACACATCTGCAGAAGTATGCTAAGCTGCACCACCGCGCCAAGGTGCCTCTATGGGTGCAGGTTAGTAATGAATCAGCCTGTTAGAGCGCCCAACATACATCACATTCATCATTGCCGGCCAGGTTACTACAGCGACTGAGACGCTCTGTTACAGCGCCCGATACCCGCTTACAGCGTCTACTAGCGGTCACTCTAAGCGCTGCTATACAGGAGCTCATCTGCCAATACCTGGCGTTAGTAATGAATCAGCCTCCACGGCAGCAGCCCAAATGGCCCCAAAGCAGTGTGGCCTACTGGGAATTCTCCGGTGTCTCACTATGGCCAGTCCACCCCTGAGCACTACAGAGGATGGCACAGAAACCCTATTGGCTGCTACAGGCCACAATAAAAGGTTTCTCTGATAAACCAGGTAGAACCTATTCAGCACCCGGCTCACACGAGGATTTGGCAGCCAGTTGTTTGTTCTTATCGGAAATGGTGCAGCGTAAATCAGAACAATAAAACTCGCTGTACTAATGAGCGTTCTTTTATTGATTTGTCAAATTATGAGAGCGGGAGCCGGGGCGTCTAAATAGTTGCTTTTCCCTCCTCGCTCGCTCTTACTCCGAGACAAATTCTGATTTACCATCTGCTGGGTGTTCCATATAAATACCAGAGAAGGAATAATGCTGGAAATAATTGGCACATTAGATCTGTCTGTTTCAACCTTCCATGACAACCGGAGCTCACAAAGCAGCGAGAGCGTCTCTGCAACGTACAGAAAATTTCCACTGAAAATTGGCAGACAAAGTGGAAAAAAGTCAAAGAAAGGCAATATATATATATATATATATATATATATATATATATATATATATATCCAGGGAAGCGGCAGAGAAATCTGCAGCAATGAAACTTAAACCGGTGCTAAGATTAGATGGAAATGCCATAGAAATGCTGGGTTCCCAGGGTGCATGTCAGACGCCTCCTGCTGCAGAGCTTCCTGATGAAGGTGAGGCCTGGCCATGCCACACTGTGCAGGAGCTTATGGTTTCACCATCTTGAAGAAATGAGCAGTATTAGGTGGAAACTCAGTGACACCTCCCATGAGATCTTAAAGTGCACCAAAACCCACGGATTTCGGCCTGGAAATCTTATAGATTGATTCCCTCCCCCTGAGGCATCCAAAATTAGGATGCCCCACTGTGTGAAACCCCCCAAGTCACCTATAAGCCCACCTTCTTTTCGGGTCCAACGGCGCATGTTTGAGCCACGGTGGCATCCCTGCTTTCCCTCTGGCAAGGTGCGTGCCAGTGCCAGGCATTTGTGATTGGCTGGCGCGGCCACGCTCCCTGTTCGCAGAACTCAATCTGCCATGGATCAGTGCTATAAAAAAGGAACAATGGCATTCTTACCTTAGAATCTGGTAAAGTGATGTGGTTCTCAGCCTTTTTAAGCCAAGTATACCCTATTGGGGTACTACTATATAGGTTTTACAGAGTACCCCCAAAGAGGAGACCAATTATAAATGTGACCAAAATAAGTAGTTCATGGGCCTTGTAGCACTTTTAAAGTGGACCAAAACTTTGGCAGCTGAATCATGGAGTCTAAAAGACTCCAGGGCCAGTTGCTGGCATTACCCCAGGGCAGGTTGCAGAAAAGCCATAAACATGCTGTGTGTTGACAATGTAACCGTCATGAAAAGCTCACTCTTTCCCTCCTAACTTGGTTCAGGTCTTTTGGAGATTTTGCTTTGTGCTGTAGGTCTGCAATATGGAGTCCGGGCAGCTGTTCTGAACTCTCTCCCAATCAGCCAACGTCTTCCCCAACACCATGGGCATCCCGGACGCCACCCCACTTGACTGTGCCAGGCCCTGGAACATGGGTAATCGACCAAGGTCAGGAGTTTCAATGTCCTCTAACTCCTCGTCACCCCTCTGCGGCGAGGTTCCCATGGGGACTCGGGAGAGTGCATCGGCATTATGGTTCTCTCTACCAGACCAGAACTTGATGCGATACTGGAAATTGGAAAGGCGAGCCAACCACCTCTGCTCTAGCGCACCCAGCTTGGCATTCTCCAGGTGGACTAATGGGTTTTCCTTCATCACTGTCCTAGAGGCTGAGAACCCCTGTGCTACACAGCCAGATGACCCTTGGATATTACAGAAAGCACTGGTAATTCACTTACTAGTGGGTGCACTAGAACGTCCCACCATACCTATTAATAATCGTATTGCTGGAACAAATGATTCTGTGGGTGCTCACTGAGGGGTAATCGGCGGTACAGAACAGCAGCTTACAATCCTATAATATTAAAATGCAAGAAGAACAACTCCCCTCCCCAGCACTAGATGTTGCGCAGTTGTCAGCTCTCACTGGCAAAATGTTCCTTTAAGTTCCAAAATCCAGGCAGCAAACAGGGAAAAACACTCTCGACCTATGTAAAACTAACTATCTAATAGGCCTAGTCTCAGTCTGTTCAGTTAAGCATGCATGTGTTATGTTACTGATCCGGGTCCAGTAGATGAAACCAATGATGTCTCCAGCAAGTCTCTTTCACAACCATGAAGAACAGCAGGCTGGCTCCTTCCACAGCTCTCAGCAGATGTCCGTGAGGAATCCTCTGCTCCCAGTAAGGATCAGGATTCAGTCCCTTTATGCCAAGTCTGGTCTCTGCACGACACACAGGACTCCCTTTCAAGATGAAGGTCGCTCCACTTCCTTCTTCTTCTTCACAGACACAAGCTGAGTCATTTCCTCCCTCTGGTTGCAAATTACAGCCACAACTTAGCTGCCTGGGGGAAACAGCGGCCCCTTGTGGCAAAACAGCAACACAGCAGTCTCCAGGTAATGACATTTGCTTTACTCTCTTACAGCCGCTCTGCCCTTTCATTAACACAAGTAAACAGTGCCCCACAACAATGCCATCATCTGTTTGATATACCCCCAGTCCATTAACAGCTTGGCATTCTCCAGGTGGGCTAATGGGTTGTTTTCCTTCATCACTGTCCTGGAGTCAGAGCCTTACAGTCCACCTCCAACCGGGTCATGATTACTCTACCATTCCATTCCTCTGTCGGGGCTTCCTTCTGCTGGACCTCCACAGCATAAGTCCAGGCTGCTCTTCCATCAGGCTGTAGAGTGAAGCTTTTCTGTCGAGAAATTCCCCCCCCTCGGACACATAAACGTCTGCCCGGACGGCGTTGCCAGGGACAGTTAACTCGCAGTCTTCAACATTCAAGCAGCGTACCGGTACACACCCAGCATCAATATTTGTTCTTGTCGCGGTGGGTTCTTTACCGGGGTCCCCCCTGACACCTTCACTCTTCTGACGGGTCTCTTTTGCAGACTACAGCTTCTCACCATCTGTTGAAGAACCTTCTGAGTTGGCCAGTGGGTGGTGGCCCGTTGCCAATACTTTGGCCCTTCTCTGGTGTAGAGCTGATGGTCTAGGTCACTCAGCACGTTCATACCCAGCATCAAGTCCATCCCGCTTCGAGAAGAATGGTCCACCATCATGACCCCCTCTTGCCCACATCTTGCCCAAGCACTCGGACGCGCATCCACACTATCCCTCGGACATCCATCTTCTTATTATGAGCCTGATTACACTTCCATCTTTCGGCTCCATCATGTGTCCAAAATGTCTTTCAAAGAACTGTAGGGGCATAAGGGTGCACTCTGACCCTGTATCAACTAGACAGCGTACCTTCTGACCTTCCAACTCGGCTTCCATGACGGGGCTGCTGGCATACAGGTCATGATCCTTCCGCACTGGGCTTGTTGACGTACTGCCGTAGGGCGCCCAGTTACTGCGGCGGTTGGAAGTTTAACGGCTGCTCGGATTCCATCCGTTCGGGGCATTCTCAGGCTATATGGCCACACTGCCGACAACCCCAACAGAGGGGACCTCTTCTGACAGGTCCCTGCACCTGGTTCCTCATGCTTGGGGTGGTGTTGAGTGCTAGAGTCACTTCTGGGGGCTGGGAAGATTCTGTCTTCATCTGGGACACCTCCAACTGCAGTTCCCTTAATTCAGCTCATAGGGCCTGGGCCACTTCCTTTAGGGACTCAGATTCTTCAGATCCCAGCTGTTTCTTGAGAGCCTGAGTGCTGCTCAACGCTCTCGCTGCCACCGGTAGATGCTCTTCCTCTCTCTCCAGCCTGGTAGACACTATAGAATGACATGTCAGCTGTCATACGGGTCATTTCACGCAGCTTATCCTGCAGGAACTTATTGGAGAGCCCCACTATGAACTGATCCCTCAGCAGTTGGTCCACTTCCCGGAAGGCCCCCATGGCCCCTGGGTCCCGCCGCTAAATTTCATTGAGCATTAGAATACTGCATCACAGTCTCTCCCTCTTGCTGCGGGCGGTTGAAGAAGCGGCTGTACCACTTTAGCACGGCCCCTCTCTAGCAGGGACAATATTTTCTCTAGGGTATTCCTCTCAGATTTGGGCCTCACTATCACAGTCCACCTAAAATCACCCTCAAGCGTTCCCAGCGCAACCTCTGCCTGCAGTCCGGGAGTTAGGTTACACATTTTGACCGCACTCCGCACCCTCTCCGTCCAGTCTTGCAATGTCATGTTTTTGCCATCAAATTTTGGCAGATGACACAACAGCGCCCCCACCGTGATATATCCCACTGGGGAGGACATGGCGCTACAGCTAGGCTGACCTTGCGCAGGCGTACCCTGAGCTGGGTCCTGATCCGATGCCACTGGCGCCGGCGGAAAATCTCCTGCTGCGTTCCCATCCATAGTGGACGCTGTATCCTGCCGACTACGCCAAGATGTAAACCGTAAACTGGTGTGGGCTCCCCAGGATACAGAGAAGCCACGTGCGGGAAAAGCGATACTGACACCAGCGTTTGTATATCGAGCTTTTACTGCAATAGCGTATCAAACCCACTTCAAAAAGACAAATGTGATGAACAATAAAACTTAATTACATACACTCAGCCTGGGCTGAGAACATCTGTGCTACACAGCCAGATGACCCTTGGATATTACAGAAAGCACTGGTAATTCACCTACTAGTGGGTGCACTAGAACGTCCCACCATACCTATTAATAATCGTATTGCTGGAACAAATGTTTCTGTGGGTGCTCACTGAGGGGTCATCGGCGGTACAGAACAGCAGCTTACAATCCTATAATATTAAAATGCAAGAAGAGCAACTCCCCTCCCCAGCACTAGATGTTGCGCAGTTGTCAGCTCTCACTGGCAAAATGTTCCTTTAAGTTCCAAAATCCAGGCAGCAAACAGGGAAAAACACTCTCGACCTATGTAAAACTAACTGTCTAATAGGCCTAGTCTCAGTCTGTTCAGTTGAGCATGCATGTGTTATGTTACTGATCCGGGTCCAGTAGATGAAACCAATGATGTCTCCAGGCTGGGCCACAGCAAGTCTCTTTCACAACCATGAAGAACAGCAGGCTGGCTCCTTCCACAGCTCTCAGCAGATGTCTGTGAGGAATCCTCTGCTCTTAGCAAGGATCAGGATTCAGTCCCTCTATACCAAGTCTGGTCTCTGCACGACACACACTTCCTTCTTCTTCTTCACAGACACAAGCTGAGTCATTTCCTCCCTCTGGTTGCAAATTACAGCCACAGCTTAGCTGCCTGGGGGAAACAGCGGCCCCTTGTGGCAAAACAGCAACACAGCAGTCTCCAGGTAATGACATTTGCTTTACAGTGCCCCACAGCAATGCCATCATCTGTTTGATATACCCCCAGTCCATTAACAGGTTTTTATCAGGCTAGAAGCCTGTGTACTATAACCAAGACGTATGGATGAAGGTAACTGAGCAGCCCAAGATTATATAACTTATATATTTGTATATTACTTTGAGAGCACACTAGACAAACTACATACATGCAATAAATTAATATTTAAACAGGTAAGAATGGCAAATACAAGTGAGTAGTTACAATCAGAATTTAAAAATTACAGTGTATGTCATTTACCTTAGTGCATACAGATGTTACACAGTGGTGCAGACAGCCACAGAGGGTGTGTAGAGTCTGCTTGTTCCTGGTCCTTTCCAACACGATGCTTGGCCTGACCCCCCAGAAGAAGGACAGCGGTTATGGGGCTCTTCAGACCTTTATACACAGGCAAGGTACTAATTTGTGTTATAACTTTTCAGTGGAAGGCCATAGAGAAATGATACTGCTGCCATTGGACCCAGTTGGTGGCTGTGCCCACTACAAGACCAAACACCGCAATTCTATATTCTCTGGAGCTTGTTCCCTGAACATCCAGGTATGACAGGAGTCCTGTGTGTACATGCATTTTGATTGCCAGACTCTAGTAATGTGGCCAGTTTATGATTGTTCAAGGCAGTCTCATAATTCTTTATGAAATATAGGCCCCAGCATGTCTGGACATATCCTTTGAAAAATGTCGGCACAGGCTCACCGCAGGGGCACCTGCCAGGTGGAGTAAGTTGTGCTGGCTGTGTGTGTTAGCTGAGGTCTTTTTTCCTATCCTGGCATGATCCGACCAGAGATGTGATATTATTTTTTCATCATATTTCTAAAACATAGGTCCTGACAGTGACACAGGCGGATTGACATGGTAGTGGTTTAGGCCTAATTTTACTCTTAAACAAATGGGGTATCCCAAATCAGGACGCCCATGGGGGGTGGAGGTGGAAGAGGATCTTCAGTCATTTTTTAAGGTCAGGCTACAGAAGAGTGATAAAGATGCTATAGGTTGCCAGTGTAACCAGGCAGCTGCCATCATGTTACCAAGGCTAATGGTTTCCCTTTAGACTGGTTCAGGTCTTTTGGAGACTTGGCTTTGTGGGGTAGGTTTGAATTATGGCGCCCAAGAGCAGATTATAGAGATCTATATACATACGTTTATACATAAGTTTACTGAATCCCTAAACTCCGATCACACCAAGGGAGGCTCAGATTGTCTAGAATGATTAATTTTGTGTTATTTGAAGAAATGGTGGAATATGAAGCGATTATGGTAATTAACATGGGCATTTGCATTTAACGAATCATTGACCTTTATATTAGGTGAATGTAGGACAGTGGTGCAGTGAAGGGAAGCCGCCAACACTAGAACAAACCATTTACTAGAACAATTTCTATGACCTTTATGTGTTGCTCCGCGCCTCATTTATTTCGCTTACTGGAGAATCATTTTCTTATTGTAATCATTTATTTGCTGCTACATACCTAATTAACTCATAGGTGATGAAATATGTTTCCATAAATAAGATACGTTTAACATTCATTTAACTTTTATTCCTTCTTACCAAAGTACAGTACTTTTATTCACTATCAATGATAAAGTGAACCTGTCGCCCTATTCAGCAAAATCATGGATGGAGCCCACTCTCAAAAATATTGATAGGACTCCATGATCCTCGACTGAATCACAGTAAAGGTGACGTTTTAGTAAGCAGACTTAAAGAATGCAGATGAGATTACAATTGTAGGGGACAGACCAGCAGTCTTTGGGATGCCCTCTACTAACAGCTTTAGGGTAAGAGCAGTGAGACTATGGAACTCGCTGCCACTAAAAGAGTTTAGAAGTGACCTGGATGCCTTCCTGGCATGTAATAACATGATTAGCTATGGCTACTAGACCACTGGTGTTAGCAGCACTTCACTTACCTCCATGGCTGCATCCAGCCGTCATCCATTTTGCAGCACTTCCCTCATGGCTGTTCCCAGCTGTCTCCCTTCCCCCAATGCTTCCTTCTCACATGCTCAGGTGCGCGCACGTCTCCGTCCACTAGAGGGCGAGCGCACTAGATTCCTGAGAGTTAAAGGGCCTGTACAGCACTGATTGGTGCCTGGTCATCCAATCCTGCATCCACTTCTCCTATTTAAAGAGGCACTTCCTTCCTTCAGTGCCGGATCTTGGTCTCTCCATGCTTGTTGAAAGTCAGACATTCTTGGATTGCTCACCCATGTACCGACCTCTGCCTGTCCCCGACTCTGAACCTTTGCTGCCTGCCCCGACCTCGGCTACTCACCTTTACCGCGAACCTCTGCTGCCAGCCCCGATCTCTGCCTGTACTTACTACGCCTTTTGCCTGCCACTTGTGTACCTCGCTGATCCTCGGCTGACTGTGGGACTGGGCCGCTTGTGGGGGGTTAGCGACTTGGGGGTCACTCGCCCCACAAGACCAACCTGCCTTGCGGTGGGCTCTGGTGAATACCGGTGGCCCCTTAGACTCCGCTCCCCTGACACGGTACCCGCCAGTCCCACAGTTAAAGCGGATCCACACCTGAGTCCGCTCCACCCGGTTCGTGACAACTGGAGAGTCCATCCAGGCTGAACTGGATGGACTTAAGTCTTTTTTCAGTCTTACATACTATGAGGCTTATTCATTACTAACGCCAGGTATCGGCAGATGAGCGTCTGTATAGCGGCGCTTAGAGCGACCGCTAGTAGACGCTGTAAGCGGGTATCAGGTGCTGTAGTAACCTGGCCGGCATTGATGAATGTGACGTATGTTGGGCGCTCTAACACCGGTACAGCACTGCAGGGAGCTAGAGGTAGCGCCAGCTCAGTGCGACCGACTCTCTGCAACTTACACCATACTTACACCATACAGCGTCGGCGCTCTAAATCTGGTCACTATAGCACCAGACGCCTTGTGATTAAATTCTGTTTTTGAACACATATCCACCAGTAACAAAGCGAAAACACATAGAATGTTATTGTTGTAACATTGTGACATTAACATTAGGGCCAGACCTGTAAATACAATTTTGCATAAAAAACAGAAAAAATCAAGTTTTCAAAAATGACTCTTTCTAGGCCAGGAGAGGTCACACAATTATTTGAGAGAAGAAAAGAAATAAGTAAAAAAAAAACCCTGTTTAAACAGATGAAGGAACGTCCGTTGAAATGTATGGGGGAGCGACAGGTAATACCTGGCACTCTGGAATCTAGAGCGCCGGCGCTATACACTGAGCCACCTCTAATGATGAATCGGACGCTACATGGCGTTGTTAGAGGTGTTCACCAGATGCGTTTTCATAAATGTGGTTTTGCCTACAGCACCCGGCCTGCTGCTACGAGGCGCTACCTGCCGCTACCCCTTGATGAATAGCCCCCTAAGTTACTACGTATAAGAGTTGTAGGGTTTCAGCAATCTGCTCACGTTGAATGTGCTTCACAGATAGGGGTGAACCTAGCCTCTCTGCTGCCTGATGCAAATGATAGAAAGCAGGGGTGTATATGTGCCATATAGGCAGTGCAGGCACTTGCCCCCTGGGCCCATGGAACAGGGAGCCTGTTACAAGCTACCTACACTACCTCTGCGCTATGTATCCCCGCACCAGCATACTTACCTAGCCACCCATGCCACCTTGTTCCTCCTAACGTCAGCTCTCGATGTCGAGCGCCTTCCTCCGTGCACACACCGCATGCCATCCTGCACGTGCCACCGCCTTCATCGCCAAATTGCACTTTCCCTGTCTCCCTCACCACCCAATGCGCGCTGCCCGCCTTTTCCGCCCGGAAAGTGTTCACGTAGGGGGATGCTATGGGTTATATATATGCCACTGATAGAAAGGTACCAACCCAGAATACTCTGCTCTTCAATACACTGTCTGAATCCTTTTGCATCACTGCAGGGGGGTAGAGCCGCACCCACTGAGCCACACCCACTGAGCCACTAATGATTGACTGTAAAAACTGTGTGCAACAATGTCCCTCATCTCTACTGAAACACTAATACAAATTAAGAAAAACTATTTAAAGTAGACCAACACCCACTGCTGATCGGTCCGGGAATCTTATAGATTCCCGGGCCGATCAGCTCCCTGCCGGATCGGGGGTGCCCCTCTGTGTGAAACCCCCCAGGACGCCCGCAAATCCTACCTGTTCCTCATTCCAACGGCGCATGCGCGGGCCGCCGCCTCTCGCGCATCCCTCTAGCAGGGCGCACACCCGCGCCGGCTGCTTGTCAATGGCCGGCGCAGGCGCACTCCCTGTAAGAGGGACGCGCGAGAGGCGGTGGCGGGCGCTCTCACCTTGTCCGTCGACGGACCTCGCTTGTCCGTTGGCGGTGATTGGTGGAGCGAGTCACGTGGGAGCGGGGTCAGGTGAGTTTTTGGGGCTTTCTGGGGGGTTTCACACAGCGATCGGGGTGCCCAGCAGAAGTGGACCAACACCCAGGATAGTGAAAATCGTCGGTGTTGGTCCACTTTAAAAAAACAGGTCTAGTGACTGTTCCCCTCCAAAGTCCCGCATGAGGTGCCTGCCTCACATGGCCTCACTATAGGTGCACCCCTGTTTGCGGGCATCTTTCTGTGCTGAATGTGGCTATCCTGGTAAGAAAAATTGGAGACCCCTGCTCGATTAAGATGCTGAAGGTTAAATAGTGCAATAAAGAGATATATAGGGGCTTATTCATCTAGGGATAGCGGCAGGTAGTGCCTCATAGCACCAGGCAGCGTCTGGTAAACGCCGGGCTCTGTACGCAAAACCACATTTATGGGGGCGATTCTGGTGAGCGTCTCTAACAGCGCCATGTAGCGTATGATTCATCATTACAGGCAGCTCAGCGTATAGCGCTGGCGCTCTAGCTTCCTGGTATTACCTGTCACTACCTGTCGCTCTCCCATACATTTCAATAGACATTCCGTTTCTTCTGTTTAAACAGGGTTTTTTGTTTTTAATTTATTTTTTTTTCTCTCAAATAATTTTGTCACCTCTCCTCACCTAGAAAAAGTAATTTTTGAAAACTTATATTTTTATGCAGAATTGTCATTACAGGTCTGGCACTAAAGTGTTAATGTCACAGTGTTGCAGCAATGTCATTCCATGTGTTTTCGCTTTGTTACTGGTGGATATGTGTTCAAAAACAGACTTTAAAGTGGACCAACACCCAGGATTTTGACTATCCTGGGTTTTGGTCCACTTCGGTGGGGCACCCCGATCGGGGGTGCCCTGCTGTGTGAAACCCCCCAGAGAGCACCAAAAACTCACCTCTCCCCGCTCCCACGTGACCGCTGCAGCCAATCCCCGCCGGCGGAAAAGCGGGAGGCAGCGACGGACAAGAGAGCGCGCCCGCCGCCACCTCCCGCGCATCCCTCTAGCAGGACGCGCACCCGCGCCGGCCGTTTGTGAATGGCCGGCGCGGGGGCGCGTCCTGCTAGAGGGACGCGCGGGAGGCGGCGGCGGGTGCCGCTGGATCGAGGAGCAGGTAGGGATTTAGGGGTTTCTGGGGGCTTTCACACAGTGCCCCGTGGTCGGGGTGCCCCGTGGTCAGGGAGCTGATCGGTCCGGGAATCTTATAGATTCCCGGGCCGATCATGGGAGGGTGTTGGTCCACTTTAATCACACAGCATCTGCCGCTCTATGCTATAGCGACCAGATCCCGAGCGCCGACGCTGTGTGTGTCTGTTTTTTTGTTGAATATGGCATGAGTCACTGAGAGTCGGTCACAATGAGCTGCCGCTACCTTTCGCTCCCTGCAACGCTGTACTGGTGTTAGAGCGCCCAACATATATCTCATTCATCAATGGCGGGCAGGTTACTACAGCGACTGAAGCGATCTATTACAGCGCCCCATAGCCGATCACAGCGTCTACTAGCGGTCGCTCTAAGCGCCTCTGTACAGACGCTCATCTGCCGATAGCTGGCGCTAGTTATGAATCAGCCTGATAGTGTTGTTTCTTTTGTACTTGACCCAAGATATTGAATGCTGTTGGGTTTTTGCCTGGGAAGGGTGATTTTATTCATTGTGGAGCAGCTCACCATAAAATCATAGTGGGCCTGTACCATCAGAGCCTCCTTTCTGGTTATTCTGGCTTTCTGAATTGTTATTTATTCATTTGATGGTTCTGTATATAATGAATCAAGTGGTTGCTATGACAGATTGAACTCCGCAGGGAAGCGGAGATGAGGAGTTACTAGCTGGCTGTTGCATGGAATAAATTCACTTGGGAGTTTCCCAGGTTCGGGGATAAAGAAAACAGCGGAAGTGTTTATCTTTACTGTTACAGTTGATCCTTCCCGACCATCAATGCTAAAATCACAGTGTTCATCGGTGTAGAAGAAACAGGCTGAGACCTGCCGGCCCCTCACTCTCACTGGCAGACCCTGCGCTCAATGCCTTGTATCAATAATTTTCCTTTTAAGCCCCCCGAGCCCTATTGAGCCGAGCTCTATTCCCATCCATGGCTGGCCTGTGATTGCAGAGGTTACGTCCCAGTATTCAGTGCCACCGCTGGAAATGATTTGCCGACCAATATTCCACTGAACTGTCACAGTAAAGAATGAACAGATAAAGATGAAAAGGAAGAGGTTCTGTTACAGAAAGAATCTTTGCAAAGAACCAGCACTCCAAAAGTTCGTGATAAATAAATCTGTATTAATCCAATCACCAAATTTGCGCAGACAAGAATTGGTTGTCGGTCGACGTTTGGGGGTGCGCTCGGCCCCCTTCATCAGGACCAACCACATACAAACAGAGAAAAAGACAGATACCATACAAGAATCCAATCATGTGTCAGGTTTCAAAATTCACTAATGACGTCATTGGCGCTGTATTTACATGTAAAGCTGGCCAGTAAAAGTATTGCCCAAATTAATGGTGTAATATGATTGATAGCCGGCGATTGTCCCGGGGAACCCATGGTGGACTTAACTCACCTAATCAGAGCGTCCCCGCGATGTCTGGGAGCCCTGAGCCGCAAGCAACCCCCCTTGCTGTCCCCTGATAGGGGAAGGTCTGGGCTCCCAGACGTCGCGGTGACGCTCTGATTAAGTGAGTTAAAGTGGACCAACACCCAGGGGTGATCGGCCTGGGAATCTATAAGATTCCCGGGCCGATCACCTCCCTCACCGCGGGGCATCCGAGATCGGGATGTCCCGCGGGGTGAAACCCCCCCCAAAAGCCCAAAAAAACCTTACCTTATCGGCGACGGATCAGCCGCCGCCGCCTCCAGCGCACCCCTCTAGCAGTGCGCGGGCCCTGTAAGAGGGACGCGCGGGAGGCGGCGGCTTATCCGTTGCTTGTCCGTCGCGGAAAAGGTACGTTTTGGGGGGCTTTTGGGGGGGGGGTTTCACACAGCGGACCAACACCCAGAATAGTGAAAATCCTGGGTGTTGGTCCACTTTAAGCCCACCATGGGTTCCCTGGGACAATCACCGGCTATCAACAAAATCATATAAATTTAAACAATTACATATTCAAGGGATTGACTAGTCAAATATAAATCAGACCAAAACCCACTGAACTTGTGAAATTAATTTGTCTGGTAGATTACCTGATGCAGTGTCCGTCCCACACTATCTTTGGTCACCGAAAGTAAGGAGAATTTCCTCTTCCTCTGCCTTCAGAACCGAGCCCCCCCCCCCCCCCCGGTCCTAACCACAAAGCAAGCCTGAGGCTTGTGTCAGTTTGACATCCCCTTTCTTGGTGGTAGGCTAGAATGAAGCCCTCCACATTGTCACTCAAGCCCAACTCACTCCAATGCAATGTACACAGGGGGCTTTCATCACAGCACACCATAAGGTGGAGCTTTATATGATAATTATTCAATACAGGTTATACATTTTTTTTTTTAAATGGGAAAACATTGCAATGGGTAACAATATTCCCATTACACAATGGGGATTTTGAGTGTGTGTAGACAATCATTTTAGCGTCCCTGTCAAAATAAAAATTATATACTCACCTTTGGTCCCCCCTACAGCTCCTCCATGCAGTGCTAGCAGCTTCACAATTACTGATACCAGAAATGAGTGATTCCATCCTCGGGCAGAGAGTTGGCATCTATTCGGCTGACTGCAATGGAGGGGGAGTGCCAAGATGGAACGTGCCTCCCAAGCCCCCTCCACTGCAAAGAATGAAGTGAGGCCCCACTGATGCCGCAATAAGAGGTGAAAGATCTGCTGTCGCTGGAGGGAGGAGCTGCAAGGCACACCGGACCTACACAGAGGAGCTGCGGGGGAAAGAATGTGTGCATAGACTTTTTATTGTTTTCACCTGGACATGAATTTTAAATATGTTTATTACATCCCAAGAACTGAGCAACGTTGCCAGTGTTCCATATGTTTCCTTTTGTTTGCAAATCACAAGGGCTACAGTAATAAGCAAATAACGGCTTACAGTAGATCTAAAGTCAAATTAGTGCTTTTGATTTGCTACCACAAGGCACGAGGGCCGCACAGGAGCCAGGACCATTTGAGTAATAAGGTTCAAGGGTGTTATTTTCTAACAGGGCGTATCAAATCAGGATGGGGGGATTGGTGTATTCAGGTTAAAGTATTTTTTACTTTTTGAGGTCCTCGCTTGGGCAAAATAAAAATATCACTGGCCTGCTAATCTGTCCATTCTGTCAGTTTTAAAAGGGAATCAACCACCGACCTAAAGTCTATGAGACTCTAGGGCCAGTGTTTTTTTATGTGCCATCCCGATTTGGGATACCCCTCTGTGTGAAATAGGTGTCGTGGGGGGAATTGCACAGGAAGAGAGCTCCAGCAATCTGGATGCCCCCCCAAGTCTGTCCCTATGCATCCCTGCACCCGTCCCCTAATAAACGAATGCGGGACTGCTTTAAACAAGGGGTCTAGCCATTACATTATAGGTTTTAATGGCCCAAACACAATATAGGCTGTCTAGCGCTGTAACCAAGGTCCCAGATGGGGGGGGGGGCAGGATTTCCATGACGGGTACACACCACTTGCACAGTCAAGGATTCTTTTGGAGATCTTCTTTATTGAACAGCAGAAGCAAACAAGTTTTCCCATTTCTTTACACCAGGTGCAGATCAGTGTCCTTAGGGGGTTATGTCGGGCGCTGCCACTGCTGCACGGGCACCCAGTTGGGGGATAAAAGTTGCAAAACACAACAATGTAGAGACTGATCCACACTTGCCTCTCTCCCACGGCCTAGCCGTTTGGACCCTGTGTCTGCAGCCCTGCTCTCTCCCAGCTCCCTCGTGGCATCTCTCTTCCCACTCTCTAAATACCCTCCCTATTTATATGGGTCATGCCCTCTCATTAACGTGAGAGCCCCCTACTGGCAAGAAGTACTCTGTTCCCCACACAAAGATGATGACAGTAGTGTCTCAGCCAGGCACCCTCGAAATTAATCTAGAGCACTTGTAGTTCCACACAGCTCCAATGCTTGACCAAATTTAGAGCAAGGTTAGGTTGGTGCACAGAAGGGGCACTGGGATCCCCAAACACATATTTTGCAAATCTTGAGAAAATCTGACTGCTTGACAAAGAGGGGGCCAGCCGAAACGCTTCGCAGTTGTGAGGTATGGGAAATTAGACCTTGTGTCACCATGTAAGTGCTTTATTTACAAATTTTACCGAACAATAGTATTAGCTACGTTTTAAAGTTTTTTCACTATGGGGTCTGGCCGTGCTGGATTTTCCCTCGAAATAACAACCAGGTGTACTTACCTTACTTACAGCATTATTAGCTGCAACAACAGTAATAGTGTGGCAGGGAGCATAGCTCAGGTCAGGGATGCCAGCAGAGCCATCTGCCCCCCTCCTTATGGCCTGGCCTCTTGGGCAGGGGTGTAGCTAGGGGGGAGCGGGGGGGGGGGGGACACGTGCCCCGGGTACAGCAGGTCAGGGGGGCACCAAAGGGGGACCTGAGCACAGGCGGGAGGCTCCATTTCTAATCTTTGTCCTGGGTGTCAGAAAGCCTAGCTACTCCTCTACCCTTGGGCCCCATACTGGAGTACTGGCTATCCTGCTTGACCCCACACATGATTGGACATATGCCAGTGAGCATAGGTGTGTGCCCTAAAGGCTTTCCTAGAATTTGTTTTACAACACTGTCTTTTTTTTTTTAAGCCTGTTATAAAACAAACCTGTTGGATTTCCCGTCATTATTTGCACGCTATGCCACAAACTGTCCATTTATGAAAATTCATTCCTGGTTATGAAAGCCATTGCCAATAACGATTTCCTTATTTGTAGAGCAGAATCAAATACTTCTAAAACACATTTCAATAACAAAAGCATTCCATAGTAAAACGTCTTAAGTGAATAAACGAGGGCAGTGTATTTTTTTGACAAATATTTGATTTATGTTGAGTGAACTGCGCTCCTTTCACGACCCCGAACAGCTGCGACTGAGATGTTGAAATGAGAAGTCTGTACAGGAATGAGTCTAATCAGGCAAATACCTCTCGGCCTTTAGAAGACCTTGGGCCCGCCACTTACCGCTCAGATGAGACGTATCGCCTTAATAAAAAAAATGCCTTAAGGAAATCGAATAAATATCTGCTAAATAAGTCGCTTTTTAGTATATTAAAAATTCTCTTCTTTTTTTATTGCATTTAAGTAAATGCAGATTCATTGTTTTCTCTTGTTACCCCTCAAAAGTATATTAAAAAAAAGAATCTGTGACAGATGTAGAGCAGATGTCTGTGATCTTTCCTTATTCAGCACACGCCTTGCCTTAGAGGCCGTGTGGGATAATCACCATGCAGTGTATTCCAAAATAATATTGAAAAGAGATGTTTTACATTTATTCGTTATTTAGAATACATTTAGAATATGTTTAATTGTTTCTCCTTATGTGTCGTTATTGATTAGATCAGAGGAGTAGCTAGGCTTTCTGGCACCCGGGGCAGAGATTAAAAATGGTGTCCCCCACCTGTTCTCAGGACCCCCGGGGCACATGCCCCCCCTTGCTCCCCCCTAGCTACGCCCCTGGATTAGATGAAGCATGTTAAGGAGAAACAATACAGCCAAGCTTGGACTGGCCCACAGGAGGATCCTCCGGTGGGTCCCAGGCAATGGTAGACTGGTGCTGCTTAGCTTTGCTGGGCCCTGCTGAAGCAGACAGGATCAGGATGGTAGGGGCTTTTGATGGCGGTTAGGTGGCCCAGTTTGGCGCCAGCATTAGTGGCAGTGGGGCCTGGGTAAAGTGGCTGAGTTTAGCTCCCTGTTCTGTAGCACTGGCACAAGTCATTCAACAGGCAAAGAAAAAAGCATATGGGTACTTACTTTTGGTCCCTCAAAGCTGATCGGTGTTAGTCCGACGATCAGTAACTCACCTGGTTACTGGATCCGTGCCTCTCTTCCTGCGTCACCTAGGGCTGCCACCTGGCCGGTATTTTTTTTCTTTACTGGCCACTGGCTTAGTGATGCCAGTATCCCCCCGCTATCAGCCCCTACTTACCTTTTGGATGTCGCCTCTTCCTGTTGCGGCGACATCTGGTGTCCCCGCTGGCTTAGCCGTGCTCTTCAAAGTCACGCGTCGCTCAGTGAAGTCTTTTTCTAAATTTCGGACGGCAACAATTGCATCCCATTCATGGCCCATCAGAAGGTCACCCGGAATCCGAGGGACCCAGAAGATGGATCACCTGGCACCCGGGCTTTGTGAAGCTAGCACTCTACTGTTTTAAGAGCATTTTGGGAGTGCTGGTTCCAACGTCTCTGCGAACCATGCACCCACACATCATTATTTGCAAAATGGCCAAGAGTGCGGCAGTTATCACATTTTCTAATATTTTTGCAGATGACACAAAGATATGTAGCACAGTGCAGTCAATTGAAGATGTTCACAGGCTTCAGGCTGACTTGGGCACTTTGAGTGTCGGGGCATCCACTTGTCAAATTAAGTTCAATGTGGAAAAATGCAAAGTCATGCACTTGGGGTTTAATAACCTGAAGGCCACATATGTCCTCGGGGGAGTAAAGCTGGGAGAAGGATCTGGGGATACTGGAAGACCACAGGCTAAATAACAGCATGCAATGCCAAGCAGCTGCTTCTAAGGCCACCAAGATATTATCATGTATTAATAATAGAGGCATGAAATCACAGGATAGGGATGTCATTTTGCCTCTTTTACAGGGCACTGGTGCGCCCTCACCTGGAATATGGCGTCCAGTTCTGGGCACCAGTTCATAGAAAAGACGCTCTGACTATGGAAAGGGAACAGAGGAGAGCCACCAAACTAATAAGAGGAATGAAGAATTTTAGTTATGAGAAAAGGCACCCGGGCTTTGTGAAGCTAGCGCTCTACCGCTGGCGGGATGCTCCGGCAGGCTCAAATCTGCTAGTCCCCAGTGTTCCAGCCCAGGGCAGCGGTGTTGATCCATTGTCAAAGAGTCTGCCACAGCTGCAACAGGCACACTTCATGCAATGAGCGTACTTAATATGAGCATTCAGAGACAGAAAGGAGAACAGGTAGGAGGAAGAAACGGTGAGCATAGCTGATGGAAGAAGGAAAGCAGAAAGATAAGAGATAGAACCAGGATGAGAATAAAGCAACAAAGGAGGAACCCAGAGTTTAATATAATGAACACACTAAGATAGGAGTAGAGGGAAGAAAAGAGGGTATAGCAAGGAAGTAGCAAGAAGAAATTGAAAAGGCTAAGATAGATACCAGAGAGAAATAAGCCATGAGATGAGGACGAGCACAAAGTATGGGAATGTCAGGCTGATGAGCAAACCGAAAAAGGGAACAGAGGAGAGGAAAGAAGAAATAGCAATGAAATGACAGAGGATTATGGAGCTAGGATTAGAAAGGAGGAGCTTTTGAGAAGAAATCTGGGATAAATATTCTTTTGAGGTATGTCTGTTGCAGTTGTGGCAGACTCCAGGGCTGGAACACTGGGGATAGCTGATTTGAGCCTGCGGGTTCAGTCCCACCAGCGGTAGATAGCTAGCTTTATGACGCCGGGTGCCAATCAGAGACCGTCTGGGCAATGCATTATCTGTTTCTGGGCAGATTTTCCCCGCTGGGCGACACCGTTTTTAGCCTTTCCCCATCAGGGGACAGCCTGGTGAGGTTGCTTGGCAACCAACCACTCTATTGTGAGCGGCGGTTCCCCGCTCATCTCGAGAGCCGATTCGGTCTCAATGAAGGGGCTGGGGAGGGTAATAACCACTTACATTATGTTTAGATTTTATCTTGTTCACAATACAGTTTGATGTTTTAAGAGCATCTTGGGAGTGCTGGTTCTTAACGAACCAACGTCTCTGCGAACCATGCACCCACACATCAATATTTGCAAAACGGGCAAGAGTGCGGCAGTTATCACATTTTCTTATATTTTTGCAGAGTGCAGTCTATTGAAGGTGTTCACAGGCTTCAGGCTGACTTGGACACTTTGAGTGTCGGGGCATCCACTTGTCAAATTAAGTTCAATGTGAAAAAATGCAAAGTCATGCACTTGGGGTATAATAACCTGAAGGCCACATATGTCCTCGGGGGAGTAAAGCTGGGAGAAGGATCTGGGGATACTGGAAGACCACAGGCTAAATAACAGCATGCAATGCCAAGCAGCTGCTTCTAAGGCCACCAAGATATTATCATGTATTAATAATAGAGGCATGAAATCACAGGATAGGGATGTCATTTTGCCTCTTTTACAGGGCACTGGTGCGCCCTCACCTGGAATATGGCGTCCAGTTCTGGGCACCAGTTCATAGAAAAGACGCTCTGACTATGGAAAGGGAACAGAGGAGAGCCACCAAACTAATAAGAGGAATGAAGAATTTTAGTTATGAGAAAAGGCACCCGGGCTTTGTGAAGCTAGCGCTCTACCGCTGGCGGGATGCTCCGGCAGGCTCAAATCCGCTAGTCCCCAGTGTTCCAGCCCAGGGCAGCGGTGTTGATCCATTGTCAAAGAGTCTGCCACAGCTGCAACAGACACATTTCATGCAATGAGCGTACTTAATATGAGCATTCAGAGACAGAAAGGAGAACAGGTAGGAGGAAGAAACGGTGAGCATAGCTGATGGAAGAAGGAAAGCAGAAAGATAAGAGATAGAACCAGGATGAGAATAAAGCAACAAAGGAGGAACCCAGAGTTTAATATAATGGACACACTAAGATAGGAGTAGAGGGAAGAAAAGAGGGTATAGCAAGGAAGTAGCAAGAAGAAATTGAAAAGGCTAAGATAGATACCAGAGAGAAATAAGCCATGAGATGAGGACGAGCACAAAATATGGGAATGTCAGGCTGATGAGCAAACCGAAAAAGGGAACAGAGGAGAGGAAAGAAGAAATAGCAATGAAATGACAGAGGATTATGGAGCTAGGATTAGAAAGGAGGAGCTTTTGAGAAGAAATCTGGGATAAATATTCTTTTGAGGTATGTCTGTTGCAGTTGTGGCAGACTCCAGGGCTGGAACACTGGGGATAGCTGATTTGAGCCTGCGGGTTCAGTCCCACCAGCGGTAGATAGCTAGCTTTATGACGCCGGGTGCCAATCAGAGACCGTCTGGGCAATGCATTATCTGTTTCTGGGCAGATTTTCCCCGCTGGGCGACACCGTTTTTAGCCTTTCCCCATCAGGGGACAGCCTGGTGAGGTTGCTTGGTAACCCCGCTCATCTCGAGAGCCGATTCGGTCTCAATGAAGGGGCTGGGGAGGGTAATAACCACTTACATTATGTTTAGATTTTATCTTGTTCACAATACAGTTTGATGTTTTAAGAGCATCTTGGGAGTGCTGGTTCTTAACGAACCAACGTCTCTGCGAACCATGCACCCACACATCAATATTTGCAAAACGGGCAAGAGTGCGGCAGTTATCACATTTTCTTATATTTTTGCAGATGACACAATAATATGTAGCACAGTGCAGTCTATTGGAGATGTTCACAAGCTTCAGGCTGACTTGGATACTTTGAGTGTCTGGGCTCCACTTGGCAAATGAAGTTCAATGTGAAGAAATGCACTTGGGGTCTAACAACCTGAAGGCCTAGCTGAGAAGCATCTGGGGGTACTGGAAGATCACAGGCTAAATAACAGCATGCAATGCCAAGCAGCTGCATCCAAGGTCACCAAGATATTATCATGCATTAAAAGAGGCCTGGAATCATAGGATAGGGATGTCATTTTGCCTCTTTACAAGGCACTGGCACCTGGAATATGCCGTCCAGTTCTGGGCACCCGTTCATAGAAAGGACGCTCTGACTATGGAAAGGGTGCAGAGGAGAGCCACCAAACTAATAAGGGGAATGAAGAATCTTAGTTATGAGGAAAGATTCCGAAAAATAAATCTGTTTAAATTTAAGAGGAGACGACTGATGGGGGACATGACTTAAAACTTATAAACGGGCAATACAAAAAATATGGGGAAACACTATTTCAGGTAAAATCCTCTCTAAAGACAAGGGGCGCGCTCCCTTCAACTGGAAAAAAAAGAAATTCAATCTCCGGAGGCAACAATAATTTGTTACCATAAGAACTGTAAATCTGTGGAATAGCCTCCCACAAAAGGTTGTTACAGCATCAACCGCTAACAGCTTCAAAAAAGGATTAGATGCTTATTTAAAAGAAAATAACATTAACAGTTACTTTTAGCTGGTATCATTAAAAAAATAAAAAACTCTTTCCCCTACCCCAACACCTTTGGTTGAACTTGATGGACATATGTCTAATTTCAACCATATTAACTATAATGCTTAAGTAGGGAATGCCATGTTTTTAATGCAGGAGTTGGAGTGCTATGCATTTAATGCGGGGGTAAAGGTGTCATGCATATAATGTTGGGGTGGAGGTGCCATTACTTTATTGCTGGAGTGGGGTATTCATTTAATGCCGGGGTGGGGGTACGATATTGCTTGAGTTCCAGGGTGCCATGAATTCTGGGTTGGAGGTTAATGCCAAATATTATGTTGTGCAACTAGCGTGGTAACGCTTCCTAGAGGGTAGATAACCCATCCCTGTGTATAGGTACACTGTAAAGCAGGGGTGGGCAATTATTTTTTCCATGGGGCCACATGAGAAACTAATAATATTGTGGAGGGCCGGGCCAAAAGGCTGAACTCAATTCTGTATAATATTAATTGTATTTCTTAATAAAAAGCAGTAAATAGCATTGTATTAACAAGCTGGTATGAGTATATGTTATAGTTAAACAATGAAAAAGTGAGGGTGCCTTAAAAAAAAAATTATTTATTAAATAAAATTTCCCAAAACAATGGTAAACAAAATGAAAAGGGGGGATATCGTCCCACAGATATCAGCAGCTCACTCTGCCACCACACCGGGCAGAGCAAATGCAGCCCCACTTCCCTTCCCCTCTTTCCCCTTAAGCTTAGCAGCAGCCCGAGGATGACCCCGCCAGACAGCTCAGCCGCACACCAGGGGTCCGGGGAGCCGCTCACCACCCTGGAATTGTTTACAAGATGAGGTGGGTCAGGATTTGCTGGAGCCCCACTAACATGCGACTGTTCACGCCGCCATCTTAGCCACACCCCGCTGAGGCCTCCTATATCATAGTGAGCAGGGGGCAGCGGATCGCGGGCCTGTCAGAGCCAATCAAAGGGCCGTATGTGGCCCAGGGGGGCCATACAATGCCCAGGTCTGCTGTAAAGCATGGTTGCACAACATGTGGCCTGCACTGCCCTTACTAAGCAGTTAGCGAGCAGAGCTTTCCAAGCGGCTGATCAATAGAGAAGCAGTGGGTCACAGACAAACTTCTCTGTAGAGGGGGGTGACACACATGTGCTACTGGAGTGCTGTTTTTGCCGGCTGTGTGTGTAGATGCCCAAGTAGACTCATTCCCTCTCACCTCTGCCAACCTCTTTCCTCCTTAGCTATGTTCCTTTTACCTCTACCTACCTTTCCTACCTCTTTCCACCTTGTCCCATGTTACCTGTGTTCACCCCACCTCTACCTATCTCTATCCACCTCACCTCTATCAATCACTTTGTTTACTATCCCACCTCAGAGCACTCAGCTCTGCCCACCTCACCTCTTCCTGCCTTACCCCTGTCCAGTCCTTCCCACCCACCTCTTCCTATCCCCCCTCGACCCATCTTACCTCTGTCCATTGCTTTTCTTACCATCTCACTTCTGCCCACCTCACCTCGACTCACCACTGCTGAAATGACCCTTCCCTGCCTTACCTTTGCCCAGTCCTCACCTCTACCCACCTCTGGTAACCTTACCTCTTCCACTTCATTTCACCCCACCTCTTCCTGCCACCTCTGCTCACCTTTGCATATACATAAAGGCATTCTCAGCTTACATTTTTTGTGGCCCCTTGACATGGAACAATAGGACAATGTGGCCCCTAGAACAAAAAAGGGTTGTGCACTGTAAAGGGACAGTCCAGGCAATAGTAATAATATGGCAGCAATGAGCTCATCTAAAGAATGTCTCATGTGCCGCTCCTTTTCCCCCAAAATAATGCAGATGATGCAGCAAAGTTTGTGTCTCCTTTTCAATTCAATTGTATTTTTGCATGACCATGCCAAAATGTGGCCGCATGAGCACCGTTTCTTATGACCAACTGTAGCACTACATTTGGAGGTTGTCAGGGAAAAATAGAAAGGAGGGACACGTTTTGGAGACCTACTACAGTATCTAAAGCACACTGCAGAAAAATTGAGGAGAGGCCGATGGCACAGGCTTCAGGTGTGCTCTTTGCTGTCTTAATATTGTCATTGCCTGGACTATCCCTTTAAGGTGTTACAGGAGCCAGAATATATTTGGCAGCCTGTGCCAGGAGTCTGTGTGATATTTGCTCACAATAAGCCCTGGGTATAATCCATTTTATTAATCTGAAGAAAATGGCGGGCTACAATAAAACTCAGCAGATGATTAGTTTTTATTACGGCTCGCTCTTTCCTCTCCTCTCCACAAATGAACAGCGGCACCTCTACAATGACTTTGCAATAAATCCCGCGCCCGCGCTCTTTCTGGGGAATGGAATTTGTCCCCGCTACTTTTGATTAGAAAGGTAGATTGAGTTGGGATCTATAAAATAATTTACCCATTTGTTTTATATATGCGAGTCCTCCTTAATTGAGAAGTTACACTTTTTGCCTGGAGCGCTGGAAGCTTTAAATCTTGTGATTTACAACGCCCGGGAACTTTGTGCTCGCCGCAGTATTTCATGTGACCTGAGCTGGAGCCTAATCTCAGGCTGTCCTCTCAGAGTAGAATATTTCAGTTAAAGGATGACATCTTCCTGAATTCCCTCTAGGGCTGGCTATACTATCAGCTGATTGCTTCAGAATGCCTCCTGCTGCACCACCTTTCTTCTTCCATAGAACTGATACCTTCTTAGTGCTAAACAAATTGTTTTTTTTCCCATAGCTCAGATTTAAAGAGGAACAAAACCAGGAATGTTGACTATCCCGAGTTTTGTTCCTTGCCCAATTTGGGATGCCCCGCTGTGTGAAACCCCCCAGATAGCCCTGTAAAACTCACCTGTTCCCCGTTCAATGGTGCATGCAGGGGCTCTTGTCCAAATAGAACCCTTCGCCATGCATATGCCCTTCCACTATCGGGAGCACAAGCAGCCATTCAGATAGGCTAGGCGGGAGCGCAATGCGCGGCTGGGGGTGTGGCCCTTTGCACTCCCAATTGCAGAACGTCAGGGCTGTGCTAGGTTTTGTTCCATTTTAAAGTGAAATTCATAAAGTAAAGGGGGTGGGAGTAGCTCCATCACTATTATTTATACAAAATAATTATTATTCGGGGCCTGGAAACCAATTTACCGCCCAGTTTAACCCTTTCATCATCCAAGTATTAAGCACCAAACATGTCTAGCTACGTGGAAAGACAGAGATTTGGTTGCATATATCTGCAGATACATGTGGAAGCCACACCGCCCTGACAAGGCACTCTGTGTTTAGTGTGGTCCCTACTCTTATTTCTCAGTCCCCAATGTTAGAACATGCAATGCAGTCAAATGTTTCAGAGCTACTCACCTGGGAAGCTGCCAGCCTCCCTTTAAAACACTCCATGGATCTCCCCCTGTGGATTGTTCTAAAGGGAGTCTGGCAGCTTCCCAGGTGAGTTGCTCTGAAACATTTGACTGCATTGCATGTTCTAACTTTGGGGACTCAGAAATAAGAGTAGGGACCACACTAAACACAGAGTGCCTTGTCAGGGCGGTGTGACTTCCACATGTATCTGCAGATATTTGAAACCAAATCTCTATCTTTCCACGTAGCTAGACATGTTTGGTGCTTAATACTTAGATGATGAGAGGGTTAAACTGGGTGGTAAATTGGTTTCCAGGCCCTGAATAATAATAATAATTTTGTATAAATTATGGTGATGGAGCTACTCCCACCCACTTTACGAAATTCATAAAGGGTAGATAGCTACTGTCTGTTATAGGGGTGATTTAGTATGTTCCGTACCGTTCACTGCTTTACACAAAAGTATGTTCGCTGGGGGTGCGGTGCACGCATGACAACAACACAACAACAGAACGCTTCTGACATAGTAGGTTGGAAGGTAAAACATTTGTCATTGATGCATCAGTGAGCGCTGGCTGTGGAGAGTGGTGGCTTCCAAATCGCGATGCAGGTGGGAAGTTCTGAACTGACTCAGCAGCAGTTGTGGATGGGGGGGGGTTCACACCGCCTGTTCTATAGTGGATTGGGGGCTGCATGCTGTTATATAGGGAGCAGCATTCTGCATGCTGTTAGTTTTTGGGTATGGGGTATCTGCCAAACTACCTTTTTCAGGGGTGAATGGGGGGGTTGCCTTGTCCTGTAACGTTTGGGGGCTACTTGAACACACCAATTGGTTCAGAATTTTTTTTTCTTTTCGAAAATCCTAGGTGCATCTTATGGGCAGGTAAGTCTTATAGTGCAAAAATACTGGGTCATTTACGAAATGGTCGCTGGCCATTTGCTGTGCATTCGCTAGTATGCATGAATACAACCTGAGAGGATCTTGAGTACCACTGGTTGGGTACCCTGGGCTAGATCTGTCCTGACAACACAAGCATTATGGTGCCACACACTGTGTGAAGTGTGGAACTGCAACCATCTCTCAGGGCAAACAAGGTGGTTATGTGTTAGGTCCCTCTGCTGAGCCAGGGGTAGGGGTGTGAGGAGCGAGGAGTGGTTATTCGGACCTAGGGTTCCAGTGACACTAGGTTGTGAGGTGCACTTACTCTTAGCAGGGCTTCCAGAGACAACTTCTATTATGTGAAAACAAAGGAGATCTTTATTACTTACAAGATCCACTTCAACAGCAAGTTGAAGTACAACTCCCACATCAGTCCTATATCCCACAACAGTAGTCAACGTCCTTGAGGTTTCACCTCGAAAAGTGTAGCGCAGGGCACCCCTGGACTTATTTCCTCTTTCCAGACGTGGGACAATTAGCCTGGGGTCTCTAGGGCTTCCATGGATGTTCCTCTTCTTTCAGTCTCTGGTCTGTTAGCTTTCACTTTGTTGTTTACAAGCTCCTCTCTAACAATATTACTTCAACTCAGACTTTCCTTCAAAAACCACACTAAAAGGCAGAGCTCCCCTTAAATACCATGTAATGTATCCACTGCTAGTTCCAGACCTCCCATAGTCACACCCAAACATGTGTCTAACATGGACTTAGCCACATGCTGCACATGCCATAAATGTAACTAAAGCTAGGTCAGTCTGGTTCTGAGATGGTTCATATTGGGCAGACTATTCCTTCAAAATCAGACTGACCTTTCCCCGAGAGTGGTAGGCTATTCCTGGATGCCTATATGTGTCAGCTGAATTTACATTCTGCCAGCACTCAGCAGCACCACTGTGAATTTGCTTTTGCTATACAGCTTTTACCACAGTGAAAAGCCTTGGAACCAAACAAAGTAGTTCCCAACTTTGATCACTTGGACAACCTATCAATGCTAAAAAAAAAGTGTAATTCACTCTAAAAGGCTCGTAGAGCCTCAAGAGCAGCAGTGTTCTCTCGCCACGGATAAAATGTGAGTTCTTCCTGAGTGAAAGTCTAGTTACATACCATAGTTATTATAGGAAATGGCATAAACAGTGTCTCTGCTGTAAAAGTCATTTAACCCCTTTCTGCCCTTATTGTGTGAAATACACATACATGAATGTTTCATTGTCTTTCCCAAATTTCACTCAGCCTTCCTAAAAAAAAGAAATAAAATAAAAGCCAAATGCCCTAAGCTTAATTTATTATATTTTCTAGAGGGCACTAGATCTTCTAAGACGCTATCAGAGCCCACACACCTGAGGCAGCTGGAGCCAGCCAGCGCTCAGTTTGCACCCAGTTCAAGCACTGGCCTTGTATAAGCCAATGCGCTAGTGCCCCCTAGCATGGACTGGGAGCGCTAGAAAGACAGCGATTTTATTATTTATTATTTATTAAAGAACACCCGCATGAGCACTTTGAAAAGGGGATTGCAAGGCAACAGCACCTGTTGTAATCCCCATTTTTTTATTTTTTAGGGTCAGGACAGCAATTTTTTTTTTTTTTTTTAGGGTCAGGACAGCAAATTGAAAAAAAAAGGGGGGAATTGCATTGGGGACACTTGAAAGACATCCAAAATATATAATGTGCTCATTTAAGGTCTTGTGATTAGCCCGGCCAGGTAGTTACATGGCACAAATAGCTGCCATTTTTACACTAAATACACCTGACAACAGTTTTATACATATTTTGTCTTGAAATCCATTGTAACCGTTATACCATTATACACAAAAAACTATATACATTTTCAAAACAAAAAATTTTACCTCTCATCTACATATACAAAAGAGCGGTCCGAGGTCTCCAGTGATAAATATAGAAAAGAATGCCCACCACTCAAGTATAATGCTTCTAAAAATGGCATAATATATATATATATATATATATATATATATTTATATATTATAGAACTGTTTAACCAACAAAACAGGTATCCGTATTCATATATAGGCATTTGATCAAAAAACAATATAGAATTGTTGAACAGTCCTTTCATTCAAAGGAACAATTTACACTACGGTTAACATTGAACATAAAGACATATGATCTAGACATGACAGATACATGGTCCTAGGGACCTATTGTTGCAGGTGCACAATACAGTCCCACATAGTACAAGATATTGTTTGTCAGGTCAGATAGCATCATACCTATGCGTAAGTTTGCATACCAGTCATTAAAGTGGACTATCCTGGCTTTTGGTTCTTGCCCCCGGGGCACCCTGATCGGGGGGTGCCCCGCTGTATGAGACCCCCCAGGTTGTTGAACCCAACTCACCTCTTCCCGGTCCTACGGTCATGCGCTCCTCCAATCAGCATGCTCATCTAAGCCTTCGTCTAAGGCAAGCGGCTCCGAGCACACTGATGGCTACATCCCCTGCTTCCCTCTAAAGCAGAGTGCCCGGACCAGCCATTTAGAAATGTCTGGCACAGGCACGCGTCCTGCTAGAGGGATAGCAGGGATGCAGTTGCGGCTCGCGCATGCGCCGTTGGACCGGGAAAGGAGATAAGTGAATGGGGCGACCTAGGAAGTTTCGCACAGCGGGGCATCCTGATTTCGGATGCCCCGAGGGGAGGAAATCGATTGGCCCGGGAATCTTATAGATTCCCGAGCCGATCGCCTTTAAAGCAGAACCAGACCCAGTAGCGACCAGCCTGTAGTCAGCTCCGCAGTAGGCAATGCCTCCGTAACCACCTCTGTCCGCTGCCCGCCACCTCCTTTGCTGCAGTAAGTTTCGAGGGAGTTGATCTCGGCTTCTGGGTGGGCGCGGTCTATGACTCCATCCAGCTTCATTGGACGCTGGCACGATTCACAGGCCACACCCCCACCCAGTGGACAGCAGACAGTAGTGGCAACAATCAAGGCAACAGCCAGAGGAAGCAGCAGGCGACGATGACAAAGACGGGGGATGCCGGTAATCTGTCTGTCTATTTCTCTCTCTGTCAGCATGGGAGCCGGAAAATTTCCTTTTTTTCTTATTTAACATTCGCCCAATAACATTCACCGACATTTTCCTCCCAGTTTTGGGGAAAATGGCGAATATCACAGTATTTAGATTGATAGATTACCTGTTGGGGCCTAGTAGACCATCTCCCCAACTCGGTGGCTTGGTAAACGGGGCTCAATAATACATTGACCTCGCCTTCTATTAATTACAAAACTTTGCTTGACTTTATATTAATACACATTAATTTATTGTTGTTCTACACTAAAAACATACAATATTGAAAAAACATGATTAAAAAAAGGATAATTCATTATTGCAACCCAAAAATACATAGCTGATATGAATAAATTTTTGTACATTACAGCCTCTAATAGTGCAGTTTGTTCCTTTTGAACCTGGAATTCTGTCCCTGCAGGACAAACTAGTTTCGCTCTCAAAGCTTCTTCAGTGTCTGCAGGGACCAAACAAAGTTACTGTTACCATTGGTTGCATTCTGATATGCTGACCTTAGCAAAAGGGTTGAAAATCACCACAAAAAAAAACCAAAAAAGAAAATTTTTTTTCATAGTTAATTGTTTTAGAACTCTGTTCGCATTCAGATCATAAACACATCAATGAAAACAGAAAAAATATATAAATATATTGTAAATTACCTATGAGTGCAGGGCATACACTTGGGCATTCAATGACTTGATCAAATTCACTTGCTTGTAGTAGGTTAATGTATATTCATTTGCAGTTAATGAAATTTTTTGCCTGTTGCCGCTAATATTGCACTGAAATACGTATGTAAAAATTATATAATGTATATATACATGTATAACTTTAAAAAGGGGTGAGATAGAAGAAAAAGTTGCCGGAAAAAATACCCAAAAATTCTCCCTTATGACCAGGGAAGTGACAGATCACCGTTGGGGCTGGAGGTAATGTACGTCCCATTCCTAATTATATATAAGGAAACCATGCATTATCACATGGAATAGTCACCATTATGAGTGTAGTGAGACACATAGAGAAACCATGCATTATCGCATAGAGTAGTCACCATTATGAGTGTAGTGAGACACATAATCAAATTGTGCTCCTTGCCGCTACAAACAGGTGAAATGAAATGAAATGAGATAATATGAAAGTGTCTGGCTATTGATTTATAGGGTACCTGGCCATGCTGTGAAGTGGGGAACCTCCTCGGGTGCCGATTGGGTGCCGTCCAGAAATTGCCCTCTATGCCCGTGCCGACGACTGGGGCCCGTATATTGCGCCCCCGCCCGCGCCAGGAAAGGGAGTGACGGCCTCCCCGGTGGTGCCGCACAGCTGTCCTCCGCCACCGCCGCCCAAAGGCGGTTAAGTGAGCTTGGAGGGAAAGAAGGTGGAAGTGCGGCCTCACTGTTTCCGGTCTCCGGAAGAGCCGGAGCGTCACGGCACCCGGCCGCATCTCCAAAGCCCCCTGTCAGTGTCCAACCCAACGGATACAAGAACCGTCAGCACCAGAATAACTATGGTATTCATATATTATAATAGAGGGAAACCCTCATATATAAAATATAGGATAATAAAATTGTGTCATATTTGGTATTGGTGGAGGTGCAAATTCACCCCTTGGACAGCACAATATGTAATGGGGGCGATGCGGCTAACGCCCCAATGAATGGCTAATCATACTACCCCAGGTCACTCAGGGAGATTTACAACTATGGTGTATCCCCTTCGTAAAGTCACTGATGTCCCAGGGATACCCTGCACTCTTACAGCATGTTCTAAAAAATCAAGAGGGTGAGTAAATACAGAAAACAAAACCCTATAGGATACAAATATACAGACGGAAGCCATATCGGGGTAGAATATAAACATATAACACTCGCAGGATGTTGTTTAAAATCACTTTCAACATCAAAAACCCCCTTCCCTATATGTGAAAAATCTTCACATTTCTATATATCCTTCAAAGTTGTCATAGGCATTTATTGACATGGGGATATGGTAAGGTTAGTTTTGAATCTATGATTGGAACCCTACAAGAAAGGTACAAAACTGTACACAGTATTTACATATAATGGGAGATTTTCAGATGCTTTGAAATAACTCATTTTACAACGTTTCTGTGGGAGGAGGGAGAAGGTGGGAGGAAGATAGGGGGTTACTCAAGAAGGGATAGCGGCAGGTAGCGCCTTGTAGCGGCAGGCAGTGTCTGGTGAACGCCGGGCGCTGTAGGCAAAACCACATTTATGAAAGCGAATCTGGTGAGCGATTCTAACAGCGCCATGTAGCGTCCGATGTAATATTACAGGTGGCTCAGCGTATATCGCCGGCGCTCTAGCACCAGAGCACCAGGAATTACCTTTCGCCCAGTGTCGCTCTCACATACATTTCAATGGCTGTTCATTTGCTTGTGTTTAAACAGCGTGTTTGACGTTTTTTATTTTTTATTTTTGCTCAAACCATCATGTGACCTCTCCTGGCTGCAAACAAACATTTTTAGAAACTTTTTTGACTTTTTATATTTTTATGCAGAATTGTCATTACAGGTCTGGCACTAAAGTATTAATGTCACAGCGTTAAAACAATGTCATCCATGTGTTTTCGCTTTGTTACTGGTGGATATGTGTTCAGAAACAGACTTTAATCACACAGCGCCTGGCGCTCTATGCTACAGCGTAGCGTGCTGTGTGTATGTTTTGTGTGGAGCGCAGAGAGTCGGTCGCAATGAGCTGCCGCCACCTTTCGCTTGCTGCAGCTCTGTACTGGTGTTAGAGCGTCCAACATACATCACATTCAACAATAGGCACAACACAAGGTATTGCCAGCCAAAAGCGTTTCCTCATTAAAATCCAAAGACCTTTATTCCAATTCAATAGTAAAAAAGCATGGTGCAGACATAAATCCCCCAATAAAATACACGTATGTCTACGCGTTTCGAACCCCGTGGGTTCTTACTCATGAACCCTTACTCAGGAGTAAGAGCCCGCGGGGTTCGAAACGCGTAGACATATGTGTATTTTATTGGGGGATTTATGTCTGCATCCTGCTTTTTTACTATTGAATTGGAATAAAGGTCTTTGGATTTTAATGAAGAAACGCTTTTGGCTGCCAATACTTTGGAGTGGAGCACTCCTGCCGAGATGATTGGATTTTCTACTTGGATTGTGACTCCCTAATCAAGGTAGAGCTAGCAGTCGCTCTAAGCACCGCTATACAGACGCTCATCTGCTGACTCCTGGCGTTAGTAATGAATCAGCCTGGCTTTAAAGCGGACCAAAACCCCCCAAAACAAATCAATCTATTTTGCTCCCCCCACCCCAGGTACATTACTGTTTGGATGTGTTCTGCCCTCGATGCTGCTCGGTTATTCCTGTTATAGTGAATTGAATTTCAGTTTTCCCCTGGTACGCCATTGCATGCTGTTAGTTTCTGACAGGATACAGTTGTTCTAAACTAGCTGTTTACGTCCCCCTCCTCGCAACCTCATGCTGGGAGCAATTATTGAAAATAGTGCTAGAAGGAAGATTTCATTTTCCCCCAATTTTTCCTTTGAGGCCAACATTGTTTGTGAATATTTGTATCCAATTCATTATCAGAATGCTAAGGGGAGTTGAAACGTGTGTTTGTCTGTTTTTTTTTTACAGCAGATCAAAAGCCACATTTTTAACTAGCATCCCCTGAATTGCTCCCCCATGAAGAGCACCTTATGACAATTTCTTGTGCTCCTGCCTCACTCTAATTCCAGATTATTAGCCTCGATTCAGAGACACATTCATCCAGACTTCCGTAGCTGTCTGTTAAAGTTTTGGTGGGTGTTTGTCATTTTTTTGCTTTTTTTTGTTCATTTTTCATTCGTACGAACATTCGGGAATGCGCTTTCGATGAACGGAATCAATTCGGATCATTTTCCAAACAAAATCGGAAATTTTCCGCTCGTTCAGAAAACTTCCGTTGTTGGGATGGGCTTGCGTCTGATTCAGAGAGCTGATTTCCGACGGATCACCACCCTATAAATCCGTTTCATTTCCGATCCACTTACGAGACCTTTGAGGGCTCGGATTGCTATTGTTGAACATGTTTTGCGGCTATATGGAGGAGTCTGCGCACCTTTAGCACCAAGGCATTGCATGTATTAGCATGGCCGAGGCCATAAATTGTATAGCAATGCATACCTGAATCAATACATTTCATGTATGCCTTATAGATGCATTTTAATGCTGACCTTAATTAGTCCTTAGCATGTAAACCTTTATTTTCCCACACATCCATATAATTGCTATTTTTTTAGACTTATGTCCTTTGTGATTTATATTTGGATTGTTGAACTTGAATCTTAATTTGTTGTAGGAGTTATTGTTTTAGTTGGTTACCTTTGCTTTGTGTAATTATTTTATATTTGGTTGCAGGAACTGCAAGATGTGCTGCTCGCCCTTGCTCCTGATGCCCGTTCTTTGCCTGCAGAATGCGGGCCAGGGGTTCTCTAATCAGGCACTATGCAAAACCCGGGCCGTGGTGGCGAGGGCCCTCTGGCTTTTGAAGTCCAGATTTAGGTGTTTGGACCATACAGGGGGGGGGGGGGGGCACTGCAGTATGACCCCAACAAGGTTATACCAAAATTTTAATTTACCTTTTTTTAACAGGGACCACACGTGCCAGAGTGGCACAACTGAGTGTCAGGGTCCTTCAGTTGGTGGGTGAGATGCAGGAGCTGCACAACTCGTTGGGGACCACAGATGAAGAATAATGTTATGTGGCCTGCCATTGCTATGTATTTTGTTTTTTATAGTTTTTTTATAATTTTTGAAATTTTCAAAATGTTTTAAAGTTTTATATTTTATGATGGAATAAAAAAAAAAAAGTTACATTGTCATTTCATTTACAAAATACATTAACACAAAACTAATGGGCCCAGAAATATTTAAAGATGAATATTCACATGACCGAGAAGTGATTTGGGTAAGTTTTAGGGGGCTAAAATGGAAGAAGAACCTAACCGAGAAGTGGTTTGGGTGAGCTTTAAGGGTCCAAAAGGGAAGATGGAGGACAGTGCTAAGTGGTTTAGTTAAACATTGTAGTAGAAGTGAGGGTGGCAAATATGTAGCCGAGCACTTTAATGAGTTAAGTTTGTAGTGCTCAGGCGCAAGATCGTAAGGATTCAGTCTGGACGAATATTTATTGAAAAAGGGAAACAGAATCGAACAGGAAACGTAAAGGATTCGTTGGAGGATACGATGGGAAAAGGGCAAAAATGAAAGCCTACGTTGTAACGTGAAAATGAAGTCTGGATGGAAAATGACATCCTCGTATTCGTAATCTGCCGTACGAACGGACTGAAACTTTACAGAAGGTTTTCAATGCATGCATAGAATCGCTCGTACGCTCATACGAGAACGGAAACATTTCCAAAAAAAAACAGATCGGAACTAAAACGGAAGTTTTTTTTTTGTCTCTCTGAATCGAGCCTATTTGGCTTGATGCAGAGCCTCCCCGTTCAGCTATCCCATGCATTTTCCCGTTGGTTTTGGGCTTTGATCGGGTCAGGAAAGGGTGCTACGTTGATTTTAGTGTGCGTTTATGCGCTCAGGTGTGCGCTCAGCCGCCTTTCCGATTGTCGGCTCGCACGAGGCTGTTTTCCGGGAAAACGGACGCCTCGTTAATTGGCCCGTTTTTTTCAGTGATGCAGAGCCTTGGTTTCCGATTGAAATCAGCCTAATAAAACGGGGCCGCCGAGCCTTCACTTACGGCAAGTCTGACCAGCCGCATTGGAGCTCCGTGCTATTTGGGAATGCATTCCTCTGTGGGCCAACATCAAAGGCGCCAGCTACGCCGTCTGGTAGTTCTGAGTATGGCAGAAACCAGGCTGCAGCGCACGCCTTTGGACATCGATGGCATGAGTGACGTTGACCTATTCGAGCTCACCCGCCTTAACCGTGTTTCTCTCCATGCCTTGTATAGCGAGCTGCGGCCATGGTTAGCCCCCACCACAAGAAAGGGGCATGCAATTGCAGGTATGACCAAATTGGTTGGCTGCCTGCAATTTTTGGCGAACGGCTCATTCCAGAGACTGGGTGCCTTCTCCCTGGGGATGTCCCAGTCTACGCTGAGCCGCAGCCTAACCAAGTTTTTGGATGGCATGGCTACCCTGGCACAGAATTACATTTTTTTCCCTCAAACAGGGGAAGCCTGGAATGCGGTTAAGTTGGGCTTTTATAACATAGCCGACATGTCCAACGTCCTTGGTGCAATCGATTGCACACATGTCTCGCTCATCCCCCCTGCAGACCAGGAATATCTGTTCAGGTATGTGGTTTGGGTCTGCTTTTTTTCTGGTTATCACACATTTTTTATGGCTCACACTAATTACACTTGTGTTTTGCTTGGTGCAGGAACAGGAAGATGGGCCATTCCATCAATGTTCAGGCAGTGGCGGGCCCTGATCTTAAATTTTTCAGTCTGTTTGCTGGCTTTCCTGGGTCCACGCATGATGCGCACATTTTGAGGAACTCCAGCCTCTATCAACGGTTTCAATCTGGAGATATTTCTGGAGGATGGTTACTGGGTATGTGTATTAAAGTTGTATTTCTTGGCCTCCAGGTTTGAATGTGGATTTGCCACTACCCCACTAATCTGTGAGACCTTTCCTGGAAACTTGAAAAGGTTTTTGGTTTAATTAATGGGTGAAAGTATTCTCCACTATTGGCTTATGTTCTGGCCCTCTTATCTCAGTAGCATTACGCAGACATTTTTAAGGAGTGTACAGGTTGCATGTGTTTGTAGGCTCAGTAAAAATGTCAATTCCTCCCACCATACCTAGCTCACCTATTTGTCCCTGTGTACTAATGTTTCTATGCACACCTAAACCTTTTTTTAGGCATCCACCTTATGTTTGTCTTTTGTATTTTGGCAGGTGACTCAGGCTATCCCTTGTTACCATGGCTGCTCACACCCATCCTGCACCCATCTTCCCAGGCACAGGAGCGCTACAACACAGCCCATAGGAGGTCTCACTCTGTGGTGGAACGTGCCTTTGGGTTGTGGAAGATGCGTTTCCGATGTCTGGATCACAGTGGGGGTTCTCTTCAGTATCAGCCTGGCAAGGTTATCAAAATAATTATTGCTTGTGGGGTCCTGCACAACCTTGCCATTAGAAGCAGGATTGCTTGATATACTGACCTGGGTGCAGAACCTTTCCCTATTTCTGACGAGCAGACCCCTCCTTACACTGGTACACCAAGTGGCCCAGCACACACAATCCGTGCTGACCTTGTGGCCAATGTATTTTCTTGAAACCACCCCCTGTCTGCAGGCTGGGGAAGATTAAATCACACCTAATAAGTGTTACATGCTGGTCACAAAGCGACTCTAAATGCATTTGGGCTTTACCTCTGCTGCCGGCGCATGTCCATTTTTGGCCAACTATATGATTTCAGGTCCACAACTGTCCGCTTGATTTGTTCAGTATCTCGATGGACAGAACACCATAATGTACCCAAACAGCATTGGCAACAGCCATGCTTTGTGCTTATCAAAAACGGCCTGTTAGGGACCCACGGCGTGGTTATCGCCCACATGGGTGTGTGTTGTCCCCTGCATCACTTGAAATAGATGGTTGGCTATCTGGGGAGTCGTGTGTGGTTTTTGGGCCGGTGGTTGAGAATGGGTTAATGTCTCCTTGCTCCTGCGTTTTGGGGAATGTGCCTGTGTCTGTGGAGTACCCACCGTTTAAGTTGGTGCATGTTCTACATGTGTGTTGTGCCTGCTCTTCTGTTTTATTTAGAATGAGGCATGTGTGCGGCTGCTATGTGCCTTTGGCCTTGCTTGCCTATTTTTGCTCACTTTAGGTCTGCCAATATTGATATGGTATCCTACACCGAGCGGAGTGGCTTGTTCTTTAAATATGTTTCCCGTGTGGGCGTGCACAACAGCGAGTGCGCACCTGCGCGCACGCACGCACGTCAACGCGGGGGAACGTCAGAGCTATCTAGCTTTGTAAAGAAAACAAGATGTCGCCCGCCATCTTTACCCCGGAGCAGGAAGACATCATCATGGATGTGAGTATGCGAGCGTGCGTTTATGTGCGCGCACACATTCCTTGTAATTAAAAAAAAACAAAAAACAAGAATAGTCTAAAACAACTTAGTTTGTCACGTTACATACCAGCCCACCTTAGTTTAACACATGTACGCAGCAACAAACTAGCCTACATGCAGATAGCAGAACTAGGTCAATGTGAGGCAGCAAGAGGTTAATAAAGTGACTTGAGTTAGGCCAGGAAACTTGTTAATGTATTGGGTGGCTTAATGGTGGGTCCTTGTATTTTTTATTAACAGATGATGCTGAGGAATTGCTACGACTTCCTGCCGTCTGATTATGCCAAACGGACGTTGGCCCTGGAGGTGGTGGAGGCGATAGAACGCCGAACCCAAACCACCTATACCTTCACCCAGATCGCCCAACACTGGTCTGATTTAAAAAGAAGGCATAAGCCCCGGGTGAGGCGGTACTTCAACAAACATTTTCCATGTAAGTGTAGAAAATGTAAATGCACCTATAACCCTGGCATCACCTGGGCGTGGTTTAATGATTGTGTTTGTATTTCAGCCCATGAATGGAATTTGCGGTTCCGCCCCACCCGGACCAGGACACGCAGCCCAGTGTTGGGCGAAACAGGTGAAGGTGTAGGTGCCCACCGCCAGGGTCAACGGCCACCCCCTCCTCTGTAAGTGACTCGGAGGAGCCGCTGGACCTCAGCATGCAGGGGAAGGGGGAATCTGACGGCAGGGAGTCGAGCAGAACAGAGCCTCAACCTGACTCCGGTAAGGGAAATATAGTTAGATATGTGGAAATACATGCATTAAATACAGATACTCATGTGCACTATTGTTGTAGATTCAGACGTCGCTGGAACATCCCAAGGGATGAGTGAGGAAGGGGGCGAGGAGGAAGAGGTTGCTGGGGAAGGTGAGTAGATTGATACCTAGAAGCCTAACTTAATATTCTATTCATGAAAGAACAACAGTCTCTAATATCAGTGTGTTTGTCATCCATACAGATTCACAACAGCAACAGAGGGAGGCTGAAGGGAGACTCCGCCCCCGACGCAATGTGCGGCCCAAACCTTGTAAGTGGTGTTTATTTAAACTAAAGAAAATGAGCAAACAATTACATTTGAAAACTAAAATTCAGAAACATTTCCAAATTAATTTTTATAAAAAAAGCACTTAAAGCGGACCTTAACTCTGAATAAGAGTCTATCTTAAATATTTCCCACACCCTGTACATACAGATTGTCCACCTTACAAATCATCTTACCAACCTTTTCCAGAGCACAGCTCTGCTCTGTGTGAGCAAAGCACAGCTATAACCCACCCCCTGTACCTTATCCCACTCTCCTCTCCTCAGTAAGTGTGATGCTTCAGAGTCAAGATGGCGGCGCACGTATCCTAAATTCCTGAACTGAGTTGCAGCCCAGTGGGGGAAATAATAATAATTAATTGACTAAAAACTTACTATATATTATTTTAAGATGCTGCGGAATCTTTTAAAAATAGTTTGTGCTTTTCATGAAATCACGCAGAAGGTCCGGTTGGATATGGGCCCCAAAAAAACCACGCCCAACCAAACCAAAAAAACAATGCTAAACTAATGTTGTTTTTCATTCACAGATCAAAGAAGACAACATCCCGAAGACCCCGAGGCCTAATTTTTTAAAGAATTTTAAACATGTAAATATTTGTTTCGGTTTTACTCCCCCCCCCAAAAAAAAAAAACCTAAAAAAAACCACCCAAAAAAACCAACGTTTGAATAATAAAAAAAATAACATATTTTGAGAGTTGGCTTTCCTGCAAAAGTACAATCACACAACATCAGCACACATTTCCATGACACCAAAGGTTTAGATATGGGACAATAAATCTGAAAAACACACAAACAATTAAGGTATGCATTAAGGACAAGGAAGAAGGAACTACTAGATGATTAAGGTATGCATTAAGGACAAGGAAACCCCCACAAAAAAAGAAAAAAAAAAAAAAAGATTTGTGTCAAATTTGCATTTGTGGCCATATGCATATTCCAAGGGAGTTTGAGGGATGTGCGCTTGCGTGTAGCCAGATTGGCAACTGAAGAGCCATGGAGATGTAAGTATACTTGCTAAAACCACCAAAATGGAAGGTCAAATACGACGGAAACCAAGCAGGTACGTTCAAAAAGGCAGGAAAAATCAGGGAAAAACGGGCCGCCCGTGTGAACATGAACGGGAGCCCCGATCAAATTGAAGGCACCCGAGAGAGCAAAAAAAGCTTTCCGAGTAAAGTGAAATTGACGGATCAGTTAGGGAGCCATTCCGACGGAGGCTCTGCATCACATTTGAGCCACGATTCAAACGGGAGACCCGGACAATCGGAAGGTTTTAAGGGCAGTTCAGAGGAGGCTCTGCATCAGGCCCATTGTCCTTGTTTTAGCTGTAAAGCTCCGCCTCCTCCATTCATTGCCATTGTTGTGTGTGGCAATGATGTCACTGCCACACCCATGATCCTCTGTCATCTTATAGAGAAGGACAGCAAGAAAAATCAGTATTCCCGGACGATTAGAAAAGGGAAAATATCCATTTCTACTTCTACATCCGAAGAAGGAAATATTGGCAGGGGCTTTGGCCAAATGTATTTCACAAGTTCAGTGAGTTTTGGTCTGCTTTAATTTAACCTTCTGTAGGACATGTTTGATCCACTTAATTATTTGCAGTTAGCCCATTGCTAAAATGGAAAAAAATAACCTGATCAGGAAGGGGGATAAATAACCTGTAATGTGTAAGCACTCCTTGAATTTAGCACCAGGTGAAAAAATGCAGTACTTTATTTTCCTTCTTTTTTAGGGGGGGTAAAAAGCTAATTGCATTTCGAAGGCCTTGATTCAATAAGAGTTGAAATTCTCATGGTAGTAAAACATTCAATTCATGAGAAAAAAGCCTGAGAATGTCACTTTTGCTGAATCGCCAGCAAGGAAAGCAATGAAAGTCAATGGCACTTGTTTACTCCTAAAAGTAGAGAACTGTTTCCTCCTTTCTACACTGTAGTAAAAGCTGCCATTGACTTTCATTGTCTTTTTATCTAGTGATTCAGTAACAGTGACATTCTCAGGCTTTTTTCTCATGAATTGAATTTTTTACTACCATGAGAATTGGTGTGCAATCTGAACAAAGGCGAGTTACAAGTGGTGTGCCGCAAGGCTCTGTCCTGGGCCCCATTCTTTTTAATATATTTGTAAGTGACATAGGAGAAGGCTTGGTAGGAAAAGTTTGTCTGTTTGCTGATGATACAAAGGTTAGTAACAGGGTGGATATTCCTGGAGGTGTCTGCAACATGGAAAATGATTTAGCTTTACTGGATAAATGGTCAAAACTGTGGAAACTAGAGTTTAATGTCTCTAAATGTAAAATCCTGCACTTGGGTAGAAGGAATCCCTGCTCTGAGTACCGTATGGGCAGCACTGTGTTACCAGGACCTCGGAGGAGAGAGATTTAGGGATACTGATTACTGATAGCTGCAAGATGAGTGGACAGTGTAGCCAGGCAGTGGGAAAAGCAAGCAGGATGCTCGGCTGCATAGCTCGAGGCATCACCAGTAGGAAGAGGGAGGTTGTGATGCCGCTGTATAGAGCCCTGGTGAGGCCACAGCTAGAATACTGTGTGCAGTTCTGGAGACCTTACCTGCAAAAAGACATTATTCAAATAGAACGTGTCCAAAGACCGGCAACAAAAATGGTGGAAGGACTTAAACTTAAAACTTATCAGGAGAGACTTAAAGAACTTAATTTGTACAGTCTGGAGGAAAGAAGGGGGAGGGGGGACATGATTGAGACCTTTAAATATGTGAAAGGATTGAATAAGGTTCAGGAGGGAAGTGTTTTATAAGAAACAAGGGGACACAACCTGAAGCTAGTCGGGGGAAGATCAGGAGCAATGTTAGAAAATATTATTTTACAGAAAGAGTAGTAGATGCTTGGAACAAACTTCCAGCAGAGGTAGTTGAAAAATCAACAGTCTATGAATTAAAAAATGCCTGGGATAAGCACACATCTATCCTAAGATAAAGTGCACATATAGATGGAACGTATTGTCTCCTTCTGCCGTCATCCTTCTTTGTTTCTATGTTTTTCAACTGTTATTGAATCGAGGTCAAAGTCTATCTAGAACCAGATGGAAATATAACACTTCTATTTTATCTTTCACTGTAAGTGAACAATTTACAAATGGTGCTGAATCAACCCCAGTGTAATTCCTAATTCCTTGGGCCTTTATTTAAGAAGGGATAGCGTCAGGTAGCGCCTGGTTAATGAGAGGTAGCGACAGGTAGTGACTGGTGAACGCCGGACACGGCACGCAATTACACATTTATCAAGCAGAATCTGTTTAGCGACTGGGATAGCGCCATGTAGCGTCTGATTCATCATTTTCCAAGCCTCAGCGAACAGCACCGGCGTTCAGCCTTGCACAGCGCCAGGTATGACCTCTCGCTACCTGTCGCTCTCCCATACATTTCAATGGACGATCCTTTTCTTCTCTTTAAACAGGTTTTTTTTTCCAAAAAATCACAAATAATTCTGTGACCTCTTCTGGCATTGAAATAGCAGTTTTTTCATAATTTTTTAATTTTTTATATATTTCCTCAGAAATGACATTACAGGTCTGCCATTAAAGTGTTCATGTTACAATGTTGTTACAATGTAATTCCATATGTTTTCGCTTTGTTACTAGTTGATAGATGCTTGAAAACAGACTTTAAACACACCGCCTCCTGCGCTCTGGGCTTCAAACAAATATTTTTCAGCGCCAGAGATTTGTGAGGCTGTTTTTTCGCTGAATATGGTGCGAGTCGGTCGCTATGAGCAGTCGCTAACATGCGCTCCCATACAGCGCTGTACTGGTCAAATAGCGACTCCTCACAATGTATTACTGAACAGCGACTGAGTCGCTATAAAGTAGCGACTCACGGCCGAGCACTGCGACTACTAGCGGGCGCTCTGAAAATGCCTGCTGCAGACGCTCATCTGTCGCTACCTGCCGCTAATGATGAATCAGCCTGCCCGTTTCTGTAGTGATCTGCAGAATTCCTAAACTCAATCTTTCATTCTATGATGTTTGAAAAAGTTTTCTTTTGTTTCCTGTTCAATGAAACATCATACTTTTCATCATGTTCAGTTCTGAAGCGCTCGGTTCACTTGACTGCCTTGAATTGCTGCGCTAACAGCTTAAGCAATCGTTATGCCAGGACAATGCACTTTCCGATTTTATACAGCAATCACCTCACCCACACTGATAATGACAAGCGCCGACTTCAATGACAAGTAATAATTCCATACATTAGAACTCCGCGTTCCTATGTGAATGTAGAAAGACTCATTAGCGCTTTCCATTTTGTCAGTGTTTAATATTGCATGTATAATGATATCCCCGAGATCACTGTCTCTGGCTTGACGTGTGATGCTGTCTTTGTGTCACATTGTAAAAAGTGAGCTAAATAGCTCGGCATGTGATTCGGGGGTGACTTGTATTTTAATGATGAGAAGAGTTTCTGGTTTAGTATGTAATGTCATTAAAAATGTTGGCTGCCATTGTAAGACTTTGAGGCTCATTCACTACTCCACACCACTCCACACCATACTTATCAAAAAACTACACACACACACACAGAGCGTCGGTGCTCTAAATCTGGGCACTGTAGCATAGAGCGCCAGACGCTGTGTGATTACAGTCTGTTTTTGAACACATATCTACCAGTAACGGGGAGGCCGATTCATTAATAGCGCCAGGTAGCGACAGATGAGCGCCAGTAGCGTTATTTTTACAGCGCACGCTAGTATTCGCTGTGCTTGCCCGTTGTTCGGCTGTTGACAGTGACTCAGTCGGTGTGCGGTAATGTTGAATACGGGGATAGGAGTCGCTGTTTGACAGGTTCCGCGCTGTATGGGAGCGCATGACAGCGAATGGCCATAGCGAACGGCTCCCAGCATATTCATTAACAAATCACGCTCAAAAAATTCTTGCGCTGTGAAATGCTTGTTTAAACCCCAGAGCGCTGGCGGCGATGGGTTAAAAGTAGTTTTTTAACCCCCAAACAACCATATTTTTGGTAAAAAAAAACAAGTTTTTACAAACATTTTGTAATATGAAAACATTAATATCAGACCTGTAATTCTGCACAAATTTTTTTTTTTTTTTTTTACCTTAAAAAAAATATCTAACATTGCAGAAGTGGTCACAGAATTTTTGCCATTTAAAAAAAAAAAAAAAAAAAACATTAATAGCAATTAATTAAGAATATTTAAAGATTGCTCCATTGAAATGCATTGGAGAGCGCCAGGTAGCGAGAGGTCATACCTGTCGCTGTTCAAGGTCGCTCGCTGGCGCTGTGGGGTGAGGCTGGAATAATGATGAATGATTCGCTATCTGGCGCTCTGTCAGTCGCTAAGCAGGATCGGCTTGATAAATGTGTGATTGCGGAGGGGAGCCGGCGTTCTCGTGGCGGTGAGCATTATTACTATTCGCTTACCATTCGCTACCTGGCGCTATCCCTTGTTAAATAAGGGCCAAAGTGAAAACACATGGAATGACATTGTTTTAACACTGGGACATTAACACTTTAGTGCCAGACCTGTAATGACAATTCTGCATAAAAATATAAAAAGTCATAAAAATGTATAAAAGTGTTTGTTTGCAGCCAGGAGAGGTCACACAAGGATTTGAGCAAAAAAAAAAAAAAAAAAAATCGAAAAAAATTTGTAAAACACGCTGTTTAAACACAAGCAAATGAACGGCCATTGAAATGTATGGGAGAGCGACACTGAGCGAAAGGTAATACCTGGCGCTCTGGAAGCTAGAGCGCCGGCTCTACACGCTGAGCTGCCTGTATTAATACATGTGACACGACATGGCGCTGTTAGAGTCGCTCACCAGATTCACTTTCATAAATGTGGTTTTGCGTACAGTACCCGGCGTTCACCAGACGCTGCCTGATGCTATGAAGAACTACTTGGCGTTATCCCTTCTTAAATAACCCCCTTTGTCTAAAATTAATACAGTATGGTGTCATCCCATACAGACAACATACTCCAGAAGAAGTTAGAGGTGAGGGTGTGCTTAAAATGGACCAAAACCCAGGATTTTGATTATTCCGCTGGGTGCTGCACTGTGCGAAACCCCCCAGATCGCCCAAAGAAACTCACCTCATCTCAGTCCTACGGGGCATGCACAGCTGCTCGTCCAATCAGCACGCTCGGAGTCGCTAATGTCACGCCATTTAAGACAGCGTCTAAAGCCAGCGTCTCTGAGTGGCAGCTCTGGAGCCCAGTGGGGGGGAAAGAATAAGTGACTAAAAACATAAAATATATTAATTGTATATGCTGGGTGTGAGGAATAGGGCAAATATTGTATGTCATTTTATTGCTGATGCCCGGCTTCCCCCTATAAGATTCTCTGTTCTTGTCACCCTTTATTCCCCCCTGAAGCATTAAAGCTTTCTAGCCATAAACATGCATAGCACCTATTCTCTCCAGGAAGGCGAATTAGCATCTGTGAGTTGAGCCCATCTCAGATCAGAGACTGACTGCTGATTCTCTCACACCTCTGGGCCGGGAAGGCCCCACTGAGACTGAAGCCGAGGTGACTCCCTGGAGAGTTCCCTCAAACACTAGTGCCTCAGACATCCCTCACCAACACAAATTGAACCATAGCTGGGTCGATGTGTGTCCCAGTACCAAGCCAGATACAGAACCAGAACAGGCCCACAAAACCGCTAGTACGATTCTCAGGGCCACGGCAACCTAAAGAAATGGAGATCAGGTTGTGACCCATCTAGATACTCCATCTTTGGGCCTATCTGATGCCTGGCATCCAGCTCAATCATTTTGTGCCATATCCAGACCCACATGATCCCCCTGCCCAAAGTTATAACCCCTAAAGAGTTTTAGGTTCTAAAGCAGGTTCCACAACGGGGGAGGGAACAGTCCGCCCCACAGAAAGGAGGGGGCAAGAGGATCCAGAGTCATAAAGGGGGAGGACCCTGGGCCAGGGGTTGTCACTTCTGGGGGGAGGTCACACTGCATGCATGCTGGAGGTGCCCAAATCATCTATAAGCTCTTGACATACCCCCTTGTGGGAGCTCATCATCATCACTACTCTACATCTGCATTTTATTGTAACTCTGACCCACTTCTCAGAACAACATTTGTATCCATTCCATCATAATCAAATGTCTGTTATAACAGCAGAGTGTGCTTATCGCATTAAAACCTTTATTTAACTTGAGCAATCTTTTTGCCTTAGCCAAGAATCTGTGTGTCCTAAGGCTTTGTGCCTGGAAGTCCCGCTATGGGAAACATATAAGATAGGCTCTAATTCAGGGTGAAAACTCGGTTTAAGTAAAGCCCTTTAGTATAGGTGTAGACTGTAAGCTGGCAAGGGCGGGGATATCTCTCCAATTGTATCTTGTATTCAGAATATTCATTGTAAACTCTGTAACACTGCATTTATAATAGTCTATGTACTGTATTTACTACTTTGTACAGCGCTATGGATGATGATGGTGCTATATAAATAAACAATAATAGTAATATAGCTGCTTACTACAAATACCCAAATCCTTCCATTGACAAAGATGAGCTCCTATACCTCTACAAAAGTCAGGACCCCAGGTGATAATGCTGTCAGTAACTCCTTAACTACTGGAACACAAGAATGTGATCCCCTCACCTGAAGAGGCTGATAGAGCAGGAGGGGTTAAACCTGTGAGCTCAGGAGTGTGGAGCGTGCCTCAGCCAATCCGATGATTAGCAAGCCGAGTCTCTGCTCTGTACACCAAACCCACCACTTTGGTTTACTGTTGCTAATGTGACATGCTAACTGTTTCTTTTTATAACACACAGTGGCAAACAAAAAAAAAAATTAACAGAAAAGCTCAGCTCTAGCGCCATGTTTTGCCATGTGAGCGTCTGTGTAGTGGCTCTTAGATCGACCGCTAGTAGATGCTGCAAGCGGGTGTCGGACGCTGCTGCTTGGCAGCTGGACAAGTGGCACTGTACTATCCTGTCCAGCACTGATGAATGTGATGTCTGGAGGGCACTGTAGAAGCGCTCTCCCTGATTCACTGCAGAGCCAATCGAGAACGCTAGGTGGTGTCTCGAGGTTAAAGCGCCCAAGATACGCTACATCTAACAATAGGACAATGCTGCAGCGTGCGATAGGTAGCGCCAGGTAAGTGCGTCTGGCACTCGGCGCTAAAGCCCATATTCAAGAAAAAAATACACACAACCAACGTCGCCACTCTAAAACTGGGCGCTGTAGCATAGAGCACCAAACACTGTGTGATAAAAGTCTGTTTCTCAACACATAAACACCAGCACCAGAGCGAAAACATATGGAATGACATTGTTTTAACACTGTGACAATGACACTGCAATGGCCGACCTGCACATACAAATCTGCATAAAAATAAAAATATAATAATATAAGTGTTTGGTTGCCGGGCAGGAGAGACACACAATCATTTGAACTAAAAATTTAATATTTTACTTTAGCAACACACTATTTATACACAACCAAATGAAACACCATTGAAATGTATGGGAGAGCGACAATGAGCGACAGGTGCTACATGGCTCTGCGCTGATGTTTTACACGCTAGTGATACATGTGACGCTACATGATGCTATTAGAGGCGCTCACCAGATTGACTTTCTTAAATGCGGTTTTCACATACAGCCCCCGGCGTTTACCCGACGCTACATGCCAATACCTGGCGTTATTGGTTCTTAAATAACCCCCATAATTTTGGGCCACAATATATTTAAAAAAATGTAATCGAAATAGAAATTGCCCTTTAAGCACACCCTGCAACCGTCACGGATTGGACAGGACCGTCCCGGGAACACATTGTGATCCCGCGTCACGCCCCATTTCCCGCTTACCGCAGGACGGTTGGGGCTTATGCCAGGCATAGAGCCTACATGCCCACCACGGCGCTGCGTCCTTTACCATCACCCACCGCTCCATTCCCTCACTGTGGGCAGACGTTTCCGCTAGTGCTTCCTGCAATGAGAGCTCGTTAGCCAATCAGCTGCTGCTCTCCAGTGTGAGTGGGTGTGGCCTCTGTTGGGATTGGAGGAGGAGCAAGTGGGCGTGGTCACCACCGGGATTGGTACGTGTGATCAGCTACAGCCAGGATCAGGTTAGACCAAAGCTCAAAGACGAGCATCCACCCCATACCTCCCAAGTGTCCCTGATTTGGAGGGACTGTCCCAATTTGGAGGCCGTGTCCCCCTATTCCTCGTTGCTCTCCTTTGTCCCTCTTTGAGGTGTAACATGCAGATCTGCAGCAATAAATGATTTATTTGCCCATTCAAAGAGTTTATATTGTTGTAACTGTTACAATGTATCGCCTATCCATCAATCAATGAGGGGGTGTGGCTTTATTTACATATTGTCCCGATTTCCCATTCTGAAAAGTTGGGAGGTATGCTTTAAGGTATGTGAAACTGGGGCTTGTGGGGGGGGGGGCTCCAGCAATCTGGATACCCCGTCAAATTGCTCTTCATTTTCTAAAAAATAGGCTTTAAACCAGTCTAAAATAAAAATATAAATAAAATGTAAAAAGTCATCCGCATATACAGGCTACAAAGTGCAGGTAAGCCACAAGGTTGAAAATTTCCCGGAGAATCGGCTTCAGCCCTGTGACTTTTCAGCATCGCCATGACTGTTGATGAGTAATATTCGCACCCTGTTCACCCTGGGATCGGGCCACACACCTAGTCCCCGCCGCAGCACACTTCATTGTAGGCATTGTCAATTGCGCTCCATTGTGTTGATTTGTGCTGTGTGAGAATTAATTAAAACCCACAAAAATGCTTTGTCTTATTTGTCATCTCTAATTGATCTCGGTGCAGGAATGTGGTTTTACGTGTAATTATGTGGGTGGCAGAAAATCTCGTCATTATAGATGAGGAAGAGAATATTTCTTCTTATATCCCCCTCTGTCACAGCTTGAATTCCTTCCTAAATACAATTGTTCCCTTTTATTTTAAACCAGTGAAGGTAACACGGTGATTCTCCCGAGAAGTAGTGTTTGGGGGTCACTACTAGGGATGAGCGAACCGGTTCGGACGAACCGGAACTCGCTCCGAATTTCAGGGAAAATTTGATTCGGCACGAACCCGAATTTTTTTTGGTTCGTGCCGATCGAATTTTCCCTGAAATAAAAAAAAAAAAAATGCCGGCATGGTGGGAGCGGACAGGCCGGCTACGCTGTCAGCGGGCGGCGGAAGCCGGCCCGCTGACAGCGCAGCCGGCCTGCCCGCTCCCACCATGCCGGCATTTTTTTAAAAAGCAAACACTTACCTGCATGGTCGGAGCATGGAGGCCGGCGCCGCTCTCAGGCGCCCTCTGATGACGCGTCCTCTGATGACAGCTGAGAGCGGCGCCGGCCTCCACGCTCCGACCATGCAGGTAAGTGTTTGCTTTTTAAACAAATGCCGGCATGGTGGGAGCGGGCATGGAGGCCTGCCCGCTCCCACCATGCCGGGATTTTTTTTTCAGATGAGCGATTCGTGAAAGTTCGATTCGGGCGAACCCGAATTTCTTGGGGAAATTCGGCGAATCGCCCGAATCGAACTTTCAAGAAGTTCACTCATCTCTAGTCACTACACACACTGCATAAAAAATCCCTCTAAGCTTGTTTTTTTTCTTTCTCTTACCAAATGCAGGAAGAGTTATGGGGAGGGGGATGTTTGTGAATGTACCATTCTGCATTTACAGGGGAGAACTGCCTAAAGTGGACCAAAACCCAGGATTTTCGACTATCCTGGGTTTTGGTCCTTTCCGCCTGGGCCATTCTGATCAGGGATGCCCCACTGTGTGAAACCCCCCAGATCGCCGATGCCAACTCACCTCTCCCCGGTCCTATGGCGCATGCGTGGCCACTTGTCCAATCAGCGTTGTCAGAGCTGCTGATGTCACGTCATCGGGGAGGCTGATTTATTAATAGCGCCAGGTAGCGACAGTTGAGCGACTGTAGCGGTATTTTCACAGCGCCCGCTAGTAGTCGCTGTGCTTGGCCGTTGTTCGGTTGTTCGGTGTGGCGTAATGTTCAATACAAGGTTACGAGTCGCTATTTGACAGGTTCCGCGATGTATGGGTGCGCATGATAGCGACTGGTCAGAGCAACCGGCTTCCACCATATTCATCAAAAAATCACGCTCAAAAAATTCTCGCGCTGTGAAATGCATGTTTAAACCCCAGAGCGCTGGCGGCGATGGGTTAAAAGTAGTTTTTTAACCCCTAAACCACCATATTTTTGGAAACCAAAAAAAAAAAAGTATTTTAAATAATTTAGTAATATGAATACATTAACATCAGACCTGTAATATCAATTCTGTACAATTTTTTAAAAATTTTTTTTCCCTTAAAAAATTTATCTAAAATGGCAGAAGTGGTCACAGAATTTTTCACACTTAAAAAAAAAAAAACATTTATAACAATGAATTATTAATATTTAAAGATTGTTCCATTGAAATGCATTGGAGAGCGCCAGGTAGCGAGAGGTCATACCTGTCGCTGTTCAAGGTCGGACGCTGGCGCTGTGGGCTGAGGCTGGAATAATGATGAATGAGTCGCTATATGGCGCTATCTCAGTCGCTAATCAGGATTGGCTTGATAAATGTGTGATTGTGGTGGGGAGCCGGCGTTCTCGTGGCGGGGCCCGTCATTACCGGCCGCTCACCAGTCGCTACCTGACGCTATTCCTTCATAAATAAGGGCCAAAATGTAACAGTTACAACAATAGAAACACTTTGAATAGGCAAATGAATCATTTATTGATGCAGATCTGCATGTTACACCTCAAAGAGAAGACAAATGAGAACGGAGAGGGACACTAACTCAAAAAAGGGACAGTCCCTCCAAATCAGGGACACTTGGGAGGTATGATCATATTGACAAGACTGCTCAGTTTCTCTTATGAATACAAACGCCGCTGCTGCAATCAATAACTAAGATTTTATTTGTATTATTACAGGCTCCACTGAAATGTCTCCATAATGTGACGTTGTCTTCGCAAATGCCTGATCCACCCTACAGAATGAATCAGAAAACTTCCTGAGTCCTTCCACAACTGAAGATGCCACGGAGATGAAAACCACAGCGCGTCATAACCCTTTGCATTCTAGCTGCCTGTCACGTTGTGCTTTGCTTTAAAGCGGACCAAAACCCTCTAAAATCCTCCCCCACCATCCTCTCCACCCCTGTACCTTGGGCGATGCTGCTGTCATATTTTCAAGAAAAAAAAAAGCTTTTCCCAACGTCGTATCCAGGGCCGTAACTGATATTCCTGCTGCCCTAGGCACTTTACCATCCTTTAAAAAAAAAATATAGCTGCCCCCACAAGCAACCACCCCGGCCCACAAGATTAATATTCCTAGTGTGCGGCTATCTCTATGTTAGTCCTCTGTAAATGTAAACAGCAGCATACCCCCCAATCCCCCAAATATATACTGACCCTCTCCAAAAGGTTCACCCCAAGCCATAGAAAACCCCTTAGCAGTGCGGAGGGAGGGGGTGCAAAGGGCTAAACGCATATACTACTTACTGGCTTCCTGACTCCATCCCCTGACACATATAATGATCACAACAATGGAGGCAGTGATATCCACATACCTCCCAACCATCCCTGATTTGGAGGGACTGTCCCTCTTTCAAGTTCATGTCCCCCTGCCTCTCATCTGTTCTTATTTGTCCCTCTTTAAAGTGGACCAACACCCAGGGGGGATCGGCCCGGGAATCTATAAGATTCCCGAACCGATCAGATCCCTCCCCGCGGGGCATCCGAAATCGGGATGTCCCGCGGGGAGGAACCCCCCAGGACGCCCACAAACCTTACCTCAGCCCTGTTCCATCAGCGCATGCGCGAGCCGCGGGCGCGCCTCGCGCTTCCCTCTAGCAGGGCGCACACCCGCGTCGGCCGTTTGTGAATGGCCGGCGCAGGCGCGCTCCCTGTTAGAGGGAAGCGCGAGACGCGGCCTCCAGCGCTCAGAGCCGCTGAGCTGCTATGCACGTCCAAGCGGCCTTGGACGCGCATACCACAGCGGCTCTGAGCGCTGTGATTGGCTGGAGCGGTCACGTGGGAGCGTGGTGAGGTGAGTGTTTCTGGGCTTTCGGGGGGGTTTCAGAAAGCGGGGCACCCCTGATCGGCTTCATTGGCTTCAATGGCTTCAGTGGCTTTATTTACAAATTGTCCCTCTTTCCCATCCTGAAAAGTTGGGAGGCATGGATATCGGGTCCCGTGGACAGCACATCCTCTCCTCCACACACACTGTCTTTGTCTTTCTGTGGCTGGGGAGCACAGGCCTTTGTTTGCCTGATCGGAAATAAGGTCCTGGCCACAACCAACCGACACATTCGAGATCACCTGTTGGCAAAGGTCAAATCTGCCGGCTAGTGTGGCAACACCACTGGCTGCATCCCTGGCTTCCCTCTAGTATGAGGCACACTCCCGCCCCCAGCTTATCTGATTGGCTGGGCACTAGGGCTCTTAACTAAAGGGAAGACAGGGATGCAGCCACGGACCACAAAAACTCAGTGGAAGCCCTAGGAAAGGTGAGTTTTTTGGGCAATCTTTGAGGTTTCACACAGCGGGGCATATAAAATCCAAGCACCCCTAGAGGGTTTTCAGCCGCTTTAATGGTCCGCCTTGTGTTACGACCTCTGACCAGTGTGCACGCTTGTTTGTTGGGTGTTGTGGTGTATATACGACATCATACATTAACCCGTACTCACGACCCTACTGCAGTCACCAAAAACATACTCACTGGGCCAGATCTAAAATAAAATGGTTTGTAGGTGCAAAAGCCAGCCAGATTCCTGGTTTTAGTTAAAGGAGCAGTATCGCGAAATTTGCATTAAAAAAGATAAATAATTAAATAGCCACACAATAGCTTCTAACATGTGTATAAATAATCTGGCAATAGAAAAAGAAAAAAATATCTGCCTTTCTTTTAAATTGTATAATTACAATGGCTCAGTCCATTTGCTGAATAGGGGGATCTGCTGGGTTGTTTTTAGTGAGCTGCTTCATTTAGCCCACTGGTCTCCTAGCAACACTTTACCTCAGAGGCTGACACTGTAATCAGTGGTAACGGCTGTGTGTGTGTGAGGTGCTGCTTTTGTTATGAGACCAGGTGACTCAAATGTGTAAAATCTATACAAAATAAACTAAACTGACTGAAAATAACTGAAATTCTTCTTTGAATAACTGTGCAGGAAAATCTAAAGGTATTAAAGTGGAACAAAACCCCATTCTAAATCAGGATGCCCCACTGTGTGAAACGACCCCTGGATAACCACAGATCCCCCCATTTTTCTGGCGCGCTCACGCAGATAGTCATTTAGACAGGCCGGGCGGCCAGGAAGGTTACTGCTCAGGCTCCCCATCTGCGTGCAAACAGAGCTGATTGGATGAGAGCCCGCGCATGTGCTGTGGGACAGGGAAAGGTACGTTTTCACAGGCGACCTTGGGGATTTCACATATCAGGGCATCCCAAGTCGCGATGCCCCTAGGGGCACAAAACAAAACTCCAGATAGTGAAAATCCTGGGTTGGGCTTTGCTCAAAACACACAAAGCTGAAAGAAAGATCATATGGAAAAATGAAAAATAAGAATATGAAAGAGAAAATGGTAAACTGAAAGATTCTGCAGCAGAGCCAACATGAAGGGAAAAACTGTCAAAATCAGCTAAATGACTTCTAGAGCTTTTCTCTCTGTTTCATATATATATAAGTTCTGGCCAGGCAATGTTGCAATGTTATCTGATGCTGGACAGCTGCCAGCACTGAACAGCTGAGACTTTGATACGGGGAGGCCGATTCATCAATAGCGCCAGGTAGCGACAGATGAGCGACTGTAGCGTGATTTTTTCAGCGCCAGCCAGTATTCGCTGTGCTTGGCCGGCATTAGCTTGATGACAGCGACTCAGTCGGTGTGCGGTAATGTTGAATACGGGCTGGGGAGTCGCTGTTTCACAGGTCCAGCGTTGTATGTGAGCGCCTGACAACGAATGGCCAGAGCGAACGGCTAGCTTCATATTCATCAAAAAATCACGCTCCGAATGTGCTGTCGCTGTCCATTCCTTGTTTAAACCCCAGAGCGCTGGCGGCGATCTGTATTAACTAGTTTTTAACCCCTAAACAACCATATTTTTTGAATGTAACATTATACATGTTTTTAGAATCATCCCGTTATATGAATACATTAATCTCAGACCTGTTAGATCAATTCTGCACATATTTTTTTTTTTTTTTTTTTGGACTTAAAAATAAATCCTAACATTGCAGAAGTGGTCTCCGATTTTTTGACATTAAAAAAATAAAAAAAAAAATTATTACCAATTAATCATGAATTATTATAGATAGCTCCATTGAAATGCATTGGACATCGCCAGGGAGCGACAGCTCATACCTGGCGCTGTGAGGGAATTTGCAGCGGCGCTGTTCGGTCCAGGCGGCTTCATGATGAATGCCGCGCTAGCCGTCGCTCTCGCCGGCGCTAGCCTCATTTTGCTTGATAAATGCGTCATTGTGACCGCCGCGGGCGTACTTGAGTCGGTAGTCGCCGTTAGCTGCCGCTACCTGGCGCTCGTCAGACACTACCTGGCGCTATCGCTTGATGAATAAGGGCAATTGTTACCCCTCTCTTCAGCATGGAACTGATACATTTGTATCTCCCTCTCCTCAGTGTGGAACAGGCCAGAGTGTCGGCTGCCGACACTGACAAGACATAAACACAAGACATAAACATGAGCTATTAGACTCCAGCTGTTCAACACACACATCATTTTTTTCTACATTTGTAATTCTTACTCCAACACTTACCTACATTCAAAGTACCATTTAAATATAAGTCACCAAGAAAAATTTGCGATACTGCTCCTTTAAGGGACAGCCATCATTATACATCGGTGTAAATTAAATGCTGCTATATGGTCACAGGTTATAGGTTACAGAAAAAATAAACACGTCTATCTTTTTCCCACTCAAAAAGTTCAATTCAGTTTGTAACAAGAAATGTCTCACTTGCATGTGATTCAACAAAGAATAAACATGAAGTGCATAAAAATGTGTGTGATTCAGGGCTGATTAAACATTACTTTTTACTATTTTTCCTGGACATTTTTTTTAACATAAGCCCCGAACAGGTGTAAAAAATACTTAGCACGTCCCCACGTTTTTTTTTAACCAAAAAACCTTTTTATCAGTGAAAAAAATGTTAGAGGCCGATTCATTAATAGCGCCAGATAGCGACAGTTGAGCGCCTGTAGTGGCATTTTCAGAGCGCCCGCTAGTAGTCGCTGTGCTTGGCCGTTGTTCGGTAGTTGATAGCGACTGTTTGCCGTAATGTTGAATATTGGGTGAGGAGTCGCTATTTGACAGGTTCCGCGCTGTATGGGAGCGCATGATAGCGACTGGCCGTAGCGACCGGCTCCCACCATATTCATTAAAAAATCACGCTCAAAAAATTCTCGCGCTGTAAAATGCATGTTTAAACCCCAGAGCGCTGGCGGCGATGGGTTAAATGTAGTTTTTTAACCCCCAAACCACCATATTTTTGGAAACCAAAAAAAACAAGTTTTTAAAATAATTTAGTAATATGAATACATTAAAATCAGACCTGTAATATCAATTCTGTACATTTTTTTTTTATTGTTTTTCCCTTAAAAAAATCTAAAATGGCAGAAGTGGTCACAGAATTTTTCACATTTAAAAAAAAAAAAAAAACATTAATAACAAATAATTATTAATATTTAAAGATTGTTCCATTGAAATGCATTGGAGAGCGCCAGGTAGCGAGAGGTCATACCTGTCGCTGTTCAAGGTCGGGCGCTGGCGCTGTGGGCTGAGGCTGGAATAATGATGAATGAGTGGCTATATGGCGCTATCTCAGTCACTAAGCAGGATTGGCTTGATAAATGTGTGATTGTGGTGGGGAGCCGGCGTTCTCGTGGTGGGGCCCGTCATTACCGGCCGCTCACCAGTCGCTACCTGTCGCTATTCCTTCATAAATAAGGGCCTTAGTCTCATATTTTGTTTTACTGTTTTAATGAAAAATAAATATGTGGCCCCTCTCCCTTCAGATTACCGGGCCTTGGCACACGCGCTGGCTTGTCCGTCGCTGTCAGCGCTTGTCCGTCGCTGTCACCCGGCCACGTGGGAGCGTTTTGAGGTGAGTATTGGGGTGTTTCTGGGGGGTTTTACCTAATTGGGGTGCCCCCCTGAAGTGGACCAAAACCCAGGATAGTCAAAATCCTGGGTGTTGGTCCACTTTAATTGAGGCGACTGCAATAGCTGTTCATTTACTTCACCGAATCTCCCAAGTCATCTACCTGCCATTCCAAAAAGGAATAATAAATTCACACATCCTCTGGGATGAAAACAGGCCACGCCCACCCTGCTGTGGCAACACTGAAAGGCATGGAGTTTACTGTGGGGGTTATTTAAGAAGGGATAGCGCCAGGTAGCGCCTCGTAGCTGCAGGCAGCGTCTGGTGAACGCCGGGTGTTGTAGGCAAAAGCACATTTATGAAAGCGAATCTAGTGAGTGCCTCTAACAGCGCCATGTAGCGTCCGATTTATTATTACAGGCGGATCAGCGTATAGCGCCGGCGCTCTAGCTTCCAGAGCGCCAGGTATTACCTTTCGCTCAGTGTCACTCTCCCATACATTTCAATGGCCGTTCATTTGCTTGTGTTTAAACAGCGTGTTTGGCATTTTTTATTTATATTTTTTTTATTTGCTCAAATCATTGTGTGACCTCTCTTGGCTACAAACAAACACTTTTAGAAACTTTTGGGACTTTTTATATTTATATGCAGAATTGTCATTACAGGTCTGGCACTAAAGTGTTATTGTCACAGTGTTAAAAGAATGTCATTCCATGTGTTTTCGCTTTGTTATTGGTGGATATGTGTTCAAAAACAGACTTTAATCACACAGCGTCTGGTGCTCTATGCTATAGCGACCAGATTTAGAGCTGTGTGTGTGTCCCCTTTTTTGATAAGTATGGCATGGCACGCTAAGAGTCGGTCGCACTGAGCTGGCGCTACCTCTCGCTCCCAAATATTAGAAGTAGGTCATAGCACACTGTATAATTTTCAGTTAGTAGCAAGTAAGAAAATACATCGAAGCGGTTCCGTATAATCAAGTACACCCGCCCAATGTGTACCCAAACAGTCTATATATACTATATATAATTGTGAAAAACGAACTCCCAAATCAATACTATGCAGAAAAAGAAGTGATTTAATATAAGTGTACAAAAAATATATACAGTGGGTGACAACAGAATCAAGTAATAAACATACAATAGTATCCCACATAAGGGGTCTATAAGGCGATGAGGGATCACAGTCCAGGAATGGAGGTAGTTCAAAAAGATAAGTAAATTCAAAAAGACCGTAGTTCAGTTCTATGGTGCATCCTGGAGTGTGTCCGATAATCACTATTTGAATGCATAGCATAAAGTAACATAAGCGATAATGAAACAGCAAAAAAGAGCTTACAGGATGACCGCGGGTTGGGTGAGAACGAACCTCAACGTTTCGGTCAATAGACCTTTCTCAAGAGGAGTGGTATCCAAGTTTTGTGCAAGTGCCATATTTAAGGTCTCCAGCATCCAATGAGGACACAGGGATAGGCGCACAGAGGGCGCCAAATCCTGACGTCATCGGCGGCTTCCACATGCTGTCCCAGCTAATTTGCCATCCAACCCAGGAAGTGGCGCACGGGGCAGAAGGCGGTGCCGCGAGTAATGTAGAAACCGGCAACAAGATGGCAGGATCAAGAGGGCGCGACATGTGACATGGCAGAAGGCGGTCCTGCAAGTACAGTGATGAAGAACCGTCAACAAGATGGTGGCATAGAAGACGGCGACATGCGGGGTGGCCTGCGTAGGAGCGGCTGCTGGTTAAGGACTCCCTTTCGCTCTCTGCAATGCTGTACTGGTGTTAGCGTGTCCAACATACATCACATTCAACGATGCCGGCCAGGTTACTACAGTGACTGAGGCACTCTGTTACAGCGCCCGATACCCGCTTACAGCGTCTACTAGTGGTCGCTCTAAGTGCCGCTATACAGACGCTCATCTGCTGATACCTGGCGTTAGTAATAAATCAGCCTCCACGTGTTTGTGAGTATGTGGAGCTCCGGGCATTGGAGGACCAGCCAGACAGCCAGCAGATGGCAGGGAATAAGTCTAAATGTAACTTCGTCCTGCCCCCTAGTCCTCCATCATGCTCCCTCCTGTCTGTTATGGGGGTGATTGGAGGGATTCTACCACACTGCCTTTTATGAAGTGACTGGGGGGAATTATGCCACACTTTCTGTTATAGAAGGATGGAGGGGTTCTGCTACACTGCCTGTTGTTATAGAGTATTGGGGGGAATCTGTCACACTGCCTGTTATATGGGATTGGGGGAATTCTGCCACACTGCCTGATTTTTTTTGGGGGGGGGGCTGCCACACTGCCTGTTAAAGGGTCAATGGGTGGGATTCTGTCACACTGTCTATTATCAAGGGATTGGGTGGGGAATGCTGCACACTGCCTGTTATAGACGGATTGGGGCATTATGCCACACTGTCTGTTATGGGGCGATTGGAGGGATTCTACCACAATGTTTCTTATAGAGGGATGGGGGCGTTCTGCCACACTGCCTGTGATAGGGGATTGGGGGAGGGGAATCTGCCACACTGTCTGTTATAGGGCGTTAGGGGGGTTCTACCACACTGACTGTTACAGGGTGATTGAGGGGGGTTCTGCCGCACTGCCTGTTATACGGTGATTTAGGGGGATTCTGTTATGGATGTGTTTGGGGGGGGATTCAGTCACACTGCCTTTCATGGGGGATTCTGACACACTGCCTGTTATGAGCTGATTGCAGGGGGTTCTGCATTCTGCCTGGAGTGGGGGTATTCTGTACACTTCTTCTATTGGGTTCTGGGCGGGGGATATTTTAGCACACCATTTGGTTCAGAATTTCCCCCTACCCACACAGCCCTCTGTACTTAGCCCCATTGTACCCCTCAGACAAGTAACCCTAGCCCATGTTCAGCCCCTATTGCTATCCCCAATCTGTGCTCAGAATGGTGCAAAAAAAAGGTACCAATCTCCTGAAGAGGGCCAACATCTGGGATTTTGATATGGTTCACAAGGGCATGGCGATTTGAGGCAATTCCCCATCCCCCTTGCTCCCATGGTGCATGCGTGGGCTCCTCCAATGAGCATTCATTGCACCAGTACCAGTCATTCAGATCTGCCTAAAGCAGGGTGTGAAAATGCCAGAGGCCACTGAGCGAGGGTCAAGGTAAGAATCAGGCGATTCTTGGGGGCTTTACAAAGTGGGACATCCCAGATTGGGATACCCCTGGGGAGAGCTTTAATTTAAGACTCTAGGCTGGTATAAGTGGGTTGTGGTTTGCTTTAATGTAAGGGCTTACTGGTGGCAGTAGTGGGCTAGAGTGCCATAAACCTGGACCCTCCTTGCCACAAACACTTGGCACCTGGCAGGTCTCAACAGGAGCTAAGGCTATGTCCACACCTGTCCTGATGCGTTTACACAGGATTGCATTTTGCGTTCGCATTTTTTGCTTATTTTGTTTGCGTCTTCATTATTAAAAAATCCCTGTTTCCAGGACCTACGTCCCGCCTTCCTGTCTATTGAATCCCATTAAAATCTATGGTGCCGCAAACACAAAACCCATGCAGTACCACAAGAATCATGGACATGTGTTCACGTTTGCGCTTGCGCCACCATAGGCTTTAATGCATTTGTGGCCCAGACGCAGCAGACAGGACTTTTTGTGGCTGCATTTTCTTCTGTCCTACCACACCCAAGAGGTCTGAAAGGGGCCATAGAGGCGCTATTGTTGAATTGCCGCAGGGCATTTTTTTAACAGTTGTTTACAATGTTGATACAATGTTTTAGGAGCTTTCTGAGTAGAGCTGAGTCATTACGGCTGATGGCTTTTTCGAGATTTAGGGTAATTTTGACTGTAGGACCGAGTTTATAAGCAGGGCTGTAAAAATTGTGGCCGCTCCTATGCAGTTTAGTAGCATAGAATCCACAACTTGGATGGAGTTAAGGTATACATGCTCAACCTGCGACCCGGTGGCCACATGTGGCCCTCAGAGCAAATTGATGTGGCCCTCAAAGCAAACTGATGTGGCCATCGACCTGCTGTAGGGAAAGTGAGAGCGGTAAATAGAACTGACATGTAAAGGTAGTTTATAGAGGTACAGTAAGGATGGGCGATTGATTGGAGAGTAATGTAGGATGGCGCATCACCAAATAGAGGTGACAGCAGTGGCTTGGAGGAATGCGGTTACATTGATTGCACACCACCACCCTGGGTTGATATCTTTGGTACAATCATTTGGTAAAATACTTTTTCTCTAATGACTGTATGGATGGCATTGGTGGGAGTTTAGATGGGTTGAGTATTGGGAACATAGTTAAGATGTGGGACTGATATAAAAACAAACCCATATAGATAAGACAATTAGCATGTGCATTGCTGGCGTGTGGCCAGTATGTAGGGAAGTGGTGGAAGGACATACAAGTGGAGTTTGTGGAGAAAGTCTTCATTATGCTATTGGAAATGAGGAAATTCTGAACGTATTCATTGTAGCCCGCGGCCAGTTCCAAATCATTTAAGTGGCCCGTGCTCCTCAAACGGTTGAGCACCGCTGGGTAAAGCTCTCTCAAATAGCTTACATTACCTATTGCCAGGAGGGGGGAGGTTTAAGGAGCAATTTTCTAATCTTTAATGTTTTGACCAGGGGTCCCCTTTAACTTCCCAAGCTGTTCTTGTCTGGTTCAGTCTCACAATAGTTACATACTGTATTAGATTAGAATGTAAAGACTGTACTTTATAATAATTGTATTTAATATAATGCTTTCAGTGGTCACTGGCGGGGTCCTCCGAGTACCTGGAGCAGAGCCATTTATAATGCCCTGAGCAGAACGAGGAGCCGCCAATAGTCTCAGCTTTTCACAACGCCTATTGAATTTCTCAGCTGGATGCTTTTCATACCCCGAACGCTCTATTCACATCTGGTTAGAAATGATCACAAAGTACCGCCACGGGTCACAATGTAAATGTTAGTGCACCAAAATGCTTCTCAGTGTTACATTATATAACCCTACAAAAGAAACAGAAAAATGCATCTCCGGAAGCCTGAAGTCTACATTTATGGAGCCACCACATTGACCACGTGAGGCTGAATTGCTTCAATGGGGTCAAGGACAGAAGAATTAGTATTCAAGAGACTCTAACACTTCCTACACTGTATCTAAAACTAAACTAAAATGTCCTGAGTTACATGTGAACAAGGTCAGCCTTTGGGGGGACTTTTGGTCTGCAAGGTGTGCTATTGCTCAGGGCACCATGGTCAGGGAGCACTGAACAGTTGCACCAAAGCCCCAAGTGACCCATCCCCCGTTTCAACAGTTTATTAGTTCGCCATTTGCTCAACCCCAATGGGATGCTCTGGAGATAGCCGGAGACAGTCTTAGATTTCAGGGCCAGCAAATACTGGTTTGTGGACCAAAGTGGACCAAAACCCACTATACTTGGTCCTTTCCCCGGAGGCACCCCGATCTGGGATGCTGGGGTGCCCCGTTGTGTGAAACCTCCCCAGATCGCCGCAGCAACTCACCTTTTTTCAGGCCCTCGGGGTGTCTAAGAGCAGTGGCTCTGACCGCATCCTATGCCTCCCTCTAACAGGGATTCACAAATGCCTGGTGTGGGCACGCTCACTGCTAGAGGGAAGCAGAGGATGCGGCCGTCAGCGCCGCTGCTCTTAGACGCACCGTGGGACTGGGATAAGGTGAGTTGGCTGCGGCATTCTGGGGGAGATTCACACAGCAGGACATCCCCAATCGGGGGTCCAATCGGCGCGCTCGGAGCCGCAGAGGTATGCGCGTCAATGCGACGTCTTACCTCTGCGGCTCCGAGTGCGCTGCCGGCCGCATCTCGTGCTTCCCTCACAAATGGCCGGCACGGGCACGCGCCCTGCTAGAGAGAAGCGTGAGATGCGGGCGCGGCCCACACATGCGCCGTTGGACCAGGAGTCAGGTAAGCTTTGCTCGCGTCCTGGGGGGTTTCACACAGTGGGGCATCCCCATCTTGGATGCCCCGTGGGGATTATAGATTCCCGGGCCGATCCTCCTGGGTGTTGGTCCACTTTAAGACATCAAATTGAAACTTTACAATGTTGCAACTCAGCCTGCACCTTCTCTGCTGACAGTAATAATCAAGTCCAATAGCAGAGACTTACTTTGTGAGGACTATACACGGGCATAAGGGGGAAAGTGAATGAATGGCCAGGAAGGGAGAGTGGCCGGCTACACATGGGGAGGGGCAGAGGGGAGGAGGGGCAGAATGAATATGCTAACAGGCAATTAGCAGTTCAAGCCCCGCTGTGCTGAGCTAATTGGGGGACGGGATGTAAGGGGAAGCAGGAAGCAGGCTCCAGATATCCAGTCTGCTGTGACATTCACAAGATGAAGACCAGCGCTGTAACAAAAGGCAGAAGGTAAGCTCTGCATTTAGCTGGGCTAAAGGTGAGACTGCACAAAACTTGTTTCTCTGTCTAAGAGATGCAGGGGAGGATTTAGCTCCGCTTTAATGTATTCTTAATATTTCTCCTCCACTTCAGGGATCAGTGTCTGATTATCATGGAACTGCAGCTTGTTGCAACTGATCACACCCCATTAGCACCTTAAGCAGCAGATTATTTGTAATATCTATCAGTGATGCGGCGAGGAAGGGATGTGAAGTGATTCCAGGGCTGGAGGCGTCCTTCTGAAGCGTCCTCGCCATATGTTTACCGAAGTGAGCGCACCTGTCAGGAATTACCTCAGCAATCACAGCTCCAGCACTTCATGGTAGCCAGCCAGCCGGGCCCTCCGACATCTGCCTATCAGATCCCCTCGCATCTCACGCACCCGCCAACATCACCGCTGCTGACCGCGCTTTCACTCACCCAGAAAGATTTTCTGCTTATTTACTTTTCTGTTCGTTTTCAAGTGCTGAATCGTTCATTTTGTTACACTTGTTTCAAACCGGACCTTCATCATTTAACGAAAAGCCCAAAGCCTTAAAAAACTATTCCCCAGCATCTAAAATTAATATACTTTATGTTTTTAGTCACTTATTTTTCTTTCCCCCACTGGGCTGCAAATCTGTTCACGACTCTAGGATACGGGCGCCTCCATCTTGACTCAGAAGCTTCACATACTGAGGAGAGGAGAGGAGAGGGGGGGAACTGCAGGGAGTGGGTTATAGCTGTGCTTTGCTCAGACAGAGCAGAGCTGGGGTCAGGGATAGGACAGCAATACCAGAATGCAAAGCGGCATAGTCAGAAGACACTTCCTGTCTGCAGGCAGCCTGCGACTCCATGGGCCACCATCTTGGGTGTTTAAAGGCTCAAAAAATGCAGTAGATACAGGTACGGGGGGGGGGGACATATAAGATTCATTCTTATTCAGGGTAAAGGTCCGGATTAATGTGGGCAATCTGTATGCACGGGGGGGGGACATATAAGATTCATTCTTATTCAGGGTGAAGGTCCTGTTTAAAGTAGACCAAAACCCAGCGCGATCTATAAGATTCCCAGGCCGAACGATTCCCTCCTCCTGGGGCATCCAAAATCAGAATGTTCCACTGTGTGAAACCCCACAGGTCGCCCCATACACTTACCTTGCTTCCTGGTCCAACGCCATCAGCCGTTGGTCTTAGACCTGGAGTAGACAGCCTGACCTCAGCCGCTCCGAGTGCGCTGATTGGACGAGCGGCAGCGCATGCGCCGTAGGACCGGGAAGCTGTTGACCCCAGCCACCAGCCGGGCATCAGCCGAACCCAGGGTTCTAACATTACCCCCTTTCTCAGGAGCGGGCTCCTGAACGCTCCTCTGAAAAAAAACCTGTCCGTGAAATGAAAAAATCCAAAATCCAGGTATTAATTCCACCTCCGGGATCTACTGGGAAACTAGAGACCATAGGTGAAAGGATCCAGGTGGTTGGCCAGGTTTCACAGGGCCTGGGTGCGGGTTCAAGACAAGGTGCGGGTGCAAGACAGGGCCCGGGTTCAAAGCACTGTCCGGGTGCAGGGCCAAGGCAGAGCCCGGGTGCAGGGCCAAGGCAGAGCCGGTGTGCTGGGCCAAGGCAGAGCCGGTGTGCTGGGCCAAGGCAGAGCCGGTGTGCAGGGCCAAGGCAGAGCCCATGTGCTGGGCCAAGGCAGAGCCCGTGTGCAGGGCCAAGGCAGAGCCCGTGTGCAGGGCCAAGGCAGAGCCCGTGTGCAGGGCCAAGGCAGAGCCCGTGTGCTGGGCCAAGGCAGAGCCCGTGTGCTGGGCCAAGGCAGAGCCCGTGTGCTGGGCCAAGGCAGAGCCCGTGTGCAGGGCCAAGGCAGAGCCCGTGTGCTTGGCCAAGGCAGAGCCCGTGTGCAGGGCCAAGGCAGAGCCCGTGTGCTGGGCCAAGGCAGAGCCCGTGTGCTGGGCCAAGGCAGAGCCCGTGTGCAGGGCCAAGGCAGAGCCTGGGTGCAGGGCCAAGGCAGAGCCTGGGTGCAGGGCCAAGGCAGAGCCTGGGTGCATTCCACTGTGGCCTGAAAGCACAGAAAACCTAGATGGCTCTGGTGACCGGTCTCAGTCCCACAGTACTTCCCAGCCCAATCCACAGTTACAGGCTTCAGCAGTCCAGACTCCACGTGTGTGTTGCACACAGGAAGGTTTGGAGAGAGCTCAGTGTAGAGAGCATGAAGTTCCAAGTAACCCTATCAAATGACTTCTCTGCACTGCTGGAAAGCAAGATAGTGAGAATTCCAGTATTGTTGTGAATCAGATTCAGTACTCTAGTTGTATTGTCCCTCCCTTCCCTGGGAACGAACATGCTTACATCGATCTCTGCATCATACACATGCAACTCGGCGTCGGTGGTAGTAAGTGGCATGTTCTCTAAATCTTTTGATCAGACGGGACCAGGCAGGGGTGATCTTGACGCTAGAACCATTCCTGAGGACAATCAGGAATAACCCCGATATAACCGTGATATCTTTTTTGAAACATCACTCCCAATACTTATGACTGAGCTGCAAAATTCCCAGCCCATATCAGATTACAAGATATATTTTTAGAAGTTATCGGCAATGAATCTCATTGTTTCCTCAAGGAGGATGGCAGACATCAGGAGGAATTTCCCATTTAAATGGGAAATGGACACCATCACTTACCTGGGAACACCAGACCAGATCTCTCTAGGTTATATAACCTGAATTTTAAGCCTATGTTACGGGAAGAGGAGGGGGATCTAGGTAGATGGACCAGGAGTATCTTCACCTGGTTTGGAAGAACATCCATAAAAAAATGAGTATTCATTCAAGAATCCTGTATTTATTTCAGGTACTACAGGTAACCTTGCCAGAGGTTTTTCACTAGATTTTGGGGAGGGAAAGCTCATAGATTGGCTAACTCTTTGCTGTGTTTTCCGAAAGCGGGTGGGATTGGCCTTTCCCTGTGGAAAGCCTTTTATCGAGAAGTACATTTGTCTAGAGCAGTAGATTTGTGCAGACACTCTCCCTACAAACAATGGATTCAGACAGAACAGGAGTTCTTCCAGATGCCTCTAGCCGGACTTCCCTGGGTCCCATTTTCGCTTGCACCGGACACACTGAACACCCCTTTCCCCACTCACACAGATTATAAAGGTCACCCTGATTTCCCAGCAAGCCTAATGGACAAAACATTACAGATATAAATCAAACATAACTGTTTCAGGCTGGTTCATCTTAGGCAGGTGGAAAAATGGAGAAAGTTGGATTAAATCGCAAGCGATCTTGATCTGCCAGCCCTGGGATTCTGGAGAAATATGCAGTTCTAACATTATATACATACATTTACAACTGGAGAGGTGGCATCTAGACTCTTGACCACCCTCAAAAAATTGGGCAGTGGCAAGGGGCATCTGCAGTGAACCATATAGATACTTCATTCCACATTGGTCAGTCCCTCGGAGTTGCATGTTCCGACATTTGTTGCGTGGTGGGAGAGGGACTTGGGAAGAACCTTTGAGGCTCAGCACCGAGGGGCCATGTATACTCTTGCCCACCGGGCTTCTATTTCTAGTAAGTTTCAGAAAACACCATACAAAATATTGACTAGATGGTACAGGGTACTGACTAAATTACACAGATAATTGCGTTTAGGCGAAAGGGACAATAGGGTTGATTCAGAGAGAAAAAAAATACTTTAGTTTTTGTGTCGATCTGTTTATTTTTTTAAATGTTCCCGCTCTCGTATGAGTGTACGAGCGGTTCTATGCATGCATTGCAAGCCTTCTGTAAAGTCTTCGTCCATTCGTATGCCAACGAGAATGTCATTTTCCAGCTTTCATTTTCCGTTTTTTTTTCTCACGTTACGTCGGCTTTCGTTTTTGCCCTTTTTCCATTGTCTCCTCCCACGAATCGGTTTCCCATTAGATTCTGTTTACCTTTTACAATAAATAATCGTCCAGACGAAAATCCTTACGATCTTACGCCTGCGCACTACAAACTTATCTCATTAAAGTACTCGCCTACATATTTGGTTCACTCACTTGTGCTACAATGCTTAGCTAAATCACTTTGCGGTTAGGTTCTTCTTCTATTTCTCACCGCCAAAACTTACCCAAATCACTTCGCGGTCATGTTCTTCTTCTATTTCTCACACCTAAAACTTACCCAAATCACTTCGCGGTTAGCTTCTTCTTCTATTCCCCTGACTAAGAGACTATCTTATATTTTTGCAACACCCTGTACATACAGATTGCTCACCTCAAAAAAGAGCCTAACACCATCTACTGCATGTTCTGAGCCTTTAAACATCCAAGATGGCGGATGAGGGCAAATCAGGCAGACTGCTAACAGGAATTGGGTTAGGACTGTGCTGCTCAGCATTCTTGGATGTCTTTTCAGGACCCCAGATCTGCTTTGTCTGAGCCAAGCACAGATCTAACCCGCCCCTGCACTTTATCCCGCTCTCCTCTACTCAGTAAGTGTCATGCTTCTGAGCAAAGATGGCACAGACCCTTTCATAAAGTCAATAACAGAATTGCAGCCGAGTGTGGCGAAGAATAATAAGTAATTTACTAGAAAGTAGAAATATATTATTTAGAAATGGTGGGAAATCATTTTGTAAGGGTTTGTGCTTTGCTAAAGATCATGGTTAAGGTCCGGTTTAACATGTCATCAAGGGGTAAAAACAGCCATAGCTTCAGACATGGGTCATCAACTATATTCATAGGCATACATTGAAAAGTGAATGACGTTATTTGCATCAACTTATCAAGGAGCCATCCACCTGAGAATTCTCCAGACTCAAACCGACGGTACAATCCAGATCGTCGCAAGATGTACGCGTCATGGGATGAGACTGGAAACCCGGCGAGAACACTAAGGAACCGCATGTCCGGGGCCACCACTGCTTGGACATTCAGGGAGTGGCCCATTTTGCGGTTCCTGGCAAAAAAGAAAAACAACAAAAATTAGCAAGGCAAGGTAAACTACTCAAACAATAACTCCTAACATCCTCCAAAAAACATGTTGGGCAATACAAATAACACTAAGTACATAAGTATTTTTTAGCCCAAAAAGGATATGTATGTTGGATCAACTAAAGATTACCTTGAAAATGACTAATTAAGGTCCACATGAAAATGTTTGGCTTTGGCCGACATGAAAAACATTGATGAAGCTAAAGACAGCCAAATGTATCACATGAACAATTTACAAGGAGGGATTAATGGATATACAGTGTAAGGTATTTCACAGGGACAATGTACGAGGAGGGATTAATAGATATACAGTGTAAGGTATTTCACAGGGACAATTTACAAGGAGGGATTAATAGATATACAGTGTAAGCTATTTCACAGGGACAATTTACAAGGAGGGATTAATAGATATACAGTGTAAGCTATTTCACAGGGACAATTTACAAGGAGGGATTAATAGATATACAGTGTAAGCTATTTCACAGGGACAAATTACAAGGAGGGATTAATAGATAGTTAAAAATACATTTTATGTAAACTATATAAAGAAATGACCGATTGAACTTACCTATAGATGTACTCGTCGACTGCCGGAGGGACCAATGCAACGTGGGTGCAATCAATGGCATCCATGACGTTGGGCATGTCGGCGATATTATAAAATGCAAGCTTAAGCGCGTTCCAGGCTACCATGTCATCAGGAAAATAAATATATTTCTGACTAATGGTATCCATGCCTTCCAAAAACTTGGATAGCGCGCGGCTCAGTGTAGGCTGTGAGATCCCCACGGAGAGGGCACCCAGCCTCTGGAACGAGCCGTTCGCCAAAACTTGCAGGCAGCCAAGCATCTTGGTCATACCAAATTGCTTGCCCCTTCCTTGTGGTGCGGGCTAACCATGGCCACAGCTCACTATACAACTTATGGAGAGAAGCGCGATTAAGTCTGGTCAGCTCGAACAGCTCAAGGTCATGCATGCCATCGATATGCATGCATCACCAGTGCAATCTGGCCTCTGCCCTGCTGATACATTCAATGCCCATTAGCTGGAGTTGGTGATGTTCCTCCACAAAGGCACAAAACATGGTCAAAGCAAGGTATCCGAAATCAAAATGGTCCCGTAAGGGGATCGCAAATGAAACGGTTTTATAGGGTGGTGGTCCCTCTGCAATCAGCTCTCTGAATGAGACGCAAGCCCATACCAATAACGTAAGTTATCTGAACGAACGCAAAATATCAGATTTACATGGGAAAATGATCAAAACTAACGCAAATGATCTGATTTACTTTCGTTCATCGAAAGTGCATATACGCATGAGCTCGAAAGAAAGTACGAATGAAAATGCAACAGAAAAACCTAAAAATATTACAAAACACACACAAAAACATACACAGACAGCTACAGAAGTCCAGACGAATGTGTCTATGAATCAAGGCTAATGTTGCACATTTTTTTGGAATGTCCGAAATTAAAAACCTTCTGGACAAAGGTGGGAGAGACCATTCTAAATGTAACTGGTCATGACTTACAAATGGACCCAGCATCCTATTTGCGCGGGATTGAGATCTTTGATCGATGAGATCAAAACCTCAGATTCCTCCATTTACACACAACAATTAATCCCGGCCCATGAGTGATAGATTGGTTATACCTAATTTTAAATTTAAATTTTTATATCATTTTGATCAGCTTGGTGTATTATTGTTACTAGCTCATATGCTCAATATGCTCAATGCAGCCAAAGCTTGTATCCCGGCCACATGGCAGCAACTGGACCCTCCCAGCTTGGGAATGTGGCCAGCAAAAATGGGAAAATCAATAGACTGGAGAGAAATACTGCATCACTTAACAAATGATTTGAGAAAAATTGGAGAGTCTGGCTGCCTTGGGAACAGTTTGCCCTCTCGCCGGATTACGCTCAAATCATGCAGACCAAGACCTGAGAGATTTAAGACAAAAGTGTTGAATGCAGCTCAGCACTGGCCACCTGTCTGTGGATCCCACCTACATTTTTATCCGTCTCTTAACCACTCCTCAACTCCCATTAAATAATAGTAATATATAATAAATTAAAGAAAAAAAATCCAATTGACAACTCCATTTTGGAAGGATGATATCAATTTATCACCTCCTATCTGTCCTTATTGACATTATACAGTAGCTATCCCATACCAGATATGCCAGTAACGTGATGATATCATCAGTAATACATTAAGTAGAGGAGTAGATTCCAAATAGTTCAGCCAGACTCAGAAAGGTCTCAAGAGAAGCTATGGTGACTGGGATACTATGGGATGCTCTGTAAGATTTTGTGATGCAACTGTTGTGACTTGAAGAGCAGGAATAATTATACCTTAACCGGGTCGTCTCTGGGAAGCAACCTCCACACCTTCCTGATCAAGTGTCACTGAAGCCTAGGTCCAAGAACCCCCCTCGCTCCCCACGATCAGTTGTTTATCGTGTTGACATAAAAAATTAAATTTCTGTTGATCAGTGCAATAAAGGTTTGTTATATATCAATGTTGTATGATGAAAAAAACAAGAAAACTTCCAATGTTTTCTAGTGTGAGAATCAATCAGTGCTAGACCCTCTCCCATATTATGGCTGTGGGTTCTATAAGAGTAATCAGGTACAATCATCTCAGAAACAGTAGAAGAGATTCTGTTCTGAATCCAATATCTTCTCTGCGCCCTCCCGGACCTCATTTTTATCTCTCCAATTTCCAAAACCCATCTGCCGGGCCTAACAACTCATCTGAGGCAGAGAAATATCTCAATCTTTAAAATGCAGTTATTTAAATTGCAGTAATAAATATGCACATAAGCACAGTATGGACAGCATTAAAAATGCAGAGGAGTCATTACTCCATAATGGAGGCAGCAAGCCTTGTGTCATTTCCACTTTCAATCTCTTTGCACTCCATCGCTGCTCGTTTGCATATCCAATGCCTGAATGTCGCGGATAGAGAAGACTCCGAAAAAGTCTACAAAGGTTTAGCTTCCTTTCCTAAGTCTTTGCAATTAAGTCCTCAGCAACCCTCATTGGTCAGATGTGATCACTTTCGTACTTATTCCAAAATCTTGACATTTACTGAAGAATGGACAGGAGGGTAATATTGCTGTTTGGATTCAGTTTATACTTAAAGTGGACTAATTATTGGCCCCAGAGTATATAATACCCTAGTGCTGGTGCTCTACCTTTCCCATGGACATCACAATTCAGAATGCTCTATATATAACTGTTAAAACTCAATTTTCCAGCATTCTCATGGCAGATGTGCAGCTCACATCCCAACCATCTTGGGTGAGGCGCACTCCGGCACCCAGCCATTCAGACAGGCTGGGGGCTGGGTCAGACCGAAGCAACTTGGGTCCAAGTAAAAACATTCTTGGAGCTAACAGAGAGAAATATACTTAGGACCCACCATTTAGCTAAAAGACACTTAAATAGTAATAACAAAAATTCTGATGTTATCTTACATTAATGGCATTCCCGTGCCACTGATCGGACCCCCACAGCCCGGGAACCCTCCACCGCTATTGCCTCACACACATTTGCTGGTGGCGCTTCCCGCATTGCCAATCTTCCTCGTTCAGGGCAGCTAGTGGGTGTGGTATATAGAGCCAACATCCATTGAAAATAATGGACACAGGCCACGCCCACCACACAGAATGAGGATAGTTTGATAACGTGTGTGTTTGTATGGTGGCATGAATTAGGTACCCCTCCTGGCCGAAGCCCATCCATTAACCAGATGGACTTCTTGCATTGCTGATTTCGCTCGCTGGTGCTCCGGTAGGCAAGTTCTACACTGGGCTGGGGGCGGGAGCATGTCACAAGGAGACCTGGAATGCCACTGCCCCTCTTTCTAAATGCCACAGCTCTGTTTGCAAACAGATTTCTATACAGTGCAATAATATGCACAGCATAAATTGTAAGAAAATCAGCATATATGCCATCAGAAACAAAGTGCTGATAGTCATTCAGATGTGTCATGTTTTGAGGAGTTTTTTTTTCAACTGTGCAAGGCTGTTAGTACAGTTTATATATATAACAGAGGTGGTTATTAACGGCACATAGATTCACTCAGATTGGATCACCGTTACTAGTGGAGTACTACAGGTGCAGGCCCAATTCCTATATATATATATATATATATTTTATTTTTATCTTTTTTTTTATTACATTGTGACTAGATTAAACAGTAAAGTATCAATCTTTCCATATAATACTAAGCTGTGTTAAGTAATTAACAGAAAATAGGACAGCATGCAGCTACAAATAGATGTAGATACATTGGAGGTCTGGGCAGATAAATGGCACATTAAGTTTAATACAGATAAATAGAAGGTTATGTAAAATAAACCGAAGGGGGATCCTAGACAAACCCCCAAAACCCTTAGAAGAGGCCGCACACTAGATATAAAAATGTATAATTTTAATAAATATTATGTGCATGAAAAAGACACTCATATAAACATCTACAAGATTAAAAAACACAAAAGACACAAGCGAGGAGAGCCCAATCAATAGTGACTAACACATATACAATTTAGATGATGCCGCCATTATTATATGGTATAAAACACTAAATGTAAATGCTACTGGTATGCCCAGATAGAACAGCAATAAATGGTGAAAAATGTATCCATAAAAGTGATCAAATAAATATGTTAACACAAAAAATTAATAACTATAATATGTGAAAAAAAGGAAAAAAAAAAAAAGTGCTAAGTGCATATGATAAGTGTAAAAACCTGTGATATGTGCAAAATAGCAAAAATATGTGCAAAAATGGCCATATAAGGTGTGTGCAAAAAAAATTATATATATATAGCATATGTGCAAAAATAACAACAAGATAACCTGGGCTATGTATATAGCCCAACACTAAGCAACAGTGAATACCATACAATGGACAAAATGCATGTGAAAAGCGAAGTAGGCTTACATTGAAATAAATCCGGCTGGGCCACAGAACAGTTGATAACACTGGCAGCATACAAAAATAAATACACTTGATTACATCACCGTGTCACTAGGGATCCCCCGCCGCAGCCGCCACCGACGTGTTGCGTGTCGCCAAGACACTTCGCCAGGGTGTGTTGGCTGCCATCCTCCCCCGTCCTTAAATACCCCGATGATCAAACGCTGGCCAATGCGGCGCCGCCACGTCACGCCCGCACGTGCGCCCCGCCCGGCCAATGAAATTGGCCGTAAGGGCAGCACGCCAGACGCCACGCACCCGGCGTCAGCACCAGTCGCAAAACAGGAAGCGCCGACCGCGGGCGCGCGGCCAGGCGCGCGGCGGGCCGGGCGCACTCCCCTGCAGTAGGAGGCACCCGCCTGCCGCGCGCACCGCGCGCAAGCGCTCCCCGTCCACCCAGCCACCGAAGTTATCCGGAGCGGAACCGTGGAAGGTGAGTATTCGGGGAGGGGGGGGAACAATACGCTAAACATTGGTCACTGTTACAACGTGTCATGATATAAGCAAGTAAATGTAAAAAACATCACATATGGATACATAACATATGGATCACATAAGGTATAAATGAAATATAAATAGGCATTAAGGTGCTCATCACACCAATGCCAAGGGCTATCAGTCCTCACCCCATGGAAGCAATGAGAACAACATCCCATATTGGGTGTGTCATATATGACATAGTAATGGGTCTGAGCAGACCTACAGGGAAACGGTAAATCATGGGCAGCAATTGCCCAAAGTAGACCTAAACTGTGCAAAATGATACCAGCACTGATGTACAACATACCAAAATGGCATGGGGCATATAAGAGGGTACCAAATAGTCTAAGCTCGTGTTACAGAGGGCTCGAGGGGGGAATATGACTATCATGGTTAAACTCCCATATAGTGGAGCCTAAGGGCCAATGTAAAAGGCCAGAGCCCTGTAATTGGGGGCCAAATAAAAAAGATAAATGTAGCTTATATGCACAAAGCTCCAAACATGTATATACATATGCTAATCAAGGAAAAAATAAGCAATTGCACCCAATACACATTGGACTATCATTTATTACACATTGCATCAGGAATCCACCGGTGATGTCCGGTTGGGCAAGATAGTATACACTGGGGTGCACACACGTGTAGTCCATCATGTGTGGCCCCATCAGGCAAAAATGTCACAAGGGTCCATCCTAGGCTGCTTATATTCACGTATACATGATACGCTTAGTTGTGCAAAGTTGCTGACTAACTTTCAAGTGGCCGACTTTCAAGTATGATGTCCTCAGGATGAGTCCGTTGGTAATATCCATTCCTGAGACAGGGCCATCCAACAACGAAGCCTTCGGAGTAGGGGTGTCCAAATTCTCCTCGATCGATCCTCATGACGCCTGCCAGGGACCATGCTTATGATAGCCCACTTGTTGGGGTCATTCCAGTATCTCCTTGATGAATCATCGTGGGGCCCGCCGGGGGATATAGTTGTCATAATCCACTTGTCAGTGATAATGCTCCGGTGTGGGACCCCACCTCCTTCCAGAAACCCACACTGACCAAAACACACATATATGGCATGCCATCATGCATCAGGTGACTGTGATATCCTAGTTAGAGGGCAAAAGAAAAAGATTTTGATTAATAACCTACAATGTATTGCAGAGAGCACAGACATCCCTGGAAGGGGAGGGAGGGGGGGGAGGGGGGAAAGGGAGAGAGCCACCCCAACTCGCGGATGACACTAGTACACAAAGGCTGATTGGGACTCTCGAGTAAGTACAATATGCAAAATAGTAACATTATTAAAATATATTAAAGAGTAACACGATCATTTCAGGTGAAGAGGAACAGCCGATAAAAGAAGAGTGGGACCTCTTTGACTCAAAAGAGAGTCAAAGCAAAAGTGGACACAACCTATACGTTTAGTCGCGTCCCAAGAAGGATGAAAACCCAAAGTCCTCGTTGATACCATAGGGCGCCTGTGTCCTCAAGGTGTATATCCACCAGGACTCCCGTTGCTCCAATATCCTCTTTAGATTTCCGCGCGGGCGTGACGTGGCGGCGCCGCATTGGCCAGCGTTTGATCATCGGGGTATTTAAGGACGGGGGAGGATGGCAGCCAACACACCCTGGCGAAGTGTCTTGGCGACACGCAACGCGTCGGTGGCGGCTGCGGCGGGGGACCCCTAGTGACACGGTGATGTAATCAAGTGTATTTATTTTTGTATGCTGCCAGTGTTATCAACTGTTCTGTGGACCAGCCGGATTTATTTCAATGTAAGCCTACTTCGCTTTTCACATGCATTTTGTCCATTGTATGGTATTCACTGTTGCTTAGTGTTGGGCTATATACATAGCCCAGGTTATCTTGTTGTTATTTTTGCACATATGCTATATATATAATTTTTTTGCACACACCTTATATGGCCATTTTTGCACATATTTTTGCTATTTTGCACATATCACAGGTTTTTACACTTATCATATGCACTTAGCACTTTTTTGTTTTTTCCTTTTTTTCACATATTATAGTTATTAATTTTTTGTGTTAACATATTTATTTGATCACTTTTATGGATACATTTTTCACCATTTATTGCTGTTCTATCTGGGCATACCAGTAGCATTTACATTTAGTGTTTTATACCATATAATAATGGCGGCATCATCTAAATTGTATATGTGTTAGTCACTATTGATTGGGCTCTCCCCGCTTGTGTCTTTTGTGTTTTTTAATCTTGTAGATGTTTATATGAGTGTCTTTTTCATGCACATAATATTTATTAAAATTATACATTTTTATATCTAGTGTGCGGCCTCTTCTAAGGGTTTTGGGGGTTTGTCTAGGATCCTCCTTCGGTTTATTTTAGGTTCTAGGTTTCCCTTACGGCCGGAACCTTTACATTGATAGTGTTGCGGTGCACCTTCCAAACACGTTTGTATACATAGAAGGTTATGCACATGGGCAGGGCCCATGGGTGGGTGTGGCCTGAATACAGAGAGAGATGTTTCTGGGACTCTGATCCCCAGCTTCTCTCTAATTAACTCTCACCCAGTTTCCATATCACTATCTATTTACAGACTGAATCATGTGTACTACAGCCAAAACTGAAAATCTCAGTATATCAATGCCACCCTCACACCTCCCCACTTTTTAAGAAAGCCTATTGGCTCTCTCAAAAGTGCAGCTGTGAAGAAGGTGCAGCCAGCTGGCCGCATCATCACCACACTATTCGGGCAAGCAATCTCCCATGCCCCAGCGCTCTTGCATCCAGCCATTCAGAAAGGCTTGGTGTGGGAGCGCGTGTAGCCGCAGGGAAGCCGGGGATACGGGCGCTGGTGGAATCATGACATGGGACCTACCAGGATAAGGTAAGATCACTGGCATCCTGGGGGGTGGGGATTTCACACAGTGGGCCATCCGTTTTTTCACCGCTGGAGCCATGCCATGCATCACTTTTTGAGAAAGCCTATTGGCTCTCTCAAAAGTGAAGCTGTGACGAGGATGCAGACATCCGGCTGCATCCTCGGGACGCTGTTCAAGCTGGGGATGCGGCTGATGGCGGAATCGTGACATGGGACCACCCAACATCAGGTAAGATCACTGGCACCCCCGGGGGTTCACACAGTGGGTCATTCGTGTAGGATAGCCCGGTGGCAGGCTTGTGGCAGGGCTTGGAATCTTTTAGATTCCAGGGCGCGGCCATGTGGGTTTTGACCAGCTTTAACAAAACCTAACCTGCAGCTTGAGTAGGACAAGAGAGAACCTTGTGACCTGCAGATGCTCTGTAGCAGACTCTGCCCAATAAATTCTCTGTGGTGCACCCTAAGGTACCAATCGCCATGTCTAAATATAGTTTCTTATGCTGCCCTTAATACAAATCAGCTTGGAATTGTAGTGTCAACGTCCTCCTTTCATGTCAGTGTACAAGTGTTTATTTTTCTTCACTTCAAGACACATTTGTTAAAGATCAGAATACCTAATGCCAATAGGAGAAATCCTGGCTAACATGATCAGTGGAATAGTGGTAGCTTTGATGCCACCCTGCTGCAGGGAAGATTTCTATTATAGATTGAACCTTATTCCAGCTTTGTAATCTTCTCCTTTTCTGAAACATTTTCTTGACGTTTGTAATGAGTCAGGTTTTTTGTTGTTCTATGGATGTAGCACAATGTCGGCATCATCCAAGCTGTGCAGCCTACCCCTGGCCAGCATGGCTTCTGCCATCATGAGATATACAGCCTCGTAATAAAAGATCCATCTGAGCTTTAAAGGAGTTTACAGCCCAGAAGGTAACCTCTTCTGCTGCATTTACTGCGATGTGCTACAGCTGTATTTTATGGCTTTATCTTTATTAAGGCCTCTGTTGCTGAGATACATATCTGCTTAGATGAAGGGACAATAGTGCTCCTGAAGATTGTCAGGGATACTTTTGCCATAGATTCGAAGGGTTGTGAACCAAAAACTATTTTGTTTAAAAGCCTTTAATTTTATAATTTTATCTTACAAACCGATTCAGTAGTAGTAAAACAATTGCCATACTTTTGTCTTTTACAGGTTTGTGCGATTCAGCAAAGCAAAAAAATAGTATAAAACCATTCTTCCTTGGTGGTTGTCACGGACCGGGTGGAGCGGACTAGGATGTGGATCCGCTTTGACTGTGGAACTGATAGCGAGTGCCGTGTCAGGGGAGCGGAGTCTAAGAGGCCACTGGTATTCACCAGAGCCCACCGCAAGGCAGGTTGGTCTTGTAGCGGCGAGTGACCCCCAGGTCGATACCCCCCAACAGCGGCCCAGTTCCACAGTTAGCCGTTCAGCGTGGTGCACAGGGGCAGGCAAAAGACGTAGTGAGTACAGGCAGAGGTCAGGGCTGGCAGCACAGGTTCACGGTAAAGGTGAGTAGCCAAGGTCGGGGCAGGCAGCAAAGGTTCAGAGTCGGGGACAGGCAGAGGTCGGTACACAGGTGAGCAATCCAAAAGCAACTGATTTACAACTGGCATGGAAAGACCAAGGGAGGACGGGATGAGGGCATTTAAACCTTTGCCTTGCCCTGGAGAAGTGACGCAAGACGTCAAGCAACGCGTCGGTTGGGAGAGGAGGGGGTTGTTTGGCTGGTCATTGGAACGTTTAAGGTACTGTGTAATGTTATGTATGTGTCTGCTCTTTTCTCCCCTACGGCTGTCCTTAGGATAGATATGGATAGTTTGTTGTGATATATGGCACGTAGCACTTTATGTAAATATAATATATTAATTCATTAATTTTTTGCACATTATAGTACATTAACAATCAATTGTTTTATGAATTAGTCACTTGTAGATAGGCAGCAATGGGTATTTAGAATAGTAGCAGACCAATAGATATCAATTACTAATTTAGCCATAAGGGCTTTTTCCATCTGGACACTCTGGTTAGTGTTGTCCTGCCCCCCCCCCCCTCCACACATTCTGGTTCTCCCTTTTCCTCCTCCCCCCCCCCCCCCGTTTTTGGGGGATTTATTGTAAATATATGTATTTTAACTAATGTTTTTTAACAAAATGTATGTACATAGTAAAATCATTTGAATAAAGTAATATGAATTGGTAATTAAAACGGAGTGGTGCCATTCACTACAGGGAGTGGATTAAGGGAGTTTGGGACTCTCTGCTTTGGTGGGATATGCAGTAGTGCACATATGTGCCTCCACCCCTGGATTGTGCACACCCTTTACAATAGATTAGTGGGTGCGGTCTCCCTCTCTTTTTTCTGGCTCATATTTAATAAAAAGATTTGCACTTACAAACATAGAAGTAAGAATAGCATTTAAAATCCAATCAATTGAAGTCGCAAGTGAATAGCTTCAGCTTTTCTCAATTTCCAATGGGGCCGGAAAACTTGTGATAGTATGCCATATCCCGCCTGACGCGTTTTGTTGCTGTAGCAACTTTAACGAAGGCTAGGGAATATGGCAAACAAAAGAAATATATACTCACATGTGAGGGCTCCACTTCCGTCCTCGGCGTCTGTCTCATAGTTGGTCCCGCCTCCCTGCCAGTCAATCAGACGAGGGAGAGGGCATCTACTTCTGCGTATGACGTGGTATGCTAAAAACGTGTCACTCAGTAGGCAGAGCCAGCGCGTAAGGCAAGAGCTCCTATAATGCACCCACGTGAGAGAAACAAACAAGACACCAATTAGTGGTGTACAGGCCCTTTAAATCTCAGGAATCCGGTGGGCGCTCCCTCTAGTGGACAGGGGCGTGCACGCACCTGACCATGCGAGGAGGAAGCATGGGGGGAAAGGAGCAGCCATGGAGGTGAGGGAAGTGCTGTGAGATGGATGACGGCTGGATGCAGCCATGGAGGTAAGTGAAGTGCTGCGAGATGGGCGCGCAGCGCTCGCCCTAACAGTGGGTCAGCCTTTACTCTTGGGGATGCCGAAGTAGAAGTCCTCTCCAAACTCCATCAGGCTTGGAAATCTGTTAAAACTAGGGGCCCTAAACTAAATGCTGGAGGAGGGGTGGCAGCCGCTCAGACCATTTTATAACTAACCTGGGAGGTGCATGTTAGCAGGGCAATTAGGATACAAAAGAATACTTTTGTATCCTAATTGCCCTGCTAACATGCACCTCCCAGGTTAGTTATAAAATGGTCTGAGCGGCTGCCACCCCTCCTTTGTTTCTTTTGAATTTGTGCAAGCACATGGGGTGTGAGGTCTAGGCTGTATTGCAAGGTCTTTGACCCTTCCACCTCATGGCTTGCACTTGAGGTTTAGGGCAACCTCAGGTAAGCCTGCTCCCAATTTATCTATTGCATTGTATGTCCCAAATGGGGCTCTCAGAGATTAGAGTTAGGACTGCACCTCACAGAGGCACCTTGGCGCTGGTGGTGCAGCTTAAGCATACTTCTGCAGATGTGTGTGACCAAGCCCTCTGTTTTTAACCTAGTTTAGAAACAGATTGTAGGTTGGTCAGCAAGCTAACAGGGTTGAGTTCTGTGGCTCCTTTAAGACTTTTCTGCCCTAAACTAAATGCTACCTGCTACACTATTCACCTTCAACTGTCAGAGTCTACACTAAACTGTTTTCAGTACTGCAGTGTATTTTTTTCCATCCTGGTGATTGTGACTTGTAAGAAAGTAGTGTAAGAATCTTACCTGTGTCAGGTGGCCCGTGGCGAGCATTCTCTGGGTGGTGCGACACTCCCCGGCTGACTGGAGCAGGTCACATTCGCCTTTACAATCTATATGGGCCAGCCACAAGCTGATTTAATGCTTTTTGGGAGCAAAGGGTCTGATAATGGATCAGCTTCAGAGAAATGCAGAAGAAGAGCTAGATTAGGGAATGTTGTAGGCTAAAAAAGTTGCATTTTTAAAGCGCGTCTAAAACTATTGTTATCTTGAATGAACCTAGTTGTTTGGGGGTAGTGCATTCCAGAGAGTTGGTGCAGCTGGAGAAAGGTCTTGTAGATGGGAGGTTTGAGGTTCAGATGTCAGTTGTAGATCATTTGCATAGCGCAGGGCACAGGTACACTATGTGTGTTGGAAAGCTAACACTGCACATCACCCTGAACACACCATCCCCACCATGGCACATGGTGATGGCATCATGCTGTGGTCATGTTTTTGTTTAGCAGGGACTTTCAAGCTGGTCAGAGGTGATGGGAAAATGGCTGGATGCTAAATGCAGGGCAATCCTGGAGGAAAACCTGTTATAGGCTACAAAAGACTTGAGACAGTGGGCGTAGGTTCAACTCCTCACATTCCCACAGCCACTGACCACCACTGTGTCGGTCACAGTGACTCGACATGTCTGCTCAATTCACTGCAATGGAGGAGGCCATCCATTGAAATATATAGAGACACTGTTACTGATGCGAGGCTGCAGCCTTGAATGCCATTCGTGGTTCGAGAGGGGATAGTTCATGTCTGGATCTTGGGTGGTGTTAAAGCGGACCTTCACTCTGAATAAGAGTCTATCTTATATGTTTCCCACACCCTGTACATACAGATTGGCCACATTAAAAAAACACCCTACCTGCATCTACTGCATGTTATGAGCCTTTAAACATCCAAGATGGCGGCTTATAGAAGCCGCCATCTTATCAGGCAGCCTGCACACAGGAAGTGCCTCCTGACTGTGCTGCTCTGCATTCTGGGACTGCTGACCTTTACCTGACCCCAGCTCTGCTCTGTCTGAGCAAAGCACAGCTATAACCCGCCCCCTGTACCTTATCCCACTCCCCTCTCCTCAGTAAGTGTGATGCTTCCGAGTCAAGATGGCGGCGCCCGTATCCTAAATTCCTGAACAGAGTTGCAGCCCAGTGGGGGAAAGAATAATAAGTTAGTGACTAAAAACGTAAAATATATTAATTTTAGATGCTGGGGAACCGTTTTTTAAGAGTTTGGGCTTTTCATTAAATCACGCTGAAGGTCCGGTTTAAGTTTCTTATTGCTGGACTAGAATGCATCATCTGCACAAGTATAAAGGTGAATATGTTTTGAAAGAAAGAAATGGCAAGCTGCTCTGTGAATTAAATAATTAATTAGTGTAGGAGGCCCTATATGGGCCCACCTATCAGTCTCATCTAAGTAGTAAGCAACAAACACGTCTAAAAGAGGTTTAGTCACATATATGGCTGTGACCCTTCCCTCATAGAAACATAGAAGGTTGACGGCAGAAGGAGACCATACGGTCCATCTAGTCTGCCCTTATGTGTATACTGTATGTACTCTTTATCTTAGGATAGATGTGTGCTTATCCCAGGCATGTTTAAATTCAGTGACTGTTGATTTTTCAACTACCTCTGCTGGAAGTTTGTTCCAAGCATCTACTACTCTTTCTGTAAAATAATATTTTCTATTTTTGACCGTCTATCCAGTAAAGCTAAATCATTTTCCATGTTGCAGACACCTCCAGGAATATCCACCCTATTACTAACCTTTGTATCATCAGCGAACAGACAAACTTTTCCTACCAAGCCTTCTCCTATGTCACTTACAAATATATTAAAAAGAATGGGGCCCAGGACAGAGCCTTGCGGCACACCACTTGTAACTCGCCTTTGTTCAGATTGCACGCCATTTACAACAACGCTCTGATACCGATCCCTCAGCCAACTGGAAATCCACTGAACTATCCAGGGATTGAGTCCTACCTTCAATAACTTATCTATGAGCTCTTTATGTGGTACAGTGTCAAAGGCTTTGCTAAAATCCAGATAGGCGATATCCACAGCACCACCTTTATCTAACACTTTAGTGACATTGTCAAAGAAATCAATAACATTGGTCTGACATGATCTGCCCTCAGTAAAGCCGTGCTGTTTTGGGTCCAATAGGTCATATAGTGCACCAAATGGGAGTCGGCAGCTCCCGGTAAGTAGCTCTGTATTTTATTAGCAGCAGTACATGTCCCTATTATGGGGCTCATATATATATATAGAGTAGGGACCACACTAAACACAGAGTGCCTTTTCGGGTCGTTGTGGCTTCAACATGTATCTGCAGATATATGCTCTGTATTCCAAATAGTTAGACATGTTTGTTGCTTATACTTAGATGAGATTGATAAGTGGGTCCATTTTGGGGCCTCCCACACTAACTACTTAATTCACAGAGCAGCTTGCCATTTCTTTCATTTGAATATGTTTTGCCTGGGCTGTCCCTTTTAATAGTCTGAAACCCTTTTTTTTTCCTTGGGTGCTGCAGCCTATTTATGGGTGGCCCGGTTTTTACTTTATGAGTCTGGTGCATTTACAGTTCTGCCAGTAATGCCAATATTTGGCAAACCCCTGCAAAAATTTGTCCCAATGCTGAAGGAAATTAAGGCTGGTATCGGTGAGGCTGGTCAGCCTGCTTTCTAGTCAAGTTCTTGCTTAAAATGTAGAAACTGCACAGGCAATTTAAAGTGCATATGAGAACTTTATGCGGCTCAGTTTGCCCACGGGCATTCCACAAGCATCACCGCCATGCAAACTTTTAATGCCCTGAGTTGATTCTAAGCCATAAAGTTTTAGGTAAATGATTTCCCTCTGAATGTATTTCCTCTTAACCCCACCAATCTGATATCATTGCTGTATTTCAGCTGCTTCCCCTCTGTCTCTCTCGCCCTCGTTGCAGGTGTCTCTTCCAGGCATCTTTGTATTCCCGAATCATTCTAAGCAAATGATAATATAATGTCAAATTCCCCTACCAGTCATACAGCTGTCTCCATCTAAATGATGAGCTCATGATGGAAATTAAAGGATTTGTATGATAAGCCTGAAAACCTTGTCACCAGATTGGTTGGAATGTCATTTACATACCTGTGCCCCAGCAGAATATTTTATTTTCATATTTGCTTTTTGATGGACCAAAGCGCTGGGAAAAATAATTTAAAATCTGTTGAATCCCTCAGGGCTGAGAAACCAAAATAAGCTGTCAATCAGGCTTCTCAGCTACTAGCCACATCCAGCGCCGACATCGGAAGCGTGGGGAGAACTAGTTAATTCAACGTCTAAAAATAGCCTCATTACTTTCCAACTGTCACACGTCATTTCAAAGGAAACAGTTCCAGCTGAAACAATCATTTAGCCATTTTTCTGAGAAGATCCTGTCGGGGCCGGATTTCATTTTCATGTGCTCGAGCGTGGTAGACCCCTAGGTGCCTTTAAAGGGTCTGTCCAGACATGAACAAAAATAAAATTCTATGCACACTTTTCCCCCGCAGCTCCTCCATTGTGCTCTATTGTCTTAAAACACACAACGATTGCGGAGATCGAGCACCCTGCTATCCAGCACCAGTGTCCATTAAAGGCAAGAATGTCCATCTTCCCTAAGGTGGAAATCCATCCCATTTATTGCAATGGAGGAGGGGTGATGATTCTTTGACTCCAGAGCCAGCTGTCTAAAGTTTTGGTCTGCCCAGATTTAGGCCCTTATTTATGAAGGAATAGCGACAGGTAGCGACTGGTGAGCGGCCGGTAATGACGGGCCCCGCCACGAGAACTCCGGCTCCCCACCACAATCACACATTTATCAAGCCAATCCTGCTTAGCGACTGAGATAGCGCCATATAGCGACTCATTCATCATTATTCCAGCCTCAGCCCACAGTGCCAGCGTCCGACCTTGAACAGCGACAGGTATGACCTCTCGCTACCTGGCGCGCTCCAATGCATTTCAATGGAAAAATATTTAAATAATAATTCATTGTTATTAAAAATTCTGTGACCACTTCTGCCATTTCAGATTGTAAAAAAATTGTACAGAATTGATATTACAGGTCTGATATTAATGTATTCATATTACTAAATTATTTAAAATACTTTTTTTTTTTGTTTCCAAAAATATGGTGGTTTGGGGGTTAAAAAACTACTTTTAACACATCACCTCCAGTGCTCTGGGGTTTAAACAAGCATTTCACAGCGCTTGAATTTTTTGAGGGTGATTTTTTGATGAATATGGTGGAAGCCGGTCGCTCTGACCAGTCGCTATCATGCGCACCCATACATCGCGGAACCTGTCAAATAGCGACTCGTAACCTTGTATTCAACATTACGCCACACCGACTGAGTCGCTGTCAACAACCGAACAACGGCCAAGCACAGCGACTACTAGCGGGCGCTGTGAAAATACCGCTACAGTCGCTCAACTGTTGCTACATGTCGCTATTAATAAATCAGCCTCTTAGTTTTCATGTGCTGTTGCTTGTTAGTTCTATATGCATTGTCCTCCCCAGCAGCTTCTCTATTGTGCTTTGGTGCATTAAAAATTACTGATTGCTTAGATCGAGCATCCTGTTCAGTTTCCATTAGGCTCTCCCTCCATAAGGGAGTATGGGCGTCTACTCCAGCCAGGTAGGGTTTTGGTCTGCTTTAATTTGATATACAGGTAGTTTTCAATTTGATAAGATGAGGGGTGCCTTTCAGTAGTTTGCCAGGGAGGGAGCTGCTCTGAATGGACCCTAAGCATAAAATGACCAGATATCCGCCTTTGGTGGGACAGTCCCACTTTGAGGCATTTTGTTCCTCTCAAAACCCTGGGGACACCAAAATCTTTTCTGAGATTATGGGGAAGACTGTCCCACCAAATGCAGAATGAAGGATGAGTGGTTTACAACTGCTCTGACTCTTTGGCTGAACGGCGGCATTGATTTTGAATTCATTGATAGGCTGAGCATTGGCTCAATCACAAAATCTTTTATGGACAAAATATCCCTAGAGCATGTGACTGGGAAGGGGGGGGGGGGGTAACATCTACTTATACACATGAGTAGCATAGAATCACCCATGCCCATTACCCACAATGGGTAAGCTGTCCCTATCACCTTATATTCCCAGATCTCCATCCCAGCAAGCTGCGGGGATGAGGGGTGCAGCACTGCATTGTGCAGTAATTTTTGGCTTTGGGACTACAAAGTAACTATCTAATGTGAGAATCACCAGCAGTAGGAGGGGTGAGTTATTGTGTCATGGACCTTGAACCTTCCCGGGACCAAGTTGCCATGGGGGCTATAGGTCTGCTTTAATTCCAAATAACTGTGTAGTAAGATTTCATATTCTAGGTTGTTCTCTAGTACACAGTTCACAAGGGATCCAGACATTAAAGAGGAACATTGCAGGTATTGGGAAGTTAATAAAAACTCTTAAACCCACAGTTTGAAGTGGGGGAAGAACCATTTCTCCATATCGGGCCTGGCCCCCCAACTTGGCCCCCCTCCCTGTCCTCCTCCCTTCCCCCTTCTCTCCCCCTCCTTCTCAAACTTTTCTATCTTTTTCTCCTTTCTTCTTTATCTCTACCTTTGTCTTCATTCAACTCTAGTAGGTATGCATAAGTGTATTGATATATCCTTACACCCGGCACCGGTGAAGAAAATGCGTGTCGCACACGCCATCTGTATACAGGTTAACAAAACCTATGTAACAGTTCACTATGTAATCCGAGCGCTCGCTGTTATGTAACAAGAGCTGGACTTTAATTAGATTCCTGTTGTTCATTTGACTAAAATTGGCAATTACTGTATCTTCTTTGACCGCCAACTCTATCTGTGTTAATGTCTATTTTTCTGAAGCCCGTATATATGCCACCACCAATGTATATGTCAATGTTTGATTCTCATGTATACCCTACGAAAATCTCAATAAAATCTTTGTAAAAGAAAAACTCTCAAACCTCGCTTGCCCAGCCCCCCTGCCCCTCCATTTGAGCATTAGATTAGTAACGCACTCAGCATCCCTCCGCTCCCTCACCGACTTCCGTAGGGTAGCTCCATCTTGGAAGCCCTTGGCTTTAGGCAGGAAGCACCTGACGTTCTGTTCGTAGGGTTGTCCCCACTGGATATCGGGCCAGGAAAGCCTTTTTTATGTAACCTACCTACCCTGCTTCAGAGTTAGTGAAGGGTGGCATGGCGGTGGTTTTTTGAAAAGGGCCTTGCTGACTGGAATGGCAACTTGTGCAGCCGATCTAACTGAACACCCCAAAGGCTGACTATGGGTGGGAATTTGTCTACATGACTATCTAACTCTTCCTCGTATGTCAGTTTAAATACGTCTTCTTTTCTCATTCAAGAAGTTGCTTAAACCAGACCAAGAGCCTTGCACAGTAAAACAAAAAAAGTCAGCAAAACTCACTTGCCCCATCTGCATGCCTAATCATTGTCAGCGCTTACATTTACTTTTGCATCCACTCAGAACTGAAACCGGACCTTCAGCCTGAATAAGAGCCTATCTTATATGTTTCCCCCACCCCGTACATACAATTGCTCACATTAAAAATCATCCTACTTGCATCTACTGCCTTTTATGAGCCTTTAAATATGCAAGATGGTGGCACATGGAGTCTCAGGCTGCCTGCAAACAGGAAGTGCCTTCTGTGCTGTCCTCTCCCTGACCCCAGCTCTGCTCTGTCTGTGCAAAGCATAGCTATAACACGCCCCCTGTGCTTTTGCCTCCCCCTCCTCTCCTTAGTATGTGATGCTTCTGAGGCAAAATGGCGGCGCCCATATCCTAAAGTCCTGAACAGAGTTTCAGCCCGGGGGGGGGGGGATGTGAATAAAAACGTAAAATATATTCATTTTAGATGCTGGAGAATAGTTTTTTAAGGGTTTGGACTTTTTATTAAATTATGCTGAAGGTCCGGTTGAAATGCTGCCTCAACAATTTCCTCCTGTTCGCGGCCATCTTGGAGCAGCCGGAAGGCTTCTTCCTTTCCCAGCATCCCAGCTGTGCTGCTGCCTGGATTTAACCAACATAATCTACAATGTGGACCCTTGGGCGGCATGGTCTCAGTGGGCCCCTTTGTGGTGAAGAGTTTCATCACATCACTGAGGGGCGTCCCAAATCTGGATGCCCCCTAAGGATCATGTTATTTGGACCAAAACTCTAGTTTTGGTCTGCTTTGAAGCGCACCAAGCCCCTTTAAACCTGACCTCGGAGTCTAAACGAATCCAGATTCTCCTGATTTTGGATGCCCCTGTGTGTGACCCCCCCCCCCTTTGTTTATTACTTTCCTGGAACTGGTGAATGCACTGTGGAATCGCCAGTTTGAGTTAATGCCCAAACCAGGGGGGTTCTTTCACAAACAGGGGCATCCCAAATTGATATGCCCCTGTAAAGAGGACCAAAACCCAGGGGTGGAATTGCTTGCATAGTGGGTATGCCAGCAATCCCAGGGGGCATACTTAAATGCACAACAAAACCCAGCACTTCTTCCCCTGGAATCTAAATCGAGATGCCCCGATGTGTGGAACCCTGCCACTCAAGGAGATGTGGGCACCAGCTGTGGTGGTGCACTCCCAGTCCGCCACTGGTCAAGCGCCGTTGCACACCCCAAAGGCTGCCCTGTCAGTGGGCCCCCTGGAGGGTGGGGGCCCCCATCAGCTGCCCCGCCTTGCCGGGTGCTGACACCGGCCCTGCTGCAATGCACAGCAGCAGGAAACCCAGCAACACTTCCTCTTTGCAGGCCACTGGCATGTTCATGATGATGACCACAGCAGGAGTTACAAATGTTCATGTGCAGTAAGCTCAATTGCCTTGGGGAAGGATGCATATGAGCGTTGTGTCTTGTAAGGGCGTTTGTCTGCTTTAAGAATAAATGGCAGAAGCCCTATACCTGTGCACAAAAAGCCTTTGTAAGAGTCACAATAAACCATACGGCAACTGTGAGAAATATTTTGTAAGCATATAATTACAGGTATTCTACAACAAATATTCAGCAATACCCAGAAATGAATGGCAGTCATGTCAGGAATGACAGTGTAAGCCTTGATTTAAAGGGTGATAATTACTTGCAGGTTTCTTTCTCTCATTCCCCGAGAGAGGTTTTACAAGAGTTATCGTGCAAGAAAGCGGCAGATGAGGAAGTGCCATAACCGCAAAGGAAAAAAAATAAAAGGAGGATTCTTCTTATTTCTACGGGGAGTTCTGGAAATGGAGGAAAGTTTATAGATTATAATGTGACATATGGCGCGCTGCTTGACATGCCGAGTCACACCAACACATCGGGAGGGAGCCAGATAGGAGTTACACGAGCCATTAACATACTAGACGTCAGAATCTAGTTTATTTAGCCAGGTATATATATAACACACATATGCTGATTCTTAAAGTAGACCAAAAGCCAGGATTTTGACTATCCTGGGTTTTGGTCCTTGCCCCCAGTGATGCCCCGTTGTGTCAAATCCCCCAGGTCCCCCAATCTCACTTACCCTTCACTGGTCCTATGGCGCATGCGCAGCCCTCTCATCTAATCAGCACGCTCAGATCCGCTCCCGCCCCTCCGTCTAATAGCTAGTCCAAGGCGAGCGGATCCGAACGCACTGATGGCCGCTTCCCCTGCTACCCTCTAACAGGGAGCGCACCTGACTTTATTTCCTGTCTATGCTGTCCACCATGTAAGATGACTTCTCTTACTGCACTCATGTTCCAGTAAAGCCAGTTCCTGGTACACCACAAATGTCTATCTGCATTTGACTCCATTGCAACCAGCACCCACACTCTGCAACATGTTATGGGCCCAGAGACCAAAAAAAGCCCCAGAGACTGAATAAACCCCAGTGACCAGACATGGGCCAGACAGAGATCGAGATAAATAAGCTTCCACAGAGGCATCTCCTGTATACAAGTAAGACTGTTCATATATAACGAGAATGGCCAGCAGCTCAGAGCTTAAAGTTATACTAAAGGCAAGCGCCGATTGTTGTATCATTGTCTCGGGCTACATATTGCACTACATTAACTACAATCCATTTTCAAAAAGATCCTGTAGTTCCTAAGTTATCTTTAAAAGTATTAGAACATTGTTGATTCATAAAAAAAATTAAGAGAAACAGTGGGCGTGGCAATCGCAATGTGATATAAGCACACTGTGATGAGTGTGAGAGGAGAGAGGAGGGTGTGGTTTCAGAGCTGCGAGAGGCAGCCAATCAGGTCATGTTTGGGCAGGGAGTGGGGGTGTTTCCACTCTCAGTCCTCTATAGGTTGATTGATGGACCGGGTCAGTGGGGTGGGTACTGAAAGCTGAATGAGGAAGTGATTTTCTTCACTAAGGAGACAGACAGAGGAGGAAGCAGAGTGCTGGAGCTACTGGTAAGCGACTATTTATTTTTTAACTTTTGACTTGCCAAACACTTTAAACTCTCAGTGGCCAAGCTGAACAATGACAATTATCAGCTACGGAAGTTTAAAGTGAAAATGCTATTATGCAGAGCAGGGATGACTTATGACTTGTGGGAGGTTATCACTACAGAGAGGCCACGGGACAATAATCGGGATTGGGAGAGGAAAAAACAACAGGCAAGGGCCACCATAAGCTTACTAGTAGAAGCTGTCCAACGTATTTACATAGACAGTGAGAATACAACAAAAGGCAATGAAAAATCCCATGTGGGATGAAAACTACATGAGAGATCCAGTTTAAACAGCAAGTTGTTTCTGCTGAGGAAACTTCAAAACTACAAAACGAGGCTTAGCAGAGAGCAGGACATGCAGGAGCATATAAAACACAAACAGGGCTACCCAAAGAGTACTATATGGAAAGCACACAAATGAGACAGCATTCCTTTTATATTAGTGAGAACATGCTTAATACCTGCCTGATACATCTTCCCCTGGTGCAAACAGACACCAGGGTTTGGAGCATATTTTTGTAGGCCCCATTACTGCTGGCAGAGTGGTGAGGCCAGAACAAGTTTGCTGGGAGAGTGGTGAGGTAGTCATAGATTATATGACATGCAGTGTTACCAGTTCCATGGGATTGTCTTCCACCCACTCCACTTCTGCCTAAAGTGCTGAGCAAGGCCGTTCCAACCACAAGTCATGAAGTCACCAACACACTATGATAATACTCCTAGCAGGGATACTGTGGGCCATCCACCTGTCACTGCCCCAGTTGCAGACGTAGAGTTCACAGATACCCAACAACTTATGTTGGAGGATGAGAACATGGCCAGCGGACCATTACAGGACATCTCAATGATGAAGAAACCCTAGCTCCGACTGCTGCAGTTTTATGTAATGTTGAAGCTGAGGGGGAGTCTAGAGAGCAGTGAGTGTAAGAAGATGCCAGGGGTGATGATGGGGTCCTAGACCCAACATGCACTGAAGGCCATCAGCGTTTGGAGGAAGGAGTGGTGGTCACACAGCCCCAGGCAGCCAGCAGAATTAGAAGGGGCCAAACCATCAGCTGTCAGTCCATTGCTACTACTGCCCACCAAGCCCAGGGACTGAGCACAACAAAGCTGCCTCAAAGGATCTCACCAGAGTGGCATTTTTTCAAGCAGTGCACAAATGACAAGACATGGGACATGTACACTCTGTCTTAGACTCTAGAACCACCTCCCCAAGAAGGCCATCTGTTTCCCCCAAAGGGAGGATGTGAGATCACCTCCACCACCAGCAGCAGCACCATACGCACCATCACCAAGCCTGTCCCCACCACCCCAGGGAGGCGTTCAGTTCTCCATCCCTCAAACTTTGGGGAGAAAGCGGAAGTTCAGCCCATCTCACCCACAACCCTGGTCCTGAATGCGAGCATTTCCAAATTGCTGGCTTTTGAAATTCTCCCATTCCACCTGGTGGAGATGGAGGTGGCTGTCCCACAATACGACATTCCCAGCCCCCACAACTTTTCTTGCCCGGCCATCCCTGCCTTGCAACAACAGGTTGTGGAGAGAATAAGATGTGGACTGGTCAATGCCATTAGTTCCAGCGTCTACCTCACCACTGGCACGTGGACAAGCATGGGCAGGGACATTCCTTCTCTCTAACTGCCCACTGGGTCAATGTAGTGGTGGCTGGGACTGAGGCAGGAAGCACTGTGGTGCATCTCCTTCCACCACCCAGGATTGCTGGAAATCCTGTATCCTCCTCCTCATGCAGTCAGTGCAGCCCCTGCACCACCAATATGAGCACAGCCATGGGGAAACAGCAGCGTGGTGCTAAAGATCATCTGTCTGGGTGAAAAACCCCACACCGCCCTGGAGCTGTGGACTGGCATCCAGAAGCAGGCAGATGAGTGGCTGCTGCCATTGCACCTGAAATCTGGCAAGAGGGGTGCGACAATAGGTGTAACCTTGTAGCAGCCTCAGGTTGAGCCGGGTTGGTGCGCATCCCATGCCTGGCGCATGTGCTGGTGGAGTTCTTGGCCCATTATCCAGACGTGCTGGAGCTGCTGCAGACAAAGCGTAGCATGTATATACACTTTCGGTATACCCAACCTGCAACTGCTTGCCTGACTGCACTGCAAACTTCAGACTTCCCACCCACCGCCTCATATGTGACTTGCCTACCAGGTGGAATTCCACATTGTATATGCTGGAAAGGGTGTGTAAGCAGCAGAAGGGCAATCTGCGGTTTCAGCTCCAAAATGCCAGGTTGAGTCGAGGTGCAGAGCAACAGCACTTCACCACCAATAAGTGGGCCTCCATGAGGGACATTTCTGCTGTGCTGCAATGCTTTCAGTACCCCACTAATATGGTGAGCGCTAATGACACCATTGTCAGTGCTACCATCCCAATTCTTTGCCTACTCAAAAACACCTTCAGGACATGATGGAGGATGTGATGGTGGCACAGGAGGAAGCAGAGGAGGAAGAGGAAGTGGCATTATCAGGGCAGAGCAAGCATGGCTTGCAGGGTGGGTTGCTGGGCTGACAGCGGCCAGGTACTCCACTGTCCAGGAGGAGTCAGGGGAGGGGAAGGGGGAGGAGGACAAGGACTCTCACAGTATGGTGGCACCCAGCGTAGCTCATGGGTGTCACTGGAGCATGGCTGGAATTAGGAGCAGGTGGAGGAGACACCTGACACTGAAGACAGCTTCTCCTTAACTCAGGGCAGCCTAGATCACATGAGCCACTACATGCTCCAGGGCTTGCAGAACAACAGCAGAGTTGCCCACACAGTCACCAGTGCCAATTACTGGGTGGCCACCCTGCTGGATCATGCTATAAGGGTAACATCACCTCCTTGATTCCAGCACTGGAGTGTGATCGAAAATGAGAAAGTGGATGCACTGCTGGCAGTTGACTTTGAGCGCTCAGTGGTCGCATGAAGCCAGGGGGAGCAAGCCGCCAATGCAGCAGAGGCACCGACAGCACCTAACAGGGGAAGGTGATCATAGCTACAATTCTGAACCCCTTATTTAATTGTCCCCCTCATCCACCACCATTGGATACAGCCCGTAGTACCAGGAGGTAGACTTTGACTCGTATGGCGGATGACTACCCGCCGACGCGTCTCCTGGTACTGAGTGATAAATCGTTCCTGTTTAAAATCTGGGTCACTTAATTGGACACGTGGCCAGAGCTTGCCCTCCATGCCTTGAAGGCACAGACCTCCCTGCTCCAAGTGTCCTATCAGAACGTGTGTTTAGCACTGCAGGGGGCATCATCTCCGACAGGAGGATCCACCTATCCACAACCAACATGGACATGCTTACATTCCTTAAGGTGAACCAGGTGTGGATCCCACGGAACTTGGCTGTGCCAGCACCTGAGTGAGTGGTTAAAGTGCTTGCTACCTCAAAATCCCGGGGGATGTGGCACTGTGTCTTCTAGCCAAGATAGTGGCTTCCAGGATCTATGTAACCCCCGTTCTGCCTCAGAGCCAGGGTAGCCTGGCAGGGCGGGGGGGGGGGGGGGTCATTTTTAACTGCAGTTCTGCTTTAAATTACTCTGATGATAGCAGATTGCTTACCAAGCCTCTGACCACTGAAAGATTGTGTTGGGCTACATTTGGCACTGTCCTAAACTTTTTTCCATTTTTAAATTGAAGAAGAAATGGCTGAGATATCAAGGTTCCAGCTCTTGACATAACCCTTACATCCCGCCCCTTCAATCAGCTCAGCAGAGCAGGACAGAATTGCCCCTCCCTCTGCCTCCAAATTCACATTGCACCGCCATGGTGTTTTTTGCAAGTTCTGGGAATCTTACAGCCCCCTTTTATACTGATTAGCATCACAGATCCAAAGGCCACACCCACTTTTTCAGAAGAGAAATCATGAGGTAAAACTGTAACCCCCAATACCTCGGCCATTTCTCCCGTTTCCTGTTTCCCTACCATTTTTCCATAGCGATTTGACCTCTTCAGCGTCTGTGTTTTTGCGAAGCTCTATTCTCCGTTTCGGAATGTATTCTCTGGGAAACAAATGTTCTCCATTTTTTTGGGGGGGGGGGGAGATTCTGATTGCAGTTAACCCTTAACATTTTTTGCCCACTGTCTAGTCCCAGATGGTCTCTTTAACCCTCCCTCCCTGCTCTGTTTGGTTTGCATATTAATGATTAATAATTTAACTATCATTTTTGGGGGTTTTGTTTTTGCTAAATTTTGGGGCCTAATATCCAGATTTTTGTTGTTTTTACCTTCATTTTTGTGATTTTGGACAACTTTTTATATATCTTTTTATCTATTTTTTTTCGAACAAACTGTAAAAAAAATGGTTCAATCCCTAAAAAGCTTGTGGCTGACACTGTTGTGCAAAAACATGCCGGACGCTGCCACCATGTGTTTTTGGAATGAAATAAGGCTGTTACTCATTGAAATTGGCAGTTTCCTCCACCTATTTACTGGAGGAAATTCACTCTTCAAATTGCCACATTTGTGCATGCTTTTCTGCCCTCTAAACATACCATAAATCAGTGCCGGAGACAGTTTGGTGGGCCAAAATGGTGCAATCAGAAAATTTCAGGTGCAAATTGGCGCATTGATGAACGCTAGTGTGCAAATAGGCAACTGATATTGAAGACAGCTTCTTCTTGATTCAGAGACTACATTCTCCAGTGCCTGCAGAACAACAGCAGAGTTGCCGGCATAGTCACCAGTGCCGATTATTGGGTGGCCATCCTGCTGGATCGTGCTATAAGGATAACATCACCTCCTTGATTCCAGCTCTGGAGGGTGATCAAAAAAATGAGAAAATACAAACACACGCTGGTGGATGCACTACTGGTGGAGATCCCAGATGATTTTTAGGACTCAGTGGTGGCACAATGCATCCCATTTTGATGACCATAAATAAGGCGGAAGCCTGAGCGCAACTTGGAGCACCAAAAAACATGCGCATATTAGTTTATGCACGACGATGAATCAACCCTATAAAGGAGGCAATGGTTTACCTATCCACAGAGAGTGGATCTGTACAGCCATGTGCTGAAAGGAAAATGGCCTCCTACTTTTCTGCTCATGCAAACCCTGCCACACAAGCCATGGCTTGAGAAGGCTCTGCAATCCCTCAACACATCACAACCCAGCCTGTGAAAGTCTACAACAACATATGTAAAGCATAAAATACTGCACTTGCCACAGACATCACAAGTAAAAAACACTGCAAAAGATTAAAGTGGACCAACACCCAGGGGGGATCGGCCCGGGAATCTATAAGATTCCCGGGCCGATCAGATCCCTCCCCGCGGGGCATCCGAAATCGGGATGTCCCGCGGGGTGAAACCCCCCAGGAAGCGCACAATCCTACCTTTTCCACGTTCCAGCGGCATCCGCCGCCTCCCGCGTGTCCCTCTAGCAGGGCGCACTCCCGCACCGGCCATTTGTGAATGGCCGGCGCGGGTGTGCTCCCTGTAAGAGGGACGCACGGGAGGCGGCGGCGGACGCGCTCTGCTTGTCTGGTGCTGCCTCTCGCTTGTCCGCTGGCGGGGATTGGCTGCAGCGGTCACGTGGGAGCGGGGAGAGGTGAGTTTTCGGGGCTTTCTGGGGGGTTTCACACAGCGGGGCACCCCCGATCGGGGTGCCCCACCGAAGTGGACCAAAACCCAGGATAGTCAAAATCCTGGGTGTTGGTCCACCTTAATACAAGTCTGAGAACAAATCACCACAATTTCTGAGCCTAACCTAAAACTTAATAAAAAAACTATATCACAAATGTTTTATAGTACTGGGCATAATAAAAATAAGATGAAGGAATAGAAAAATATATAAAACACGTTGTACATTCCTGCGTCATAACGATTGTCTAGTCTTCATGTCGGCTGCTGCTCTGAGTCTTCAGAGGAACCATAAAAGCTATTTCTGTTTAAGTGATGCCACTCCACAAATTCCACGTGCTCCGTCTACACGCTGAGCTTCCTGACAGTTGGGATGACACTGACTGCGCCCCGCCGTCACACGCAGCCCAGGTCGCTTAATGCCATCATTTTCCAGTATATTATCCAAGTGTACCTGTTCTCGAATAAATATGATGAATAAAATATTTTGTGATGTATGTAAAACACATTTTGAAAAAAAATGAATTGAATGTTTCAAAAGTGTTTTTTACATGATTTCGCCATCTCACTGCAGATGCCAGGCAGACAAGACAACATTGCGATTTAAAAGCTGCCACTATGATGATATGTGAGCTACATCATCTCTGTTCGCAGGACCCGAACAGCACCTATCATCTCTGCATTCATCATTTCCTAGCCAAGTATGGCTTCCAAAGATGGCTGCATGGCTAGAAGGGCAGAGCTGATTCCCAACAAAGAATTAAGGGGCAGAGAAGCTTTAGCACATATGGCAAGTGAATATCTTGTTGTCCCTATATACACTGCTACACCTCCTATTAGGGACCCATAGGCTTATCTTGGGTGGGGGTGCAGGGGTGACCTGCTGTTCAAACACATTAAAGCCCTTAAAGCAAATCTCCATGCAGATGTTCTGGAATAACAGGCCTATTCTTTGAGGCAGAACTACATGGGAGTGACCATCTTGTCACACACATAAGTATGAGGAAAGAGCTGTGCCGGCAGCAGCCCACACCAAACTGAGAGAGATAAAGGCATTAGAAACACGGGCAGCTTTTGTATTATGTTACATAAACACACACACTGAAAAAACAGCTGCTAGAGTGATTGTGTGTGTGAGGGGAAGGTGCAACAATGTTTCTTTATCATTGTTCACGTCGTTATTTATTTGGATTTACCACACACCATTAAGTTGGTGTAAACATGTATCTTCTAAAATGTTACAATTCTTTCAGCTGTGCAGCAGAGCAATGACTCAACACAGCTGATAGAGGAGGATGCTTGCACTGATATGTAAGACAATTTTGACTGTGGGACTGGGTTTTTCATAAGCTGGACTCATGTATGTGGCAAGATGTCTGCTCCCATGCAGTTATGCAGCATAGAATCTGCCTTCTATTCCATAACATCTGCATGGAGTTAAGCCCTCCCAAATAGTTTATGTCACTAATAGCCAGAGTGGGGCTTTAGGGGTGCAATTTGCTTTTTTTGACTTTTAGTCCGCTTTAAGGGGTCTCCTTGGGCTAAGTGTAAAATAAAAGCATCCCCCACCTTACATGCATATGAACCATCCTGCTGTCCTGTTGCATAATGCTTCTGTTGCTAATTTCTACCCCATTTTTTCTACCCCCCTCCCAGATTATTTTCTAGCCTTGCATTCCACTATGTGATACCCACCTTTTACTTTGATTGCAGAAGGGAGGGGGAAGGTTGATTCTTCTTTCAGTTTCTTTTAATTTATTGTAAAGTACATTATCACCAAAGAAGAATATATTGTAAATGTTTTGCTGAGCAGAAACTGAAATAAACAGAGTAAATGTAACATTCTGGCTAGCAGTTACATATTACATGCTTTAAAACAGGAGGTCATAATTTATCAACAAAACTCCTTTGATAGAGAATAAGAAATATGATGTCTGGCATTTAAAGCGGACCTTCACCCTGAATAAGAGCCTATCTTATATGTTTGCCCCACCCTGTACATACAGATTGCTCACATTAAAAATCATCCTACCTGCATCTACTGCATGTTATGAGCCTTTAAACATCCAAGATGGTGGCTTATGGGGCTTCAGGCAGCCTGCAAACAGGAAGTGTGTTCTGACTGTGTTGCTCTGCATTCTGGGATTGCTGTCCTTTTCCTGACCCCAGCTCTGCTCTGTCTGTGCAAAGAACAGCTATAACCCCGCCCCCTGCACTTTAGCCTGCTCTCCTCAGTATGTGTGATGCTTCTGAGTCAAGATGGCAGTGCCCGTATAGAGTTTTGAACAGAGTTGCAGCCCGGTGGGGGAGAGAATAATTATTACTATGGCCCTTATTCATCAAGTGATAGCGCCAGGTAGTGTCTCACTAGCGCCAGGTATCGCCAGCTAACGGCGGCTACCGACTACAGAACGCCAGGCTGCGAACACAATCACGCATTTATCACGCTAAATGAGGCTAGCGCCGGCGAAAGCGTCAGCTGGCGCGGGATTCATCATGTAGCCGACTGCAACGAACAGCGCCGCTGCTAATCCCATCACAGCGCCAGGTATGACCTCTCGCTACCTGGCACTCTCCAATGCATTTCAATGGAGCAATCTATAAATATTCATAAATAATTGATATTAATGTTTTTTTTTTGTTTTTTTTTTAAATGTCAAAAATTCGGTGACCACTTCTGCAATGTTATATATTTTTGTAAAGGTAAAAAAAAAAAAAATTTGTGCAGAATTGATATTACAGGTCTGAAATTAATGTATTCATATTACAAAATGTTTATAAAAACTTGCTTATTTTTTTTTTTCAAAAAATAAGGTTGTTTGGGGGTTAAAAAACTACTCTTAACCCATCGCCGCCAGCGCTCTGGGGTTTAAACAAGCATTTCACAGCGCGAGAAATGTTTGCGCGTGATTTGTTAATGAATATGCTGGGAGCCGTTCGCTATGGCCATTCGCTGTCATGCGCTCCCATACAGCGCGGAACCTGTCAAACAGCGACCTAACCCCGTAGTGTCGCTGTCAACAACCGAACAACGGCCAAGCACAGCGAATACTAGCGGGCGCTGTGAAAATAACGCTACTGGCGCTCATCTGTCGCTACCTGGCGCTATTAATGAATCGGCCTCTTATTATTAAGAATTAGTAAGTGACTATAAACTTAAAATATATTAATTTTAGATGCTGGGGAACAGTTTTTTAAGGATTTAGGCTTTTCATGAAATCATGCTGAAGGTCCAGTTTAAGAAATTTAGCCCTTCATTTTACACTTAGCCTTGAGAGGTTCTACCCTAATTTTAGCTGTGCATAGGAACTAGTGCTGCCTATCTTGTAGTGTCACTGACTTGGAATGTGCAATGCGACCAATAGAAGCTTGTGGGCAGAAAAAGGGAGGAAAGCAGGGATGCAAGGCAAAAAAGATTTAAAGTGGACCAAAACCCACATTTTTAACTAGCATTCCCTGAATTGCTCTCCCTATAAAGAGCACATTTGCTAATCTCCACTGCTCCTGCTTCACTCTAATCCTAGATAATGCCGCTTGTTTTAACTGTAAAGCTCCGCCTCCTCCATTCATTGCCACTGTTGTGTGTGGCAATGATGTCATTGTCACACTTATACAATGACTGATCATCTGTCACCTCACACCAAGGAACAGCAAAAAAAAACAGCGTTCCAGGACAATTCGAAAAGTGAAAATATCCATTTCTAGTTCTACACTCTTAGAAGGCAGTATCGGCAGGGGCTTTGGCCAAATGTATTTCACAAGTTCAGTGGGTTTTGATCCGCTTTAAATCTAAATGCTTGAAAGCAGAGGAAGTTATTCATTAGTTTTTTCTGGAGCGGTGTTATAATTTGATAATGCTGGATGAGGAAGGTGGTTAGCATTTTATGTCCCTGATGGGAGATGAAGATTATTTTCATGCTTTCAGATAAGGATGCTCAGAGGAGTAGCTAGCCATTCTGGCACCCGGAGCAAACATTGGCGCCCCCACCTGTGCTCAGGCTCCCCTTTGGCGCCCCCCTGACCTGCTGCACCCTGGGCACATGCCCCCCATGCCCCTCCCTAGCGACACCCTTGGGGATGGTATTGTATGTGGGAGGATGTTAATTTAGTGTTGATGGTTGGGGACATGCTTCCCTTTGGCACAGTTGCCACCCCCCTAGTTCAGAATATTAATTATTCCCAGCCCAGATCTCTGAAAAGCAATAAGATGGAGCTTGCAGCACACACTGCATCAGCCGGTGTCTCCTAATGGAGGAGGTAACAGAGCACTTTGGCTTTGGAACAGACAGAGCTCTAGAAACAAAATAGGAGGCTAATGATGTTGAGTTGGCAAGGTTGACCATGCCAAGGTACCACCCCTGTGGATCTTTGCGTCCAGGAAACTGAGGTTTCTGAACTGTTGTTACTCTGTGTTTAGAAGACAATTCAAGCCATACAATCCTTTATTTATTACACTGTCGATAGTGTTGGCCTGTCTTCTGCCCGTTTGCTGCTCCTTTGGGTCGGAAATGGGTAACACCTGAAAGCAACCAACATATCACAACTAAATTAAAATATTACTTTAGGGCTGGAGTTTGACTTTACCGGCTCCAATATTTTCCTAAAAATTAATATTTCACAAAAAAAATGCAGTTAGCAGCGGGATGGCTGTCCTTGTACAATATCATTTTCATATGCATTTGCTGGTTCAGCAGAGTTGCCTGGTTACAGCCAGTGACTTCATAAATCTAATCATGCTGCAGGAAGTAGACCAGCACCATCAGCATGTCACCAGCCTCAGTAACTTCTCTAGGTCCATAATGTCAACTTTAGAAAAAGGAAACTTTGTACTGCATAGAGCAAAGTCTAAAGGAAGCATTCGCCACGCTCATATTTGTTTGTTAACAGGTTTGGCCATTGGTTAGAAGCCGCCCCTATGTAGGATTTCAGGATGGCGCCTTCAAAGACACACATATATTCTAACTCAGATATTGATAGAGATGAAGGCTGATAGGATGGATGGAGGAAAAGTTAAGGAAAGATGAAGGTAATGTTATAAATAGAGAGGGACGTGATGGGACAAAGTCAAGGGGAGACAGTGGGACAAAAAAAATGACAGAGGAAATGCAGAAGAGAGAAAAAGGGGGATGTGTGGAAAAAAAGAGAAGGGAATTCAGAAAAAAGGAGGCAGGTGATGGAAAAAAGATGGAATGGGGAGAGAGAGAGGGAAGAGAATGTAGGAAATGGACCAGGAGGGATGGGATGTGCAAAGGGGGAATTTAGAAAATAAGAGGGACAGAGATATAGTAGAAAAGAAAAAAAAAAGGAGGGAATGTTGACAAGCGAAAAAGACTGTTCGACGTGGAGGTCACTGGTGAGCAAACACTGGGTGTGGATGTCATGGTAGTTGATTTTGGGAGGTTTTTTACTAGTGAACTAGAGAACTATCTTTAAGCAGCTTGATATTCAAAGAGGACCATCTCAAAGTAGTTTGATATTCCTAGAAAACCATTTTCAATCAGCTTGATGCCCCAAGAAGACCAAATCCAATCAGCTGGATGTTTCTATTCAACCATATCCAAGTAGCTTGAAGTTCCTAGAAGACCACCTCAAAGTAGCTTGATGTTCCTATAAGACCGTTCTTAGAAGACCATTTACTGTATATGCAGCTTGAGGTGGTTGTGACTACAATTGCAAATAGTTAGTTATTAACTGATATTTAAGTTCTATCATGTAGCACCAGCCCATGCCCATCTATGTGAGCTAGTAGCCCAGGACTTAGAGGACAACTGGTCGTTCCTCAGTCTTAAAGGCTTCAAACCACATCGTCTACAACAATGCTCACCCCTTCCTCGGTATCCAGTGCTGAGCTGTGTCCTCATCTGTCTGGCAGGGCCTGTCTCCAGCCTCTTCTATGCAACTCTTCCTGCACTTGGAATTTTCTCTGATGTCACTATGAGGGATTTCCTGGACAGTTAGAGTAAATTAAAGGGTGAGGGCTAGAGAGGGAGTGAGTGGTGGGAGCCCAATGAGGGGCAGAAATTATGTGTCCACCTGTCCTGCAGAAGACACCGAGGTCCACTGAACCATGAGGACCTGCAATGGAGAACTTAACCCTTTAAGTGCCAGCGTACCTAGAGATTTTATCACCCTCTGTTGCTAGACCATTTTTCACTATTTTGCACTATACAAGTTCAACTGTGATTTTTGAAGGGATATGATATATTGTTTTGTTCATTGGAGTCTGGGCTTTAACATGAAATGTCTTGTTTATGTATTCCTAATTTTGGGAGGGCAAAATATGTGCAGAAGATAAAAAAAAGAAAACATTTTTACAATTTATAGTGTTTTTTGTAATAAAAAATGTACTTTTTCAATAAAATCATATTGCATGTAAAAGTCCCATTTCTCCCAGTACCACATATTTATTGGTAGACACCTTTTCCTGCCCAAGAGACTCCCCCAAACTGAAACCGCGCTATAGAAGGTTCTCTGTGGACCCTATTTTTGGGGCGATTTTTAATAGTTAAAAACCCTTAAAAATAAAAAAAATGGATTGGTCCCCCTGTCCAGCATAACCAGCCCGGGCACCAGCTGTGGGGGCTTGTAGAACAGGGTGTGGAGGCCAGCTTCAGTGGCCCCCTGCCCTGCAGGCTACAAGCCTGCATCGCCTTTGTGGCCCTCGGGCTCTTCTGCCCCCCCGGGCTTTGGGAAGGCAAGTAATTGGATTGGCTAGGGGTTATTGGCAAGTCACCCACTAGCCGCAGGTGACTTGCCAGACCTCCAAGCATTGTGAAATAGTATAGGGGACACACGGTGCTGATAAAAAAAAATGTCATTTATTAAAGTTTTTTTTCTTTACTCAACAGCATCAGAAGCAGGAGGGGCCTGTCCCGATCCTCTTTAATCAGCACAAGATGCCTGGGGGTGGGTGCAGCCTTTGACCCCGAGTTTGGGTACTGGCCCTTCACAGGGAGCGGCCAGCTTTTCTCCCTCTGGCTAGTGGCGACGGAACGGGAAGCAGGAGGCGCGTGACTGGGTAGTGAGCACAAGTCCCCGGGGAAAGAACCTGCAGTTTCCGTGCATCCCGGAAGCATCTAGCAGGAGGAGACGCACAGCCTATATTAGACAAAGATGCAGACAAGATAAGAGAAAATGAGCCAGAGAACTGAGAAGAGTTAGATGGGCTGAGGTGTTACATTTTGAAAAGCAAAAAGGGAAGCAAAAATTTGGATTAGAGACGCTTAGATGTAAGAAATACAATAGAAAGCAGAGATGAGAAAACCCTGATGTGTACAAAAAAAATTAAAAATAAGTAGTGCGACATCTTACCTTCTGTTTTCCAAGCAATGAGGCTACTGTAAGACTCTGCTAGTCATAGCCCAGCTTGCGTGCATTGATATTGGTAGAATGTCTGTTGAAGACATGGTCACCAAATGATGCTTTCACAAATCCACTGGGTTATTTAATTGAAAAGAGTTTAACTGTAGGGGTGAGAAAAAGAGGAAAAAAGGGGCGATGAACAGAGGTTAGATACAGAGTAGAGGTTATCGAAGTGTATATCAATGTTTAGTTAGGTTGGAGCAGTAAATCATTGTTTGGAGCCAAAACAGGAGGTAAGCAAGAGCAATCTGGTGGCTGCAAGATTATTGGTGTTAACTGGTATTTTAGTCTCCCTACTGTGGAGATGTCAATGGAAGAAACTGGAGGAGCCAAGCGCAGAATTGGTCAAAAAGAGAGACGTTGGATAATAGATTGTTGCAATTTGTATTTACTTTTTGCAGGTAAAAGAAGAAAAACAACCACAAAATATGCCAAATTATTTTCCAAATTTGTGTCATATAAATAAAATGTTTGGTTTTCCAAAACTTATGAATGGTATTGTACCCCAGGGCTCTTTGGAAAATTTAAGTCAATCTCCGTTAACTGTGGTAATTCGTTTGCCAGGTAAGCCCAATTAAAGACAAACTACGTCTACTACTCTACATTATTAAGCAGGCCACATGCCTTAATATAGGGAAGAAAAAGGATCTCTCTGCTGCCGAAAACCATCAAATACTGCAGTGCCTTGGACAAGGTATGAAATCATTGGATATTTCATGAAAACTGAAAGCATGATCATCGTACTATGAAAAGATTTGTGGCTGATTCAAAGCACAGATGGGTTAGTGCAGATAAAGGCATAATGAGGACACCAGGCAGATTCATCAGCTTAAGAGAGCAGCAGCAGAAATGCCATTTCAAAGAACTAAGTGGGTATTTGAAGCCACTGGTGCCTCTGGAGCCTCTCAAACCTCAAGCTATAGGATCCTCCAGAGATTTGCTGTTGTGCATAATCCTACTATCTGGCCTTCTCTAACCAGTGCTCACAAGCAGAAATAGTTGCAGTGGGTCCAGACATACATGAAGACTTATTTTCCGATGAATTTTACTGATGAGTGCCGTGCAGCCCTGTACGGTCCAGGTGGATGGAGTCCTGGATGGTTGGTGAATGGCCACCATATCGCAACAACGTTGAGACCTCAGCAAGGAGGTGACGGAGTCATGTTTTGAGCCGGAATCATAGGGAGAGAGCTGGTAGACTCCTTGAGGGTCCCTAAAGTAATGACCTCTGCAAAGTATAAAGAGTTTCTGACTGACCACTTTCTGACTGTAACATATCATATCATAGAAACTTGCAAATCAACATCTTGGCAGTCAATGCGCCTCTAACTGTCTGGCAACTGGTTGTCTCCAAAAAGCCGTGCAGCCAACAAATAAACAACAACCTAAATAGACATTGTTGTTATGTGAACCACTGTCCAATCACATAACAACACTTGTGAATGTACAGAATACTAATTACGTGACATCCTGCAAGGCAATTCAAGCAGACACTCTCTATTCATTTACTGAGGCCCTTATTTATGAAGGAATAGTGACAGGTAGCGACTGGTGAGTGGCCGGTAATGACGGGCCCCGCCACGAGAACGCCGGCTCCCCACCACAATCACACATTTATCAAGCCAATCCTGCTTAGCGACTGAGATAGCGCCATATAGCGACTCATTCATCATTATTCCAGCCTCAGCCCACAGCGCCAGCGTCCGACCTTGAACAGCGACAGGTATGACCTCTCGCTACCTGACGTGAAATGTGAAAAATTCTGTGACCACTTCTGCCATTTTAGATAATTTTTTTAAGGGAAAAAAAATTGTACAGAATTGATATTACAGGTCTGATATTAATGTATTCATATTACTATATTATTTAAAATACTTTTTTTTTTATTTCCAAAAATATGGTGGTTTGGGGGTTAAAAAACTACTTTTAACACATCGCCTCCAGCGCTCTGGGGTTTAAACAAGCATTTCACAGAGCGAGAATTTATTTAGCATGATTTTTTGATGAATATGGTGGAAGCCGGTCGCTCTGACCAGTCGCTATCATGCGAACCCATACATCGCGGAACCTGTCAAATAGCGACTTGTAACCTTGTATTCAACATTACGCCACACCGACTGAGTCGCTGTCAACAACCGAACAACGGCCAAGCACAGCGACTACTAGCGGGCGCTGTGAAAATACCGCTGCAGTCACTCAACTGTCGCTACATGCCGCTATTAATAAATCAGCCTCCCCGTTTAATGTATACAAGAATGGTGATGGTGATTTTAAAGAAGGGCTCCATTGTTACCATATCACTGCGTCTGTTAGGATGTGTTTGGTTTGAAATAGCTTTTGATGTCAGTAAATATGACCTGTTGTTGCTGTACATTCAATCAACGTTCTTTACAACCTATAGGATGTATTGAAATTAATTGAGTTTTGTTAAAATAAAATTTGATTTATACCCTGACAGCTGATGAACTGAAAATTATACTGATTGTTATTTGCATCCACCATTTAGGCAAGTCAGAGAAAAATCTAATTCACATAATAATTTGTTTAATACCAATTCTTTGTCTAAAATGAAACAAAGGTGTAATACTAACAATTAAATAGAGAACAGCTGAGTGAAACAATCCATCTTGTGCTTCTTAAAGCAAGAAAAGCTAACTGCAATTTTTGTGTGTCAGGAGAATACATGCAGACACAGAGAACTTCAAGAAAAGGAAATGGAGAGAGCACGCAAGACAAGAATTAAAGAAATTCAGAAACAGGGTGGTTGGCGCTCTAGCTGCCTCCTGGCAGCTTATTGGCTGGGGGCAAAGCTTCACAACTATTTCCAACCTTGTATTATATGTATTCATTTTCATATCTCTTGATATTTACCATCCCCTAATTCAGAAGGCACTTTTTTTTTTAGAAAATGTTCGCATGTATTTCTCTGCTTATTTTTCTCTCATGGGGCAATCTTTCACAAATGCATGATTTTCTTGCATGAAAGACTTGCAAAAAGTAAAACAAGTGTGATTCAGTGAGTGATTGGGAAGAGAGATAATTTTCTGTGCACACTTTTTACACCTGCCAAAAGCAGGAGTAAAAAGTTTGCATCACCAACTGGCATGCCTTTTTCATTGAAGAAAATCAAAAAGAAGCCGCTGTCACTCATTTGACGCCCACTGATGCGAGAGTCACATCAAACACTCTCATGCGAACAGCGACAGATCTCACAGTGGATTATTCTCGCATGGCTTTCTCTCAAGTGCAGATTTGTTATGCATGTGTTGCCTGAATCATGCAAGAGATTTTCTCTTGATAGAAACAGAATTTGCTCCATATTTTAGGGAAAACTAAATTCGACGTGGATCTGCATTTCTTGTGATTCAAGCTGATCGAATTTTCACTAAAATTCTTAAAAAAAACAAAACTTACTGTCAGTTACCTACACGCCGGCTCCTTCCTCGGTCCGGCGTGGAAGCTGACTTGCAAAGCTGACTGCGGGGTTTGCTTTCCCCATCACCCCATCACACGCCCCGCTGCACAATATGGCCGCCACCGGCACAGCAAGAGCAGGAGCAAAGCGGAGAAAGTCGGCCAGGCTGTCACCTGCGCAAACCAGCTTCGGCACTGCTGAAGCTCACCACCTCACTCACAATCCTCGGTGCAGGTGTTTCATGCCACTCTGCAGCTGGACGGAGGACACAGATCCTCCATCTGGCACTGGGCTCCCGCCACCTCACTCCCAGCTGCAGATAGGGGATACCTATTATAGGCAGTGAACACTGACGGTCGAGCTGGCAATGCAGAGGATCTGTGTCCTCTGCCTAGCTGCAGAGTAGGGAGCAGTGGGAGGATGGACACCTCCGCTTGAGGATAGTGAGGAAGGGGGTGAGTTCTTTTTTTTCTTTGAATGATTTGTTAAAAATGAATCTCAAAAGAATTAAAATTTCTCGAGGTAATTTGGTGAATTGTCCGAATCTCTAATTCTAATATTTTGCTAAAAAGATCAAGAAAGGGTGATCAAATAATATTCAAAGCAAATATTCAGAATTATGAACTAAATAAGAGGGATGCCACATTTTTAACCATCATGCCTTGTGAGGCTCCATGATGGGCAATGGCTATGAAAGCGTCAACATTCTCCTCAACTGCTCCTATGGGTATCTTTTTATTTATATCAACATCATTAAACATCATTAGAGGCGAGGAGAAGCCTATTACAGAGCAGGAGCAATCACAATTTAGAAGCTTGATACCTGTAGCTTTTATTATGGGGAATAGCTCTTAATTGTATTTTGGTAGCTAAAATAATTAAGAGCCATATTTTAGAAGCAACAAATGACTTTCATTCACCATCAGCTGGGGGGCGGCTGGCAATTTGGTCGGTTAAAGCTCTAATCAATTAGGAAGGAGAGAGAGGACAACAAACAATTGTGCAAAAGCTCCAGAGAGATCTAACGAGGCTTCTTACTTTGTGAGGTCGACTATGTGATGGTCACCTGGGAAGACTGAAACGACAGAACTATTTAATGTGCTTAGATTATAGAGATTGCCAGTTTAAAGGGAACACATAGTCAGCAAATTACTGAAGAAGAAATACGGCTGTTGCAAAGAACTAAAGAAGTCTAAAGAGCTTCGATTCAGGTGATTCGCCAAATTTCCCCAAGAAGTTTGGGTTCATCCAAATCAAATTTTACAAATCGCTCATCTCTACAGGGTGTTAAATTGAACCAAACCCCACATTTTTAATTAGCATCCCCTGAATTGCTCCCCCCATGAAGAGCACCTTTGCCAATTTTCACTGCTCCTGCTTCACTCTAATCTCAGATAATGGTGCCTGTTTTAGCTGTAAAGCTCCGCCTCCTCCATTCATTGCCACTGTTGTGTATGGCAACGATGTCATTGCCACACTTATGCAACTACTGATCGCCTGCTAACTTACAGAAAGGGACAGCAATAAAAAATTGTTCCAACCCATCGATAGCCTGCTCTGGATTGACCCGAGACTCAGACCCAAGACACTGAGCCCCTTAATGAAGCATTCCCTCACTGTGTGGGACTCGGTCAGGTACTCTGCTGCTTTGATGTCCCCCCACATCCCCCTGGCACATTTGGGGGATAACCCAAGCTTTCATCCAGGTGAACAAAACAGAATGGCCTTTAGATGGTGGCAAAACAGGGGCATAAACAAAATAGCAGACTTGCTCACAAGGAAGGGCCTTGGGTCCTTCCAAGATTTGCAAGGAAAATATGATATCCCCCATAAGGAATACTTCTGCTACATTCAATTAAGGCACTGGATTCTGCCCCTGACAAAACTGAGCCCTTCCTTTCGGATTAGGACCTCCTTCGAGGAAATGTGCGCCAACAACCCTTTTCAAAGGGGATCAATATCCTCAATCTACTTGGCACTAAATGAAATTAAACCAGATTCCCATGGCTATGTGGGGAGCTGGAAAAAGGACCTAGGTCCCTGTCCGGGGGAGAGGGGGTGGGCTGTGATATGGTCACATGTCTCTAAATGTTCCGTGAACGTCCTGACAGTTGAAACAGCCTACAAGGTAATGCTCCGCTGGTACCTGGTGCCGGGTCGCCTGAGCAGGATGTTTCCGGGGCAATCTAGCTCATGCTTTAGAGGCTGTAGTGCGGAGGGGGACTTCTTACACACATGGTGGACCTGTCCCATGTTGGCCCGCTTCTGGAGCCAGGTGTACAGGATGGCCAACGAGGTCTTTCAAACCAGTATGAGAAGAGACCCATGGGTTGCCCTCCTGCACTGCAAGCCCCGGGAGCTGACTAACAAGCAACACACTCTCTTTGTATATCTGCTGCTAGCGGCTAAGCAGACTATAGCTAAAGCCTGGAAAAAACAATTTACCCCAATCTCAGAGGTGCTGGCCAGGATGAATGGGTTTCTTACTAACGAGAGGTTGTCCAGCATCCTGGCCGACTCTCATGATAAGTTCATTTCCCTATGGCAGCCCTGGATAAGGTTTACGTGATCTGGGGAACCTCCGCGGGTTTTATAAGGATTGTTACCCAATAACCAGATGAGCGGCTGGTGGAACGCGGGAGCGACCTAACCTAACCTACCCTCCCTTCCCTCCCTCCCCTCCATCCCTGACACCCCCTTCCCCCCACCTTGACCCCCCTAGTCCGGTTCCCCTCTTCTCCCCCTTTTTTTCCTCTTATAACACCAAGGATTTAAAAGTTTTCAATGATATTTCTATGCCTCCAAATTTGGAAATGTTCAATAGCATAAACCACGCCTCATCCCATCTGGCACTCGGTCCGGGGGATGGTGGATGTGCCGGTGGCAGTGCGTGCTGTGGGTGCTGATGGCCCCCGGGGCCCGCACTGTCCCTGGTACGGGTTGGGGCAGATTGCTGTTTAAAACTTGTTGCATTTCACTTGCTCCATCCTTATCTAAAGTACTTTGTAGTATGTTAATCAGGTACGGGTAAGGCGCATTTCTATGTATGACAGATTGCAATCTTTTACCTCCCCTGCGTGGGATGGTTATATTGACTGTATGCCTTCCAAGCGTGTACTGTTGAAAACTCAATAAAAGTATTGAAACAAAAATTGTTTCAGGACGTTTCGAAGAGCGACAATATTCATTTCTAGTTCTACACCCTAAGAAGGGCATATCGGCAGGGACTTTGGTATAAATATATTTTACAACTTTAAAGGGTTTTGGTTCACTTTAACTGCATTAAAAAAGAATCTCACCTACAGCCTCAATCATCTTTTTGGTGGGGGGAGTAGTCCAGCAGCCAGGCTCTGCGCAGTCTCTTGGCAGACAGGATCCGGACAGCATCTCGGCAGGTGGATCCTGGGCAGCATTTCAGCGGGTGGGCCCCCAGCCAGCCAGCGGGTGTAGCACAACATGCACACTGAAGAACGAAGCTTGGGGGGACCAAAAATGACCCACCGGAAGTGATGTCACCCAGTGGCACACGTGTTTTATCTGACATTCATCACTACTGGAAGTGAGCAGTGCTGTACTCTCCCAGTCGGGCATGGATGAATGGGACCCTTGAAATCTTTAAGGTAAGACCTGTTGCTGGATAGTGAGGCAGCAAGTGAGGTGTTTTTTTTTTCAGGGAAAAATCCAGTCGGTACAAATTCCAAATAATTCGATTTCCAGGTGGATCAATTTTTCCTGAAATTCGGAGCGAATTCAGATTCAGAGAAATCAGTTCGTTCATCTCTAAAAAAGAAGCCGTTAACATGGTAGCTTTTCTACCATGCAGCAGCATGGCTGAGATGCTGGGAGAAGAAGCTCCAATTGGTCGCTACCTTTCCTTTCCAACTGTGCCAGGCTGTTGGTCTGGTTTAAGTGTTTGTTTTTTATGTAACCCGTCTGCCCTGCAAAACCAAAACCTGAGTGAAAAAAAACATAACACAGTTCAGCTCCTGGCTAACTGGCTGCACCCCAAAACAGCAACAAGAAGTACAACCTGATGTGGCACAGTCCATTCGGTTTAGGTCAGCATTTCAGTGGCTCACAACAAACATGTTGTGCAGAGGGAGATTCCTGGGTGTCTGAGCTACAGACCTTCTCAAGGCCCACACACCTGCACCCTAATTAGTTCAAAGCCCAAGCCTGGGCACATAAATCTTGGTAAAATGTATACCCCATTCACCACTCTACTACAGTGTCTGCCACATTACCTCCCCCCCCCCCTTGTTTCAGCTCCAAGGCTGAAACACATTTGGTTACAAGACAATGCGCCCTAGATAATGTATTTGTGTTGCCCCCGGGGACCCTGGTCTGCCAAGAGGCTCAACCCATGGCATTGGGTAGGCATTACATTTAAGAGACAGAATAGGGCTTATGAAAGTCATTGCAACACATCAGGCTTCCTATATGGTCTCTTCTTAAAGCGGTCCTTCACTCTGAATAAGAGTCTCTCTCTATCTGTCAGGGATCGTGGGACATCCTTCTTGCATGAGCCAAAAATCCCCAATCTCCACCGCCTCTTGTGCCTATAGTCAAGCCCCCTCTCGCTGGAGACACAGGTTATGCCTCTCCAGACTTGGTTGCCCCCAGGACTTACTGGCGCAAAGATTGCTGGCTTATGGTAAAGATGGGTGAACTTCGGGGTATCCCAAATCAGGAGTTAAAGCGAACAGAGTCCAAAATGTCAAATCCAAGGGTTAGGCAGAGAATAGTCGAGACAGGCAGGGGTCAAAGCCGGGTGGTCACAGAAGCGCAGTATCCTAGGGGTAAGCAGAAGCAAGGTCAGACAGGTAGAAGGTCGGTGCGGGCAGCGGACAGGAGTGGTCAAAGACGAAGCAGGATCAAACACACAAAACGCAATTCCAACAGCACACCCAAGCTAATAATGGCTATAACGGGCACAGGTGGTCAGGGCAAGGACATATTTAAAGGGGAACTGGCCAATGGGAAGGGGGGGATGACTGATTGGCGCAACTTGATTTGTGATTGGTGCAACTTAGGAACTTGCTGCTAATAGGAGCAGCCCCAGGGACTGGACCGCCCTGACCAGTCAGGCTGTCCAGTCCCTGGGTTCATCAGAACCAGACTTCTAGGACCCGAATTGTCCATTCAATTCTGCCCCCGGCGAATGCGCGCACGCAAGCACGTGACCATGAGCCGGGCGCGCCCCCCGAGAAGGAAGAAGCGGGCGCCACGCCGGCCAAAGAGGCGGAGGAGTCGCCCAAGACGCCAGAGACTGCACCCGCCGCCGACGCCGCCGGTGCAGAGGAGGTGGCGGAGGCTGAAACCCCAGCAGAGGAGGAGGAGGCGGCCACCCGGCCAAGAGCGCGCCGCGGCGCCGCGGGAACGGGTCCCAGGTGAGTTTCTTACAATATCTTATATGTTTCCCCCAGATTGCCCACATTAAAAATCATCCTACCTGCATCTACTGCATGTTATGAGCCTTTAAACATGCAAGATGGCGGCTCATGGAACATCAGGCAGCCTGCAAACAGGAAGTGCCTTCTGACTGCTGCTCTGCATTCTGGGATTGCTGACCTTTTCCTGACCCCAGCTCTGCTCTGTCTGTACAAAGCACAGCTATAACCCTGCTCCCTGTACTTTATCCCACTCTTCTCTCCTCAGTAAGTGTGATGCTTCTGAGTCAAGATGGCGGCGCCCATATCCTAGAGCCCGGAATAGAGACGCAACCAGGTGGGGTAAAGAATAATAAGTGACTAAAAACTTAAAATATATAAAATTTTGATGCCGGGGAATAGTTTTTTAAGGGTTTGGGCTTTTCAGTAAATCATAGTGAAGGTCCGGTTTAACCTTTTGACCTGGTGTTAACAGCCTTTTGGGTTTTAGACCAGGGTCAGGTACTGTTACCTGTGGAAAGAAAGGCTTTGTGGGTCCCACCTGCATTGGCTGATAGATTCATATATGGGCATACACCTTGTTGGGCCTCCTGGGCTTGGGACATGGCTTCTTTTACATTCTCCGGGCTGTAACCAAGGTAGGATCCATTATCATTTCTGTACCCAACTGTTCCCTTCTTACTTTCTAGTCAGGAACATTTTCTTTCAAAGCCTCCTCCGTCTTGGAGTTGCTCAGTCTGTCTGCGGGGACCTCATCCACCCGGTCAATTTCATCATTCTCACCAACCAAGACAAAAAAGGGGAAGGGCTCTGAAACCTCTGAGGCCACACCCACTTATGTTTTAGTCTCTGGAGCTTTCTCTGTTCTAAAAACATTTTTCACCAGTGGGAGATTCATGCATTAACATTGGTACTAACCCCACGATGAATTGTACAGTACCGAATGGGGTAACAATGTCAAGCCAGGCTGGTAGGTCTGAGTATCCCCATGTATGCACACTACATTAATGGAACTAAGTTGAGACTTTTGGGGTTACTAAGTCATCTTGACATCTTACCTTTTCACCTTTATGGTGCACGTTTTTCATGCGCCCCATTCAGCAAATAAGCACAGCCAGGCTTTGCATACAGAGACAGTCACCCAGTTATATAATCACATTGCATAGGCTCATCAATCATAGGACAAATGGCAATCACATGACCCGACATTTGACGTCTAAAAAATTAATATCTCTATATTTCTATCTCTTATATGCCCTGGTCTGTCCTGGCAGGAACGGCCAGATGCTTGGACCTAAGCTTTCAATATCAGCCTTCTCCAGCACATTCTTACTCAAGCCACCACCTCCCCCCTTTTCCTGTAGAATAGTCTTAGCAGGTAGTCCCGGGGGTTTCCGCTGTGGGGTAGGGGTTTTCCTTTAACGACTAACTGCTTAATGGTAGGATTTGTATGGTGCATGATGCCATTATTGTATTGTGTATATTTTAATAAAACCACATAAGTATCTTATTTCGGGGGGTTGCAGTGGATTTCTGTGCAGATCAATTCTGACGGCGCTCCCCTTGCTTGCAATATAACTGTTTTATTGCAAACTATGTTTCATCTTAACATTTTTATTATATCATCTATTCGGGATCCCATTCTTCATATTTTATTCTTCCAGATAGCGGATCTTGGCAGGTTATTTCTGTCTATCAGTTGTAACCTGTCCTTTGGGAAAGGTTTTTTTTAACAACCTTGTGCTGAGTTTCTGTCTGCATTGCATAGTCTTCTTTAGTTGTGTAACACAAGGGGTAATGACATAGAAATGGCAGAGCTGTATCTAGGGCAGGGCGATCACCCTGGGCACCAAGGCCATTGTAGGTGCCTTTATCCCAGCCATTTTTTTTGCAAATCAGACTCTCGTGAGTTATATCATAGACAGGTCCCCCACCCCATAGACAGGTCCCCCACCCCAAGGTCCAGGTCAGGGGCTTAACTATTGAGGGTGCAGGGGCTATGACCACACCAGGGCCCAGGAGGTCAGAGGGGCCTCATCATTGTAGCTCCTCCAACTTATTTATCATACTTGCCATCATTTAGATAAAGGAAGCACCATTTGTCTAGAGATAAAGAATTATGTCAATGAGATTTAGGGAAATTTTGACTAAGGAACTGGGGTTTTCATAAGGCTGATAAAATTGTGGCAAGATGGCTGCTCCCATGCAGTTCAGGAGCATAGGATCTGCCTGCTATTCCACAACATCTGCATGGAGTTAAGCCCTCTGAAATACATCACTGACTGTGAGGGTGGCATTCCCGCACCAGGCATTTGTGAGTGGCCGGAGAAGGCACGCTCCCTGTTAGAGGGCAGCAGGGGATGCGGCCATCAGCATGCTCAGATCCGCTCGTATTAGACAAGCTCCTGGACGAAGGGGCTCGACTGGATCCGAGTGCACCGATCAGATGAGCAGACGCGCATGCATAGTAGGACCGGGAAGAGGTGAGTTTGAGCGATCTGGGGCATTTCCTCACAGCAGGGCACCCCTTTTCGGGGTGACCTAAGGGAAAGAACCAAAACCCAGGATAGTCAAAATCTTGTTTTGGTCCATTTTAAGGTGCTTACATCCCCTCCAGACAGCAGCAATAAACATAGTGTATCTTCTCTGCACTTACAAAGTCTAAAAAACAAGTATACACCTGTTTACCTTGTATACGCCTGGGCCTTGGAAGAAGGATTTGTTTTATAGCAAGATAATGACACCAGTGCTCAAATCCATACAGTCCCATACCCCCCAACCGTCCCGATTTTCCCGGGACATAGCCAATTTTTTTTCCTTTGTCCCGCGGCGCATGCCCTTGTCCCACGCCGTCCTCGCTCTGTCCCCCGACGTCCTTGCTCAGCAGCCGTTGCTGCTAAAAAAATGACATTTACTCACCTCTGTGCCCGATCCCTCGGGCCGGGTCTCCTCATCACCGGGGGGGCCTCCGATCACCCCCCCGGGCTTTTCCGGGGTGAGGAGGGGGCTCAAAACATACCCCCTCCGACGTTCTCGACGCTAACGTTCTCTGGGTGTCTTTTTTTTACACTTAACCCTTTGTGAACTGGTAAGGGGTCCATGAGATCCCTATACCAGTTCACAAGACTGGGGGCTGGCAAGTCACCTGCAGCTAGCGGGTGACTTGCCATTAACCCCCGGCACCCCAATTACCTGCCTCCCCAAAGGCTGGGGGGGGCAGAAGAGCCTGGGCCCACAGAAGCTATGTGGGCTTGTAGGTTGCAGGGTGGGGGGGCCACCAAAGCTGGCACCTGCACCCTGTTCTACAAGCAAGTGCTCTGGGATCCATGGGAGGTAAGTATTAAAAATAATGTTAATAAAACTGTACTGTGTGTTTTTTATTTTTATTTTTTTTACATTTAACCCTTTGTGTACTGGTAAGGGGTCCATGAGACCCTTATCCCTTTCGCTGCCAGCCTCCCTGGAGTTTTTGTCACCCTTTGTTGCCAGACCATTTTGCACTATTTTGCGCTCCCCATGTTCAAATGTTTGAAGGGATTTCCAGGGATTTCCCAGGAAAATGATATATTGTTTTTTTCAGCACAGTCTGTCTCAGTCTGTTTGTCATTTTTTAGGTGTATTCACAATATTTTTGGGTGAAATATGTGAAAACAAATTTAAAAAATCTATTTTTTACAATTTGTAGTGTTTTTTGTAATAAAAAATGTAAGTTTGTCAAAAAAATCTTATTGCATGTGAAATCCCAATCTCTCCCGGTTGCAGCGGTACCACATCTGTATAGGTAGACACCCTTTCCTGCCCAGGAGACTCCCCCAAACTGAAACAGAGCTTAAGGGGATTTTCAGATAAAATACAACTATGCTATGCGCTATGCGCACCTTGCAGTTTTTCCAGAAAAACAACCCTTTACATTTGAAATACCCCCATCAAACTATATATATTCTCTGGAAGTACACGCCTCAAGCTTTCTAGGCGTACCAGGCTTGTTGATGTGGCCACAGTTTTCTGGAAGTAATCCCTCAATGTAATCTTTGGTTGCAAAGAGTTTCCCTAAAAAAAAGGATAAAAAAGCAGAATCAAAGCCACATTTTCCTAATAAAACTATATACAAACAAGAAAAAACAAGTTTAATCTGAAAAAGCAACATCCCCTGAACAGAACGATACCCAGCATGCATAGCTACTGTCAAGGGAAGAGTTGCCAAACACCTCAAAGTAAAGCATGTGCGTAACGGTAATTTTACTTGAAAATTTCAGCTCTGCAGACAAAGTGCGCACCTTGCAATTTTTCAACCAAAACAACCCTTTACATTTGGAATATCCCCCCTAAAACCATATATTTCCTGAAAGTACACATGTTAAGCTTTCTAAGTGTACCCAGCTTGTTGTAGTGGGCTCATCTTTCTGGAATTAATCCCTCGAAGAATTCTTTGGTTGGTTGTGCAGGGTTTCCCTAAAAAATGTATAAAAAGCTGAATAAAAAACACCTTTTCCTAAAATATAAATATGCAAACAAGAAAAAACAAGCTAAGTCTGAAAGTGCAAGGTCCCCCTAACAGAACAATACCCAACAATACCCTTTTAATTGCCAGCCTACTTGAGATTTTGTCACCCTCTGTTGACAGGTCATTTTTCCCCATTTTGCACCATTTTTGCACCATTTTTGCTAGAATTTTCAGGAAAATTATATATATATATTTTTTTTTTTGCAGCAGAGTTTAGACTTTAACATGAAATGTCTTGTTTGTAAATTTTATTCTGTTTTTTACAATATTATTATTAAGTTAAAACATTTTTTTTTTTTAGAAAATTGCCTCCTTTATTTTAAATAAAAAATATGTTTTATATAAAAGAAAACCATACTGCATGTGAAAGCCCCCCGTTCCTGCCCAGGAGACCCCCCAAACTGAAACAAGTACTTTATAACATTTACAAATAAATTACAACTACCATCCACATTACAAAGGGTTAATCGAGAAAAAAAATGACAGAGTCCCCCCTCCCAGGGGAGGGGACCCAATTTTGGGGGGGATTTTTAAGGGTTAAAAACCCTTAAAAATCTAAAAAAATGACATGGGGGTCCCCTTTACCCAAAGTAACCAGCCCGGGACCAGCTATGCAGGGCTTGTAGAACAGCCATGGCCACGGGCTCTTCTGCCCCCCCTGGGCTTTGGGGAGGCAGGTAATGGGGGTTCCGGGGGTTAATGGCAAGTCACCTGCTAGCCACAGGTGACTTGCCAGCCCCCAGCCTTGTGAACTGGTATAGGGATCTCATGGATCCCTTACCAGTTCACAATGGGTTAAATGTAAAAAAAAAAAAAACAGACACACACACACACAGAAAAAAATATTTTATTTTATTTTTTTTAATACTTACCTCCCATCCATCTTGCACTGTGTCCCTTCCCAATCACTGGCTTCTGCTCACCTGCTGGAAGCCTTTTATAGCTGCTGGGTGACAGAACATATGGGGTTAATTTTTTGGGGGGAATTTTAAGGGTTAGGGTTAGGCTAACCCTAACCCTTAAAAATCCAAAAAAATGACATAGGGTCCCCCCTACCCGTCATAACCAGCCCGGGACCAGCTATGGGGGCTTGTAGGAACAGAGTGGAGGGGCCAGCTTATGTGGCCCCCCCCACCCTGCAGCCTACAAACCCACATACTCCGGGCTTTGGGGAGGCAGGTAATTGGGGGTGCGGGGGTTAATGGCAAGTCACCCGCTAGCCGCAGGTGACTTGCCAGCCCCCAGACTTGTGAACTGGTATAGGGGTCTTATGGACCCCTTACCAGTTCACAAAGGGTTAACAGTAAAAAAAACGCACTGACACATAATTAAAAATGACTTTTATTAAAAAATAAAAAAAAAAGTCTTTTACTTTACTTACCTCCGATCGTCAGCTCCTTTGTCCCTCCATCCGATGACAGATGCGATCATGCTGGCTGCAGTAGCAGAGGGGCAGATGATCAGATCATCACCTGCCCCTCTGCTCCTGTGGCCAGCATGATCGCATCTGAAAAAAAAGACAGCTGGGAGCCAGGACGACACCCGGTAAGTGACGACATAAGCACCGCCCCCAAAGCGCTTAGCGGCAAGATGGCGGTGCCCGTCGGGAGAGGAGGGGGAGAGCCCTGTCAGGCTCTCCCCTGAAGCTGAAGAGCCGGGGGGGGCGATCAGAGGCCCCCGGGTGAAGAGGAGACCCCGGCGGGAGCAATCGGACACTGAGGTGAGTAAATGTCATTTTTATTTATTTATTTTTTTTTTTACAGGTAATTCTGGCGGGCCCTCCCCTGCACCCGGGGGGCCTAGGTGGGGGATCGAAGCCCCCCTGGATGAAGAGGAGACCTGGCCGGATCGAACAAGGGTTCAGGTGAGTGTCTTTGTTACTTTATTTTTACTGTAGCAGGGGGGAAAGTCAGGCACGTAGATTCTACGCTGCTAGGCACTTAAGTGGAGTGGAAGCGAGCACGTCAAATCTACGTGCTTGGCACTGAAAGGGTTAAACCAGTTCACAAGGCTTAGGGGCTGGCATGTCACCTGCGGCTAGTGGGTGACTTGCATTAACCCCGGGCCCTCCCTATGCCTGCCTCCCCAAAGCCCGGGGGGGCAGAAGAGCCCAGGGATATGAGGCTTTGGCGCTTGTAGCCGACAGGGCGGGGTGCCACCAAAGCTGGCCCCTGCGTTCTGTTCTACAAGCCCTATAGCTGGCCCCCGGCTGGTAATGCTGGGTAAGGGGAACCTCACTTTTGGGGGGGATTTTTTTAAATCCAAAAAAACCTTTTGACTACCCTGGGTTTTAGTCCAATTTAAGGGCTGGTAAGCAACTGCCAAGGCAGGAAAAGGACACCTGTGTGTGTATGTCTGTGTTGCACCTAACTGGCTGTAATGAGGGATGCCCCTAACTGGCTGTAACAAGGGATGCCCCTAACTGTCTGTAACAAAGGATGCCCCTAACTGGCTGCAATGAGGGATGCCCCTCACTGTATTATTATTATTAATTATTTTTTTTATTTAATTCTTAGGTGCTGTTTCCCTTAAGGGTGTGGCTAGGGGCGTGGTCGGGGGTGTGGCCAGACGTGGCTTAAATGTGTCCCTCTTTGAAAATTTGGGAGGTATGCAGTCCACATCTCAGTAACTTAAAGCTGAAAAAGTTTTTTACCTTAACCCTCCTGCAATGCAGCAGCTCCTGAGCAGAGGCTTTTTTTAATTTATTTTTTACATCACAATCCATTTTTTTTGAAGCAAATGAACCTTCTATTGGTTTTCATGCTAGTAATCCAGATGGACTCCCTATAAGCAATAATGGTTGGCATGAAATGACTATATAGACACAGTAGAAAGGCCTTGTGTAGTGAGTGATTACATTGAATTCACTTAAAACCCCAGTGCTATCTTTATACCTACCTCATTGTGATCTACACAATGATTCTCTGACCCTCTAACCTGCACTCGGGGCCCTCAGCTCTCCAAACAATTTCACACACATTTTTCAGTTAATATACCCACCATAACCAGATGACAAGTAGCACTATATATCAGCATAGGAAATCATATGCATGTTCCGCTGTCACTTGGTTCAGTACTGCAGTCATTAATCATAAATCAGCTAGCTAGAGAGCCTTCTGAGAAAACCCTCAAAACACTAATGACTACATCAGTGTTCTTATACAGGATCCACATAAAAAGTATAATCATTAAAGGGCAACAGACTTCTCATGACCAGGTAGGCCAACCCAAGGGTCGCTGGTTTGAAACTAGTGTTTTATGACCTAGCCCAAAGTTTGGGCTTTAACAACGTCATGAAACGTCATGAAACCAAACTAAATCACCAACCTGCTGGTAAATCAGTATGGGAACCAGTATCGGACTGACCCAGAGGGGTACCAGAAAAGACCCCTTATTGAGGGCAGTTATCTACAAAACCTGAACTATGTATAGCTTATTTGTGGCATACCAAGCGCACACATGCAGGCAATGCAGTTTGGCCTAATGTTTCTGTGCATGGGCTCTGAATATAAGCTGGTAATACTTCCATCTAAGTGTGGTCCCCCAGAATAAGTTCAACTGATGGGCCCCAGGCATCTCAGTCCAAAACTGATGGGAACCCAAAAATCCCTGTGTTAAAGTGGACCAAAACCCCAGATTTTTATTATCCTGGGTTTTGGTCTTTGCCCCCCAGGCTCCCCTATCGGAGGTGCTCCACTGTGTGAAACCCCCAAGGTCGCCTGATCTTACTCACCCTTCCTTGGTCTTACAGCGAATGCACAGCCCCTCATCCAGTCAGCTTGCTTGGACCTGAGCGCACTGGGGATCGCATCCTCCACTACCCTTTAACAGGGAGTGTGCCTTCACCGGCCACTCATAAATGCCTGGCGCGGGCATGGGCCCTGATAAAGGGATAGCAGGGATGCAGCCACTGCTTGCACATGCGCCAGTGGACTGGGACCAGGAACGAAGGTGAGTTTACAGATGACTTGGGGGGAATCTGGATGCCCCGGGGGGATTGAGACTCCAAGATGGGTTTTGGTCCACTTTAAGACACATAACAATTGTAATTAGCACACACACACACTTATATGCAGTAGGGTGGCACCACCTAGAAAGTTGTCTTGTTTGCTAGGACTATACACCTGCTAGTATTTATACAGACCTGTGCTGTGGCACTAGTGGTGCATCCATGCCTATGGCAAAAACAATATTGGTTGGTTGTAATCTACACATGATCAGATCACCAGCCACTCACTGTAGTGAATGTGAAACGAGGACACAGTCCACGTGTTTAGAGTGATTGTAGTGATCATACAGACGAGCCAACAGTTACTGATAATAGCATGCAACCATCTCTGTAATTTCTGTGAATTCTTGGCTAAGTACAAAGAAGACAACTTGTAATAAACCAAAGTGAGCAGTGCATATAAAAATATGCAGTGAAATTCGAATTACCAAAGCAAAGGCATACATACAAGTAATGACAGTCGTTTGCTAAGTGGCCAAATTTAAGGTGTATAGAAACATAAGCTAGCGTCTATCCAGATTGCTGCGAAAGAAATGCGGCTCACCTTGTTTATTCTATATGCAATATGGTTTTCCTAAAAAAAAAATATAAAAAGCGACAAAATCTAAAAAATATATCTTTACATTTTTATAAAAAAATTATTATGAAATGTAAAAAAAATACAAAAAAGACATTTCATGTTGAAGCCCAAATTCTGAAAAAACAATGCCTGGAAATTCCTGCAACACTCACAGTTAAACATGAAAAATGGGCTGTGAACAGAGGGTGACAAAATCTCAAGTAGGCTGGCAAGTAATGGGTTAAAATTACCTCTGCATGTTGGGCATTGTTCTGATTGGAGGATGGTGTACTTTCAGATTTAGCTTTTTTTTCTTTTTGCATATAGATATTTTTGGAAAATGTGATGTTCTGCTTTTTTATTTTTTTTTTTAGGGAATCGCTGTGCAACCTCTGAAATCTTCGAGGGTTTGCGTCCTGAAAACTGCACACATGACAACAAGCCTGATGCGTCTAGAAAGCTTGAAGTGTGTAACTGAACTAATTAACTAATTACCATAATACTACCTCCTGTTGTTTTGGAGCACAGATCTGGGGAATGAAGGTGACCACATAAACTTCCTCACTGAATATAGGTGCATTTTAAAGCACTGGTGTCTCATGGACAGGAAATGGTGTCTAACAATACATATGTGGTGTTGTAACCAGGAGGAATTGGACTTTTACACGGAATATAATTTGTTTGAAATACATTTTTCTTATTTAAAAAAAAAAGCTTCAAAATTAAAAACTAGATTTTTTTCTCAAAATATTTCACCCAAAATATTGATAAAGCACTGAAAAAATACATGACATCATGTTAGAGCCCAAAAAAAAAAATCCTGGGAAATCCCTGGACATTCCTTCAAAAATCACAGTTAAGCACGTATAGTGCAAAATAGTGAAAAAGTCTCTAGGTAGGCTGGCACTTAAAGGGTTAATGGGAGATTGGGGTGGTCCTGCGCCCTGTTTGTTATGGGGTTCTTCGGGGGGAGGGGGGGGGGGTTCTGAACACTGCCTGTGTGGCAGGAACAAAATAAATAAAAAAAGGGAAAATAGAAAACAAAACTTTCCCACACCAATCTTTCCTTAAAATAGGTGGGGTGGAAAGGGTTAACGTGGTCCAGGTGAGTTTCTTCCTCTGGGTCTGAAGAGGGGAAGGGTTGGAGATGCCTGTTATGGAAAAACAAAGGATTCAGTTACTAAAGGGAACTGGGTCTGATTCCTATCTAAGGGGCATACCAAAAAATCTAACTGAAGTCCACTTACCAGGTAGGGTTGTGTGTGCCCACATGGGGAAACTGTACACCCTGATGGTGATGGCTTCAGGACCTAGGATCGGCCTTGGACTCTCTGGAGAGCCTGTGCCATCCTCGGGCAGCCTTGGTATATCCATCCAGGACCTCTGTAGGGAGAGCAGGGAGGGTTAGTAGGGGTAGTAGAGCATAGGGGGTTCTCAGGCTTGGAAGGATGAGACAAGGAGTGTACTTACCTTGGGTGGGAATGGGCAGCCTCCATTCTAATCCCGGTGGCCCCAGTCCTGGATGGGTTGGTGGGGGATGCTATGGTCCCGTGGGGATGCCACAGGGACCCCTTTTTCCAGATAGACACTTTTCTGGCCTGATACTGCAGGGCCTTCGTTGTGCCTGGAGTGCTTGGGCAGTGCCCGACCCTTCCCAGTTTAGGACGCTACCCTATACAAGAGGAATACGTGGGCGTAGTTATCTTATGTTTGATAGGTAAGTGGGTGGAGTTAGTATTTAACCAGAGAGCAGGGGTGAGTTTCCCCTAAAATGACTATGAAGTGGGAGGGGTTAGACTTTAGGCTAGAAGAAGGAGGGAGGAGTTTGGCTTGCACAATATAACACGGGTGGAGTCTCCATATATACTAGGGGGTATACTGGTGGGTAACTAGTAAGCCCAATTTTGCCCCAGTCTAGAGATGGCTAACAGCTAATGAAATGCAGGACATACTGCTTTACTGCGCAAGGGTTTGGGGATGCCTGGAAAGGACCTGGATGGGAAAGCAAGGAACCCCGAGGGTGCCCATGGCATGGATACTTGGAACCACCTGGGCCATGGTTTGTGCAAGGCCAGCGAGAGGTGCTTGAGCTCCAGTGTTGGAGGAACCCTTAGGCCCTGGGGAAGTATAGAACCCAGTTGGGCGTGTTGTCCCTGGACATTCTGCTGTCTGCTGTGAAGCTGGAACTTAACGAAGCAGCCCATTATCCTAAGGTGGAGAAGGTCTCCCTGAGTGAATGTTGTCCCTTGCCATCAAAGGTGACCAGCAGTGATAGTCCTATTGAAGTGGGGTGGTTTAGGCCTGAAGATGCTCCTTGATATAAAGAACTGTGACCTGTGAATGAGGAGTTACACTAATTCAGTATTGACTGAGTCTGATTTTGATTTACTGAATGCCTTGGAACTGTGCTGAGATCTGTTCATTAAAGTTACAGTCTGCATTTTTGTGAATGTGATATGAGCTGTTTCCCAAGCTGATCAATAAATAGGAACTACACTGGTTAAGTCAGCCTTGAGTGGTGTAAGATTTTATCGGCCGGCCATGACATACACATTTCTGTTGGATTGCTTTGCCCATGACATCTGCTGTTTAGATTACTTTAACTGACTTTGACTGTGACATCTAGCTGAGGAGAGTGCACTAAAGCTGAACTTTATTACCACTGCAGTCGTATGATTAAGAGCCCGTTGTGGCTCGAAACGCGTCACGTATGGTCCTCTATCTGCCTGATTTGAGCCATTAGGTGCGGGGGTACTTGTGTGCTCTTTTCACATGGGCTGAATATGATTTTTTAAAACAACAGTATTAAAAGTTAATTTTTATACTCACGCTTGGCTGGACAACAAACTGGATCGTCTTTATTACCACTGCAGTCTGCCAGTACCTGTGGATGGGCTAGTCCTCTGCACCCTTTATAAGGGTATTGGCTTGGTTCTGCACCCTGCCTGTTATGGGTTTCTGGGGGAGGGGGGGGGGGATCTGTACACTGCCTATTATCCGGGCATTGTTCCGGGTAGGTGAGCAATTTTTTTAAGGATTTCAGGGAAGAATTTGATTGCCATGAATAATCTGAGGGACACATTTGGGATGCCTAAATTGTGAAAGCTTAGAGTGGACCAAAACCCACTCTGGAGTCTATGAGTGGGTTTCCAAACAACGGGGCATCCCTGATGGTAGTGCCCCGGGGCCAAGGACTAAAACCCAGGATGGTCAAATACCTGGGTTTGGTCCACTTTAACAAGTCAGTAGGTAAGCGCTAGTGCAGGACCGCCACTAGGAATTTGGGGGCCCAAACAGCCACAATGCCTGCCCCCCACACTGTTTTGATCCTACACAAATGTATAGAAACATTTTTATTTCCTGTTAAATAAAAAAAAAACTTAATATTTTAAAGTAGAAAGTAGTAGATGCCCCACTGTGTGAAACCCCCCAGAAAGCCCACTTTTCTTACCTTTCATTGAGCCCATGGTGCATGCATGGCAGGCAGCAGCATCACTTGCACTGTTTGGCTGTGCAACGCCACGCCAGCCATTAAGTTGAGACCAGAAAAGGATGCAAGGGATGCTGCAATTGGGAAAGTGTGAATAGGGCTCATATATGTGTCTGCAGAGCTGTGTCCGCTTCTGTCCCCCATGCTGTGTATTTGTGTGTAGCCCCACACCTGTGTGTGCACGCCACAACGGTTTCCAGAATCCTTTTTTTGAGTTACCGCTGAGAGGTGCCAAAACAGAACACATCCCGCCACACGTCGCTGCAAATTGGAGCCATCTCAGTGAAACAACACTATTTGTTTGTGTGTGTTTTTCCTTCCAGTAAGAGAAGGAATGTGGTCACCCAGCCATTCTATTCCTCTACATTGATTTCTGCTACACTGGCGAATAATACTTTGCACCGCTAATTCCGAGATGAGTGCGGCCAGAGATGACACAAGCCGGAAAGGGATGACAAGCAATCCTCAAAGAACACTGTTGTTTTCTCAAAAGTTTTCAGGCAAAGTGTTGATTGCTTAAAGGGAAACCGCAGTCTTACTGAATGTAACTTGCAGGGTCGGAGTAAGTGTGGTGGAGGCCCCTGGGCACACAATGTGGTGGAGGCCCCAGATACAGAATTTGCTTTCCTTTAAAATAATAGTCCAGCCAAGAAACTGATTGGTGTTAGTCTGACACCCGCCTACTTACTGAAACGTCAGATCGAGTCTGTTGTGCCACCCTCTCTTATGTCTTCTTACACATTTCCTCTCTCTTTTCACTTTTTTTTTGTTTCAGCTTTTCTCTCCTTTCTCTCATTTTTTCACTTATTTCTCCTGCTCCAATCATCTTGTGCAATCCCCATTTTCCACATTTCTTTCATCTCTCATTTTTTTCCATTATCCTTCCGTCTATCTCCCTCTTTTCTGTATTCTCTCCGTTTCCCTTTGCTACTTTAAAAAATAACTTTGTCCAATAGGAAAAAAAATTGGTGCCATAAGACTGGCCCTGGAGCTAACCATTCCTCACAGAGGGGTTTTGTGCCACACGGAGGGAAGTGTTTAGAGTGCTGAAAGGAAACCTTAAAGAAACTGTCCAGGATAGTGGTGAAATTAAAGCAATCATATCTTGCCTCCCAGTTAGCTGATTTCTCTCAGTCTGCTGAAAAAAGTTTTGTTGCTGCATTATCATCTTTTGTTGTAAAGCTATGGCTGTGTTCTCTGTGTGAGTCATTCAGAATGTTACATTGTAGTTTCGCAAGCAAGGGGTGTTCATGTCTCTCTGTCTGTCTACTTTTATGTTAGTCTCTCAGCAGACAGGCATCAATGTAAAATGTCTGCAACTGGTTTTATTATTAGGGTGGCAGTTTATTCTAAAATAAACCAAAAGAAATAGAATAGAAAAGGGGAAATAAGTGTAGGGAAGTGCTCAGTTACCACAGAGTTGCAACTGGAACATTACATGCCTGCTGGTGATCATAGATCACCCTCTCTCTAGCTACTGATAGTACACTTCCTGCCCCTGAAAGTTGGGGTTGGCAGCCCCTAGCTTAAGGCTATAGATACCAGGCAGACTTCCTGTATGCTAGGAGAACTGAGCACACGGCTTGCTGCCAGGAGCTGTGCTGCTGCAACCTACATATACAGCCTCACAGGGGAACCTGGTTCACTTCCCAGACTACTACACTGTTCACCTGAATGCCCAGCTGATGGTGCCGCATGGGGGGATCGTCTGTAGCTGCTCCTGAACTTCTTTCTTGCCTTCTGCCTGCTGACTTGTGTGTCCCGCTGCTGTGTGCCTTGTGGAGAGCTTTGACTGCTGCTGCATATCTGATCATCTGTGTGTCAAGAGCGAATCATCTCTTTGAGTCAAGATCAGGGCCCCTGCAGCTCATCCTGTGCTCACTTTTCCCTGAACAGCTATAGACTATTTATATAACTGGGTATATGTGCACAGAATATCTAAAGCCTCTGCTGGGCCTTTCATTGTGTTTTACAGTGTATGCTTCATTTCTATTGTCAAGTTAACCTTTACTACATAAAGTTCATAGTACTGTTATACTTGAATGTGTCAGTGAGTGACTTAGGTAAATGGTTGCAAGGAGCAGTAGTCCCTCTGCTTCGAATGTATTGTTTTGCTTAGACAACTTGATTGGTAACTTGGTTACCAGTAGGGATGAGCGAATCGATCCGGACGAACCCGGATTCGATCCGAATTTCAGGAAAAATTCGATTCGGATCGAATCCGAATTTCCCCGCGATTCGATCACTCGAAGTTTTCCTTTAACATCCATTCATTTACATTTACAGGCATTCTAAGATGGCGGACGGGACATGTCTGGACATGTATCCCGCGCCAGTGCAAGCTGGGGCAGTCACATGCAGCCTATCAGCAGCCAGCAAGCCCGGTGACGTCACACAGCGGTATTTAACGGCGGCCATCTTGCTTTTCCTCATTTCTCTATTGCATTCGTGACAGACAGAACGCTGTGTAGCTGAGGCAGTTAGACAGGCTGGAGACAGGGACAGACAGGGACAGGCTGGAGACAGGCAGGAGACAGGCAGGAGACAGACAGGAGACAGACAGGAGACAGACAGAAAGCCAGGGAAAGGTAGGAAAAACGGAGCTGGCTGACAGGGAGATTTTTTTTTTTCATCCAGCCTTTGTTAGCGTTTTCAGGCTGCTTATAGTAACTAACTGTGCATATATACTGAACTGATCTTAAGTCTGCTGTGAGGCATCCCATTCTGTGACTAAAGCAGCCTCTGTTTAAGACCATATAAGCATTTGCTCTTATCATATTTGAAATTAGGCCTGATAAAGACACTTTTGCTGGCCAAAGCACTACTGGACCCTGCCAGGTCCATTCCTGCCCAGGGCATCCCATTCTGTGACTACAGCAGCCTCTGTTTAAGACCATATAAGCATTTGCTCTTATCATATTTGAAATTAGGCCTGATAAAGACACTTTTGCTGGCCAAAGCACTACTGGACCCTGCCAGGTCCATTCCTGCCCAGGGCATCCCATTCTGTGACTACAGCAGCCTCTGTTTAAGACCATATAAGCATTTGCTCTTATCATATTTGAAATTAGGCCTGATAAAGACACTTTTGCTGGCCAAAGCACTACTGGACCCTGCCAGGTCCATTCCTGCCCAGGGCATCCCATTCTGTGACTAAAGCAGCCTCTGTTTAAGACCATATAAGCATTTGCTCTTATCATATTTGAAATTAGGCCTGATAAAGACACTTTTGCTGGCCAAAGCACTACTGGACCCTGCCAGGTCCATTCCTGCCCAGGGCATCCCATTCTGTGACTACAGCAGCCTCTGTTTAAGACCATATAAGCATTTGCTCTTATCATATTTGAAATTAGCCTGATAAAGACACTTTTGCTGGCCAAAGCACTACTGGACCCTGCCAGGTCCATTCCTGCCCAGGGCATCCCATTCTGTGACTAAAGCAGCCTCTGTTTAAGACCATATAAGCATTTGCTCTTATCATATTTGAAATTAGGCCTGATAAAGACACTTTTGCTGGCCAAAGCACTACTGGACCCTGCCAGGTCCATTCCTGCCCAGGGCATCCCATTCTGTGACTACAGCAGCCTCTGTTTAAGACCATATAAGCATTTGCTCTTATCATATTTGAAATTAGGCCTGATAAAGACACTTTTGCTGGCCAAAGCACTACTGGACCCTGCCAGGTCCATCCCTGCCCGGGGCATCCCATTCTGTGACTACAGCAGCCTCTGTTTAAGACCATATAAGCATTTGCTCTTATCATATTTGAAATTAGGCCTGATAAAGACACTTTTGCTGGCCAAAGCACTACTGGACCCTGCCAGGTCCATTCCTGCCCGGGGCATCCCATTCTGTGACTACAGCAGCCTCTGTTTAAGACCATATAAGCATTTGCTCTTATCATATTTGAAATTAGGCCTGATAAAGACACTTTTGCTGGCCAAAGCACTACTGGACCCTGCCAGGTCGATTCCTGTTGGGGCATCCCATTCTGTGACTACAGCAGCCTCTGTTTAAGACCATATAAGCATTTGCTCTTATCATATTTGAAATTAGCCTGATAAAGACACTTTTGCTGGCCAAAGCACTACTGGACCCTGCCAGGTCCATTCCTGCCCAGGGCATCCCATTCTGTGACTACAGCAGCCTCTGTTTAAGACCATATAAGCATTTGCTCTTATCATATTTGAAATTAGGCCTGATAAAGACACTTTTGCTGGCCAAAGCACTACTGGACCCTGCCAGGTCGATTCCTGTTGGGGCATCCCATTCTGTGACTACAGCAGCCTCTGTTTAAGACCATATAAGCATTTGCTCTTATCATATTTGAAATTAGCCTGATAAAGACACTTTTGCTGGCCAAAGCACTACTGGACCCTGCCAGGTCCATTCCTGCCCAGGGCATCCCATTCTGTGACTACAGCAGCCTCTGTTTAAGACCATATAAGCATTTGCTCTTATCATATTTGAAATTAGGCCTGATAAAGACACTTTTGCTGGCCAAAGCACTACTGGACCCTGCCAGGTCCATTCCTGCCCAGGGCATCCCATTCTGTGACTACAGCAGCCTCTGTTTAAGACCATATAAGCATTTGCTCTTATCATATTTGAAATTAGGCCTGATAAAGACACTTTTGCTGGCCAAAGCACTACTGGACCCTGCCAGGTCCATTCCTGCCCAGGGCATCCCATTCTGTGACTAAAGCAGCCTCTGTTTAAGACCATATAAGCATTTGCTCTTATCATATTTGAAATTAGGCCTGATAAAGACACTTTTGCTGGCCAAAGCACTACTGGACCCTGCCAGGTCGATTCCTGTTGGGGCATCCCATTCTGTGACTACAGCAGCCTCTGTTTAAGACCATATAAGCATTTGCTCTTATCATATTTGAAATTAGCCTGATAAAGACACTTTTGCTGGCCAAAGCACTACTGGACCCTGCCAGGTCCATTCCTGCCCAGGGCATCCCATTCTGTGACTAAAGCAGCCTCTGTTTAAGACCATATAAGCATTTGCTCTTATCATATTTGAAATTAGGCCTGATAAAGACACTTTTGCTGGCCAAAGCACTACTGGACCCTGCCAGGTCCATTCCTGCCCAGGGCATCCCATTCTGTGACTACAGCAGCCTCTGTTTAAGACCATATAAGCATTTGCTCTTATCATATTTGAAATTAGGCCTGATAAAGACACTTTTGCTGGCCAAAGCACTACTGGACCCTGCCAGGTCCATTCCTGCCCAGGGCATCCCATTCTGTGACTACAGCAGCCTCTGTTTAAGACCATATAAGCATTTGCTCTTATCATATTTGAAATTAGGCCTGATAAAGACACTTTTGCTGGCCAAAGCACTACTGGACCCTGCCAGGTCCATTCCTGCCCAGGGCATCCCATTCTGTGACTACAGCAGCCTCTGTTTAAGACCATATAAGCATTTGCTCTTATCATATTTGAAATTAGGCCTGATAAAGACACTTTTGCTGGCCAAAGCACTACTGGACCCTGCCAGGTCCATTCCTGCCCAGGGCATCCCATTCTGTGACTAAAGCAGCCTCTGTTTAAGACCATATAAGCATTTGCTCTTATCATATTTGAAATTAGGCCTGATAAAGACACTTTTGCTGGCCAAAGCACTACTGGACCCTGCCAGGTCCATTCCTGCCCAGGGCATCCCATTCTGTGACTACAGCAGCCTCTGTTTAAGACCATATAAGCATTTGCTCTTATCATATTTGAAATTAGCCTGATAAAGACACTTTTGCTGGCCAAAGCACTACTGGACCCTGCCAGGTCCATTCCTGCCCAGGGCATCCCATTCTGTGACTAAAGCAGCCTCTGTTTAAGACCATATAAGCATTTGCTCTTATCATATTTGAAATTAGGCCTGATAAAGACACTTTTGCTGGCCAAAGCACTACTGGACCCTGCCAGGTCCATTCCTGCCCAGGGCATCCCATTCTGTGACTACAGCAGCCTCTGTTTAAGACCATATAAGCATTTGCTCTTATCATATTTGAAATTAGGCCTGATAAAGACACTTTTGCTGGCCAAAGCACTACTGGACCCTGCCAGGTCCATCCCTGCCCGGGGCATCCCATTCTGTGACTACAGCAGCCTCTGTTTAAGACCATATAAGCATTTGCTCTTATCATATTTGAAATTAGGCCTGATAAAGACACTTTTGCTGGCCAAAGCACTACTGGACCCTGCCAGGTCCATTCCTGCCCGGGGCATCCCATTCTGTGACTACAGCAGCCTCTGTTTAAGACCATATAAGCATTTGCTCTTATCATATTTGAAATTAGGCCTGATAAAGACACTTTTGCTGGCCAAAGCACTACTGGACCCTGCCAGGTCCATTCCTGCCCAGGGCATCCCATTCTGTGACTACAGCAGCCTCTGTTTAAGACCATATAAGCATTTGTTCTTATCATATTTGAAATTAGCCTGATAAAGACACTTTTGCTGGCCAAAGCACTACTGGACCATGCCAGGTCCATTCCTGCCCAGGGCATCCCATTCTGTGACTAAAGCAGCCTCTGTTTAAGACCATATAAGCATTTGCTCTTATCATATTTGAAATTAGGCCTGATAAAGACACTTTTGCTGGCCAAAGCACTACTGGACCCTGCCAGGTCCATTCCTGCCCGGGGCATCCCATTCTGTGACTACAGCAGCCTCTGTTTAAGACCATATAAGCATTTGCTCTTATCATATTTGAAATTAGGCCTGATAAAGACACTTTTGCTGGCCAAAGCACTACTGGACCCTGCCAGGTCGATTCCTGTTGGGGCATCCCATTCTGTAACTACAGCAGCCTCTGTTTAAGACCATATAAGCATTTGCTCTTATCATATTTGAAATTAGCCTGATAAAGACACTTTTGCTGGCCAAAGCACTACTGGACCCTGCCAGGTCCATTCCTGCCCAGGGCATCCCATTCTGTGACTACAGCAGCCTCTGTTTAAGACCATATAAGCATTTGCTCTTATCATATTTGAAATTAGGCCTGATAAAGACACTTTTGCTGGCCAAAGCACTACTGGACCCTGCCAGGTCGATTCCTGTTGGGGCATCCCATTCTGTGACTACAGCAGCCTCTGTTTAAGACCATATAAGCATTTGCTCTTATCATATTTGAAATTAGCCTGATAAAGACACTTTTGCTGGCCAAAGCACTACTGGACCCTGCCAGGTCCATTCCTGCCCAGGGCATCCCATTCTGTGACTACAGCAGCCTCTGTTTAAGACCATATAAGCATTTGCTCTTATCATATTTGAAATTAGGCCTGATAAAGACACTTTTGCTGGCCAAAGCACTACTGGACCCTGCCAGGTCCATCCCTGCCCGGGGCATCCCATTCTGTGACTACAGCAGCCTCTGTTTAAGACCATATAAGCATTTGCTCTTATCATATTTGAAATTAGGCCTGATAAAGACACTTTTGCTGGCCAAAGCACTACTGGACCCTGCCAGGTCCATTCCTGCCCGGGGCATCCCATTCTGTGACTACAGCAGCCTCTGTTTAAGACCATATAAGCATTTGCTCTTATCATATTTGAAATTAGGCCTGATAAAGACACTTTTGCTGGCCAAAGCACTACTGGACCCTGCCAGGTCCATTCCTGCCCAGGGCATCCCATTCTGTGACTAAAGCAGCCTCTGTTTAAGACCATATAAGCATTTGCTCTTATCATATTTGAAATTAGGCCTGATAAAGACACTTTTGCTGGCCAAAGCACTACTGGACCCTGCCAGGTCGATTCCTGTTGGGGCATCCCATTCTGTGACTACAGCAGCCTCTGTTTAAGACCATATAAGCATTTGCTCTTATCATATTTGAAATTAGCCTGATAAAGACACTTTTGCTGGCCAAAGCACTACTGGACCCTGCCAGGTCCATTCCTGCCCAGGGCATCCCATTCTGTGACTAAAGCAGCCTCTGTTTAAGACCATATAAGCATTTGCTCTTATCATATTTGAAATTAGGCCTGATAAAGACACTTTTGCTGGCCAAAGCACTACTGGACCCTGCCAGGTCCATTCCTGCCCAGGGCATCCCATTCTGTGACTAAAGCAGCCTCTGTTTAAGACCATATAAGCATTTGCTCTTATCATATTTGAAATTAGGCCTGATAAAGACACTTTTGCTGGCCAAAGCACTACTGGACCCTGCCAGGTCCATTCCTGCCCAGGGCATCCCATTCTGTGACTAAAGCAGCCTCTGTTTAAGACCATATAAGCATTTGCTCTTATCATATTTGAAATTAGGCCTGATAAAGACACTTTTGCTGGCCAAAGCACTACTGGACCCTGCCAGGTCCATTCCTGCCCAGGGCATCCCATTCTGTGACTACAGCAGCCTCTGTTTAAGACCATATAAGCATTTGCTCTTATCATATTTGAAATTAGGCCTGATAAAGACACTTTTGCTGGCCAAAGCACTACTGGACCCTGCCAGGTCCATTCCTGCCCAGGGCATCCCATTCTGTGACTAAAGCAGCCTCTGTTTAAGACCATATAAGCATTTGCTCTTATCATATTTGAAATTAGGCCTGATAAAGACACTTTTGCTGGCCAAAGCACTACTGGACCCTGCCAGGTCCATTCCTGCCCAGGGCATCCCATTCTGTGACTACAGCAGCCTCTGTTTAAGACCATATAAGCATTTGCTCTTATCATATTTGAAATTAGGCCTGATAAAGACACTTTTGCTGGCCAAAGCACTACTGGACCCTGCCAGGTCGATTCCTGTTGGGGCATCCCATTCTGTGACTACAGCAGCCTCTGTTTAAGACCATATAAGCATTTGCTCTTATCATATTTGAAATTAGCCTGATAAAGACACTTTTGCTGGCCAAAGCACTACTGGACCCTGCCAGGTCCATTCCTGCCCAGGGCATCCCATTCTGTGACTAAAGCAGCCTCTGTTTAAGACCATATAAGCATTTGCTCTTATCATATTTGAAATTAGGCCTGATAAAGACACTTTTGCTGGCCAAAGCACTACTGGACCCTGCCAGGTCCATTCCTGCCCAGGGCATCCCATTCTGTGACTAAAGCAGCCTCTGTTTAAGACCATATAAGCATTTGCTCTTATCATATTTGAAATTAGGCCTGATAAAGACACTTTTGCTGGCCAAAGCACTACTGGACCCTGCCAGGTCGATTCCTGTTGGGGCATCCCATTCTGTGACTACAGCAGCCTCTGTTTAAGACCATATAAGCATTTGCTCTTATCATATTTGAAATTAGGCCTGATAAAGACACTTTTGCTGGCCAAAGCACTACTGGACCCTGCCAGGTCCATTCCTGCCCAGGGCATCCCATTCTGTGACTAAAGCAGCCTCTGTTTAAGACCATATAAGCATTTGCTCTTATCATATTTGAAATTAGGCCTGATAAAGACACTTTTGCTGGCCAAAGCACTACTGGACCCTGCCAGGTCCATTCCTGCCCAGGGCATCCCATTCTGTGACTAAAGCAGCCTCTGTTTAAGACCATATAAGCATTTGCTCTTATCATATTTGAAATTAGGCCTGATAAAGACACTTTTGCTGGCCAAAGCACTACTGGACCCTGCCAGGTCGATTCCTGTTGGGGCATCCCATTCTGTGACTACAGCAGCCTCTGTTTAAGACCTTATAAGCATTTGCTCTTATCATATTTGAAATTAGCCTGATAAAGACACTTTTGCTGGCCAAAGCACTACTGGACCCTGCCAGGTCCATTCCTGCCCAGGGCATCCCATTCTGTGACTAAAGCAGCCTCTGTTTAAGACCATATAAGCATTTGCTCTTATCATATTTGAAATTAGGCCTGATAAAGACACTTTTGCTGGCCAAAGCACTACTGGACCCTGCCAGGTCCATTCCTGCCCAGGGCATCCCATTCTGTGACTACAGCAGCCTCTGTTTAAGACCATATAAGCATTTGCTCTTATCATATTTGAAATTAGGCCTGATAAAGACACTTTTGCTGGCCAAAGCACTACTGGACCCTGCCAGGTCCATCCCTGCCCGGGGCATCCCATTCTGTGACTACAGCAGCCTCTGTTTAAGACCATATAAGCATTTGCTCTTATCATATTTGAAATTAGGCCTGATAAAGACACTTTTGCTGGCCAAAGCACCACTTGTCCCTGCCAGGTGTACTTACTGCTGGTTTTTAGGGCATCCCATTCTGTGACTACACCAGCCTCTATTTAAGAACCTAACCATTTGCACCTATTCTAATTGAAATTAGGCATGATAAAGACACTTTTGCTGTGCATAGTCTTACTGCTGCCTGCCAGGTGCTCTCTGGTTTTTGGGACATCCCATTCTGTAACATACCATTAGCCTCTGCATTTACTGTAAGCTGCACAGTTATTTAAAGAAATTTGGCCTGTATGAGCCTGCTAACACACTGCTGCTGTGTGCATATATACTGATCTCAAGTCAGCTTTGGGGCATCCCATTCTGTAACATACCATTAGCCTCTGCATTTACTGTAAGCTGCACATTTATTTAAAGAAATTTGGCCTGTATGAGCCTGCTAACACACTGCTGCTGTGTGCATATATACTGATCTCAAGTCTGCTTGGGGCATCCCATTCTGTAACATAACATAACCTACCTACCATACTAAGCAGCTCTCTTATTTAAACTAAGCAGGCCTCTTGGAGGCTGAGTGTCCACTTTTGGGTGTGCATTTATATTCGGTTTCATATACAGTGGGGTATCCCAATTTGTAAGATAACCTACCCCAACCATGTAAACTAAATAGGCCTGTTGCAGCCTGAGTTTCTCTGCTTGCGTATGGCCTGCATTACAATCTGTCTCTTTCAATGACACTGCTGCCTGGGGTATCCCAATTTGTAAGATAACCTACCCCAAGCATGTAAACTAAAGGTTACGTCCTTCCAGAAGGAAAACTTATCCTGAACACTATTTTTGTTAGGGGCATTGACCTTTGGATTGATCGGCATGAAATTAATTTTTTTTTTTCAAAGTATGGCGCTGTGAAGAAGGTCAAAATGATGTCTCATACTTGGATTATTGTTACTTTTTGTTCAGCTTGAAATATAACAGGCCACACGGGCATCCCAAGGCACATGCTATTTTAAACCTATCTGTTATACAACATAAGCGTTGATCAGGCTACTTCAGTTTGCACTTGTTTTTGACTGATTTTAATAAACCAGGCCGCAGGGCACCCCAAAGCTGCACCTTGCACCCTATCTGGTATACAACATAAGCGTTGATCAGCATCAGCTTCATTAAGCTACTTCAGTTTGCACTTCCTTTTTGACTGCTTTCATTTAACCAGGCCGCAGGGCACCCCAAAGCTGCACCTTGCACCCTACCTGTTTATACTAAATAAGCATCTACAGCCTCAGCTTTATTAAGTTATTGCATTTTGAATTTGTTTTGGTCTGCTTTAAATACACCAGGCCGCAGGGCATCCCAAACCTGCATGTTGCACCCCATCTGTTATACTAAATAAGCGTTGATCAGCATCAGCTTTATTAAGCTATTGCATTTTGCATTGGTTTTTGTACTGCTGCCAAAACACTAGCCCATATGGGCATCCCAAACCAGCACATGTCACCCTATCTGTTATACTAAATAAGCTTTTACAGGCCCTTTTTTTATTTATTTATTTTTATTTATATCGAGCTGCAATAGCTTATATTGTGAGGTTAATTTGCCATTTTGCAGCATAATATAGAGCAGCCCCTGTGTAAATCTGAGGGGCAATAGCTTATATAGTGAGGTAAATTTGCCATTTTGCTTCGTTATATAGAGCAGCCCAGTTGCCATCTAAATCAACTACTGTCCGGCCAGTACAGCTTTTCCAGGGCAAACTCTGCTAGTTGCGGGCACAAGTCAAGTTTGGCTTCCCAGCAAATCCAGTGGATCTTGAAGGTGTGTTGGCATGGTCATGTCAAGGTATGACATGACCTGCTGTTTGAGGTCCAGCTCCAGGTCTTCCTGCTGCTCATGAGTAGACTCACTATGCGGGTGTAGAAAGCTACTCACTAGCGACTGAAGACTGAGGCTGCTGCTGATGGAGCTGCTGCTGCTGCTCCTTCCACCCCCCCAGCAGCCATGGCAGTGGAAGGTGATCGCAGACTTCCCCCCGAGTCAGACCTGCGGGAGTATGGGCCATGGCGCAGATAGACATCGCCCAACTGACTACGTGGGATGTCTCTGTAGTAGGTCAGTTTGTCCTCCCTCTCAGTGGGCGTAAAAAATGCCCCCATTTTGTGCCGGAAGCGAGGGTCCAATAAGTTGGAGAGCCAGAAGTCTTCCCGCTGACAAATGGAGACAATTCTGCGCTCACTAGTACGCATGCATGTGAGCATGCATCGTGCCATTTGTGCAAGTGACTCGGAGGGACTACCTGTCTCCATCTCCACTGTAAACTGCCATGGTGTGTCTGGGTCCTCTGTCTCGCCTTACTCACAACCCTCTAGCTCCTGTGGCTGCTCCTGCTCCTCCTCTCCTGTCAGATGACTAGATAAAATGGTCATTTTGTGAAACCTAAACTGTGGTTTGCTGTGCCCCACCCCCTCCTCCTCCTCCACTTCAGCCCCCACAGGCTTCATGTGGCTGTGAAATGTATGTGCCATGTCTCCAGTGCCCTGACCAGCCATGCTTTCCAACATGTGTTGTAGTACATGAAGCAGTGGAATCTCATCGTTCATCTCATAGTCCTGGCAACTGACTAATAATGTAGCTTCCTCAAAGGGCCTGAGCAAACGGTCGGTGTCACGTATGAGCTGCCAATGGTTTACATTGAATTTACACAGGGGTGTCCCCCTATCCGTTTGGATCATCCAGAAATCCGTGATGGCTTTTCTCTGTTCCTATAGTGCAGTGGTCCTCAACCCTGTCCTCAAGGCCCACCAACATGTCATGTTTTTTGGATCTCCAAATAGCCAGCTCTATTGCTCTGCAGCTGCACTAATTACTCCACCTGAGCATCTTTGTGGAGATCTGCAAAGCCTGGCCTGTTGGTGGGCCTTGAGGACAGGGTTGGGGACCACTGCTATAGTGGATCCTGCATATGGAGGGTGGAATTCCAACGGGTGGAAACATCGCAAATCAGACTATGGTGGGGTACACCGTTGTGACGCTGAGGCTCAATAAGGTTGTGCTTGGTGGTGTAGGAGTGCCAGAAGTGCATGCTAACTTTCTTTCCTGTTGTTCGGATGTCTTTCAGATGGGGGCAAGACTTCAAAACTAGACTGAACACGTGTGCCATGTCAGGACGCATGACTCTGGCTTCCTTGTCGCAGCGCAAACAAGATGTTCTTCCAAGTGTCAGTCACCATGGGTCCAAATTTGCAGTTTTCGTGGATTAAGCAATGCTTTCATGGATTGAGTTCTCATTTTTAGTAGTTCCTCCCATGTGTGACTCTGATGGTCAAGGAAAACCATGTGAAGAACAGCGTGAAACCACAATCACCAAGGGGGCCTAAAAGGATATATATTGTCCACCATGAGTCTATAGTTACAGCTCCAGGCGTAGACAACACTGTGCACTTTGGTACACACTGACAGGCTAAAGGACTGGCCCACCTTCTGTTCAACAACCATGCCATGTGACTCTCCACCTCGGCTCGGCACAAGCCATCAGTTCTCTGAAAGGTCCACCACTGGGTAATGCAGCAGGCTGGACTTATGGTGACGCTGTCTGAGAGGAGAAATCCCTCAGACATCAAGATTAAAAATTCCAAGAATTTTTGAGGGCTAATTATTCAGAGGCAAATGATAGCTAGTTGTTTCTGATTTAATTGCAAGGTGGAAACACACCCTCAAACAAAACTTCACTTTCGCAATACTATTGCATTTGTCTATTCATAATTTTATGTATATACACTAACTAACCTACTTTTTCTCCACAGGATGCTGCATGGAACACTGCCACATCGCTGAGTAGCTGATTTTTCCTACCAACAGTCCGCAATAATTCGCTGCTGCTGCCGCCGCCACCGCCGCAGACTCCAGGGACCCTCTTCCACTACCTCGGCTTGCAACACCTCCTCCCACGACACTCTCCTCATTACTAATTGCCGGATAGTGGAAGAAGAGGCGAGTGTCTCCTCCACTTCTTGGCTGGGCAGTAGCTGCTGAATTTTATGATTATCAGATCTTGGATATCAGATCAATGGATAGTGGAGCTGAACCCAAAGCATAACAGACAGACAGTTGACTGGGGGTGTCAGATGCCACTTGTGATGCAGTGGACTGCTTTTGCAGCACTTCGAGACAAAGTTGCTTCATTGGCTGACACAATGACTGGTAAAGCTGTGGAACATATGGTTGAAAAGCAAGAATAACCATTTGTTTTTATATGAAAAAGACCCTGGTTTATACAGACTTTTTTTTTCCAGAGACTGCCCTGCGTGGAAATGAATGGCGCATGGATCAGCCAAGCTTTCCTCCCAACAATGCCTGATGTATTCCAGTAGATTGATGACGGGGCCAGACCAAGAAAGATGGATCGTGCAAAACAGATTTAAGGCGCTGCTCTCCAGTTACAGACATTCCTCCGCATCGGACCACAAGTAAGTATTGATAAAAAATCCTTTACGTTACTCTTACTTTTTATTAATATTCTTCGGATAAGACGGATCAGACATGATTCCAGATTAAAAATTCCAAGAATTTTTGAGGGCTAATTAGTCAGAGGCAATGATACCTTCTTGTTTCTGATTTAATTAAAAGGTGGAAACACACCCTCAAACAAAACTTCACTTTGGCAAACTTTTGCATTTGTTTATTCATAATTTTATGTAGATATTACTAACTAAGCTACTTTTTCTCCACATGACTCTCCACAGGGTGTGATTCATCCAATTTTTGGGCTCCTGAGGCCAACCCCAGGGTCTGTTTAAAGTAATGTTTGGGCTCCTGCTGCTGCTGCCAACTCCAGGGTGTGATTCATCCAATTTTTGGGCTCCTGAGGCCAACCCCAGGGTCTCTTTAAAGTAATGTTTGGGCTCCTGCTGCTGCTGCTGCCAACTCCAGGGTGTGATTCATCCAATTTTTGGGCTACTGAAGCCAACTCCAGTGTCTCTTTAAAGTAATATTTGGGCTCCTGCTGCTGCTGCTGCCAACTCCAGGGTGTGATTCATCCAATTTTTGGGCTCCTGAGGCCAACCCCAGGGTCTGTTTAAAGTAATGTTTGGGCTCCTGCTGCTGCTGCCAACTCCAGGGTGTGATTCATCCAATTTTTGGGCTCCTGAAGCCAACCCCAGTGTCTCTTTAAAGTAATATTTGGGCTCCTGCTGCTGCTGCCAACTCCAGGGTGTGATTCATCCAATTTTTGGGCTACTGAAGCCAACTCCAGTGTCTCTTTAAAGTAATATTTGGGCTCCTGCTGCTGCTGCTGCTGCCAACTCCAGGGTGTGATTCATCCAATTTTTGGGCTCCTGAAGCCAACCCCAGTGTCTCTTTAAAGTAATATTTGGGCTCCTGCTGCTGCTGCCAACTCCAGGGTGTGATTCATCCAATTTTTGGGCTACTGAAGCCAACTCCAGTGTCTCTTTAAAGTAATATGTGGGCTCCTGCTGCTGCTGCCAACTCCAGGGTGTGATTCATCCAATTTTTGGGCTCCTGAGGCCAACTCCAGTGTATATTTGGGCTCCTGCTGCTGCTGCTGCCAACTTCTGCCAACTCCAGGGTGTGATTCATCCAATTTTTGGGCTCCTGAAGCCAACTCCAGTGTATATTTGGGCTCCTGATGCTGCTGCTGCCAACTCCAGGGTGTGATTCATCCAATTGTTGGGCTCCTGAAGCCAACCCCAGGGTCTCTTTAAAGTAATGTTTGGGCTCCTGCTGCTGCTGCTGCCAACTTCTGCCAACTCCAGGGTGTGATTCATCCAATTTTTGGGCTCCTGAGGCCAACTCCAGTGTATATTTGGGCTCCTTCTGCCCCTCATAGTGATGCCACTTCAACTCTCTGCAATTGTGCCGCTCTGCGATTCTATTAGCGATGCCTCTGATCTGCATGTGATATTTCTTCAAAGTATTATTTAACTAACCCAGCACGCATCCTGTGCGTGTTACAGCAAGGCTGAATGGTTTACAACCCTATTGAGGCTGTAGGAGGCTCAGAAATAGCCGTTTTTAATAGCGATTCGTCGCGAATTTATTCGGGTCGAAACGATTTTTGTCGGAAAATTCGGCGAATCAGTCGAATCGAATTTTTCAAAAGTTCGCTCATCTCTAGTTACCAGGGTGTCGGGATGCCCCTATGCTGTGGGGGAACAGATTCCCCAGTAATACCTGAACATAATACTTATAATCATTTTATGCCTTTTGGAAGCTAAATTTTTTTAGCTGACAAAACAATAGGCTGAATCAATTGCCTCTTATTGATGTCCCGTGTTCTGCAGTCTGCAATTGATTTTCATGGACAACTATAAAACAATCCCCTTTCATCAAATCCAGAATTCGGGCCGGTTCTCTTGGTTTATTCACCTGCCGATCAGCTTTGATTTCTCTATTCCCATCGCGCCGCCTTGTATTTGCTGTGCTAATATGCTGCCTACGAAAACACTGCTCTTCAAATATGATTAAACAATCAAGAGAAATAAAAGGGAGATTTAAATGTGCAACAGTTGTCGGACCGGAGGTGTGATTTCTATAACCAACATCAGAATGTAAACTGATTGCAGCTGTTTTTTTTTAAGGGAAACTCTAACATTAACATACTTTTTTTCAATGGAGAGAATTACTTATTTTATTCCTTCGTGATTGGCTCACTGTATGGACACTCACTTGCCTGGTTAGGATAATGGAGTGTGGGGAAGGCCTGGCAGCACTTCCAGGCATCAGGGATCCAATGGGCAAATGGTTAATGACAGGAGGCCAGGTTCTCTGCAACAGTTCAAAGTGGAAACAAATCTTACTGGAGAAAATATTTGAAAAACTGCAGTAGGCAGTTGGTTACCTGAGCATTGAATCTATGAGAATGCCTGGTCTTTCCCAGCAGCCCCTGGAATTGACAGCCTAAAGTTGTAGATAGATTGTTGGGCAGGTGCCCCCTGGGCCCCAAGTCAGAGAGATGGGGATAGTGCAAGTTTAGATTTATTTTGCCATACATTGCATACATGCCAGTAATTTGTTGTGATATGGGGACTAGGTAAAATAGGTTTAGAAATAAACAGTTAATTAGTAAAAATTCAAGAATTAGCAGAATAAGGTATAGATCAGGGGTACTCAACCACTTTTTGTAAAGGTCCATTTAAAGGCTTCCGGTGAGAGGTAAAGTTCGGGGTGGAGGGCTGTTGCGGGGAATGGGTAGTAATCAGCACACTCAGGGAGGGGCTATAGATTCCACAGGCAAAACTAAAAAAGGCTGCTTGCCTTCCCCACCTCACTCAACCAAAACATCCTATTGGGCACTGGGAAAAACAGCTTTTTTTTTGGCCCCACAGAACCTACAGTTCTGGCCTGCGGCACACTGCTTTAACCCCTCCCCTTTCATTCTGTGCAGGCCGTGTAAAGGGGTGGACTAGGGCCCAAAATATTACTGGCAATAAGGTCTGGTAACAAGGATGGATAGGGCTTGGGGGAGAAAGATGAATGGGAGAGAAGCTGTAGGTAATAGTGATAGATAACAGAACAGGAAGGGCAGGGAGGGATGGAGAGAGCTGGGAGAAGGGATGGATGGGCAAAACTGGAAGGACAGGGATGCGTGGGGCAGAGAGACTGGGCTGGAGGGGAAGAGGAATGGATGGGAATGGGATGAATGAGGCAAAGCTAGGGGGGCAGGAATGGACGGGGCAAAGCTGGGGGGATAGATGGGGCTGAGCTCAGGTGAAAGGATTGGACGGGGCAAAGAGACCAAGAAAAAAGTTTGTGTGTACCTTGCATTGCCACTTCCCGCCCGTACAGTACTTAATATTGCAATTCTAGGTGCCAGGGAGCCATGACACTGGCTGATCAAGGGGGTAGCTCAGAGCACTGCAACACAGAAGCAACTGAGTGCAGGGCTGTCAGAGCAGGGGTCCGGAAATCTGGCATCAAGGTCCGCATTTGGACCCCGGTCCGCCAGTTGAGTATCGCTGGTATAGATCATCATAGAGACAGGAATGAGGATTAGAGGTGAGCGAACCGGTTCACTCCAAATTTCAGGTTAAATTTGATTTGGCACAACGACAAAGGGGTATTGCCTGCTGCTAAGGAAGAGGTACACCAATATATGGGCATGGGATGGCAGCAGCACCATAAGATGGATGAGAAGGGGCGGAATGTTTTTCTTCCTGGACTGAACGCTATTTTGCATAGAAACTGCCCCAACTCAAAGATTGTTATGTGCTTTGAAAAGGCTCATGTTACCTTGTTCTCACATGGAATATGGGGGAAGAGAATTCATGCGTACCTGGACAGGGACTTTAAAGTGGAACAACAGTCCTCTTACCTTATCTGTGTGCAAAGATCCTTCCCCCATGCATACCTGGACAGGATGATGGAGACCTTTTGGATGATGGAGCCATGAGGAATGACAGCATTCTTTTGTTTTTGTTCTCTTTGTACTGTCCACCACCACCTTAGCCATCCATGATGGCTAGCGGGGGGGGGGGGTGATTTGCTTTCCTGTCCGTAGCCGTCATCATGCTCACCTCCAAGCCGCTGTCTAAATCTTGCGGCGTTTGGAGAACACTTCCATTGCCAAGATGAGAGATGAGCTACGCAGGCGCGAGATCTGGGGGTGGGCGCAGTGGGCGCAGTACACTGCTCACCTGTTCCCAGCCTACTTCTCTGTTCTACAAACCCCAAACTGTGTCTCTACTTACCAGCTCCCAGTCTGCTATTCTGCTCACCTATTAATTTCCCCTGGTCCAACGGTGTATGTGCAGGCTCTTGTCCAATCAAAGCTGTCTGCCAAATGACATAAGCACGGTAAACAGCCCTGGATATTGGAAGTAGACCACATTTTGAAGACAAAGGTGTAACTTAATGTGACTGGGCCACAGAGCAAACATTAAATGGGACTCTTACATGGCTTTTGAACATTATTCACCTCAGAGTATTCCAAATCAGGAAGCCCGTAGAAGGGAAAATTCTAGGCGGACCAAAACTTAACTTTAAAGGACCACTTGGAGAAGCCATGTTGCCAAGGAAATGAATCAATTGAAGCAATTGAAGGTTACAGATTATTGGTTCAGGGTAGATAATATTATTAAGAATGAATGGGAGTATCACGTGTCTGGTGGGTCCAGGTTGAGGGAGCGGCACAACTAGCATCTCGAATCAGTGTCCTCCTTGAGATGATAAAGAGTCACCCTGGTAATGAGTGACCGGAGAGCCGACTGAAGACAGAGGCTTGGGAAGTTCACTCGTTCAAGGAACGTGGGGGTTTAACAAATAAAGCAGACCACTTGGGACAAACTGTGGTGGTCCATCCTGAGTGTTATGCTGGGAACAGGTAAGCAGTTTTGTAGCTGTGATACAGGCAGGTAATGAGGAGGAATCTGGGTCAGTATCAATAAACAGGTGGCCAATAACCAGGGAACAAGTGATCAAGGTCCTTTATCCAGTCCAGGTCAGCAACAGGGAGGCAGCAATGTGGAACAGGTAATCAGTTTGTTCCTAGCGCAGGGGGCATCCCAAATGTCGGTGCTGCCCTGCGTATAAACCCCCGCTAAACTCTAGAAATCCATCAAATAGAAAAGATGTGGTCGCAAGCAGCTGATACCCGGATGAAGGTGACCGTGGACGCTAATCGCATCACTCTATTTTGTGTGGGGGGGGGCAGAGGAGAAAGGCAAGATGCTGCATTATGCAGTAATGCAAATCACTGTGTGGGCTTAGGAATATTTCCAGAAACCATTGTCTGTGAACGCAGTTCACTGCACAGTTCACAATTGCAATTTAAAGCTGTATAATTTAGAAGTGATAGATCAACATAATCCAGAAATGACACTCTTCTCTTGGCTTAAAGTGGACCAAAACCCAGGATTTTGACTATCCTGGGTTTTGGTCCTTGCCCACCGGCGCATCCTGATCAGGGAGGGCCCCGTTGTGTGAAATCCCCCAGGTCACCGAAAACTCACCTTTTCCCGGTCCTACGCCGCATGCGCGGCCGCTTGTTCAATCAGCGCGTTCGGATCTGCTGACATCATGTCGTCTAAGTCTCTAGTCCTCAAACAGTGTCTTTACTTAGCTGTTAACAGCTTGTTACTCTGCCCACCTGTTCTCCGAGCACGCTGACGGCTGCATCCTTGCTACCCTCTAACAGGGAGTGTGCCCGCGCCGGCCATTCACAAATGCCTGACACGGGCAAGCGCCCTGCTAGAGGGAAAGATGGTAAGCGTATGTGCTTACCATCGTATGAAACCTGGGGGGTTTCTCACAGCGGGGGGAGGGAATCAATTGGCCCGAGAATCTTATAGATTCCTGGCCCGATCACTGTGGATTTTGGACCACTTTAAGGCTCAATTAAAAAAGGACTGGGCCAAAATGGAAAACTTGTTATCAGCACACAAATCAATAGCCTGTAGTATATGGAGGTTTTAGAACAACATTTGCTCCCATCCAAACAACATCGCTTTCAGGCAATGCCTTGTATATTTCAACAAGACAATGCTAAACCACATACTGCATCCATCACAACAGCAGGGCTTCACAGAAGAAGAGTCAGAGTGCTAAACTAGCCTACTTGCAGTCCAGACCTTTCACTAATAGAAAACATTTGGCGCATGATGAGGTGAAAAATGTGAAATAAATAAAATATGATGAATAAAAAATGTTCTTGTTATATTTTGGAATTGGGGTTGTAAACGTATTTCCTTTAATAATAACTGTTTTTACTCCTTTGTGTGTACTCCTACTGTACTATAATAATTGCATAATAAACTAGCCCCCAAAATGCTGATGGTGTGGAGCAACCCAGGGCATCCACCAGGGGAGGAGAGACAAGAATCCTATTACTGCTGCTGGTGTTGATGATAAATGCCCCCCCTGCCCCCGCCAACCAGGCTGGTTTGCCTTGGGTGCAGAGATTTACAAGCGGAGTCTCCATTCAAAAAGTTAAAACATAGCTTTTAATGTTGTAGATTTAAAATAAAAAACCCTGTGCAGGAATAGAAAAATGTGAAGGCTTCCCCTGGGTTTGGTGATGCGTTTCGTGTGAAAATCCTTAGTTGACCCTTCATAACTCATCGGGACTCCAGACTCCCAGACCGTGCGCAGCTTCTGTCCACTTGGGGTGAGCTGTTAGTTCTATGAACTGGTTTGCCTTGGGGCCAAATTTAAAGTAACCAAACTATCCCTGGAGTCTATGAATCCTGGGCTGGCAGATTCCCTCTTCTCACTGTTTGAAACCCTGCAGTTCATCCAGTTTTCTTACCTTTACCATGAGCCCTTGGCGGTATCACTTGCAGCTCTTTCCTGATGTGCATGGCTATGCACAGCTGTAGGATTCAAGTGATGCCAGGTGCCGCCAGGATTCCATTCAGCTTCTCCAGCCGCAAATTGATATGTGGGGCCGAAGTACCTGATTGAACCAGAGGCCATGCATACAGCGTTGGACCATGAAGAGGTGAGCTTACTGGGCGAACGGCCGGGTCTAACACGTCGGGGCATCCAAAACCAGGGTGCCCTAAGGGGACGAACCAAAATCTGGGTTTTACTTTAAACTAGGGACCTAGCTCTACATATAGGTTATGGGGGGTAGACTTTATACAGCAAATATCATGCCTGGTCTCTCCATAAAGTAAAATGTGATGGCTGGTCCCCTTGTCTGAACTTCAGTTTTCCATTTAGCATGGATACTGGGGCCCATTTCAAACTACGGGCCAAGCCATCACATACAGGTTAGAGAGGGGCCCAGTCTATATACAGCCTATTTTAAGTTGGAATATAACCACGCTGGTTGTTTTTAATAATGCAAATTTCAATAGATTACTATTGCTCAACGTGTGTTAATCCTTTTCCCCTATGGATCCTACATACACATGCTTGTCTTGAGAAAGTTGGTTACCAACGAAACGCATTGACGGCGGCGGACGGATTCCTGACAGCACATTGAGAGGCAATACCCCAGAGACATCATACATTTCCCCTCTCCCTTCCGAGGCATCGATCGGCCGAGGTGCACTGAGGGTTTGGTGAGAATCCCGCCTGGTGTCTCTTAATAGCTGTTATTTCATTGTTTTTATGTGAGTGCATTTTTAGCTTATATAGTGCGCATGATTAAAACGTTATTACGTTAGATCTTTCCATTGGTTCTTTTTTTACATGGTTTGCCCACCATGGGACAATTTTAAAAGTCAAAGTGGGGATAAGAACTAGAGATGAGCGAACTTTTGAAAAATTCGATTCGACTGATTCGCCGAATTTTCCGACAAAAATCGTTTCGACCCGAATAAATTCGCGACGAATCGCTATTAAAAACGGCTATTTCTGAGCCTCCTACAGCCTCAATAGGGTTGTAAACCATTCAGCCTTGCTGTAACACGCACAGGATGCGTGCTGGGTTAGTTAAATAATACTTTTAAGAAATATCACATGCAGATCAGAGGCATCGCTAATAGAATCGCAGAGCGGCACAATTGCAGAGAGTTGAAGTGGCATCACTATGAGGGGCAGAAGGAGCCCAAATATACACTGGAGTTGGCTTCAGGAGCCCAAAAATTGGATGAATCACACCCTGGAGTTGGCAGAAGTTGGCAGCAGCAGCAGCAGGAGCCCAAATATACACTGGAGTTGGCTTCAGGAGCCCAAAAATTGGATGAATCACACCCTGGAGTTGGCAGGAGTTGACAGCAGCAGCAGCAGGAGCCCAAATATACACTGGAGTTGGCTTCAGGAGCCCAAAAATTGGATGAATCACACCCTGGAGTTGGCAGGAGTTGACAGCAGCAGCAGCAGGAGCCCAAATATACACTGGAGTTGGCTTCAGGAGCCCAAAAATTGGATGAATCACACCCTGGAGTTGGCAGAAGTTGGCAGCAGCAGCAGCAGGAGCCCAAATATACACTGGAGTTGGCTTCAGGAGCCCAAAAATTGGATGAATCACACCCTGGAGTTGGCAGGAGTTGACAGTAGCAGCAGCAGGAGCCCAAATATACACTGGAGTTGGCTTCAGGAGCCCAAAAATTGGATGAATCACACCCTGGAGTTGGCAGAAGTTGGCAGCAGCAGCAGCAGGAGCCCAAATATACACTGGAGTTGGCTTCAGGAGCCCAAAAATTGGATGAATCACACCCTGGAGTTGGCAGGAGTTGACAGCAGCAGCAGCAGGAGCCCAAATATACACTGGAGTTGGCTTCAGGAGCCCAAAAATTGGATGAATCACACCCTGGAGTTGGCAGAAGTTGGCAGCAGCAGCAGCAGGAGCCCAAATATACACTGGAGTTGGCTTCAGGAGCCCAAAAATTGGATGAATCACACCCTGGAGTTGGCAGAAGTTGGCAGCAGCAGCAGCAGGAGCCCAAATATACACTGGAGTTGGCTTCAGGAGCCCAAAAATTGGATGAATCACACCCTGGAGTTGGCAGGAGTTGACAGTAGCAGCAGCAGGAGCCCAAATATACACTGGAGTTGGCTTCAGGAGCCCAAAAATTGGATGAATCACACCCTGGAGTTGGCAGAAGTTGGCAGCAGCAGCAGCAGGAGCCCAAATATACACTGGAGTTGGCTTCAGGAGCCCAAAAATTGGATGAATCACACCCTGGAGTTGGCAGGAGTTGACAGTAGCAGCAGCAGGAGCCCAAATATACACTGGAGTTGGCTTCAGGAGCCCAAAAATTGGATGAATCACACCCTGGAGTTGGCAGAAGTTGGCAGCAGCAGCAGCAGGAGCCCAAATATACACTGGAGTTGGCTTCAGGAGCCCAAAAATTGGATGAATCACACCCTGGAGTTGGCAGGAGTTGACAGCAGCAGCAGCAGGAGCCCAAATATACACTGGAGTTGGCTTCAGGAGCCCAAAAATTGGATGAATCACACCCTGGAGTTGGCAGAAGTTGGCAGCAGCAGCAGCAGGAGCCCAAATATACACTGGAGTTGGCTTCAGGAGCCCAAAAATTGGATGAATCACACCCTGGAGTTGGCAGGAGTTGACAGTAGCAGCAGCAGGAGCCCAAATATACACTGGAGTTGGCTTCAGGAGCCCAAAAATTGGATGAATCACACCCTGGAGTTGGCAGAAGTTGGCAGCAGCAGCAGCAGGAGCCCAAATATACACTGGAGTTGGCTTCAGGAGCCCAAAAATTGGATGAATCACACCCTGGAGTTGGCAGGAGTTGACAGCAGCAGCAGCAGGAGCCCAAATATACACTGGAGTTGGCTTCAGGAGCCCAAAAATTGGATGAATCACACCCTGGAGTTGGCAGAAGTTGGCAGCAGCAGCAGCAGGAGCCCAAATATACACTGGAGTTGGCTTCAGGAGCCCAAAAATTGGATGAATCACACCCTGGAGTTGGCAGGAGTTGACAGTAGCAGCAGCAGGAGCCCAAATATACACTGGAGTTGGCTTCAGGAGCCCAAAAATTGGATGAATCACACCCTGGAGTTGGCAGAAGTTGGCAGCAGCAGCAGCAGGAGCCCAAATATACACTGGAGTTGGCTTCAGGAGCCCAAAAATTGGATGAATCACACCCTGGAGTTGGCAGGAGTTGACAGCAGCAGCAGCAGGAGCCCAAATATACACTGGAGTTGGCTTCAGGAGCCCAAAAATTGGATGAATCACACCCTGGAGTTGGCAGAAGTTGGCAGCAGCAGCAGCAGGAGCCCAAATATACACTGGAGTTGGCTTCAGGAGCCCAAAAATTGGATGAATCACACCCTGGAGTTGGCAGGAGTTGACAGTAGCAGCAGCAGGAGCCCAAATATACACTGGAGTTGGCTTCAGGAGCCCAAAAATTGGATGAATCACACCCTGGAGTTGGCAGAAGTTGGCAGCAGCAGCAGCAGGAGCCCAAATATACACTGGAGTTGGCTTCAGGAGCCCAAAAATTGGATGAATCACACCCTGGAGTTGGCAGGAGTTGACAGCAGCAGCAGCAGGAGCCCAAATATACACTGGAGTTGGCTTCAGGAGCCCAAAAATTGGATGAATCACACCCTGGAGTTGGCAGGAGTTGACAGCAGCAGCAGCAGGAGCCCAAATATACACTGGAGTTGGCTTCAGGAGCCCAAAAATTGGATGAATCACACCCTGGAGTTGGCAGAAGTTGGCAGCAGCAGCAGCAGGAGCCCAAATATACACTGGAGTTGGCTTCAGGAGCCCAAAAATTGGATGAATCACACCCTGGAGTTGGCAGGAGTTGACAGCAGCAGCAGCAGGAGCCCAAATATACACTGGAGTTGGCTTCAGGAGCCCAAAAATTGGATGAATCACACCCTGGAGTTGGCAGAAGTTGGCAGCAGCAGCAGCAGGAGCCCAAATATACACTGGAGTTGGCTTCAGGAGCCCAAAAATTGGATGAATCACACCCTGGAGTTGGCAGGAGTTGACAGCAGCAGCAGCAGGAGCCCAAATATACACTGGAGTTGGCTTCAGGAGCCCAAAAATTGGATGAATCACACCCTGGAGTTGGCAGAAGTTGGCAGCAGCAGCAGCAGGAGCCCAAATATACACTGGAGTTGGCTTCAGGAGCCCAAAAATTGGATGAATCACACCCTGGAGTTGGCAGAAGTTGGCAGCAGCAGCAGCAGGAGCCCAAATATACACTGGAGTTGGCTTCAGGAGCCCAAAAATTGGATGAATCACACCCTGGAGTTGGCAGGAGTTGACAGTAGCAGCAGCAGGAGCCCAAATATACACTGGAGTTGGCTTCAGGAGCCCAAAAATTGGATGAATCACACCCTGGAGTTGGCAGAAGTTGGCAGCAGCAGCAGCAGGAGCCCAAATATACACTGGAGTTGGCTTCAGGAGCCCAAAAATTGGATGAATCACACCCTGGAGTTGGCAGGAGTTGACAGTAGCAGCAGCAGGAGCCCAAATATACACTGGAGTTGGCTTCAGGAGCCCAAAAATTGGATGAATCACACCCTGGAGTTGGCAGAAGTTGGCAGCAGCAGCAGCAGGAGCCCAAATATACACTGGAGTTGGCTTCAGGAGCCCAAAAATTGGATGAATCACACCCTGGAGTTGGCAGGAGTTGACAGCAGCAGCAGCAGGAGCCCAAATATACACTGGAGTTGGCTTCAGGAGCCCAAAAATTGGATGAATCACACCCTGGAGTTGGCAGAAGTTGGCAGCAGCAGCAGCAGGAGCCCAAATATACACTGGAGTTGGCTTCAGGAGCCCAAAAATTGGATGAATCACACCCTGGAGTTGGCAGGAGTTGACAGTAGCAGCAGCAGGAGCCCAAAAAATGGCCTAAAGACATAAATATGTTTTGCACCATTTGGAAAGTGTAAAACGTGGCACCATGCTGAATCTAGTCGCATGCATCAGGCATTGGTGGGTGGAAATCCTGGCTGATCCATCCCTGATTCATTTTGACAAAGGTGAGTCTCTCCACATTTTTAGTTGACAGACGAGTTCTCCTCGCCGTAACTATGGCCCCCGCCGCACTAAACACCCGCTCAGATGGCACGCTACTTGCCGGGCAGGACAGCTTTTCCAGGGCAAACTCTGCTAGTTGCGGCCACAAATCAAGTTTGGCTGCCCAGAAGTCCAGCGGATCCTCAAGGTGTGTTGGCATGGTCATGTCAAAGTATGACATGACCTGCTGGTTCAGGTCCTGCTCCAGGTCTTCCTGCTGCTCATGAGTAGCCTCACTATGCGGGTGTAGAAAGCTACTCATTAGCGACTGAAGACTGAGGCTGCTGCTGCTGATGGAGCTTCTGCTGCTGCTGCTGCCAACCCCCCCAGCGGCCATGGCAGTGGAAGGTGAGCGCAGAGGTCCCCTCGAGTCAGACCTGCGAGAGTATGGACCATGGCGCAGATAGGCATCGGCCAACTGCCTACGTAGAATGTCTTTGTAGTAGTTGAGTTTGTCCTCCCTCTCGGTGGGTTTAAAAAATGCCCCCATTTTGTGCCGGAAGCGAGGGTCCAATAAGGTGGACAGCCAGAAGTCATCCCGCCGACAGATGGAAACAATTCTGGGGTCACTACGCAAGCACGTGAGCATGCTTCGTGCCATTTGCGCAAGTGACTCGGATGGACTACCTGTCTCCATCTCCACTGCATACTGCCACGGTGTGCCCGGGTCCTCTGTCTCTCCTTCCTCAAAAACCTCTAGCTCCTCTGGCTGCTCCTGCTCCTCCTCTCCTGTCCGCTGACTAGATAAACCAGCCATTTCGCCAAGCCTAAACTGTGTTTCGCTGGGCAACTCCTCCTCCTCCTCTTCCTCCTCCTCCTCCTCCAGTTCAGCTCCAAGGGGGTTCATGTGGCCGTAAGATGTAAACGCCATGTCTCCAGTGCCCTGACCAGCCATGGTTTCCAACATGTGCTGTAGTACATGAAGCAGTGGAATCACGTCGTTCATCCCGTAATCCTGCCGACTGACAAATAAAGTGGCTTCCTCAAAGGGCCTGAGCAAACGGCAGGTGTCACGTATGAGCTGCCACTGGTTGACATTGAAGTTACACAGGGGAGTCCCCCTATCTGCTTGGATCATCAGGAAATCCGTGATGGCTTTTCTCTGTTCATATAATCGGTCCAACATGTGAAGGGTGGAATTCCAACGGGTGGAAACATCGCAAATCAGACTATGTTGGGGGATACCATTCTGACGCTGTAGCTCAAGAAGGGTGTGTTTGGCGGTGTAGGAGTGGCTGAAGTGCATGCAAAGTTTCCGTGAAGTTGTTAGGATGTCCTGCAGATGGGGGGAACACTTCAGAAACCGCTTGACAACCAGATTGAAGACGTGAGCCATGCAGGGGGCATGGGTCAGGCTTCCTTGGCGCAGCGCAGACAAAATGTTCTTCCCATTGTCGGTAACCATGATTCCCATTTTAAGTTTTCTCGGAGTAAGCCATGTTTGGATTTCCTGATGAATACATTTAAGCAGTTCCTCCCCTGTGTGACTCCGTTCGCCAAGACAAACCATGTGAAGCACTGCGTGACACCTCCGTGCCCTGCACACATGGTAGACTGGAGGGGCACTGAGACTTGAGCCTACAGTGGAGGGTGAGGAGATGGCGGAGGATGAGGAGGCCGAGTCGCACGGTGTCACAGGCCCAATGGGCAGAGAGCGCGGAGGCCGAAGCGGCGTGACCTGTCCAAGTTGCTGCTGCAAAGGGACCACATTCACCCAGTGGGCCGTAAACGACATGTACTGCCCCTGACCGTAGTTACAGCTCCAGATGTCGGCGCTGCCATGTATTTTGCTACACACCGACAGGCTCAAGGACTGGCCCACCTTCTGTTCAACAAAAGTGTGCAGTGCTGGTACTGCCTTCTTGGCAAAGAAATGACGGCTTGGGACTCTCCACCTCGGCTCGGCACAAGCCATCAGTTCTCTGAAAGGTGCAGATTCCACCACCTGAAAAGGGAGCGACTGCAGCACCAGCAACTTGGACAGGAGCACATTCAGCTTCTGTGCCGTAGGATGAGTGGGCGCATACTGCTGTCTCTTGGACATGGCTTCGCTGATGGATTGCTGGCGGGATGCATGACTTGGAGGAGGAGGAGGAGGAGCAGGAGCGACAGAGGATGGGTATGACGCACAGCTGCCTTCGGCTGAGGTGCTGGAGCCTTGGCTGGCAGAAATTGGGAGCTCACTTGGTGAGGAAGCAGACTGGACCACCCCTTGGGAGCCTCGGTTCTCCCAGGTCGTTTTATGGTGACGCATCATATGTTGACGCAGGGCCGTGGTGCCAACATTTGGACCCTGGCCACGCTTCACCTTTTGCCTACATATCTTGCATGTGGCCATGTTACCCTCCTGCGGATGCCTCAGGAAAAACTGCCACACTGCCGAGTAGCTACTTTTCCCACCCCCTGGCCTCACTGATTCACTGCTGCTGTTGCCAACTCCAGGAACCCCTGCTCCACTACCTCCCGATAAGGTAGACTGCCGCACAGCAGGTGCTCTACCCCGGCCCCGGCCCCGGCCGGCTCCAGCCTTTGGAATTGTGCCCCCATGCTGACTGCTACCACTTTGCTGCCTCAGCTGCTGACTCCGGGGCAACCTGCACCCCTCTTCTCCTGATGATGACGATGAAGCCCCTTCATCACCCGGCTCCCAAGTGCGATCGGCTTCATCGTCATCATCATCATCATCACCGGGTTGTGGCTGTACGTCACTGATGTTCGTGGATTCGTCAACAGTGTCTGGCGCAGGAGCTGGAACGCTCGCAGCACCCACGACACTGTCCACATCACTATTTGTCTGCCTAGCTAAAGAAGCCACCTCCATTTCTTGGCTGGGCAGTAGCTGCTGACTGTCCTCTATCTGATGGTCCTCCTCACTAAAGAGTGGAGCTGAACCCAAAGCATAGGATACGTCGCTGGGGGAGGGAACGGCGTAGGCCAGAGGCAATGGGAGGACAGGGACTGCTCTCGGGGCATGCCAACTCAGGGTTGTGTCAGAGGAACCTACCGACCCTAGACTGGGGGTCTCAGACGTAAGTTGTGATGATGTTGTTGATGAGCGCGTCAACCAATCTACCACGGCAGATGCGTTACTGGTGGAGACCCGACCGCTAGCAGATACTGGCAGATTAGGTCTCTCAGCGTGACTCCTGCTGCTACTGGCCCCCAGTCTGATGCGAGCTCTTCCTGCGGAATCTTGGCCTCTGCCACTCCTCTTTTCACTTCCAGGCACTTGTCTGCCCGACATAGTCTAACTGGCGTGGTAGTAGGTGATATTTAAAAAAACCCCGGGCAGCGGTGGGTCTATATGAAACAGAATATAATGCACACCAAAAGTGAGCAGTAACACTCAGCCTCCAACAGGCCTGCTTAGTGTAAATAAGAGAGCTGCTTAGTGTAAATAAAGAGGGGTATGCTATGTTACAGAATGGGATGCCTCAACAGAAGTGCACCTGGCAGGCAGCAGTAAGCCTATGCCCAGCAAAAGTGTCTTATAATATAAATATAATAAGAGCAAATGCTTATATGGTCTTAAACAGAGGCTGCTTTAGTCACAGAATGGGATGCCCTGGGCAGGAATCGACCTGGCAGGGTCCAGTAGGGCTTTGGCCAGCAAAAGTGTCTTTATCAGGCCTAATTTCAAATATGATAAGAGCAAATGCTTATATGGTCTTAAACAGAGGCTGCTTTAGTCACAGAATGGGATGCCCCGGGCAGGAATCGAGCTGCCAGGGTACAGTAGTGCTTTGGCCAGCAAAAGTGTCTTTATCAGGCCTAATTTCAAATATGATTAGAGCAAATGCTTATATGGTCTTAAACAGAGGCTGCTTTAGTCACAGAATGGGATGCCCCGGGCAGGAATCGAGCTGCCAGGGTACAGTAGTGCTTTGGCCAGCAAAAGTGTCTTTATCAGGCCTAATTTCAAATATGATTAGAGCAAATGCTTATATGGTCTTAAACAGAGGCTGCTTTAGTCACAGAATGGGATGCCCCGGGCAGGAATCGAGCTGCCAGGGTACAGTAGTGCTTTGGCCAGCAAAAGTGTCTTTATCAGGCCTAATTTCAAATATGATTAGAGCAAATGCTTATATGGTCTTAAACAGAGGCTGCTTTAGTCACAGAATGGGATGCCCCGGGCAGGAATCGAGCTGCCAGGGTACAGTAGTGCTTTGGCCAGCAAAAGTGTCTTTATCAGGCCTAATTTCAAATATGATTAGAGCAAATGCTTATATGGTCTTAAACAGAGGCTGCTTTAGTCACAGAATGGGATGCCCCGGGCAGGAATCGAGCTGCCAGGGTACAGTAGTGCTTTGGCCAGCAAAAGTGTCTTTATCAGGCCTAATTTCAAATATGATTAGAGCAAATGCTTATATGGTCTTAAACAGAGGCTGCTTTAGTCACAGAATGGGATGCCCCGGGCAGGAATCGAGCTGCCAGGGTACAGTAGTGCTTTGGCCAGCAAAAGTGTCTTTATCAGGCCTAATTTCAAATATGATTAGAGCAAATGCTTATATGGTCTTAAACAGAGGCTGCTTTAGTCACAGAATGGGATGCCCCGGGCAGGAATCGAGCTGCCAGGGTACAGTAGTGCTTTGGCCAGCAAAAGTGTCTTTATCAGGCCTAATTTCAAATATGATTAGAGCAAATGCTTATATGGTCTTAAACAGAGGCTGCTTTAGTCACAGAATGGGATGCCCCGGGCAGGAATCGAGCTGCCAGGGTACAGTAGTGCTTTGGCCAGCAAAAGTGTCTTTATCAGGCCTAATTTCAAATATGATTAGAGCAAATGCTTATATGGTCTTAAACAGAGGCTGCTTTAGTCACAGAATGGGATGCCCCGGGCAGGAATCGAGCTGCCAGGGTACAGTAGTGCTTTGGCCAGCAAAAGTGTCTTTATCAGGCCTAATTTCAAATATGATTAGAGCAAATGCTTATATGGTCTTAAACAGAGGCTGCTTTAGTCACAGAATGGGATGCCCCGGGCAGGAATCGAGCTGCCAGGGTACAGTAGTGCTTTGGCCAGCAAAAGTGTCTTTATCAGGCCTAATTTCAAATATGATTAGAGCAAATGCTTATATGGTCTTAAACAGAGGCTGCTTTAGTCACAGAATGGGATGCCCCGGGCAGGAATCGAGCTGCCAGGGTACAGTAGTGCTTTGGCCAGCAAAAGTGTCTTTATCAGGCCTAATTTCAAATATGATTAGAGCAAATGCTTATATGGTCTTAAACAGAGGCTGCTTTAGTCACAGAATGGGATGCCCCGGGCAGGAATCGAGCTGCCAGGGTACAGTAGTGCTTTGGCCAGCAAAAGTGTCTTTATCAGGCCTAATTTCAAATATGATTAGAGCAAATGCTTATATGGTCTTAAACAGAGGCTGCTTTAGTCACAGAATGGGATGCCCCGGGCAGGAATCGAGCTGCCAGGGTACAGTAGTGCTTTGGCCAGCAAAAGTGTCTTTATCAGGCCTAATTTCAAATATGATTAGAGCAAATGCTTATATGGTCTTAAACAGAGGCTGCTTTAGTCACAGAATGGGATGCCCCGGGCAGGAATCGAGCTGCCAGGGTACAGTAGTGCTTTGGCCAGCAAAAGTGTCTTTATCAGGCCTAATTTCAAATATGATTAGAGCAAATGCTTATATGGTCTTAAACAGAGGCTGCTTTAGTCACAGAATGGGATGCCCCGGGCAGGAATCGAGCTGCCAGGGTACAGTAGTGCTTTGGCCAGCAAAAGTGTCTTTATCAGGCCTAATTTCAAATATGATTAGAGCAAATGCTTATATGGTCTTAAACAGAGGCTGCTTTAGTCACAGAATGGGATGCCCCGGGCAGGAATCGAGCTGCCAGGGTACAGTAGTGCTTTGGCCAGCAAAAGTGTCTTTATCAGGCCTAATTTCAAATATGATTAGAGCAAATGCTTATATGGTCTTAAACAGAGGCTGCTTTAGTCACAGAATGGGATGCCCCGGGCAGGAATCGAGCTGCCAGGGTACAGTAGTGCTTTGGCCAGCAAAAGTGTCTTTATCAGGCCTAATTTCAAATATGATTAGAGCAAATGCTTATATGGTCTTAAACAGAGGCTGCTTTAGTCACAGAATGGGATGCCCCGGGCAGGAATCGAGCTGCCAGGGTACAGTAGTGCTTTGGCCAGCAAAAGTGTCTTTATCAGGCCTAATTTCAAATATGATTAGAGCAAATGCTTATATGGTCTTAAACAGAGGCTGCTTTAGTCACAGAATGGGATGCCCCGGGCAGGAATCGAGCTGCCAGGGTACAGTAGTGCTTTGGCCAGCAAAAGTGTCTTTATCAGGCCTAATTTCAAATATGATTAGAGCAAATGCTTATATGGTCTTAAACAGAGGCTGCTTTAGTCACAGAATGGGATGCCCCGGGCAGGAATCGAGCTGCCAGGGTACAGTAGTGCTTTGGCCAGCAAAAGTGTCTTTATCAGGCCTAATTTCAAATATGATTAGAGCAAATGCTTATATGGTCTTAAACAGAGGCTGCTTTAGTCACAGAATAGGATGCCCCGGGCAGGAATCGAGCTGCCAGGGTACAGTAGTGCTTTGGCCAGCAAAAGTGTCTTTATCAGGCCTAATTTCAAATATGATTAGAGCAAATGCTTATATGGTCTTAAACAGAGGCTGCTTTAGTCACAGAATGGGATGCCCCGGGCAGGAATCGAGCTGCCAGGGTACAGTAGTGCTTTGGCCAGCAAAAGTGTCTTTATCAGGCCTAATTTCAAATATGATTAGAGCAAATGCTTATATGGTCTTAAACAGAGGCTGCTTTAGTCACAGAATGGGATGCCCCGGGCAGGAATCGAGCTGCCAGGGTACAGTAGTGCTTTGGCCAGCAAAAGTGTCTTTATCAGGCCTAATTTCAAATATGATTAGAGCAAATGCTTATATGGTCTTAAACAGAGGCTGCTTTAGTCACAGAATGGGATGCCCCGGGCAGGAATCGAGCTGCCAGGGTACAGTAGTGCTTTGGCCAGCAAAAGTGTCTTTATCAGGCCTAATTTCAAATATGATTAGAGCAAATGCTTATATGGTCTTAAACAGAGGCTGCTTTAGTCACAGAATGGGATGCCCCGGGCAGGAATCGAGCTGCCAGGGTACAGTAGTGCTTTGGCCAGCAAAAGTGTCTTTATCAGGCCTAATTTCAAATATGATTAGAGCAAATGCTTATATGGTCTTAAACAGAGGCTGCTTTAGTCACAGAATGGGATGCCCCGGGCAGGAATCGAGCTGCCAGGGTACAGTAGTGCTTTGGCCAGCAAAAGTGTCTTTATCAGGCCTAATTTCAAATATGATTAGAGCAAATGCTTATATGGTCTTAAACAGAGGCTGCTTTAGTCACAGAATGGGATGCCCCGGGCAGGAATCGAGCTGCCAGGGTACAGTAGTGCTTTGGCCAGCAAAAGTGTCTTTATCAGGCCTAATTTCAAATATGATTAGAGCAAATGCTTATATGGTCTTAAACAGAGGCTGCTTTAGTCACAGAATGGGATGCCTCACAGCAGACTTAAGATCAGTTCAGTATATATGCACAGTTAGTTACTATAAGCAGCCTGAAAACGCTAACAAAGGCTGGATGAAAAAAAAAAATCTCCCTGTCAGCCAGCTCCGTTTTTCCTACCTTTCCCTGGCTTTCTGTCTGTCTCCTGTCTGTCTCCTGCCTGTCTCCTGCCTGTCTCCAGCCTGTCCCTGTCTGTCCCTGTCTGTCCCTGTCTCCAGCCTGTCTCCAGCCTGTCTAACTGCCTCAGCTACACAGCGTTCTGTCTGTCTGTCACGAATGCAATAGAGAAATGAGGAAAAGCAAGATGGCCGCCGTTAAATACCGCTGTGTGACGTCACCGGGCTTGCTGGCTGCTGATAGGCTGCATGTGACTGCCCCAGCTTGCACTGGCGCGGGATACATGTCCAGACATGTCCCGCCCGCCATCTTAGAATGCCTGTAATGTAAATGAATGGATGTTAAAGGAAAACTTCGAGTGATCGAATCGCGGGGAAATTCGGATTCGATCCGAATCGAATTTTTCCTGAAATTCGGATCGAATCCGGGTTCGTCCGGATCGATTCACTCATCCCTAATAAGAACATCAAACATGCTCTCCTTCTAACTAGAGAGGAATGGACTAATAAGGAGGAATTTCAATAAGGCATTAAAGCATATCGTTATCTGGTAAGAGTAACTTGAAGGAGGTGGTGGGCACAAGGCACAGACCAGCAAATTGATGTCACATACATGTGGTGGATTTTTTTTAAATTATTGCAAGAGCGCGAGTATCCCTGTTATAAAAGGACATTAAAATACTTAACCTTTGAGGATATCTATATTTGTGAACATATCTTAGAAGTTTGGACTTTTTGAATTTATTTTAGTAATTGAAGTTGAGCTAAACTGTGATGCTATGCCATTGATTGCTCATTGACCATTGACCATTTTAGAACTAACCTGGGAGGTGCATGTGAGCAGGGCAATTAGGATACAAAAGTCTTAAAGGAGCCACAGCACTCAAACCAGTTAGCTTGCAGACCAACATACAATCTGTCTCTAAACTTGTTTAAAAACTGAGGGCTCGGTCACACGAGCGATTCATAACATATAATGTAATAGCTGGCCCCTATTCTGGGTTTTGTTTCTGGTCTGCATTTTTGGGTAATCCTGGTTTCCTTGGGGTCAGGGGGTCAGTCCATCACATACAGGTGACAGAGGGGCCCAGTCTCTATACAGCCTATATTGTGTCTTCGCGATTCATAACATATAATTTAATGGCTGGACCCTATTCTGTGTTTTGTTTCCAATATGGTCTGAATTTTGGGGTAATCCTGGTTTCCTTGGGGTCAGGGGCTCAGTTTAAACTAGGGGCAAAGCCATCCCATACAGGTGACAGAGGGGCCCAGTCTATATACAGCCTATATTGTGTCTGAGCGATTCATAACATATAATGTAATGGCTGGGCACCTATTCTGGGTTTTGTTTCCAATATGGTCTGAACTTTGAAGTAATCCTGGTTTCCTTGGGGCCAGTTTAAAATAGGGGCCAAGGCATTACACATTGGCTATGCGGGGGGCCTAGAAATTTCAGACAGTGGCCCAGGAGCAAGCATTGACACTTCTAAACCTTTAATGGACAAATCTAGGTCGAACTACATCAGAGAGCCATAGGCTGTGGCCTTATGTCAGCCACTCAGGGGGGCACTCAGCCTTTCTGCTGCCTGAGGCAAACTATAGAAAGACTCCACTCCACGCCCTTCAACAGAGCAGCGCTGGGATAGGAGACGGGGCCTTGGCTGCTGAGCCACCAATACTTGATTTAAACAGGAACATTGGATCTAAAATAAAAAGGGTCCGATTCCCTCCCCACATTGGCCCCTACTTACTTTTTGGATGTCGTCGCTGCCTGTTGCGGTGACATCAGTCTGCTTCAGCGCCCGATCCTCCCCCCGACATCCGCTTAGCCGTCCCTGTGGTGACCAGGTTAGGGAAGCTGGGAGGCAGCTGTGGGTGACCGGCTTTTGGAGTGGCAGGCCGAAGCCTAGGTTCCGGACAGATGTTAAAGTCCGTAGGCCCAGATGGTATGAGGGCCCCGTGTCGTGACGCCAGGAGGGTTTGGTCGCACCGGTTACCCTACCAACCGGGGTTCCCAGGAGATCCCTTGCTAGGTGTTGGGTAGCAATAACAGGCAGAGGCCAGGTTAGGATCAACTGAACTTTTACTGGCAGTCTAGATGGTACAGTGACAGTACAGATCAGGAGCGATCCTGTGGTGTGGGAGACTAGAGGATTTGCTGAGACTTATAGTGCCATTTAGGCTGAATAGCTTACTTGCAAGATTGAAGATGGGTTCTGCGACCTTGGAGATTAGAGATGAATTGAAGACAGGCTCTGCGACCTGGAATATGAGAGATGATGCTGTAGATCAGTAGTCCTCAAACTTCCTCCTCAAGGGCCGAGACAGGCCAGGTTTTGCAGCTCTCTATGCTGATGCACAGATGTAATAATTAGGGCTATAGCTCTGTCTGAGCACCAGTTAATTCACCTGTGGAGTAGCGTGGAGAGCTGCAAAACCTGGCCTGTCTCGGCCCTTGAGGAGGAAGTTTGAGGACTACTGCTGTAGATTTATCAGCAGACTTGGGCCCTTATTTATGAAGGAATAGCGACAGGTAGCGACGGGTGAGCGACCGGTAATGACGGGCACCGCCACGAGAACGCCGGCTCCCCACCACAATCACACATTTATCAAGCCAATCCTGCTTAGCGACTGAGATAGTGCCATATAGCGACTCATTCATCATTATTCCATCCTCAGCCCATAGCGCCAGCGTCCGACCTTGAACAGCGACAGGTATGACCTCTCGCTACCTGGCGCTCTCCAATGCATTTCAATGGAACACTCTTTAAATATTCATAATTAATTGTTATTAATGTTTTTTTTTTTTTTTTTTTTTTTTTAAATGTGAAAAATTCTGTGACCACTTCTGCAATGTTAGATAATTTTTTTAAGCTAAAAAAAAAAAAAAAAAATTTGTGCAGAATTGATATTACAGGTCTGATATTATTGTATTCATATTACTAAATTCTTAAAATTTTTTTTTTTTTTTGGTTTCCAAAAATATGGTGGTTTGGGGGTTAAAAAACTACTTTTAACACATCGCCGCCAGCGCTCTGGGGTTTAAACATGCATTTCACAGCGCGAGAATTTTTTGAGCGTGATTTTTTGATGAATATGGTGGGAGCCGGTCGCTCTGACCAGTCACTATCATGCGCACCCATACAGCGCGGACTCGTCACCCCGAATTCAACATTACTGCACACCGACTGAGTCGCTGTCAACAACCGAACAATGGCCAAGCACAGCGACTACTAGCGGGCGCTGTGAAAATACTGCTACAGTCGCTCAACTGTCGCTACCTGCCGCTATTAATGAATCGGCCTCCCCGTAAGCATTAGTCTGGCCCCTTTCTCCACACTAGCCACATGAGACAAGCCAGCAGCACAAGCACAGAACTTCTTCCTTCAGAGAGCAAAGCTATTCTGACTAGACTAATGGAGGAGAGGGCAGGCTTAGGTGCTCAGCAGTCCTGATAGGCTCACCACTTGTCACATGACCCTTCCCTAGCAAGTTAGTTACAGCAATAGGGAGTTATGAAGTTTATGGAACTGCACAATGTAACTCTTTTAGTGCAAACTACATACATTCACATAGAAAACATGTTATAACATGAAAACAGGATATAAAAGGTGATTATACAGGAACAGGGTATATATATATTTATATATATATATATATATATATATATATATATATATATATATATATATACTGTATGAACACAGATATATTATACCATATTAGCTACGCAATATAACAGACCCCAAAGTCACAGGGACAGCCAAATGTCGAGGGGACACATATAGAACAGTATGGCAAATGCTGTACTGGGACATTGCATCCCTAACTGACAAGTACGGCCTTAGCTGTGCTCATCAATGTCCCACTGCGAAGTCTCGCATGATTGCAGGCTGCTCCATTGCATCGCATTCATGGGCACTGTGCAGGCGCAAGATCGGCGACCACACGCACTGCCTGATGGGATGCAGGATGGTGCTGTCCGTCGGAAGGTCGCTTGAAAACCGAGGGACGCAGAAGATGGATCTCTTAGTGAGGTGAGTAAATAATGCCCAAAGGTAAGACTGGAGTGAGAGCAACAGATCAGTGAGGTTTGGGGGAGGTTTCAATATACAGTGACTAGGGATGAGCGAATCGGTTCTAACGAACCTGAATTCGCTCCAAATTTCAGGGAAAATTCGATTCAGCACGAACCCGAATTTTTAGTGGTTCGTGCTGACCTAATTTTCCCTGAAATAAAAAAAAAAAAATGCCGGCATGGTGGGAGCGGGGAGGCCGGCTGCGCTGTCAGGTGTCATCAGAGGACACGTCATCGGAGGAAGCCGGCTTCCTCTGATGACGCGTCCTCTGATGACACCTGTCAGCGCAGCCGGCCTCCCCGCTCCCACCAGAGATGAGCGATTCGCTAAAGTTCGATTCGGACGAACCCGAATTTCTTTGAGAAATTCTGCGAATCGCCCGAATCGAATTTTTGAGAAGTTCGCTCATCTCTAACAGTGACGACACAATCTCCCCTTAAACATTGAAAGAGAAAAAAAGTTAATAAAATTTTTTTTTAAAATAAAAAAGCAGGTCAGTTGTCGCCCCTTCAGCAGTCAGAGCCAGCGTCAGCACCCGGCAAGGCGGGGCAGCTGCCAGGGGCCCCCACCCTCCAGCGGGGCCTTTGGGGTGTGAGACGGCGCTTGACCAGTGGTGGACTGGGAGGGCACCTCCACAGCTGGTGCCCACTTCTCCTGGAATAGCGGGGTTCCACACAACGGGGCATCTCGATTTAGATTCCAGGGGAGGAAGTGATGGGTTTTGTTCTGCTTTTAAGTTGCCCACCCCGGCTGATTTCCTATCCTATCCCAATCTGTGATACCCTACTCTTTGGTCCAAATAGCATAATCCTTAGGGGGCATCCCGATTTGGGACATCCCTCAGTGATGTCACACTACACTTCACCACAAAGGGGTCCACTGAGACCAATGCCGCCCAAGGGCCCACATAAACCTGGAGCCGGCCCTGTCAGCAGTGCTGCCTGAAGCAGTCGCCTCACATGGCCTCATTACAGGTGCACCCCTGGGGGCACTAGACGAGGTTATCAGGAAAAATAAAGCAAGAGAAGAGAAATCCCATTGTCTTCATAGCACAGAATGGAGGGACTTATTACAACACAGGGATAATACTTTTTTCCTACAGTTAACCTTTAAAGAAACATCAAGAGAAAAGATCTAATGAGTCTCATTATCTGCATCCTTAGCTGTAAAAGTTTGCAAACTTTTAGATTCCAAGTTTCCCAGGCAATCTGCGGCTCCGGCGGTTTGGGTCCGCGTCCTCGCCAGTGCTATGTTCCTATGAGCCGCAGCCATAAATCAGCGCCATGCTTTGTTTTATATCGGGAGACAGTGAAGTTAATTGGCTGTGTAGTGTCTATTACAAAGACACCAAGCCAGCTAGATCCTACTTCATTGTCAGCGGCGAGGATGGAGCAGGATACAAACTGTGTAAAACTAATGTAGCATCTTGCTTTTTATTGGCTTTTATTGGCTTTTTTTTTTCATTTTTTACTTTATGAAAAAAAAAAACATTTACATCGGTGAGCATACTCGCTCCCCCCGGGCAGGGCTGGCTCCAGGTTTATGCGGGCCCTTGTGCGATAGAGTCTCAGTGGGCCCCTTGCCGCTTTGGTATATGGTGATAAAAGTTGCATGTATGAATATAAAATATAAAAAAAAAAAAAAATGGAAATAAACAGAAAGAACAAAAGCATTAGAAAGAATGAAAGTAAGAAAGAAAGAAGGAAAGAAAGAAAGAAAGAAAGAAAGAAAGAAGGAAAGAAAGAAAGAATGGAAGGTAGAAAGAAAGGAAGAAAGAAAGAAAGAAAGGAAGGAAGGAAGGAAGAAAGAAAGAAAGAAAGAAAGAAAGAAAGGATGGTAGAAAGGAAGGAAGGAAGAAAGAAAGGAAGAAAGAAAGAAAGAAAGAAAGAAAGAAAGAAAGAAAGAAAGAAAGGAAGGAAGAAAGAAAGAAAGGAAGGAAGGAAGGAAGAAAGAAAGAAAGAAAGAAAGAAAGAAAAGTAGAAAGAAAGAAAGAAGGAAAGAAAGAAAGAAAGAAAGGAAGCAAGGAAGGAAGAAAGAAAGAAAGAAAGAAAGAAAGAAAGAAAGGAAGGAAGAAAGAAAGAAAAAAAGAAAGAAAGAAAGAAAGAAAGAAAAGTAGAAAGAAAGAAAGAAGGAAAGAAAGAAAGAAAGAAAGAAAGGAAGGAAGAAAGAAAGAAAGAAAAAAAGAAAGAAAGGTAGAAAGGAAGGAAGGAAGAAAGGAAGGAAGGAAGAAAGAAAGAAAGAAAGAAAGAAAGAAAGGAAGGAAGGAAGAAAGAAAGAAAGAAAGAAAGAAAGAAAGGAAGGAAGGAAGGAAGGAAGGAAGGAAGGAAGGAAGGATGAAATAAAGAAAGAATGGAAGGTAGAAAGAAAGAAAGAAAGGAAGAAAGAAAGAAAGAAAAGTAGAAAGAAAGAAAGGAAGGAAGGAAGGAAGGAAGGAAGGAAGGAAGAAAGAAAGAAAGAAAGAAAGAAAGAAAGAAAGAAAGAAAGAAAGAAAGAAAGGAAGGAAGAAAGAAAGAAAGAAAGAAAGAAAGAAAGAAAGAAAGAAAGAAAGAAAGAAAAAATTTCTCTAATACACAGGATCTCGTCCAATCATCGCTGTATGGTGTGCATTTTAATCCATGGCATATGGCCCTGTTTAGACACAGAACCCGGAATAAGGGCCCGGGAATGGCTGCACCCCCTGTTCACCACCTCCTGGAGTAGAACGGCTCAGCTACAGGGAGGATGGGGATGCGGGTGTGGCCTGCAATCTCAGCATGGGAGCCTCAGAATGGTGAGTATTTTCTGTGGTTCAAGGGGTTTCACAGACCAAGGAATTCGGATTCCCCAGGGCGATTGAACGTCCAGGTCTGGAGACAATTTTTAAGGTGGCTGGTCAAAAAATATTCCCAAACCCATAAGTGCCCCCCTCCGCGTGTACCTTGGCTGTCCCTTAGCCCTAACATAAATATGCAGCAAATGTATAACAGCATGGCAGTGTGTGTATGTGTGGAGGGGTGTGAGGGTGCAAGGGGTATAACGCAGAGTTACAGGTAAGCATATACTTCTTCTGTGTATTTCTGAGGCTGGGGGAGGCGATTGTGAGGGGGACTCAAAGTGGTGGCAACTGACTGGGTGTCTATCATTTCCAGACACACAACAGACGGGGCGCGTTCATTTCTAGTGCCAGGTATCGGCAGGTGAGCGTCTGTACAGAGGCGCGAAGAGCGACCGCTAGTAGACACTGTGATCAGCTATCGGGCGCTGTAACAGAGCGTCTCATTCGCTGTAGTAACCTGGCCGGCATTGATGAATGAGATGTATGTTGGGCGTTCTAACACCAGTACAGCGTTGCAGGGAGCGAAAGGTGGCGCCAGCTCAGTGAGACCGACTCTCAGCGACTCACACTGTATTCAACAAAAAGACACACACACACAGCGCCGGCGCTCTGGATCTGGTCGCTATAGCATAGAGCGCCAGGCGCTGTGCAATTAAAGTCTGTTTATTAACACATATCCACCAGTAACAAAGCGAAAACACATGGAATGACATTGATGTAACATGTGACATTAACACTTTAGTGCCAGACCTGTAATGACTATTCTGCATAAAAATATAAAATATCAAAAAAGTTTTAAAAAATGACTCTTTCTAGGCCAGCAAAGGTCACACAATTATTTGAAAGAGAAAAAAATCTATTAAAAGCAAAAAACCCTGTTTAAACAGAAGAAAAGGAACGTCCATTGAAATGTATGGGAGAGCGTCAGGTAGCGACAGGCAATACCTGGCGCTCTGGAAGCTAGAGCGCCGGCGCTATACATTGAGCTGCCTGTAATGATGAATCGTACGCTACATGTCGCTGTTAGAGTCGCTCACCAGAATCGCCTTCATAAATGTGGTTTTGCGTACAGCGCCCAGCGTTCACCAGACGCTGCCTGCCGCTACGAGGCGCTACCTGGCGCTATCCCTTGATGAATAGTTGTGAGAGGTGTTTAGAAAATGTCAGGCACCAAACTGAACCTTATAATGGGCTTGCGACTTGTGTTCTTGAAGACACAGCATTGTAATTAAAGTGGAACAAAACCAAGGAATTTGACTTTCCGGGGTTATGTTCTGTGCCCCGGGGAATCCCGAAGCAGGATGCCCCCCCAGAACGCTCATACAAATCCACCTTTCCCCAGTCCTACAGCACATGCACAGGTTCTCGTCCAATCAAAGCCATACATATGTAATGTGAATAATAAAAAAATGATGTTAAACATACATATGTAATAATCGGCAAATGGCTCAGTTTACATTCCGAACTTTGGCAATGGGGCCACATTCCCAGCAGCGCGCGCGCGCACACCCGCCCCAGCCTATCTGAATGGCCGGGGGACAGGAGCGCGCTCACAGCCCAAAGATGCTGGGGATGCAGCCACAGAGTGTTCACATCACCGAAGCAGGTGAGTACCGCTGTGCCCCTGGGGGGTGGGTTCACACAGTGGGCGTCCCGTTTCCAGCAGCCATCCCTGGAATCTTTAATACCACAGTGGGTTTGGTTCCTCTTTAAAAGCTTTGTGAGCGGGTATATGAGGCCCCCTTCCTCTATTAGGTTACTCCTGATTTTTTCAAACTTCAAGTGGGGAAACAGTACAGAGGGAAATATTTTATTTTCAATAAAGCACATACCTCCCAAGTGTCTCTGATTTAAAGGGACTGTCCCTCTTTTGAGTCTGTGTCCCCCTGTCCCTCATTGTTCTCATTTGTCCCTCTTTGAGGTGTAACATGCAGATAAATGATTCATTTGCCTATTTAAAGTGTTGCTATTGTTTAAATGATAAAGATCTCCTATTCATCGTGGACTGATTTAAAGTGGACCAAAACCCATGGCGATCGGCTTTGGAATCTATAAGTTTCCCGGGCTCACCGGTTCCCTCCCCTCTGGGCATCCGAAATTGGGATGCCCCGCTGTGTGAAACCCTCCAGACCGCTCCATACGCTTACCTTTTTTCCTGGTCCAGCCAGCCGCATCCCCGCTAACCCTCCAGCAGGGTACATTCCCTGTTAGAGGGTAGTGAGGGATACGGCCGTCAGCGCGCTCAGCTGTATCAGCAAGCGTGCTGATTGGACGAGTGGCATGCGCCGTAGGACTGGGAAGAGGTGAGTTGGCATCAGCACCCAAGGATAGTCAAAATCCTGGGTTTTGGTCCACTTTAAAAGCTTTGTGAGTAGTAATATGCTGCCTCCTTCCTCTGTTAGGCTGCTCAGCCCTGTCACTTTCCTGACTCTTTACTTGTTTCAAACTTCAAGTGGGGAAACAGTACAGAGGGAAATCTTTTTTTTTCTTTCAGTAAAGCACATACCTCCCAAGTGTCCCTGATTTGGAGGGACTGTCTCTCATTTGAGTCTGTGTCCGCTGGTCCCTGTTGTTCTCATTTGTCCCTCTTTGAGGTGTAACATGCAGATCTGCAGCAATAAATTATTAAGTTGCCTATTTAAATTGTTATATTGTTTTAAATGTTACAGCCTATCTCCTATCCATTCCTCAATGAGGGGGCGTGGCCTAATTTAACAAATGTCCCTCTTTCCCAACCTGAAAAGTTGATAGGTATGTAAGGAATATTAGCCAAATATTTTTTTTTTCATTAGCCTATCATATAATAATTATTATTATATTATTAATTTGCATGCGTGATTAATAATAGTTGTCCTTTAATTGATGGCTTAGCCCACCCGTGGATCTCCTGGCAGCCTGGCGCTGGGCCGGGGGCTATGAGTATCCTGCAGCTTTGTGATGCTGCATTGCTGCGCTTGCCGCATTATCTATTAGGTAGAGGATGGCATTGCAGCTTTTGTTTTATTATAATTTGACATTTTCAATATCGTTTCATATAAATCTGAGGCCCATCATGCGTCCCTCCAACATATTCTGCAAGTCTAAACCATGCCGCCTATTTTCTACTCCATAAAGCAGATTCTTCCAGCCTGTCATTTATCATTTGCTTTCCCCGTCTTACTTTTCAAAACAATTTCAACTCTTCTCTGTCGCCACAAAAACAACCAAAACCAAAACCTCCGAACCCGGGCGCAACACTGTCTCACTATGAGGCTGATTTAAGACTGGCGCCACATAGTGCCATGTGAACATCTGCGACCGCTAGTAGACGCTGCAAGCGGGTGTTGGGCGCTATAACCCAGCATAGCGGGCGGACAAGTGGGACTGTACTATCCTGTCCAGCATTGATAAGTGTGATGTCTGGAGGGCGCTGTAGAAGATTCTCCCTGATTCACTGCAGAGCCAATTGCGAACGCTAGGTGATGTCCCAAGGTGAAAGCTCCCAAAACGACACCACATCTAACAACAGGACAACGCTGCAACGAACAATAGGTAGCACCAGTTAAAGTGGACCAACACCCAGGGGTGATCGGCCCGGAAATCTATAAGATTCCCGGGCCGATCACCTCCCTCACCGCGGGACATCCGAGATCGGGATGTCCCGTGGGGTGAAACCCCCCCCAAAACCCCCCAAAAAACCTTACCTTATCCTCCCGCGCGCCCCTCTAGACGTGCGTGCGCCCGCGCAGGCCGTTTGTGAATGGCCGCCGCGGGCGCGCGCCCTGTAAGAGTGACGTGCGGGAGGCGGCGGCAGACGCGCTGTCTTGTCCGTCGCTGTCACTTGTCCGTCGGCGGGGATTGGACGGCGCGGTCACGTGGGAGCGTGGTGAGGTGAGTTTTTGGGGCTTTCTGGGGGTTTCACACAGTGGGGCACCCCCAATCGGGGTGCCCCACCGAAGTGGACCAAAACCCAGGATAGTCAAAATCCTGGGTGTTGGTCCACTTTAAAGTGGACCAACAGTCAAAAATGACTTAAACCAGACAAACACAACAAACAGTGCTTATATGCATCACTCCCCAGGGCAATTTAGATTGCTGCACGTAAAAATTAATTTACCCTTTCCTAGCTCTAGCTGTGGTAAATTTTAAAAACAAGATGGCGGCTCATGCATTTGCAGGCCACCTGCAAACAGGAAGTGCTGCTGGGCTTCCCGTTACTGTACATTGTCAGTTATTCCAGTTGGGAGAGGAAGTTCCAAAATGGCCGCTACCTTTCTTTTCCAACTGTGCCAGTTTGTTGGTCCAGTTTAAGTGCGTCTGCACTCGGTGCTGAAGCCTGTATTCAAGAAAAAACTACACGCAGCCAGCGTCAGCGCTCGAAAACTGGGCGCTCTAGTGTCGAGCGCCAGACGCTATGTGATAAAAGTCTGTTTCTCAATACATATCCACCAGCACCAGAGCGAAAACATATGGAATGACATTGTTTTAACACTGTGACAATGACACTGCAATGGCCGACCTGCACATACAATTCTGCATAAAAAAAAAAAACTAAACCAATAAAAGTGTTTGGTTGCCGGGCAGGAGAGGCCACACAATGATTTGAGGCAAAAATGTTAAAGTTTACTTTGGCAACACACTATTTAAACACAACCAAATGAAATCCCATTGAAATGTATGGAGAGCGCCACTGAGCGACAGGTGATACCTGGCACTCTGGAAGCTAGAGCGCCGGCGCTATACGCTGAGCCGCCTGTAATAATACATGTGAGGTACATGGCTCAGTTAGAGGCGCTCACCAGATTAGTTTGCTTAAATGCGGTTTTCACATACAGCGCCCAGCGTTCACCAGGCGCTACCTGGCGCTTTTGTTTCTTAGATAACCCCCTATGTCACATATCGGTCATTTCACTCATGGCTGCTGAGGCCCCTGAATCCTGCCTGGCAAAGGGAAGGAAATACCTTACTACAGGGTTGCTACCAAGGGGGGTTTACCTCAGGAAAAGGAGCATGGCCATATTTTCTATTCACATACCTACCAACTCAGGGTGGGAAAGAGGGACATTTGTTAAATAAGGCCACGCCCCCTCATTGAGGGATGGATAGGAGATGGGATGTAACAGTTACAATACAAACACTTTGAATAGACAAATGACTCACTTGCTTATTTTTACACCTCAAAGAGGGACAAATGAGAACAACGAGGGACACAGGCACATGGACTCAAAAGAGGGACAGTCCCTCTTAATCAGGGACACTTGGGAGGTACGCATTCATTTTGACTATTCTGGGTTTTGGTCCTTTCCCCCGGGGCACCCCGATTGGGGTGAAACTGTGTGAAAACCCCCAGGTCGCCAAAACAAACTCACCTCTTCCCAGATCCTGCAACGCATGCGCGGCCACCCATCCAATCAGCACGCTCGGATCCAGAGCCGTAGCAGCCATGAGGTTAATGAGGCACTGGCCTCGGGCGCAGCCAGAGCCGGATTATGGGCGGAGCTCGAGGGGCGCGCACCCGGGGCCTCCACCACTTTGCCTGCACCGGGGGCCTCCACCAAAAACCTCTGGGTCGCCTGTGAACAGTGGCAGCAGTGCGCACCTGTGTTTTTAATGCCTGCATGATTGTTAGCCTGTGATGCGGACATTAAAAACATGGGTGCACGCCACCGCCAATGCTCACAGACGCAGGCCGCGCAGCCAAGTCCTTCCTCCAATCAACAGCCTCATTTCCGCCCCCGCGGCGCGTCCCCCCCCCCTTCCTCCACTCAACAGCCTCATTTCTGCCGCTCGTCCAATCAGTACGCTCGGAGCCCCTGTGGTATGCGCGTCCAAGGGACGTACAACCACAGCGGCTCCAAACACGCTGGCAGCCGCATCTCGCGCTTCTCTCTAACAGGGAGCACGCCTGCGCCGGCCATTCACAAATGGCACCCTGCTAGAGAGAAGCGCAAGATGCGGCCGCGCCCCACGCATGCGCCGTTGGACCGGGAGTAAGGTAAGGTGAATGGGGCATCCTGGGGGGTTTCACACAGCGGGGCATCCCAATTTTGGATGCCCCATGGGGAGGGATCTGGTCGGTGTTCGGGATGCCCCGCTGTGTGAAACCCCCCAGGACGCCCCATTCACCTTACCTTACTCCCGGTCCAACGGCGCATGCGTGGGCCGCGGGCACATCTTGCGGTTCTCTCTAACAGGGAGCACGCCTGCGCCGGCCATTCACAAATGGCACCCTGCTAGAGAGAAGCGCGAGATGCGGCCGTGGCCGACGCATGCGCTGTTGGACCAGGAGTAAGGTAAGGTGAATGGGGCGTCCTGGGGGGGTTTCACACAGCGGGGCATCCCAATTTTGGATGCCCCACAGGGAGGGATCTGGTCGGTGTTCGGGATGCCCCGCTGTGTGAAACCTCCAGGTCGCCCTCTACACTTACCTTACATCCCAGTCCAACAGCGCATGTGCGGGCCGCGGCTGCATCCCCGCTGTCCCTCTAGCATGGTGCTGGTAGTTCTGTGCACAGATAAAAGTATTTTCTTTTTTATTGATATGTATTATATGTGTGTTTTTAATGATGTTTAGGTGTACTTTCTGTCCTAGGGTTAGGGTTAGCGGGTAACCCTAATCGATCGATTCCCTCCCCCGGGGTACCCAAAATCGGGATGCCTCACTGTGTGAAACCCCCAGGTCGCCCTCTACACTTACCTTAGATCCCAGTCCCACGGCGCATGAAGCTTTGGTGCATGAGCTCCAGTTACTTATCGCAATAGTTCAGCCAAGAAACATAACAAAATGAAAAAAAAAAAAAAATATATATATATATATATATATATATATATATATATATATATATATATATATATATATTGTAGGGATCTTCCCGGGGGATGGTGTGTTTGGACACAGTTCACGACAGACTTAGGTGTTATAAAAGCAGGTCTTGGCGTTTATTCATGGCATAAACAGTCCAGTAAACAAAACATACAGCAGCAGCGTGCTTCTTTAGTGTACAAAACAAAATAAAGACCTAGCCCGTCTGGGCGCTTACTAGCAGGTTCTTCTCACCTAGCTGACACTTTCAAAATACAGCGTTCGCCTGGACATCGCAGGGTGAGTTTTTAGCTCCAGCAGTGGCTGCGTTCGCAGCTTCCTTCACACACACACACACAGGCTGTTCATTTCAGGCTGAGAGCAATAGCCTGCAGTCTCTGCAGAGCTTTTACCTCCCAGGCTAATTAGGATCAGAGCTCACCTGATTCAAAACCCAAACTGGATCGGGGAGGTGTGGAATGACAGGTCCCTCTACCAAACCTACCTGCCATTCCATATAAATCCAGGCCCGGCAAAATTTAAACAACACCTCAGCAGCATATCACTGCTGGGAAACAAATCAATCCTGGACTTACCATCTCACCCAGCGTAGTAACCTAGGTGAAATGTACACCCCCTCGATCACTTCTCCAGTGACATGTCTACATATCCCCCCCCTCTTCTTCAGACCGGAGGGCTGAGCATTTTGTCCCCACAGACAATGTACCCTCGACAATGCGTCAGCATTTGCCTGTAATTTCCCTGGCCTGTGTTCCACAGTGAAATTAAAGTTTTGTAGGGACAGAAACCATCTAGTCACTCTTGCGTTTCTCTCCTTATTTAACTTCATCCATGTTAGGGGGGCATGGTCTGTCACTAACTTGAATTTCCTTCCTAGCAAGTAATATTTTAGGGATTCGAGGGCCCACTTCACTGCCAAACATTCTCGCTCCACAATGGCATAATTTTTTTCGGCCGGGGTTAGCTTTCTACTCAAGTACATCACCGGATGCTCCTCACCATTTACTACTTGTGAGAGTACTGCACCTAAGCCTGTGTTAGAAGCATCTGTCTGGACCAGAAATTCTCGCCTGAAATCGGGGGTAACTAACACAGGTTGTTGGCACAAGGCAGATTTAAGGCTTTGGAAAGCCTTCTCGGCCTCTGGAGTCCACGTGATCATGGCTCTCTTTCCGCCCTTGGTCAAGTCAGTTAGGGGAGCAGCAACTGAGGCAAAGTTCGGCACAAATCTACGGTAATAGCCCGTAATACCAAGGAAAGCTCTGACCTGTTTCTTTGTCAGGGGTCTAGGCCAATTCTGTATTGCCTCCACTTTATTAAGCTGTGGCTTAATCAACCCTCTTCCAATAATGTAGCCCAGATACTTGGCCTCTTCTAGGGCTATTGCACACTTCTCGGCATTTATGGTCAACCCCGCATCACTTATGGTATCCAATACAGCCTGTACCTTACAGAGGTGACTTTCCCAATCAGGGCTAAAAATGACCACATCATCGAGGTAGGCAGCTGAGTAATCACGATGTGGTCGCAAAATCAAGTCCATCAACCTCTGGAAAGTCGCAGGTGCTCCATGTAACCCGAACGGCATCACTACATACTGGAATAGCCCATCAGGGGTGGAGAATGCAGTTTTCTCTTTAGCCTCATTAGTAAGTGGAATCTGCCAATAGCCCTTTGTGAGATCGAGGGTGGTTATGTATCTGGCATTACCCAACTTCTCAATCAACTCATCTACCCTGGGCATAGGATAGGCATCGAATTTTGAGATCTCATTCAACTTTCTGAAATCGTTACAGAACCTCCAAGTTCCATTAGGCTTTGGGATTAATACAATCGGGCTGGACCATTCACTCTGTGACACCTCAATTACTCCCAGATCAAGCATACGCTTTACCTCGGCAGATACGGCTTCCCTACGGGCTTCTGGGATCCTATAGGGCTTGAGGTTTACTCTGCTTCTAGGCTCAGTTTCAATGTGATGACAGATGAGGTGTGTACGCCCTGGAAGGTCAGAAAACTTGTCTTTGTTTTTCTGTAAAAATTCCTGAGCCTCCTGTTTCTGTGACACTGATAGGGTATCACCAACCTTGACTGGAGGGATTGGTTGTGACAAATTACTAACAGTATTTGTCGCCCCCAAGGATTCCCTGTCTTTCCAGGGCTTAATCAAGTTTACGTGGTAAACTTGGAAAGGCTTCCTTCTACCTGGTTGGTGCACCTTGTAGTTCACCTCACTGACCTTTTCCACAATTTCATAGGGACCTTGCCACTTCGCCAGGAATTTACTCTCAACAGTGGGAACTAGTATAAGGACCCTATCGCCTGGGTTAAATGTCCTGATTCTTGCAGACCGGTTGTAAATTCTACTTTGGGCCTCTTGCGCCCTCTGGAGGTGTTCCCTTACTAGGGGCATTACAGCGGCTATACGGTCCTGCATTTGTGCTACATGCTCAATAACGCTCTTGTATGGGGTGGACTCGCTCTCCCATGTCTCTTTTGCAATGTCCAGTAGACCCCTAGGGTGACGACCATAGACCAACTCGAATGGTGAGAACCCTGTGGACGCTTGGGGCACTTCCCTAATAGCAAACATGAGGTAGGGTAACAAATGATCCCAGTCACGGCCATCTTTTTCCACCACTTTTTTCAGCATATGTTTCAAAGTTTTGTTAAATCTCTCCACCAATCCGTCCGTCTGGGGGTGGTATACAGAGGTACGGATGGGTGAGATTTTAAATAGTTTGCATAACTCCTTCATCACCTTTGACATAAAGGGTGTACCTTGGTCAGTTAGGATTTCTTTGGGGATTCCAGTCCTAGAGAACATATAAAACAACTCACGTGCAATTGTTTTAGATGCGGTGTTTCTTAAGGGCACAGCTTCAGGATAGCGGGTCGCATAATCCATGACCACCAGAATATATTGGTGTCCTCTAGCGGATTTTACAATGGGACCCACTAAATCCATGGCTATACGCTCAAAAGGCACCTCTATAATAGGGAGCGAAACCAAAGGACTGCGAAAATGTGACACTGGGGCACTAAGCTGACATGTGGGGCACGACTCGCAGTACTTTTTAATATCACCATATATCGCCGGCCAGTAGAACCTCTGGAGAACCCTCTCCTGCGTTTTGTCAGTCCCCAAGTGTCCCCCAAGAACATGGTTATGTGCCATGTCCAGCACCTGACGCCGGTACGGCTTAGGCACCAGAAGCTGTTCCACAATCTCATCCTTAACCTTAGTGACTCTATAGAAAAGATCATTAGTCACAGAAAAATGTGGAAATCTTTTCTCAGCATCTGGTTCCTGAGGTACCCCATTCATGACAGCAACCTGCTCTCTCGCATTTTTGAGAGTGGGGTCCTGTAACTGTGCAGTCCCAAAATTATCCCTAGACACCTCTAAGTCGGGTATATTTTGCTCAGTGGGAGGAGCCTCCTCCTCTCCAGCCAGGACCTGCAAAGGAAAACAATTATTTTCATCCTGCACACTTTTATCATTTACAGGGGGTAACGCAACAACCTTAGGAGTTTCCTCACTCCTTTCGGGGGATTTTCTTTTTCCCCAGAGAGCCCAGAATAGTGGAAAATCGCGCCCCAGTATTACGTTGTGCATGAGATTTTTAACCACACCCACTTCATATTGTACGGTGCCTTGTTTAGTCCCGTCTTCAGCCAGCACTATAGGGTACACTTTTGTATCCCCATGTATACAAACAACACTCATATGCTTTTTACACTCAAAGTCCCCAGCCACCAGGCTGGCATGCACCAAGGTTACGAGGCTTCCTGAGTCCAGCAACGCCTTAACAGGAAAGTCATTAATTGTAATGTCGCAGATTTGCGGTTCAGTCTCTAGTCCAGGAACTGCAACACAAGATGGTTCCGCAAATAGCGACTGACGCCGACTAACCTCACAGTCCATGGGCTCAGTGGTAAGAGGGCAATGGGCAGACACGTGTCCCGTCTTATGGCATCTCCAGCACTGGATAGAGCCTGTTCTCCTTGGCCAGGAGTCCTTTTTAGGGCTACTTAGCCACCCGGGACCATCTCCAGTCTTTTGCCCCTGAGACACCACTTGAGCCCTTTTTCCTCCCTCAGCACCCCTCCACACTCCCCCAATAGATGGAAGTCTCTTACCAGCTGATGGCACAGATCTGGCACTCCGGGGAGGTGAGGGGGCTGCAGAAACATCACGGAGGTAGTCCTCAGTCGCCTGGAATCTCTCCACAAGGTTGACAAGTTCGTTTGCATTCTTAGGGTCACCTTGTCCCACCCAGCGTTGCAGGTCAGCAGGAAGTGCTCGGAGGTAGCGGTCCATCACAACCCTCTCTAGGATCTGTGCAGGAGTAGAAGTGTCTGGCTCCAACCACTTCCTCGCCAAATGGATCAGGTCATACATCTGGGACCTCGCCGATTTGTCCAAACTGTAGCTCCAGTTGCGTACCCTCCTGGCACGGACCGCAGTAGTAACGCCTAGCCGGGCAAGTATCTCCGCTTTTAGCCGAGTATAGTCCTTAACCTCTTGCTCACTGAGGTCATAGTAGGCCTTTTGAGGTTCCCCTGTTAAATAGGGCGCAATTACCTCTGCCCACTCAGCGACGGGTAACTTCTCTCGCTCAGCCGCACGCTCAAACCCAGTTAGGAAGGCCTCAACATCATCCTCAGCAGTCATCTTTTGCAGCGCTCGCTGTACAGCTCTTTTCACATCAAAAGTCTCTGGAGCGGCTCGCACCACTGTGTGGGGGTTAGCAACCACAGGCGCCTCTTGTTTTGCAATCAGGTGTTCAATAAGTTGTTGTTGGGCAGCCATGGTCTGTTCATGGCGTCTATTAGCCTCTATCTGGGCCTGTTGTTGTTGCAAACTTACTTGCATAAACTGCTTCAGCATCTCCTCCATGTTGCCCGACTGTTCTTGGAGTGTAGTTGCAGCTTTCACCCAAGACATAGGCAGCTGTAGCCAAGTCTGTCCACACCGTTGCCCCTAGCAACCGTTTTGCCCGCTCCGCAGCACCAATTGTAGGGATCTTCCCGGGGGATGGTGTGTTTGGACACAGTTCACGACAGACTTAGGTGTTATAAAAGCAGGTCTTGGCGTTTATTCATGGCATAAACAGTCCAGTAAACAAAACATACAGCAGCAGCGTGCTTCTTTAGTGTACAAAACAAAATAAAGACCTAGCCCGTCTGGGCGCTTACTAGCAGGTTCTTCTCACCTAGCTGACACTTTCAAAATACAGCGTTCGCCTGGACATCGCAGGGTGAGTTTTTAGCTCCAGCAGTGGCTGCGTTCGCAGCTTCCTTCACACACACACACAGGCTGTTCATTTCAGGCTGAGAGCAATAGCCTGCAGTCTCTGCAGAGCTTTTACCTCCCAGGCTAATTAGGATCAGAGCTCACCTGATTCAAAACCCAAACTGGATCGGGGAGGTGTGGAATGACAGGTCCCTCTACCAAACCTACCTGCCATTCCATATAAATCCAGGCCCGGCAAAATTTAAACAACACCTCAGCAGCATATCACTGCTGGGAAACAAATCAATCCTGGACTTACCATCTCACCCAGCGTAGTAACCTAGGTGAAATGTACACCCCCTCGATCACTTCTCCAGTGACATGTCTACAATATATATATATATATATATATATAAAACATTTTCTTTTTTTTGCGGGGGGGCGCGATTTTCTGGGCTTCCCTCGGGCGCAAAAGATGCTAGCTACAGCTCTGCTCGGATCTGTTGACATCCCTCCGTCTAAGGCGAGCAGCTCTGAGCTGATGGCCACATCCCCCACTACCCTCTAACAAGGAGAGTGCCCACGCCAACCATCTACAAATGCCTGGCGTGGGCACACGCCCTGCTAGAGGGATAGCGGGGATTTGGACAAAAAAAGGTAAGTGTATGGGCGATCTGGGGGGTTTCACAAATTTTTAGTTGCCCTGGGGGGAGGGAATCGATTGGCCCGGGAGTCTATTTGGCGTTGGTTTTGGTCCACTTTAAGAGACATACCCCTCGATTCAAAGAGCAAAAGTTAATTGATTTCGGATCGAGAATCCTAAATTTGGGTGGGTGTTAGTCATTTTTTCCTGTTTTTTTGGCCATTTACGACTCGCACGAGCCTACGTACGAATGCGTATATGCTCTTACGATCATCGCAAGTTCGTTCCTAAATTTTAGGATCAAAACGTAAAACTTAGGATCAAATCCTAAAACTTAGGATGAAAACGTAAAACTTAGGATAATTGGATGTGTTTCGGTGTGATTCAGAGAACAGTTTTCAAACCTCTAAATACGTTTTAAAAGAAAGCCACTGCCGACACCTTTTAGCAGTCGGATTGCTGTTCGTGAACAGGTTTTTTGGCTATGTGGAGGAGTCTGCGCGTCTTGAGCTCCAATGAACTGCATGTATCAGCATGGCCGAGGCCATAAATTGTATGGCAATGCATACCTGATTCATGTATGCCTTATAAAAGCATTTTAATGTTGACCTTAATTAGTCCTTTGCATGTAAACCTTTATTTTGCAATATATTTGCGTTAATTAAAGAAACTTATGTCCTTTGTTATTTATTTTTAAATTGATGTACTAGAATAATATTTGTAGATTGCATTTATTGGTGTAGTTGTTTACCTTTGCTTTGTTTAATTATTTAAGCACATCTTTGGTCAGATGCATCACACTTACTGAGGAGAGGAGAGCGGGATAAAGTGCAGGATGTGGGTTACTGCTGTATTTTGCACAGACACAGCAGAGCTGGGGGCACGGAAAGGTCAGAAATCAAAGAATCCAGAGCAACACAGTCACAAGGCCCTTTCTGTTTGCAGGCTGCCCGATAATACCTGAGCCGCCATCTTGGCTGTTTCTAGGCTCATAACATGCAGAAGTTGCTGGGTGTTTTTTAATATTTGAGAGCAATCTGTATGTAGAGGGTGTGGGTAACCACACAAAAAATTTAAAGTTGTACCATTTGAAGCCAAAATATTAAAATTAAATCCACAAGTAAAAAATGCAAGTTAACTAAAAATTAAACAAAGTAAGATTTACTTAAGCAAATGCATTCATTAATGGTTGGTTACTACAAAATGAATGAAATAAAGAAAAATAAAAGACCAAATATTTAGAATGCACTTTAATGAGGTAAGTTTGTAGTGCGCAGCCGCAAGATCAGAAGGATTTACGTCCAGACAAAAAAGGAAAAAGGGCAAAACCAATGTTGCAACCTGAGAAATGAAACGGAAAATTCAGGATGGAAACTGACATAGGTCTGATTCCCGAACTGCCATACGAACGGACGTATATTTTAGGATAGAAACGTATTTGCTTATAGAATCACTCGCAAGTTCATACGAACGCACGAGCGGACGTGAAAAATAGGATGATCGGCACCAAAATCCAAGCTGTTACATGTTTCTTTGAATCGACCCTATAGAGTCCTGCATTTAAATTGGTGCAGCAACTGTGAGTATTAGAGAACTGCAATAACAGCTATACCACCTAATTTACCAACACTGTGCACCCTGGGTGCAGAAGAACACCCACTCCTCACCCACACCTCCAAAGACCAGGTGTGTTTGGTCTACACTACGCACTTACCTTAGTCCTTACTCTCAACTACATAAGGGACCAATAACCTCTCTTCTTTGCTCTGTTCGATTGAGTGTCCCTTCATCTCTGTAAGACAAGAGACTGAATTAGCACTTTTCAGTGGGATACGTAACAGTTACAACTAGTAAAGGGACTGATAGTCTTAGCAGTGCCACTAGGGGAATAGCTAATTAAGAAAACTTATAGGAGACTTATGGTATTGGGCAGCTGCATTAGACTAGTAAAATCACGTCTGATTGTATTAAAGTTAGGTAGGGAAACAGTTAATTAGTTAAATGTGTGCTCAGAGAAGTATGGGAGACTCTACATGCAGGACATGTGCCTTGCTGGGCTAATGTTGCAATTGGGTTATGTATAGTAATACAGAGTGAGGTTTCAGGTCCCATATGAGCTCAGGTCCAGTTAGAACTGGTTATTAATTGTTGTGGCAGTGGAACTAGAGATGAGCGAACTTTAGAAAAATTCGATTCGGCCGATTCGCCAAATTTTTTGGGAAAAATTGTTTCGGTCCGAATTTATTTGCGACTAATCACTATTAAAAACGGCTATTCCTGGGTGTCCAAGAGCCTCCATAGGGTTGCAGAACGTTTGCTTGCTTGTAACATGCATAGGATGCATGCTGGGTTAGTGAAATACTATTGTAAAGAAGTATGACATGCAGATCAGAGGCGTCGCTATTAGATTCGCTGACGCAAAGCGGCACAATTACAGAGCCTTGAGGTGGCATCAGCATGATGAGCCCATATATTGCCTGAAAGACACACAGTGGAGTTGGCAGCAGCATAGGGAGCCCAAATATTGCCTGAAAAACACATTGTAGTTGGCAGCAGCATAGGGAGCTCATATATTGCCTGAAGGACACACCCAGGAGTTGGCGGCAGCAGCAGCAGCATTAGGAGCCCATATATTGCCTGAAAAACACATTGGAGTTGGCAGCAGCATTAGGAGCCCATATATTGCCTGAAAGACACACATTAGAGTTGGCAGCAACATTAGGAGCCCATAAATTGCCTGAAAGACACACCCAGGAGTTGGCAGCAGCAGCATAGGGAGCTCATATATTGCCTGAAAGACACACCCAGGATTTGGCAGCAGCATTAGGAGCCTATATTTTGCCTGAAAAACACATTGGAGTTGGCAGCAGCATTAGGAGCCCATATATTGCCTGAAAGACACACCCAGGAGTTGGCAGCAGCAGCAGCAGCATAGGGAGCTCATATATTGCCTGAAAGACACACATTGGAGTTGGCAGCAGCATTAGGAGCCCATATATTGCCTGAAAAACACATTGGAATTGGCAGCACCATTAGGAGCTCATATATTGAAAGACATACCCAGCAGTTGGCAGCAGCAGTAGCATAGGGAGCACATATATTGCCTGAAAAACACACCCAGGAGTTGGCAGCAGCATAGGGAGCTCATATATTGCCTGAAAAACACATTGGAGTTGGCAGCAGCATTAGGAGCCCACATATTGCCTGAAAGACACACCCAGGAGTTGGCAGCAGCGGCAGCATTAGAAGTCCATATATTGCCTGAAAAACACATTGGAGTTGGCAGCAGTATAGGGAGCCCATATATTGCCTGAAAGACACAACCAGGAGTTGGCAGCGGCATTAGGAGCCCATATATTGCCTGAAAAACACATTGGAGTTGGCAGCAGCATAGGGAGCCCATATATTGCCTGAAAAACACATTGGAGTTGGCAGCAGCATAGGGAGCCCATATATTGCCTGAAAAACACATTGCAGTTGGCAGCAGCATAGGGAGCTCATATATTGCCTGAAAGACACACCCAGGAGTTGGCGGCAGCAGCAGCAGCAGCATTAGGAGCCCATATATTACCTGAAAAACACATTGGAGTTGGCAGCAGCATTAGGAGCCCATATATTGCCTGAAAGACACACATTGGAGTTGGCAGCAGCATTAGGAGCCCATATATTGCCTGAAAGACACACCTAGGAGTTGGCAGCAGCAGCATATGGAGCTCATATATTGCCTGAAAGACACACCCAGGATTTGGCAGCAGCATTAGGAGCCCATATATTGCCTGAAAAACACATTGGAGTTGGCAGCAGCATTAGGAGCCCATAATTTTCCTGAAAGACACACCCAGGAGTTGGCAGCAGCAGCTGCAACAGCAGCAGAGGGAACTCATATATTGCCTGAAAGACACACATTGGAGTTGGCAGCAGCATTAGGAGCCCATATATGGCCTGAAAAACACATTGGAGTTGGCAGCAGCATTAGGAGCCCATATATTGCCTGAAAGACACACCCAGGAGTTGGCCACAGCATTAGCATAAATTGTCTGAAAGACACACCCAGGAGTTGGCAGCAGCAGCAGCAGCAGCAGCATTAGGAGCCCATATATTGCCTGAAAGACGCACTCTGGACTTGGCAGCAGCATAGGGAGCACATATATTGCCTGAAAAACACACCCAGGAGTTGGCAGCAGCATAAGGAGCTCATATATTGCCTGAAAAACACATTGGATTTGGCAGCAGCATTAGGAGCCCATATATTGCCTAAAAGACACACCCAGTAGCTGGCAGCAGCAGCAGCATTAGAAGCCCATATATTGCCTGAAAACACATTGGAGTTGGCAGCAGTATAGGGAGCCCATATATTGCCTGAAAGACACACCCAGGAGTTGGCAGCAGCATTAGGAGCCCATATATTGCCTGAAAAACACATTGGAGTTGGCAGCAGGATAGGGAGCCCATATATTGCCTGAAAAACACATTGGAGTTGGCAGAAGCATAGGGAGCTCATATATTGCCTGAAAGACACATCCAGGAGTTGTCAGCAGCAGAAGGAGCTCATATATTGCCTGAAAGACACACCCAGGAGATGGTAGCAGCAGAAGGAGCTACCATGCATCAGCTACTCGCATGCATCAGCTATTGGTGGGTGGAAATCCTGGCTGATCCATGCCTGATTCATCTTCACAAAGGTGAGTCTCTCCACATTTTTCGTGGACAGACGAGTTCTCCTTGGCGTTACTATGGCCCCCGCAGCACTAAAGACCTGCTGAGATGGCACACTACTGGCTGGGCAGCACAGCTTTCCCAGGGCAAACTCTGCCAGTTGCGGCCACAAGTCAAGTTTGGCTGCCCAGAAGTCCAGCGGATCCTCAAGGTGCATTGGCATGGTCATTTCAAGGTATGACACAACCTGCTGGTTCAGGCCCTGCTCCAGGTCTTACTGCTGCTCATGAGTAGCCTCACTATGTGGTAGCAGAAAGCTACTCATTAGCGACTGAAGACTGAGGCTGCTGCTGATGGAGCTGCTGCTCCTGCCACCCCCCCCCCCCCGGCAGCCATGGCAGTGGAAGGAGAGCGCAGAGGTCCCCCCGAGTCAGATCTGCGAGAGTATAGACCATGGCGCAGATAGGCATCAGCCAACTGACTACTTAGAATGTCTTTGTAGTAGGTCAGTTTGTCCTCCCTCTCGGCGGGTTTAAAAAATGCCCCCATTTTGTTACGGAAGCGAGGGTCCAATAAGGTGGAGAGCCAGTAGTCGTCCCGCAGAAAAATGGAGACAATTCTGCGGTCACTACGCAAGCACGTGAGCATGCATCGTGCCATTTGTGCAAGTGACTCGGAGGGACTACCTGTCTCCATCTCCACAGCATACTGCCATGGTGTGTCTGGGTCCTCTGTCTCGCCTCCCTCACAACCCTCTAGCCCCACTGGCTGCTCCTGCTCCTCCTCTCCTGTCAGATGACTAGATAAACCACCCATTTCGCCAAAACTAAACTGCGCTTCACTGTGCTGCTCCTCCTCAGCTCCCACGGGGTTTATGTGGCCGTGAAATGTATGCGACATGTCTCCAGTGCCCTGACCAGCCATGGTTTCCAACATGTGTTGTATTACATGAAGCAGCGGAATCATGTCGTTCATGCCGTAATCCTGGCGACTGACAAATAAAGTGGCTTCCTCAAAGGGCCTGAGCAAACGGCAGGTGTCACGTATGAGCTGCCACTGGTTCACATTAAAGTTACACAGGGGAGTCCCCCTATCTGCTTGGATCATCAAGAAATCAGTGATGTCTTTTCTCTGTTCATATAGTCGATCTAACATATGTAGGGTGGAATTCCAACGGGTGGGAACATCGCAAATCAGACTATGTTGGGGGATACCGTTCTGATGCTGTAGCTCAAGAAGGGTGTGCTTGGCGGTGTAGGAGTGGCTGAAGTGCAGACAAAGTTTCCTTCCCGTTGTTAGGATGTCTTGCAGATGGGGGGAAGACTTCAGAAAACGCTTGACAACTAGGTTAAACACGTCTGCCATACAGGGCGCATGGCTCAGGCTTCCTTGTCTCAGTGCAGACAAGATGTTACTCCCATTGTCAGTCACCATGGTACCCATTTCCAATTTTCGCGGAGTAAGTCATGTTTTGATTTCTTGATGAATGAATTTCAGGAGCTCCTCTCCTGTGTGACTGCAGGAACCACATTTACCTAGTGGACCGTAAAGGACATGCATTGTCCCTGACCGTAGTTACAGCTCCAGATGTCGGTGCTGCCGTGAACTTTGGTGCACACCGACAGGCTCAAGGACTGGCCCACCTTCTGTTAAACAAGTTTGTGCAGGGCTGGTACTGCCTTCTTTGCAAAGAAATGACGGCTTGGGACTCTCCACCTCGGCTCGGCACAAGCCATCAGCTCTCTGAAAGGTGCAGAGTCCACCACCTGGAAAGGGAGGGACTGAGGAGCACATTTAGCTTCTGCGCCGTAGGATGAGTGGGCGCATACTTTTGTCTCTTGGACATGGTTTCGCTGATGGATTGCTGGTGGGATAAGTGACTTTTAGTAGGAGGAGCAGGAGCATCTGGAGCGGCAGAGGATGGGTATGACGCACAGCTACCTTCAGCTGAGGTGCTGGAGCCTTGGCTGGGTGAAATTGGAAGCGGCGTAGCACTGGCTGATGCAGCAGGCTGGACCCTCACTTCAGAGCCTCGGTTCTCTCAGGCCGCTTTATGGTGACGCTGCATGTGTTGCCGCAGAGCCGTGGTACCAACATTGGGGCCCTGGCCACGCTTGACCTTCCGTCTACACATCTTGCATGTGGCCAGGTTACCCTCCTGCGGATGCTTGAGGAAAAAGTGCCACACTGCCGAGTAGCTAATTTTCCCTCCAACAGTCCGCACTAATTCACTGCTACTGCTGCCAACTCCAGGAACCCCAGCTCCACTACCTCCCAGGAAGGCATCCTGCCATGCACCAGGTGGTCTACCCCGCCCCCCGCCATGTGTGGCTCCAGAAATCCCAATTCTGCCACCATGCTGACTGCCAACCCTACTGCCACCATGCTGACTGCCAACCCTACTGCCACCTTGCTGCCTCAGCTGCTGACTCTGGGACAACCTGGGACCCTCTTCTCCTGATGATGATGAAGCCCCTTCTGCACCGGGCTCCCAAGTGCGATCGGCTTCATCATCATCGAGTTGTGCCTGCATGTTTCTGATGTCCTCCTCAATTTCCACAAGAGCGTGTGCTGCAGGAGACGGAATGCTCACCACACCACCTCCCACGCCACTCTCCTCCTCAGTGTTTGTCTGCCTAGCGGAAGAAGCGGCGGATGTCTCCTCCATTTCTTGGCTGGGCAGTAGCTGCTGACTGTCCTCTAACACATCGTCCTCACTGAATAGTGGAGCTGAACCCAAAGCATAAGATACGGCGGCTGGAGGGGGGGCGTAGGACAGAGGCAATGGAAGGACAGGGGCTGCTCCCGGGCCATGCCAACTCAGGGTTGTGTCGAAGGAACCTACGGACTGTTGACTAGGGATGTCAGATGTCACTTGTGATGAGGTCGATGACCGCGTTAACCAATCGATGATGGCAGATGCGTTGCTGGTCGAGACACGACAGCTAGCAGATAACGGGAGATCAGGCCTCTCACCGCGACTTCTGCTGCCACTCGCCCCTAGTCTGATGCGACCTCTGCCTGATGAATCTAGGCCTCTCCTCTGTGCACATCTCTGCCTGACATTTTTACTGCGTTTAGGAGGGGAAAACAATATACCACACTACACCTACAACAGTATTTTTGTAACAGCAGGTGTGTAGAAAAGTTAGATCAAAATAGGCACACACTGTAGCTAAAAGCTAATGCAAAAAGACAGATGGTCTTACACAGGATGCCCCTGGTCAGAGTTAAATGCACCACAGGCAGTTTTAAAACGTGTTTTTTGTTCAAAATGTAAAAAAGGTAAAGATGCAGGTACTATTAAAAGCTAAGTGCTAGTATTCGGGATGCCTCCCCCCCCCCCCCCCCCAGTGAAAGGCAATGGATGCTTTAAACTTGTAAACCAGACTTTTTTATACAAAAGGCAAAAGGTTAACAGGCTGGTACTCTTAAAAGATAAGTGCTAGCACTGACAATGGCCACCGGTGAAAGGCAATGGGTGCTTTAAACTTGGAAACCAGACATGTTTTATACAAAAGGCAAAAGGTTAGTAGGCAGGTACTCTTAAAAGATAAGTGCTAGCACTGACAATGGCCCCCGGTGAAAGGCAATGGGTGCTTTAACCCTTTAAGTGCCAGCCTACCTGGAGTTTTTGTCACACTCTGTTGCCAGACCATTTTGCACTATTTTGCGCTCCCCATGTTCAAATGTGATTTTTGAAGGGATTTCCAGGGATTTCCCAGGAAAATGATATATTGTTTTTTTCAGCAGAGTCTGGGCTTTAACATGAAATGTCTTGTTTGTCATTTGTTAGGTGTATTCTTAATATTTTTGGGTGAAATATGTGCAAAAAAAAAAAAAAAATTTTTTACATATTGTAGTTTTTTTTGTAATAAAAAATGTAAGTTTGTCAATGAAATCTTATTGCATGTGAAATCCCAATTTCTCCCGGTTACAGCGGTACCACATATGTATATGTAGACACCCTTTCCTGCCCAGGAGACTCCCCCAAACTGAAACAGCGCTTTAGGGGATTTTCAGAAAAAATACAACTATGCTATGCAATATGCGCACCTTGCAGTTTTTCCAGAAAAACAACCCTTTACATTTGAAATACCCCCCACAAACTATATATTCTCTGGAAGTACACACCTCAAGCTTTCTAGGTGTACCAGGCTTGTTGATGTGGCCATAGTTTTCTGGAAGTAATCCCTCAATGGATTCTTTGGTTGCAAAGAGTTTCCCTAAAAAAAGGATAAAAAAGCAGAATCAAAGCCACATTTTCCTAAAAAAACTATATACAAACAAGAAAAAACAAGTTTAATCGATCACTGGCTTCTGCTCACTTGCTAGAAGCCTTTTATAGCTGCTGGATGACAGAACACAAAGGGGGGGGACCCCATTTTTTTTTTTGATTTTTAAGGGTTAAAAACCCTTAAAAATAAAAAAAAAAATGACGTGGGGTCCCCCTTACCCACAGTAACCAGGCCGGGACCAGCTATGGGGGCTTGTAGGCACAGAGTGGGGGGGCCAGCTTTTGTGGCCCCCCCACCCTGCAGCCTACGAGCCCACATAGCTTATGTGGGCCCGGGCTCTTCTGCCCCCCCCTGGCCTTTGGGGAGGCAGGTAATGGGGGTGCCGGGGGTTAATGGCAAGCCACCCGCTAGCGCAGGTGACTTGCCAGACCCCCGAGCCCTGTGAACTGGTATAAGGGGTCACATGGACCCCTTACCAGTTCACAAAGGGTTAACAGTATAAAAAATAAACACACACACAGGTTTTTGTAATAGTTAATTAAAAAAAAAAAAAAAAAATTTAACTTTACTCACCTCCGATGTTCAGATGCAGTGTCCCGCGGCGATCTGATGCAGGTGACAGCTGGGCAGAGAAGGGGGGAGGCAGGCGATCGGATGATCGCCTACCTCCCTCCTTCTCTGCCCAGCCGTCACCGGCATCTGACAGTAGAACTGCCAGGGTGCAAAAGGTTAGGAGGCAGGTACTTTAAACTTGTAAACCAGACTTTTTTATACAAAAGGCAAAAAGGTTAGGAGGCAGGTACTCTTAAAGGATAAGTGCTAGCACTGACAATGGCCCCCGGTGAAAGGCAATGGGTGCTTTAAACATGTAAACCAGACTTTTTTTATACAAAAGGCAAAAGGTTAGGAGGCAGGTACTCTTAAAATATAAGTGCTAGCACTGACAATGGCCCCCGGTGAAAGGCAATGGGTGCTTTAAACTTGTAAACCAGACTTTTTTATACAAAAGGCAAAAGGTTAGTAAGCAGGTGCTCTTAAAAGATAAGTGCTAGCACTGACAATGGCCCCCGGTGAAAGGCAATGGGTGCTTTAAACTTGGAAACCAGACATGTTTTATACAAAAGGCAAAAGGTTAGTAGGCAGGTACTCTAAAAAATTAAGTGCTAGCACTGACAATGGCCCCCGGTGAAAGGCAATGGGTGCTTTAAACTTGTAAACCAGACCTGTTTTATACAAAAGGCAAAAGGTTAGGAGGCAGGTACTCTTAAAGGATAAGTGCTAGCACTGACAATGGCCCCCGGTGAAAGGCAATGGGTGCTTGAAACTTGTAAACCAGACTTGTTTTATACAAAAGGCAAAAGGTTAGTAAGCAGGTGCTCTTAAAAGATAAGTGCTAGCACTTACAATGGCCCCCGGTGAAAGGCAATGGGTGCTATAAACTTGGAAACCAGACCTGTTTTATACAAAAGGCAAAAGGTTAGTAGGCAGGTACTCTTAAAAGGTAAGTGCTAGCACTGATAATGGCCCCCGGTGAAAGGCAATGGGTCCTTTAAACTTGTAAACCAGACATTTTTATACAAAAGGCAAAAGGTTAGGAGGCAGGTACACTTAAAGGATAAGTGCTAGCACTGACAATGGCCCCCGGTGAAAGGCAATGGGTGCTTTAAACATGTAAACCAGACTTTTTTATACAAAAGGCAAAAGGTTAGGAGGCAGGTACTCTTAAAAGATCGGTGCTAGCACTGACAATGGCCCCCGGTGAAAGGCAATGGGTGCTTGAAACTTGTAAACCAGACTTGTTTTATACAAAAGGCAAAAGGTTAGTAGGCAGGTGCTCTTAAAAGACACGTGCTAGTATTTGGGAAGCCCCCTTCTCACGTACAGAGGTGGCCTCCCTTGATTGTGGTAAAGTGACGTTGATTATAAAATGCAAGCAGTTAATAGACAGGTAGTCTTGAAATATTAATGCTGGTGTTTGGGAAGCCCCCTCCTCACATACAGAGCAGGCCTGCCTTGATTGTGGAAAAGTGACGTTAATTATAAAATGCAAGCAGTTATTACACAGGTAGTCTTGAAATATTTATGCTAGTGTTTGGGATGCCCCAGGGGAAAGGACCAAAACTCAGGATAGTAAAAATCTAAGCATATAATGTATCAATTTTGATTCACAGTTTGTATCTATATGACTGTACACAGTAAGCTGTAGCTACTTATTTGATATATTGTGTTCTATCTGTCTGGGATGTATGAATTTAACACATGCCTGTTTTTTAAGTAAATGTAACATTTTTTCTACTTGATAAGCTGGTGTGTGCTTGATATTTACTAATTTGAAGTTCATGCAGGGGGAAAGGGGACCAGCAAAAGGCCAAAATGGGAGGCAGCTAAAAGCTAAAGGAACTGAGGCCAGACAGCACCCTTGAGGACCTGTGGAGGGAGCTAAAGGCCCAAGTGCTTGTTTGAGTTGGATTGCACTGCTGTCAGCTGTAGTCACTAAAGGGGAAGTCTAGAGCTTGGCGACATGTTAATAAGATGCAGCAACAGTTTGGCTAAAGTGACTGCTGCTGTCCTGATGCTACTTGTAGCACTGTAATTATACTGCTGGAACTGTCTGTTGTAAGTCTGGAAGTGGTATTTAGTAAGTGGAACCTTCCTGCAAGAGATCGTAGAGGCTAGAGAGAGCACCCCATCCCAAATGTGTACCTTCATCAGGGCCTGAGAAGACCCCACTCCCCTGGTGTCACCCCCCCCCCCCCCCCCCAAGGACATGTGTGTAACCGATATGTGTTCTCATGACACACTAATCACAAATACTCCAAAGCAGAAATAAATCTCTGGAAATAACAGTAACAAAAAGGTTTGATCCCTGGATTCCTACTGCCTGAATCTGTCCTGTATCAGTTCAGTGGCTTACGTCATGTTACTTATTGGCTCTGGCGTGCATTTTAAGGGTAATATCACCTTTGTAAAGTTTCCTTTATTCCATACCAAAATGATGTCCTAAACTTATCAGTATTTCTTTTTAAGTTATAAAAGAAAACTGTTTTCCGTAGCAACAATGAGTTTATGTTATCAACGTACACCAATATTTTGGATATTTTGGAGTACATATCAGAGACCTTCTGACTTGCTAATCATCAAATTATAGGTCATTACTGCTGCATGATTTTGCCAAAGCTGCTGATAAGCTCATCGGTTACAGTGGAAAGATTCTGGGTTTGTAGTCAGCAGTGTTTACTCATTGTCAGGAAATGTCAGGTTTGGAGTTCCTCCACAATATGAAAGCCTGGCTCTGCCCTGTATAGACATTGCCTTTCTCCACTTTCAGTTTTTTCCTCTGCTATATGCTGCTCCGCCAGCAGGTGGCCATCTCCTGCAGAGGTGCTGGGAATCAGCCAGCACCTGTGTCACCTCCTGGTCTTTATAAGCTGATCCGCCCTTCCAGCCAGTGGATCAGCATTGTATTGTCTTCTTGGACCTAGACTCTGAACTTTTGAATCTTGAACCTTGAAAGGCCGAAGCCTTTGTTATTGCTGTCCCTGTCTTAGCCTAGTATCTGCCTTTGGACTTTCTCTGGATCCCTGTGCATGTATGTTTCCTTAATGCACCTGTGTATATATGTAGAGCCAGAGTGTGTTTATGTTTTCCGGGTGTACCTATATTTCTGCATAGCAGCCGTAGCACTCAGTGATTACCTATATTCTTGTATAGTTTCCTCAGCACATGTGTGTGTATATGTCCACTTGTAAATCTGTACAGCAGCCTGGTTGGATTGTGCTCTGTTCGCTTATCATTGTGTATCACCATTAAACACGGTGTAGCGATAACCCTTATCGCCGGAGGGCTTCACCGCCCGAGACGTCCTTTTCCCAATCGTAAGAGGTGCTGCTGGAATTCCAGAGTCGTCCGTGAGGAAACAGGAACAGCCCTTACAAGGGCTAGTGAACTGTAATATAGCGTTTCCCCCAATAAGAGACAGAACTCAGTATTGAGGGTGAAGGTGAACTGAACTTTATTAGTGCCACACTGGGCCTTATATACACAAGTCTCCATTGCATGACACACACACCGACCAATAGCAGCAGGGCACACAATCCCTCAACTCTGCCGGTGACGCAATCAGCAATACAATAGAGACGTCTGTAATACACTCAATCCGAACAATGCCATTGTCTGTGACGTAATCAATCAATACAATGGCAGTCAGAACAATGAATAACGTAATCAATCAATACAATGGCAGTCAGAACAATGCTTAAGAAAAAGTAATGAACCTGTGTAAAGTCCAAAGGGCATAGAGTCTGTCACAATGCCCCCTTTTTGTGGAACACCCGGCAGACCCGGATTGACCCTGTTCGGGTTAACGTGGGGCTGTCCGGACTCTTGTTATGGGCAGAGTTCTGTGTAAGGACAAGTCTGCAAATAGTGAGTAACCGGACTAAACATTGACGTGGGCTGTACATAGGAATCGGTCATGGGTGGGGTCCAAACACTGGGATATTGTGGCGTTGGTGAGTTCAGCACCAAAGTCCTTGGTTGGATGTGTGCACAGGTGCTCTGCTTTCTTATAGCTGGCCCAAGTTTCAATCTCTTTCCATGGAAGCTGATCGGAGAATCCACAATTTTCTGCACATCTACATCATCGTAAAAGTAGACAAAACCATAACCCTTAGAAACGCCAGAGGCATCCCTAATAATTTTGACATTCTTTACAGCGCCATACTTTGAAAAAACATCCTTAATTTCAGGCTGATTAATCCGACGGCCAATGCCCCCAACAAAAATAGTGTTTGGCATAAGTTTCCCTTCTGGAAGGACGTAACCTGACGGCTGATCCTCTTCTTGACTTCGTGTAACAGACATGACGTGATGCAGACGAAACCCCTGGGTCTCCCCGACCAGTGGGCTGGAGTCGGCAGCTCGGGCTGGAGACCGGGTTGTCACAGGGTTGACGCTGGCTGGCCCAGAGGTAGCGTAGGCAGAAGTCATTGGTCCTAGATCATTTCCCAATAGTACTTCTGCTGGTAAGTTGTCCATAAGTCCCACCTGTACCCTGCCGGATCCAGCGCCCCAGTCAAGATGTACTCGGGCGGTGGGGAGTCGAAACACAGCTCCTCCCACCACCCTTACTGCAACGGTGTGTCCGGTGCGGTCTTTGTTCTTGACCAAATGAGGTTGGAGCAAGGTAAGTGTGGCTCCGGTGTCGCGTAATCCTTGCGCGGTGTGCCCATTGACTCGTACCTCCTGGCAATGGTGCTGTCGGTTGTCTTGGATGGCCGCTTGTACGGGATCAGCTTCATACAGTACCCCCAGATACTCTTCCGAACTGCTCTCAGCTTCCAAACAGTGTGCCACAGGAGTACGGGAGGTGGAAGGTTGCTTTTGCCCCCACGTGTTTCGGGGAGGCTCTAGGGAGCAATCACTGCGATAATGTCCCCATTGTTTGCAACGATGGCACTGAACTGTGGAGAGGTTCGGTTGCTGCGCTGGCCTATGTGGCCCAGAGTCACGAGTTGGCGCTGAAGCCACAGGTGCTTGAAATTTGATGGGAGGTTGTGGTTTTGGAGCGGACTGTTCTGTCCGGCGAGCATCAGTGTACTCGTCGGCTAGACGAGCAGCCTCGGGTAGCGTTAGAGGCCTCCGGTCACGTACCCACTCTCTTAGCTCTGGTTGCAGGGCATTGAGAAAATGTTCTAGTAAAAACAACTGTAGTACATCCTCAGCGGTCGTGGCTTTGCATCCCGTGACCCAGTGTGATGCTGTACGATGGAGGCGACATGCCCACTCCATGTAAGAATCCCCTCCATTCTTTTGGGATTCCCGAAATCGTCGCCTGTAGGCTTCCGGGGTGACAGCGTACCGGGCTAACAAAGCCTCCTTTACCAGATGGTAGTGTGGTAAGTCCGCATCAGGGATGGCCCGGAAAGCATCGGAAGCTTTCCCAGATAGTTTCCCTGATAATATGGTGACCCATTCCTCTGTGGGTACCCGGTGTAAAGCGCACTGGCGTTCAAAATCGGCCAAAAATCCGTCAATCTCGTCGTCACTTTCCTGGAAGGACTTAAATGCTGCAAATGGAATCTTTCTCCCCCCAGTGTAACTGAGGCTGAGAGACTGCTGGGTTGCAAGTCGCCGATCTTCCCTTCGCTTACTGGCCTCTGCCTCCGCTGCGGCGAAGACTCGGTCGATCAGTTCCTGTGATGGATTCGGGCCATAGACCGACAATCTGTTCCGAACCGCTTGAACAAGAGCAGCGTCTTCATCGATCTCTATATTGGTTTCGGTCCTCACTGCTGCACGATCCATTTCGATCAGCTCGGCTATCAGTTCCCAACGTGGGCGGTTGCTAGCTGACCTACCCCGGCTCTCGAGTAGATCCTTCAGGGTCAGCCTTTTCAACTTGTCCTACTGACTCTCCATCAGGGTAGCACTCTCTCTGGGTAGAAGGACCATCCGACCGCTTGCCACCAATTGTAGCGATAACCCTTATCGCCGGAGGGCTTCACCGCCCGAGACGTCCTTTTCCCAATCGTAAGAGGTGCTGCTGGAATTCCAGAGTCGTCCGTGAGGAAACAGGAACAGCCCTTACAAGGGCTAGTGAACTGTAATATAGCGTTTCCCCCAATAAGAGACAGAACTCAGTATTGAGGGTGAAGGTGAACTGAACTTTATTAGTGCCACACTGGGCCTTATATACACAAGTCTCCATTGCATGACACACACACCGACCAATAGCAGCAGGGCACACAATCCCTCAACTCTGCCGGTGACGCAATCAGCAATACAATAGAGACGTCTGTAATACACTCAATCCGAACAATGCCATTGTCTGTGACGTAATCAATCAATACAATGGCAGTCAGAACAATGAATAACGTAATCAATCAATACAATGGCAGTCAGAACAATGCTTAAGAAAAAGTAATGAACCTGTGTAAAGTCCAAAGGGCATAGAGTCTGTCACACACGGTTTGCCACATATCCGCCTCGCAGCCTCAATTATTGGTCATTCTATAATAGGGGATTTTTCTGCTGAGAAATCTGTGACAGAAAATAGGAATATAGGAAACTTGGAAAGATCGTGCTGATAAGTAAATCACAGGTCTGGGGGCACAATCCTAACACAAATGTTTATTTTACATTCCAGTAGAAAACAATAAGGCAGAACGCCAAAAACCTGACAAATAGGGAGCTTTCCTGTATGTCCAAAGGCCGGCAACAAAAATGGTGGAGGGACTTAAACTTAAAACTTATCAGGAGAGACTTAAAGAACTTAATCCCCTCGATTCAAAGAGCAAAAGTTAATTGATTTCGTATCGAGAATCGTAAGTTTGGGTGGGTGTTAGTCATTTTTTCCTGTTTTTTTGGCCATTTACGACTCGCACGAGCCTACGTACGAATGCGTATATGCTCTTACGATCAGCGGAAGTTCGTTCCTAAATTTTAGGATCAAAACGTAAAACTTAGGATCAAATCCTAAAACTTACGATCAAAACGTAAAACTTAGGATCAAAACGTAAAACTTAAGTTAATTGGATGTGTTTAGGTGTGATTCAGAGAAACCTCTAAACGCGTTTTAAAAGAAAGCCACAGCCGACACCTTTTAGCAGCCGGATTGCTGTTCGTGAACAGGTTTTTTGGCTAAGTGGAGGAGTCTGCGCGTCTTGTGCTCCAATGAACTGCATGTATCAGCATGGCCGAGGCCATAAATTGTATGGCAATGCATACCTGATTCATGTATGCCTTATAAAAGCATTGTAATGTGGACCTTAATTAGTCCTTTGCATGTAAACCTTTATTTGCCAATATATTTGCGTTAATTAAAGAAACTTATGTCCTTTGTTATTTATTTTAAAATTGAGGTACTAGAATAATATTTTTAGATTGCATTTATTGGTGTAGTTGTTTACCTTTGCTTTGTTTAATTATTTAAGCACATCTTTGGTCAGATGCATCACACTTACTGAGGAGAGGAGAGCGGGATAAAGTGCAGGATGTGGGTTACTGCTGTATTTTGCACAGACACAGCAGAGCTGGGGGCATGGAAAGGTCAGAAATCAAAGAATCCAGAGCAACACAGTCACAAGGCCCTTTCTGTTTGCAGGCTGCCCGATAATACCTGAGCCGCCATCTTGGCTGTTTCTAGGCTCATAACATGCAGAAGTTGCTGGGTGTTTTTTAATATTTGTGAGCAATCTGTATGTAGAGGGTGTGGGTAACCACACTAAAAATTTAAAGTTGTACCATTTGAAGCCTAAATATTAAAATTAAATCCACAAGTAAAAAATGCAAGTTAACTAAAAATTAAACAAAGTAAGATTTACTTATGCAAATGCATTCATTAATGGTTGGTTACTACAAAATGAATGAAATAAAGAAAAATAAAAGACCAAATATTTAGAATGCACTTTAATGAGGTAAGTTTGTAGTGCGGAGCCGCAAGATCAGAAGGATTTACGTCCAGACAAAAAAGGAAAAAGGGCAAAACCAATGTTGCAACCTGAGAAATGAAACGGAAAATTCAGGATGGAAACTGACATAGGTCTGATTCCCGAACTGCCATACGAACGGACGTATATTTTAGGATAGAAACTTATTTGCTTATTGAATCACTCGCAAGTTCATACGAACGCACGAGCGTTCGGGAAAAATAGGATGATCGTGAGCCAAATCCAAGCTGTTACATGTTTCTTTGAATCAACCCAAATGTGTACAGTCTGGAGGAAAGAAGGGAGAGGGGGGACATGATTGAGACCTTTATATATGTGAAAGGATTCAATAAGGTTCAGGAGGGAAGTGTTTTTAAAAAGAAACTTAACGATAGAACAAAGGGGCACAACCTGAAGCTAGTCGGGGGGAAGATCAGGAGCAATGTTAGAAAATATTATTTTACAGAAAGAGTAGTAGATGCTTGGAACAAACTTCCAGCAGAGGTAGTTGAAAAATCAACAGTCAATGAATTTAAACATGCCTGGGATAAGCACACATCTATCCTAAGATAAAGAGTACATACAGTATACACATAAGGTCAGACTAGATGGAGCGTATGGTCTCCTTCTGCAGTCAACTTTCTATGTTTCTATGTTTCCTTTAAATGGTAATTCCACTGTATTTTAAAAATATATATTTTTTCCTCCCCTGATTTTGTGTTGCTGTTAAGTAGCTCTTCATACTTTATTATGTTGCAATTAAGGTTCTTCAATGAAGTGGAGAGGTTCTATACATTTGAAAAAAATCATTCCTTTTCATTAAATCCAGATATTATTGTTGCCTAGAATGGTTCATATTTAGCAGGGATTTCACTGAGAAACGCTTATTCCATGAAGGCCATAGTGTTTGAATGGAGAGGGGCTGTCATATTGGGGCATTGCAGGTCACCAATTGCCTGTGTAGCCGATCTTTTGCAGGCGGCCGCGTCTTCTGAGATTCAGGCGGTGATAGCCGTGACAACGCCGGCTGCAAGTATATCTTCCCTAAATGAAAAACAGCTGTAATTGCAATAAGCCGTATCCCACTGATTTTCTGTGATTAAAAATGACCATTATGTTACGAGTACACAGCTGCAGCCTTGGATGTTCTCCATCCCTCCAGCTCAGCGAACAGCAGAACATCTCTAATAAACACTTATCAGGCGGAAGGACGGAATAAGCCTGCCTGTTTTATTATGATGGGCTGACTGTCAGAGAACTCCACCAAGTGCAAGCTAAACTGACCATGTAACCCCAATGTACAGGGTCCACCAGATGTTCTGCTCACCCTCCATGATGCCCAGCTGCCCCATACAAGTCAAAGGTGCAGCATACTCGCCCCACCTTTGCTTCACCTATACCATTCAAGGAACCTTCTATGCCCCTATACTGTCTAAGAGCCAATATACAATCCTGCAGCCATATTATAGCTGCTGGACCTCCAGACCATTAAAGGTCCCCATCAATACCCCATTTTTTCCACTGTCCTATTCTGTTCACTGTCCATACAATCCAAAGATCTTTCTATGACCCTATGCTGTCCAAGCACCCAATATTCAACACTTCAGCCCACTTATAGCTGCTGGATCTTCGAAGTACTCCTATTACCCTTTTTTCCACCATGCTATTCTGTTCACCAACTATACTTCCCACTCCATCCAAGGAACCTTCTATGACCTTATACTAAGAACCATTATACAACACTGCAGCCATATTATAGCTGCTGGAACTCCAGACCATTAAAGGGCCCCATCAATGCCTCATTTTGTCCACTGTCCTATTCTCTTCACTGTCCACCATACTCTTCTGTTTACCCTCCATACTTCTCGCACCATCCAAGTAATCTTCTATGACCCTATACAGTCCAAGGAATATTATATGACCCTGAATCCCAGTTAAAACAGCTGGATCCCCAGACCTTCAAAGGGTCCCCATCTCCTTCTTATCTACTATTTATCCTATTATGTTCAGCCTCGATATCAACTATAGCATCCAAGGAACCTTCTATGACCCTATACTATCCAAGAGCCACTATACAACCCTGCAGCCCATTTACAACTGCTAGACTTCCAGATCTTCAAAGGGCACCTTCCTCCTTTTTCTCCACTATCCTATTCTGTTCACATTCCATATGAACCATACCATCCAAGGAAGGTCCATGACACAGTTCTGTCTACGGCTTGTTTTACAGCTCTGCAGCCCCCTTATAGCACCTGGGACCCCATACTACAGAAACCCACATTATAAACCTTTTAAGGGTCCCCTGCAAACTTTTTGGCTGCTGCCTGCTACGGATGTTAAACAGATTCTCATACCATTTAAAGTTGCAGACCTATAACATTTGAAAAACCTTATATACTACCCTGTGACCCACTCATACCACCGATACCACCCAAGGAACCTTGTGTACTGCATAGAAACCGACTAATACTACCCGTTTATCAAAGGAACTTTCTATGTCCCTTGATGGCTCAAAGGCCCCTATATATAATATATATATAATATACACATGCAGCCCAGTCATAGTAGCTCGACCACTCATACCTTAGGACACTGGTCCCCAACCTGCAGCTTTGGAGCCATATGTGACTCGCAAGCCCTTGCTGTGTGGCTCACAGACTGGAGTGATTGAGTTGGACAGGTGGAGAACGGTGTCAGCTTACCTGTCTGCAGTTTCCAGTGGCATACTTGCCAGACTCCCATTGAGTGTTGTAAAATACTTGTCATGTCCCACGACTTGTGTTTCATTTTATCCAAGGTAAGCAATTTACATAGGCTGAGCAGTGTTCCTTTAACTGCTTTTGTCCCTTCCTAACTTCCTTAGAGGCCGATTCATTAATAGCGCCAGGTAGCGACAGATGAGCGCCAGCAGCGTGATTTTCACAGCGCCAGCTAGTATTCGCTGTGCTTGGCCGGGGTTTGCTTGTTGACAGCGACTCAGTCGGTGTGCGGTAATGTTGAATACGGGCTTAGGGGTCGCTGTTTCACAGGTTCAGCGTTGTATGGGTGCACCTGACAACGAATGGCCAGAGCGAACGGCTTGCTGCAGATTCATTAACAAATCACGCTCCAAATTTTTTCGCGCTGTGAATTCCTTGTTTAAACCCCAGAGCGCTGGCGGCGATGGGTGTAAAATAGTTTTTAACCCCCAAACAACCATATTTTTTGATTGTAAAATGATACAAGTTTTTATAAACATTTTGTAATATGAATACATTAATATCAGACCTGTAATATCAATTCTGCACAAAATATATATTTTTTTTTTTTTACCTTAAAAAAAAATCCTAACATTGCAGAAGTGGTCACAGAATTTTTGAACATCGCCAGGGAGCGACAGGTCATACCTGGCGCTGTGATGGGATTAGCAGCGGCGCTGTTCGTTGCAGTCGGCTACATGATGAATCCCGCGCTAGCTGTCGCTCTCGCCGGCGCTAGCCTCATTTAGCTTGATAAATGCGTCATTGTTGTAGCTGTGACGCAAGCAGCTCTTCCCTTTTTCCCCTCCTCCAACTATTTTTTAGTTTGCATACATGCAGTGCACATCTGCTGCTCCCTGTAGCAGACTACGGTCTTTTTACCTGCTGCTGTTATGGGTGTACATCACAAGCATTGAGGGTACAATTCAAGATTCCTGCTGTAAGAAGTGTTTAATGCAAGATTATGTACTGAAATAAAGCTTCTGAAACTTATCCACACACCTCATGACACCTCATGACCGGCGGAGTAAGCCACCTGCCAAGCCTTACGGAGTAAGAACACATTCATCACAGACACACACAGTCAAGGTGAAGCTGTCAGGATCCACATTACTGCCATCTGGTGAGTTAGAATAATACTACTATACGCTAAATAAGCGTATAGTAGTATGTAAATCTGAATCTAACTTTTGTTAGACAAAAGGCAAATAAACACTTATCACACTTATCATTATTAGTTTATATATATTATATATCCCACCTGGCTGCTTTATACCATTTAAAGCTACAGTATACTTTATTTAACGCTTTGTCCCACACATAGCACCCAAGCAACCCTCAGTACTACATTGAGACCCCCTCATATGATCCAAGGGTCCATAATACATTCCTGAAACCAACTAAAAGCAGATGGTCCCACCATATCACTTCTATACTATGCTTCAACTCACCTAAACCATTTGGTGCCCCCATGCACTCCAAGGGTTAGCTACCGCCTTTACCTCTATCCCATATTATTTTGGCCACTATGTTATTCTGCATCATACCATTTAACCACTTTTTGGCCCCTTGTATAAAGCTTTGTCCCACCCATAGCATCCTCGAAACCTTCTATACTACCCTGTGACACATTTAAAGAAGACCAAAACCCTCCTTGGAGTCTATGAGACTTCAGCAGGACACATGCCCAAACCAGGCATTTGTGAATGGGCGGCGCGGGCATGCTTCCTGTTAGAGGCTAGCGGGGGATACGGCCACCAGCGCACTTGGATACGCTCACATTAGACAAGCTCCTGGATGAAGGGGCTTGAGCAGATCTGAGTGCGCTGATTGGACGAGCGTCCTTTTGTTTGGGCCCCCTGGGGGGTTTCACGGGGGCAAGGACCAAAACCCATCAATACCATTCAAGTAACCTTCAAAAAAAAAGAGTAGGTTCATTCTCATTCTCAGCATCTATACTGTTCAAGACCTCATTTTACAACCCTGCAACCATCACATAGCAGATGACCCCACATAACAAAAAAGACCATGATTCAACCAACCTTGCTACCCCATTCCAAGGCACAACATACTCCACAACCACCACTGCAGGTCCCTTTATAGAACAGTTTTCTAAACAACTGCAACAAGGAACATTCTATACTATCCTGTGATTGATTAATACTACAGTGTGCAAGGACCCTTTATATCTGACCTCTGTCCCATATTTTCATGAGGTCTCCTAACATCTGTGGTTTTACCCATGCCATTGCATGCTGTATTTACAGACATTCTTGAAAATGAAATTCATTGCTCCCCTAAAAGGGGTGATAGTTGCAGAAGTGGGTACATGTTTGTAACTGGTGGTCAATGACCAACACAAATGATATAGAAAAAATATGGCAGTGGGCCCTACTTACAGCAGACAGTTGGCTGGCCCAGTATTAATGCTATGGTTGTACTACCCTGATGGTCACCCTACTAAAGTATTTTGAAAGTGAAAAATCATTTCTGTAATAAAAATAAAAAAATAAAATTTCCAGCATCCTTTACCGAATGTCACCATTTTTTGTACAAGTTCCAGCCTGACCTACTGCCATTTTTACTGTCAGTGCACCACCCTGTCAACCTGGCTCTTCTTCATCCTCCTTTATATTCCAACCCTACTCATTGGCATTTCTGCCCTCTCAGAAGAACTACAAATTTCTAAAAATCCCTAATATGTCTTATCATTCTTTGTGCAACTAAAATTTGTCGCATGCCATAGTCTCTCAAGTCTCTGTACTACAAATCCCAGCATGACCTAGTGTCATCTCTACTCTTGTTGCAAATGTAGTATTGCCACCTCGCCCCATAAGTGCTTCTTCTTACCCTACAAAATGTGCTTCTCAGACAAACAAATTGGAATACCCTGACACTCAAATCCCCACCAGCCTGAAACAAATCCTACAATCTGTCCCAAGGTTTTCATTGCCATCATTTGCTAGTCTATTGGAAGCCGCAGGACCACACATCATTTTCCTGCAGTCCTACTCTAAACAGTGAGAGCCCCCCTATTTTATGCAGAGCTAAATATTTAGCCAGGTCACTGCCATCCCTTCTTTCTCGGTGAGGATACAAATTCCAACACACTCAGGCTCTCCTGCCTCTGCACATTTACAGGTTCTAACATGATCTTCTGGCAATGACATAGCTCCTCTTAAAGAACAGCAAGTGCCACTTTGCTACACTGGTGTCCTGTAGAGCTTTCCGCATGGTGTGTCCCATCTATCGGTACAACTGCAAATTCCAGTCTACCCCAACTGAACCTCTCCTGTCTATGATGAGTTACTAGCAGGTCATCTCTTCTGTCATTACAGAACTACAGGTAACACTTTGTGGTCCAGCTTCTTAGTACCCACTTATATTTCTTCTCTAACTACAAGTTCAAACAGGTCCTGCTGATTTTTATTCTTTTTTTTGGATGTCCAGGAATTCCAAAACACCCCATATGGCTCTCTCATGTCTACAAGCGCCAACATGACCCATTACCATCTCCACTGTCATTATAGAAGATCTATCAGTTCCACCTTGCATAAACTGACAAGATGTCCCATTTTCAGTGTGGCAGTCCCACTTTAAGGTATTTTGTCCCACTGTCCCTCAGAAAGCGTTGGGGACACGAAATGTCCCACTGTGCTGACATTATGGAGAGAACCAAATGCAGGATGAGGAATATCTGGTCAGTTTACAACTGCTCTGACTCTTTGGTTGAATGGTGGTAGTGAATTCCATGGATTGGCTGATCATTGGCTCAATCACCAACATCTTTTAAGGACTGAAGATCCTTGGAGCATGTGACTGGGGGCAGAGCTATAACTACTTATGTATATGAGTAACAAAGAATGCTGTGGGTATTTTTTTTCTCAAATTCCTGTAAAAAAAACACACCCTAAAGCCCACCCACACAATTCCCATCACCAACAAACTGGTTTAGGCTGTCCCACATTGAGGTCCCCCCCAAATGGACAGTTTAACATTGCAACACAGCAAGCCCCGGGTATGATTGTCATGCTCTGCATTACTATACAATTTTAAATCAATGTCTGAATTGAGCCCTTTTACAAAGAGGTTGCACACCCCAAAGGTGGCCATGTCTGAACGCCTAAAGGGAAGGAGGTCCTAGATTCTCAGATATAATTTGGTGGCTGTTGGGAAGGGGGTCTTAAATGTTATATGAGAATCTCCATAGTTAATGGGAAGTGGACCCTGACTAGACCTTAGATAAGCAAAAACTATATAGAACTGGTCTGAACAGATATAGAAAGGGACCCTCACACATGCACCATGTGGACCAACATGGGAAACATGTGAGGGGGGTGTTAGGGGTAAAACTGGGACAGTGAGACTGTCCAGCCATAAAGGGAGCAGTTTCAGCCTGGGGGGGGGGGGGTCTTCAGTTGGAAGCAACACTTAACAGTCTGTTACACCTGCACCCCCTCACATCGTAACACTGGGCACCCTGAATCCAAAGAACATCTGCACCTCGCCATACTGTCATTAACCTGACGATGGATGGATTAGACTTGCACTATATTGATGGTGCTTCACTGGCTCGATGAAAAGATGTGGCCACCATGAAATGCACTGATAACGTGCTTTGTGTTAGACAACCTCCAGTTTTTGTCCAATCAGTTTTACATTCTTCCTGTTGAGTGTGATTCCACTGAGTAGAGTTGTGTGAAGAAGGTGCATAGGGTTTGAGGAAACCCCATACTTTGCAGCCTCAGCCTACATCACTGCCATTGAGATTCTGCTGTATATTCCCTTGATACAGGCCTTTAGGACAGGGCTCTTTCACTAACACCAGTGAACAGAGCCCTGTCAGCCCCGTAAGAATGCCACTAGCTCTGATATACCCCCGGTCCATTACCAGGATTATATCGAGCCATAAATCAGCCTGGTAGCATATGATATAACCGAAAGGCACAGGCAGGTGGATCGAGATAATTCAGTAGACCAAGATTAAGTTATATATTTAATCTCTTTAAGAGCACATTAGACAAACTACATACATACACTGAATAGGTACATAAACAGGTCAAAAAGGTAAACACAAGTGAGTAATTTACAGTCTGACTTAGAAGAGACAATATATATCAGATGTTATGCAGCAACACAATGCTTGGCTTGACCTTCCAGAATAAAACTAGATGTCTGGGGCACTTCAGATCTTTATACACAGGTTAGCCTCTCCACCCTCCCCTCTTGGATGATCCTCGGTCTCCTAATTCCTAAAAATGAATGTGTGTCATAACAATCTGTTGGGAAGTCATGGGAAGTTGCTGCTGGTGTCAATGGGTCCAAAGGGATACTGGACAAACTTTGGGACCATGCACCGCTGTTATATATGACTACTGACCTGAGATCTGAAAATCTCACCCTTCTTCTTTACCCAGGATCTCCAGATCCTAACGATGTGATCAGTTTATACCTTTTACCAGAATCCTGGCCCTGGCTCCAAACACACAGGAGTCACATGTCCACACCAGTGGAGACAGAGAAGCCAGGTCTTGTTGACATGCTGCAGCTTTGGACTGCAATTAACCCCTTGCACCGCATTCTTCTGTGGCTGGGGGGACACTTATAAGGAGGTATTGAATAGGAAAATATGATTTGAATTAATATTTGCTGCACATTAATCTCCAATATTTCTATTAGAGAATAAAATTATAAATATCGCAAATACTAATAATCATATCAGCCCAGCGGCCACTAATCTGATACAAACCAATGGTCGTTGAGGCTGTCCTCATACATCCAGTGAAATGTCCCAAAGAAGAAATATCTTCCCTCAAATACTTTGCTCATACAATCTATTGTGTGAGAAATTATCCACCACACACACAGTAAGATGTATAAATGAAAACGGGTTTAATTACCAGCACAGTAAATCACTAACCCAATATGTTCATGAAGTTTCCCCAGATAACCTTAGATATTTCAGGCAGTTATTACATGTTAAGATAAAGTAAGTTTACAGTACAATAAATGTTATAATGGAGAGTGAGAAATAATGGAGAGATACTTAGCACTATTGTGGTTGCATTCAGGTTGTGGGTCCATCCATTGACTGAATAGCCCTCCAAGGAGCCTCCTAATGTACCAACACTAGGAGGTATGACCAGCATTCCCAGCCTCCTGGGTGTGTCTAAAGGATCTGCATACAACCAGCCTCTATGAGATTAGATGCATATTCTATAAAAGGTATAACTCCCTATTCATTTCTTTATGTTTAGTCAAATGAACCTAAACATCAAATACATATCATACAGAGCCTGATACTCTGTGGGTTATCAGTCTTTGGCCAATATATGTATTTCATGTTTGAAATCATAATCCTGAATAAGACTCTCTCATTAATATAGTCATAAGTAGCATATTTCAGGAGTTACACCACTCTCCACTCTCTGCCCGTCCTTAATGTGTATTTGAGTGTCTGAGTTAGGGCCAACCTAAATAGGAATTCAAGGATTTCTTTTTAAGGGGAAATGTGCTGCAGCCAAGAAAACACTCCAGCTATTGATGTAGTTGGCAGCTAGGTGTGACTATAGGTGTGCTAGGTGTCAATATAGTCTATTCTATTCCTGGGGCATAGACAAATGGCAGACTATTTGAGTGTTAATCTGGGGGACATCTGTAATCATATCCTTTAACAGTCAGAAACTTTTTGCTAGTAGCAGTAACAGAAGACTTTACAGCGCCCCCTGCAGGTGGCCATCCTAGACCTTGGGTATGTTTAGCATTGTTTCCTGGCAAACACCGACTACAGTATCATGGGTGTCATCAGGTTACCCCTTTGATCATATTAAATTAGTTCAAACCTGAACCAACCTGAAAAATTCAGCAGAAGTTGTTGATCACAATAACGTGTTTTCTTTAATCAAAAGCAAAAGAAGCTTCACTTATTTTAAGAGATTCTGGTGGTGTTTGTCGATGTGTTGAGTGATCTTGGACACTCTTAGCCTTGGGTAAATATTTATTCGGGGTTACAGTGGAGGCAGGCCGGGGAACATGACAGCTTATTGTAAATAGACAGTAAGATAAATCTGCATGACGAAACCACTCAAGATCCAGGCAGGAGGCCAAGCAGCTGGGGGGGGGGGGTATGGAAGCCTGTTCATTGATAAACAGCATGGCCTCAGAGTCCGCAAACCCAAAGCACACATTTATCCTGCTCACATTTTGTCTTTGTGACATATCTATGAAATATTATTTTATTTTTTTAGTCGTGTTGATTCCAACCTCAGCCTAAGCCCCCTCCTCTTCTCCCATCAACTTGGAACCTGATAGGAGACTGACGAGGCAGATAAGATCATCAGCTCACTCTTCTATCCCTTGACAGTGCCCTCAATGGCTGATATGTATCATAGGTGGTAAATGGGAGCCCCAAGATACTCCCATTCATCTCTGCTGTTATCAGCAGTCGGACAGTATTTCCACTGTTAGACACGCACCATATGTATCAGTCAAATTCCTATGCATGCCTGTGGCTATGCACCTCTCATCTCCCTATTTATTATCAGGAGAAATAGCATTTTAAGCATTAACCGGTTTATATACATTTTATATGTTATATACAGTTTTGTATTGTAGTAACACTGGCTTGCTCCTGCCTCCCATAAAGCCATCACTTCCAGTCTTATGCTGATGTGAGCTACTAGCCCGAAACACGTGTCCACAAGCAGGAAACGATGCCTTGGTGAATATTAAAGGGGAACCTCAGACCTTTTCTGATGTTCCTCTTTAAACATCCCTCCCTCACTGCCTTTTGGATGTGGAGTTATCTAAAACACTGACATCCGACAGCATTCCTGGCCCATTTCAACCTCCCGCCCTTAGCCATCCCAGAGTGAAAGCTGCAGGCTTAGCCATACTTACCTCTAGCCGCTCCTCAGATCTCGCGCTCTTCTGCGCTGGGTGTCGTTGCAGCCTATACAATGACACTGCACATGCGCAAGATCTGAGGGGCGGCGCAGAGCTTGTCAGGATTCCAAGATGGTGATGCCTTATGGAGGATGACAGTTTGTGTTGTTATGGATACTGGACAAAGGCTTTAGTAATAAAAAAGGAACACAGGCTGTTTTGGGGCACTAGGATGGGAATAGAAGGTGATGATATATAGGATCACTTTAAAGCATATACTTAAAGTGGACCAAAACCCAGGATTTTGACTATCCTGGGTTTTGGTCCTTTCCCCTAGGGCACCCCAATCGGGGTGCCCCGCTGTGTGAAACACCCCAGATCACCGATGCCAACTCACCTCTTCCCAGTCCTACGGCACATGTGCAGCCGCTCGTCTAATCAGTGCGCTCTGAGCCACTGACATCACGTCGTCTAAGCGTTTGTCTAAGTCCTGCGGATCTGAGCACGCTGGCAGCAGCATCCCCCGCTTCCCTCTAACAGGGAGCGTGCACGTGCCGGCCATTCACAAATACCTGGCGTGGGCACGCGCCCTGCCAGAGGGATAACGGGGATGCGACCACCAGCGCGCATGCGCTGTTGGACCGGGAAACAAGGTAAGCATATGGAGTGACCTGGGGGGTTTCACATAGCGAGCGTGGCATACTGATTTTTTATGATCGCGGGGGGGGGGGGGGAACGATCGGCCCGGGAATCTTATGAATCGGCATGGGTTTTGGTCCATTGCATACCCAGCCAGAGTTTTCTGGGTGCTTGAAAAATCACAAAGACACAATTTGCATGACTCCACTGACTCACAAGACTAGATTAGGTGTGGTGGAGGCCCCAGGGTAGAAAATTTGTGACTCCAATCCTCGCCACCTCCCTCTGGCCGAAGCAATGCTGGTAGGTTTTATCCAGTGTTCTCTCCATGCTACCAGCATTTTTGTTCCACCCTTCCGAGTCCACATTCCTTGCCCCTGCACACTCTGCAGGCTGGAAAAGGCCCCACTGCCACAGTCCCTTTCTCCCTTCATTGCCGCCCGGGGTAACATTACTGCTGTGCAGTGAAAGCTGCTGCCTATATTGTAATCTGGTCCTGCTGACTCACTACAAATAATAGGTATATCCTGTTGATATTAATCTGTATGTGCCATGTAGTAGACAGACATGACCAAGTGATTAAGAAGTGTTTGAGAAAACACTTTTTACATGGTACCCTTGAATAGAGTTTTTGGTCTCATTCATTTCACTTTATTATGCTATTATTGAAGTGGAAAATGAAATATTATAATTAAATATACTTAGTTATAGCCGCCTGTATGCCATCTCTCATATTGTCAGTGTTTAGGGGGATTTTCACCGCTCCCTCCTCATAGGTTTAAACCATTACCAAGAATGTTGTGTCAGCTTGATGAGAAACAGATGTTCTTTATGTCTGAGCTAAACATTCCATATATGTGTCTGTGTATGTTTGAAATAGCCAATCGAATGCTGATATGTGTCCAGCCACCCAATCCGAATGGTCATTTAAGCTTCTTTGTCTGAAACAGTATTTAAGCAAACAAGAGAATCAGCAACCTGGGCATTCAAGGCATATCGGCCCCCGGTTAACCGAATAAACATTGCATTTGCAAGACATTTTGCTTCTGAATATATTTTTTCACCACATTATATCCTCTGTTATGGTGCTCTCAAAGTCTTATCCTCCCTGGATAGCCTTGTGCTGCTGGGGGCCACTGGGCCGAAACACACCTGCAAGAGAGAAGTGATGGCTGTGTAAATATTATGGGATATACTCAAGCAATTCACACCCAGGTGGCTCTTTTTAGCACTTAAAGCGATCCAACTTGGCAACAGCACCACTGCTCATGTCCTGGGGGGACATCCTAATAGCTCCACAAGAACCCACCCACCATGACTCACCCCTTCAGAGCTCCTCTTCAGGGATCCGGACCCAGATGACCACAGGTGGCCAACTGCTGTCCTCAGTGGGGCCATAGTAATTGCCTGCCACAAGTCACGTAGGTCTCGGAACAGGCATCGATGGAAGCAGACCCGGAAAAAGGTATGTATTTGAGATCCAGGCTTGCGGGGGCTATGTTACCTAACCATTCAGGCTACCCACCAGACACAAGCTGTGGTCCTGCACCAACCTGCAGGGTGTAGGATCACTTTAACATATAGAAGGTTGAAACATAGAAACATAGAAGGTTGACGGCAGAAGGAGACCATACGGTCCATCTAGTCTGCCCTTATGTGTATACTGTATGTTCTCTTTATCTTAGGATAGATGTGTGCTTATCCCAGGCAGGTTTAAATTCAGTGACAAACATGAAAATAGATTAGCTGCATGGCTTCGCCTATTTGCTAAGAGTAATCTAGCCTGTTATTAGTCTGTATGTGCCATGTAAATCCTTTCTGTTTTAAGAAAGCGCTCTTTAACTTTTATTACCCTGGAATTATATGCACATCTAGATACAGCATGCAGTATCGTACAGTACAGTTTGTACAAGCCAATCAATACCACAGTGACACCTACAGACTATATCGCTTCATTGCAACACCTGTGCTCTAATTAGTATCTGCTATTACTAAAGAAAAAAATGCTTTCCTTCTGCTTCCAGGCTGTAAATAGTTAAAGCACATGTTTGAGCATTTGGTAGGTCCTGCTAGATGCTCAGTTGGTGTGTCTTTAGGCCCAGTCAACAACAAAGCCTTTACCCCCTATGACTAGAAGAAGGAGCATGCACTATTATTAACCTAAATGTTATAGAAGATGGAATTAAATGCACTGTCTCTATTTTTGCAGGTGACACAAAGATATGTAGCACAGTGCAGTCTATGGAAGGTGTTCACAAGCTTCAGGCTGACTTGGACACATTGAGTGTCTGGGCATCCACTTGGCAAATGAAGTTCAATGTGGAAAAATGTAAAGTCATGCACTTGGGGTCAAACAACCTGAAGGCCACATATGTCCTCGTGGAAGTAAAACTGGGAAAATCACTTGTAGGGATAAATCTAGCGATACTGATAGACCAAATGTCAAGAAACTCACCCCCTTTTAGGAGAGAAAACTGCCATTCACTGTCATTGTCTACCTTGGGCTGATTTAACAACCAGATGTACATTTTCACCTGTAGTGAAATAGTAGTTTTCTCTCCCTAAAAAGGGGTACGTTTTCTCACCAGGCTCTGAATCGAGCCCATTGTCACGTAAGAGGCATGGAATCACGGGATAGGTAAGTAATATTGCCTCCTTACAAGGCACTAGTGTGGCCTCATGTGTAATATGCCTTCCAGTTTTGGGCACCAGCTCGTAGAAAGATGTCCTCATTTGGAAAAAGTGCAAAGAACCAACAAATGTATAACAGGAATGAACGATCTGTTATGAAGAAATGTTGGGGGACATGATTAACTTGTATAAATATATAAATGGCCAATACAAAAATATGAGAAAAAGCTATTTTAGAATACAAGGAAACACTCCCCTCATCTGGAGAAATAGAAAGCATCTGTTAAGGTAACAATTCTTTACCGTAAGAACTATAAATCTGTAAAATAGACACAGAAGCTTGTTACAGTATCACCAGCTGACAGCTTCCAAAAAGAATTGGATGTTTTCTTTAAATGGACAAACATCAGCTATTACTGTTAGCTGTGATCTATAAATATAAATCCCTTACCATGGCTGAACTTGATGAACACAGAGGCCCTTATTTATGAAGGAATAGCGACAGGTAGCGACTGGTGAGCGGCCGGTAATGACGGGCCCCGCCACGAGAACGCCGGCTCCCCACCACAATCACACATTTATCAAGCCAATCCTGCTTAGCGACTGAGATAGCGCCATATAGCCACTCATTCATCATTATTCAGCCCACAGCGCCAGCGTCCGACCTTGAACAGCGACAGGTATGACCTCTCGCTACCTGGCGCTCTCCAATGCATTTCAATGGAACAATCTTTAAATATTAATAATTAATTGTTATTAATTTTTTTTTTTTTTTTAATGTGAAAAATTCTGTGACCACTTCTGCCATTTTTGATAATTTTTTTAAGGGAAAAAAAATAAAAAAAAAATTGTACAGAATTGATATTACAGGTCTGATATTAATGTATTCATATTACTAAATTATTAAAAAAACTTGTTTTTTTTGGTTTCCAAAAATAAGGTTGTTTGGGGGTTAAAAAACTACTTTTAACACATCGCCGCCAGCGCTCTGGGGTTTAAACATGCATTTCACAGCGCAAGAATTTTTTGAGCGTGATTTTTTTTAATGAATATGGTGGGAGCCGGTCGCTAGGGCCAGTCGCTATCATGCGCTCCCATACAGCGCGGAACCTGTCAAATAGTGACTCCTCACCCAATATTCAACATTACGGCAAACCGACTGAGTCGCTATCAACTACCGAACAATGGCCAAGCACAGCGACTACTAGCGGGCGCTCTGAAAATGCTGCTACAGTCGCTCAACTGTCGCTATTAATGAATCGGCCTCCCAGCCATCTTTAGGTTAGGTGCAAGAATAGCAGAGGGTGCTCTCTAAGCTCATACATATTAACACTCTGACAACAGCAGATACCAACAGAGAGAGTAGGATCAGAAATGGAAGGAATGAGAAAGATATTAACCCTTTAAATGCCAAGCACGTAGTTTCTACGTGGTTGCCTCTCCTACCGTTAAGTGCCAAGCACGTAGAAACTACGTGCCTGGCATTTCCCACAAACAGTTAAAAAATAGAAAAAAAAAATCACTTACCTCCGGTATCCTTGTGAAGCCTGGGGTCCCCTCTTCCTTGGGGGGGCATCCGATCGCCCCCCCGTCGTCCTCCGTCTTCAGGGGGGGGCCCGAAACCAGCCGCCCCCCCCCCCCCGTTTCCAGCGCTGATCGCCGATCGCCGCTGTAAAAAAAAAAATAAAACTGTCATTTACTCACCTCCGCGCCCGAGCCTTCTGTCCGGGTCTCCTCTTCACCAGGGGGGGGTCCGATCCCCCCCCTGGGCTGCGCAGTCTTCAGGTGAGGACCCTCTTCCGGGTCCTCACCTCTTGTAATGGCGGCGCTGGCCTCCGCCGCTGAGCTCCGCCCATTGTGGGAGGAGCGGGATGACGTCATCCCGCTCCTCCTATACCCCCTCCGAGCTCCGGCATCTGTCAGATGCCGGTGGTGATCGGAGCAGGGCGGATGTCAGGTGAGGAGGCTCCGATCGGAGCCCCCTCGCCTGTCACCCGCCCTGCGCCGATCAGCACCGGCATCTGTCAGTGACAGCGGCGCGGGACAGCGGCGAGGGACGTCGGATCGGAGGTGAGTATGGTGTAAAAAAAAGAAAAATAAAGATTTTTTTTTCTCTGTGTCTGTGTCATTTTTTAATATTAACCCCTTGTGAACTGGTAAGGGGTCCATGACCCCTATACCAGTTCACAAGGCTGGGGAGATGGCAAGCCACCTGCGCTAGCGGGTGGCTTGCCATTAACCCCTGGCACCCCCATTACCTGCCTCCCCAAAGGCCAGGGGGGGGCAGAAGAGCCCGGGCCCACATGGGCTATGTGGGCTCGTAGGCTGCAGGGTGGGGGGGCCACATAAGCTGGCCCCCCCACTCTGTGCCTACAAGCCCCCATAGCTGGTCCCGGGCTGGTTACTGTGGGTAAGGGGGACCCCACGTCAATTTTTTTTTTGATTTTTAAGGGTTTTTAACCCTTAAAAATAAAAAAAAAAATGGGGTCCCCCCCCCCTGGGAGGGGGGACCCTATGTCATTTTTTTTTTTGATTAACCCTTTGTGTTCTGTCATCCAGCAGCTATAAAAGGCTTCTAGCAAGTGAGCAGAAGCCAGTGATCGCCGAGGGACAGAGGGCTCCAGGATGGATGGGAGGTGAGTACAGTGTAAAAAAAAAAAAAAAAAAAAAAAAAATAATAAAATATTTTTTCTATGCTTGTGTCTGTGTGATTATTTACATTTAACCCCTTGTGAACTGGTAAGGGGTCCATGACCCCTATACCAGTTCACAAGGCTGGGGGGATGGCAAGCCACCTGCGCTAGCGGGTGGCTTGCCATTAACCCCTGGCACCCCCATTACCTGCCTCCCCAAAGGCCAGGGGGGGGCAGAAGAGCCCGGGCCCACATGGGCTATGTGGGCTCGTAGGCTGCAGGGTGGGGGGGCCACAAAAGCTGGCCCCCCCACTCTGTGCCTACAAGCCCCCATAGCTGGACCCGGGCTGGTTACTGTGGGTAAGGGGGACCCCACGTCAATTTTTTTTTTGATTTTTAAGGGTTTTTAACCCTTAAAAATCAAAAAAAAAATGGGGTCTCCCTCCCCTGGGAGGGGGGACCCTATGTCATTTTTTTTCTCGATTTAACCCTTTGTAGTGTGGATGGTAGTTGTATTTTTTTTGTGAATGTTATTAAATACTTGTTTCAGTTAGGGGGGTCTCCTGGGCAGGAACAGGGGGCTACCGATAAATATGTGGTACCGTTCTAATCGGTAGAAATGGGGCTTTCACATGCAATATGATTTTCCTTAATAAAATACATTTTTTATTTAAAATAAAGGAGTCAATTTTTTTTAAACATTTTTTATTTATTTATTTATTATTTTTACTTAATAATATTGTAAAAAAAAAAAAAAATTTACAAACAAGACATTTCATGTTAAAGCCTAAACTCTGCTGCAAAAAAATATATATATAATTTTCCTGAAAGTTCCAGCAAAAATGGCGCAAAACATGACGCAAAATGGGGAAAAATGGCCTGTCAACAGAGGGTGACAAAATCTCAAGTAGGCTGGCAATTAAAAGGGTTAATAGTACCTATGCATGTTGGGTATTGTTCTGTTCGGGGGACCTTGCGCTTTCAGACTTAGCTTGTTTTTTCTGGTTTGCATATTTATATTTTAGGAAAAGGTGTTTTTTATTCAGCTTTTTTATAAATTTTTTAAGGAAACCCTGCGCAAACAAAGAATTCTTTGAGGGATTACTTCCAGAAAGATGAGCCCACTACAACAAGCTGGGTACCCTTAGAAAGCTTAACGTGTGTACTTTCAGGGAATATATGGTTTATCGGGGATATTCCAAATGTCAAGGGTTGTTTTGGTTGAAAAATCGCAAGGTGCGCACTTTGTCTGCAGAGCTGAAATTTTCAAGTAAAATTACCGTTACGCACATGCTTTACTTTGGGGTGTTTGGCAACTCTTCCCTTGACAGAACCTATGCATGTTGGGTATTGTTCTGTTCGGGGGATGTTGCGTTTCCAGATTAAACTTGTTTTTTCTTGTTTGTATATAGTTTTTTTAGGAAAATGTGGCTTTGATTCTGCTTTTTTATCCTTTTTTTAGGGAAACTCTTTGCAACCAAAGAATCCATTGAGGGATTACTTCCAGAAAACTATGGGCACATCAACAAGCCTGGTACGCCTAGAAAGCCTGAGGTGTGTACTTCCAGAGAATATATAGTTTGTTGGGGGTATTTCAAATGTAAAGGGTTGTTTTTCTGGAAAAACTGCAAGGTGCGCATATTGCGTAGCACAGTTGTATTTTATCTGAAAATCCCCTAAAGCGTTGTTTCAGTTTGGGGGAGTCTCCTGGGCAGGAAAGGGTGTCTACCTATACATATGTGGTACCACTGTAACCGGGAGAAATTGGGATTTCACACGCAATAAGATTTAATTGACAAACTTACATTTTTTATTACAAAAAAACTACAATATGTAAAAATTTTTTTTTTTTTTTTTTTTTTTTTTGCACATATTTAACCAAAAATATTGAGAATACACCTAAAAAATGACAAACAAGACATTTCATGTTAAAGCCCAGACTCTGCTGAAAAAAACAATATATCATTTTCCTGGGAAATCCCTGGAAATCCCTTCAAAAATCACATTTGAACATGGGGAGCGCAAAATAGTGCAAAATGGTCTGGCAACAGAGTGTGACAAAAACTCCAGGTAGGCTGGCACTTAAAGGGTTAAACTGGTCCAACAGACTGGCACAGTTGGAAAATAGAAAGGTAGCGGCTATTTTGGAGCTTCCTCGCGGGCAACGAAAATGGTGGAAGGACTTAAACTTAAAACTTATCAGGAGAGACTTAAAGAACTTAATCTGTACAGTCTGGAGGAAAGAAGGGAGAGGGGGGACATGATGGAGACCTTTATATATGTGAAAGGATTGAATAAGGTTCAGGAGGGAACAAGGGGACACAACCTGAATCTAGTCAGAGGGAAGATCAGGAGCAATGTTAGAAAATATTATTTTACAGAAAGAGTAGTAGATGCTTGGAACAAACTTCCAGCAGAGGTAGCTGAAAAAATCGAATTTAAAAATGCCTGTGATAAGTCTCCATCTAGACTAAGATAAAGAGTACATACAGTATACACATAAGGGCAGACTAGATGGACTGTGTGGTCTCCTTCTGCCGTCAAACTTCTATGGTTCTATGGGGGTTACTTAAGAAGGGATAGCGCCAGGTAATGCCTCACATTTAAGAAAGCGAAACTGGTGAGCGCCTCTAACAGCGCCATGTAGCGTCACATGTATTATTACAGGCGGGTCAGTGTATAGCGCCAGCGCTCTAGGTTCAGGAGCGCCATGTAGTACCTGTCGCTCAGTGTCGCTCTCCCATACATTTCAATGGGGCTTCATTAGTTGTGTTTAAACAGCGTGTTTGCCAATTTATTTTTATTTTTTGCTCCAATCATTGTGTGACCTCTCCTGGCTGCAAACAAACACTTTTAGATTTTTTTTTTTACTTTTTATATTTTTATGCAGAATTGTCATTACAGGTCTGGCACTAAAGTGTTAAAACAATGTCATTCCATGTGTTACTGGTGGATATGTGTTCAAAAACAGACTTTAATCACACAGCGTCTGGCGCTCTATGCTATAGCGACCAGATTTAGAGCGCCGACGCTGTGTGTGTGTGTCCTTTTATGGTGTTAAGTGCCGAGAGTTGGCCGCACTGAGCTGGTGCTACCTTTCGCTCCCTACAGCGCTGTATTGGTGTTAGAGCCCCAATATACATCACATTCATCAATGCTGGCCAGGTTACTACAGCGACTGAGACGCTCTGTTACAGCGCCCGATACCTGCACATGAGCATTTACTAGCGCCGCTATACAGACGCTCATCTGCCGATACCTGCTGTTAGTAATGAATAAGCCTCCACATGATAGAACAAGTGGGCACAACCTGAAGCTAGTCGGAGGAAAGATCAGGAGCAATGTTAGAAAATATTATTTTACAGAAAGAGTAGTAGATGCTTGGAACAAACTTCCAGCAGAGGTAGTTGAAAAATCAACAGTCACTGAATTTAAACATGCCTGGGATAAGCACACATCTATCCTAAGATAAAGAGAACATACAGTATATACATAAGGGCAGACTAGATGGAGCGTATGGTCTCCTTCTGCCGTCAACCTTCTATGTTTCTATGTTTCTATAAAACAATCGTCCCTCAGAAAGACACACAGTTAACGCTCCCTGTCGGACAAAGGGAAAATCTTTATTTTAAAGCCTACCTTAAAGTGGATGGAAACCCATTTGGGCTTCCTCTGCTCACCCCCTGGCCCCCACTTCCCACCCAAGCAGCAGGGCGCTGGTGTTGGTTTGACAGTAGCCTGGTTTTCCACCGCCTAAGCCACACCCAGTGGCACCTCTGAGATCGCCGATTTGCCGATCTCAGGGGCAGAGGAGTAGCTAGGCTTTCTGGCGCCCAGAACAAACATTCAAAATGCCCCCCTCACCTGTGCTCAGGCCCCCCGACCTCTTGCACCCGTGGCACATGCCCCCCCTGCTCCTCCCTAGCTATGCCCCTGCTCCTCCCTAGCTATGCCCCTGCTCCTCCCTAGCTATGCCCCTGCTCCTCTCTAGCTATGCCCCTGCTCCTCTCTAGCTATGCCCCTGCTCCTCTCTAGCTATGCCCCTGCTCCTCTCTAGCTATGCCCCTGCTCCTCTCTAGCTATGCCCCTGCTCCTCTCTAGCTATGCCCCTGCTCCTCCCTAGCTATGCCCCTGCTCCTCCCTAGCTATGCTCCTGCTCCTCCCTAGCTATGCCCCTGCTACTATCTAGCTATGCCCCTGCTCCTCTCTAGCTATGCCCCTGCTCCTCTCTAGCTATGCCCCTGCTCCTCCCTAGCTATGCCCCTGCTCCTCCCTAGCTATGCCCCTGCTCCTCCCTAGCTATAACCCTGCTCCTCCCTAGCTATGCCCCTGCTCCTCCCTAGCTATGCCCCTGCTCCTCCCTAGCTATGCTCCTGCTCCTCCCTAGCTATGCCCCTGCTCCTCTCTAGCTATGCCCCTGCTCCTCTCTAGCTATGCCCCTGCTCCTCTCTAGCTATGCCCCTGCTCCTCCCTAGCTATGCCCCTGCTCCTCTCTAGCTATGCCCCTGCTCCTCTCTAGCTATGCCCCTGCTCCTCTCTAGCTATGCCCCTGCTCCTCCCTAGCTATGCCCCTGCTCCTCCCTAGCTATGCCCCTGCTCCTCTCTAGCTATGCCCCTGCTCCTCCCTAGCTATGCCCCTGCTCCTCTCTAGCTATGCCCCTGCTCCTCCCTAGCTATGCCCCTGCTCCTCCCTAGCTATGCCCCTGCTCCTCTCTAGCTATGCCCCTGCTCCTCTCTAGCTATGCCCCTGCTCCTCTCTAGCTATGCCCCTGCTCCTCTCTAGCTATGCCCTTGCTCCTCTCTAGCTATGCCCCTGCTCCTCCCTAGCTATGCCCCTGCTCCTCCCTAGCTATGCTCCTGCTCCTCCCTAGCTATGCTCCTGCTACTCTCTAGCTATGCCCCTGCTCCTCTCTAGCTATGCCCCTGCTCCTCTCTAGCTATGCCCCTGCTCCTCCCTAGCTATGCCCCTGCTCCTCCCTAGCTATGCCCCTGCTCCTCCCTAGCTATGCCCCTGCTCCTCCCTAGCTATGCTCCTGCTCCTCCCTAGCTATGCCCCTGCTCCTCTCTAGCTATGCCCCTGCTCCTCTCTAGCTATGCCCCTGCTCCTCCCTAGCTATGCCCCTGCTCCTCTCTAGCTATGCCCCTGCTCCTCCCTAGCTATGCCCCTGCTCCTCTCTAGCTATGCCCCTGCTCCTCTCTAGCTATGCCCCTGCTCCTCTCTAGCTATGCCCCTGCTCCTCTCTAGCTATGCCCCTGCTCCTCTCTAGCTATGCCCCTGCTCCTCCCTAGCTATGCCCCTGCTCCTCCCTAGCTATGCCCCTGCTCCTCCCTAGCTATGTCCCTGCTCCTCTCTAGCTATGCCCCTGCTCCTCCCTAGCTATGCCCCTGCTCCTCTCTAGCTATGCCCCTGCTCCTCCCTAGCTATGCCCCTGCTCCTCCCTAGCTATGCCCCTGCTCCTCTCTAGCTATGCCCCTGCTCCTCTCTAGCTATGCCCCTGCTCCTCTCTAGCTATGCCACTGCTCCTCTCTAGCTATGCCCCTGCTCCTCCCTAGCTATGCCCCTGCTCCTCCCTAGCTATGCCCCTGCTCCTCTCTAGCTATGCCCCTGCTCCTCCCTAGCTATGCCCCTGCTCCTCCCTAGCTATGCCGCTGCTCCTCTCTAGCTATGCCCCTGCTCCTCTCTAGCTATGCCCCTGCTCCTCTCTAGCTATGCCCCTGCTCCTCTCTAGCTATGCCCCTGCTCCTCTCTAGCTATGCCCCTGCTCCTCTCTAGCTATGCCCCTGCTCCTCTCTAGCTATGCCCCTGCTCCTCTCTAGCTATGCCCCTGCTCCTCCCTAGCTATGCCCCTGCTCCTCCATAGCTATGCTCCTGCTCCTCCCTAGCTATGCCCCTGCTCCTCTCTAGCTATGCCCCTGCTCCTCTCTAGCTATGCCCCTGCTCCTCTCTAGCTATGCCCCTGCTCCTCCCTAGCTATGCCCCTGCTCCTCCCTAGCTATGCCCCTGCTCCTCCCTAGCTATACCCCTGCTCCTCCCTAGCTATGCCCCTGCTCCTCTCTAGCTATGCCCCTGCTCCTCTCTAGCTATGCCCCTGCTCCTCCCTAGCTATACCCCTGCTCCTCCCTAGCTATGCCCCTGCTCCTCCCTAGATATGCCCCTGCTCCTCCCTAGCTATGCCCCTGCTCCTCCCTAGCTATGTCCCTGCTCCTCTCTAGCTATGCCCCTGCTCCTCCCTAGCTATGCCCCTGCTCCTCTCTAGCTATGCCCCTGCTCCTCCCTAGCTATGCCCCTGCTCCTCCCTAGCTATGCCCCTGCTCCTCTCTAGCTATGCCCCTGCTCCTCTCTAGCTATGCCCCTGCTCCTCTCTAGCTATGCCCCTGCTCCTCTCTAGCTATGCCCCTGCTCCTCCCTAGCTATGCCCCTGCTCCTCTCTAGCTATGCCCCTGCTCCTCCCTAGCTATGCCCCTGCTCCTCTCTAGCTATGCCCCTGCTCCTCTCTAGCTATGCCCCTGCTCCTCTCTAGCTATGCCCCTGCTCCTCCCTGGCTATGCCCCTGCTCCTCCCTGGCTGTGCCCCTGCTCCTCCCTGGCTATGCCCCTGCTCCTCCCTAGCTATGCCCCTGCTCCTCCCTAGCTATGCCCCTGCTCCTCTCTAGCTATGCCCCTGCTCCTCTCTAGCTATGCCCCTGCTCCTCCCTAGCTATGCCCCTGCTCCTCTATAGCTATGCCCCTGCTACTCTCTAGCTATGCCCCTGCTCCTCCCTAGCTATGCCCCTGCTCCTCCCTTGCTATGCCCCTGCTCCTCTCTAGCTATGCCCCTGCTACTCTCTAGCTATGCCCCTGCTACTCTCTAGCTATGTCCCTGCTCCTCTCTAGCTATGCCCCTTCTCCTCCCTAGCTATGCCCCTGCTCCTCCATAGCTATGCCCCTGCTCCTCTCTAGCTATGCCCCTGCTCCTCTCTAGCTATGCCCCTGCTCCTCTCTAGCTATGCCCCTGCTCCTCTCTAGCTATGCCCCTGCTACTCTCTAGCTATGCCCCTGCTACTCTCTAGCTATGCCCCTGCTACTCTCTAGCTATGCCCCTGCTCCTCTCTAGCTATGCCCCTGCTCCTCCCTAGCTATGCCCCTGCTCCTCCCTAGCTATGCCCCTGCTCCTCTCTAGCTATGCCCCTGGTCCTCCCTAGCTATGCCCCTGCTCCTCCCTTGCTATGCCCCTGCTCCTCCCTAGCTATGCCCCTGGTCCTCCCTAGCTATGCCCCTGCTCCTCCCTAGCTATGCCCCTGCTCCTCCCTAGCTATGCCCCTGCTCCTCCCTAGCTATGCCCCTGCTCCTCCCTAGCTATGCCCCTGCTCCTCTCTAGCTATGCCCCTGGTCCTCCCTAGCTATGCCCCTGCTCCTCCCTTGCTATGCCCCTGGTCCTCCCTAGCTATGCCCCTGGTCCTCCCTAGCTATGCCCCTGCTCCTCCCTAGCTATGCCCCTGCTCCTCCCTAGCTATGCCCCTGCTCCTCCCTAGCTATGCCCCTGCTCCTCCCTAGCTATGCCCCTGCTCCTCTCTAGCTATGCCCCTGCTACTCTCTAGCTATGCCCCTGCTACTCTCTAGCTATGCCCCTGCTACTCTCTAGCTTTGCCCCTGCTACTCTCTAGCTATGCCCCTGCTCCTCTCTAGCTATGACCCTTCTCCTCCCTAGCTATGCCCCTGCTCCTCCATAGCTATGCCCCTGCTCCTCTCTAGCTATGCCCCTGCTCCTCTCTAGCTATGCCCCTGCTCCTCTCTAGCTATGCCCCTGCTCCTCTCTAGCTATGCCCCTGCTCCTCCCTAGCTATGCCCCTGCTCCTCCCTAGCTATGCCCCTGCTCCTCTCTAGCTATGCCCCTGCTCCTCTCTAGCTATGCCCCTGCTCCTCCCTAGATATGCCCCTGGTCCTCCCTAGCTATGCCCCTGGTCCTCCCTAGCTATGCCCCTGCTCCTCCCTAGCTTTGCCCCTGCTCCTCCCTAGCTATGCCCCTGCTCCTCCCTAGCTATGCCCCTGCTCCTCCCTAGCTATGCCCCTGCTCCTCCCTAGCTATGCCCCTGCTCCTCCCTAGCTATGCCCCTGCTCCTCCCTAGCTATGCCCCTGCTCCTCCCTAGCTATGCCCCTGCTCCTCTCTAGCTATGCCCCTGCTCCTCCCTAGCTATGCCCCTGCTCCTCCCTAGCTATGCCCCTGCTCCTCTCTAGCTATGCCCCTGCTCCTCCCTAGCTATGCCCCTGCTCCTCCCTAGCTATGCCCCTGCTCCTCTCTAGCTATGCCCCTGCTCCTCCCTAGCTATGCCCCTGCTCCTCCCTAGCTATAACCCTGCTCCTCCCTAGCTATGCCCCTGCTCCTCCCTAGCTATGCCCCTGCTCCTCCCTAGCTATGCTCCTGCTCCTCCCTAGCTATGCCCCTGCTCCTCTCTAGCTATGCCCCTGCTCCTCTCTAGCTATGCCCCTGCTCCTCCCTAGATATGCCCCTGGTCCTCCCTAGCTATGCCCCTGGTCCTCCCTAGCTATGCCCCTGCTCCTCCCTAGCTTTGCCCCTGCTCCTCCCTAGCTATGCCTCTGCTCCTCCCTAGCTATGCCCCTGCTCCTCCCTAGCTATGCCCCTGCTCCTCCCTAGCTATGCCCCTGCTCCTCCCTAGCTATGCCCCTGCTCCTCCCTAGCTATGCCCCTGCTCCTCTCTAGCTATGCCCCTGCTCCTCCCTAGCTATGCCCCTGCTCCTCCCTAGCTATGCCCCTGCTCCTCTCTAGCTATGCCCCTGCTCCTCCCTAGCTATGCCCCTGCTCCTCCCTAGCTATGCCCCTGCTCCTCTCTAGCTATGCCCCTGCTCCTCCCTAGCTATGCCCCTGCTCCTCCCTAGCTATGCCCCTGCTCCTCTCTAGCTATGACCCTGCTCCTCCCTAGCTATGCCCCTGCTCCTCCATAGCTATGCCCCTGCTCCTCTCTAGCTATGCCCCTGCTCCTCTCTAGCTATGCCCCTGCTCCTCTCTAGCTATGCCCCTGCTCCTCTCTAGCTATTCCCCTGCTCCTCCCTAGCTATGCCCCTGCTCCTCCCTAGCTATGCCCCTGCTCCTCTCTAGCTATGCCCCTGCTCCTCCCTAGATATGCCCCTGGTCCTCCCTAGCTATGCCCCTGGTCCTCCCTAGCTATGCCCCTGCTCCTCCCTAGCTTTGCCCCTGCTCCTCCCTAGCTATGCCCCTGCTGCTCCCTAGCTATGCCCCTGCTCCTCCCTAGCTATGCCCCTGCTCCTCCCTAGCTATGCCCCTGCTCCTCCCTAGCTATGCCCCTGCTCCTCCCTAGCTATGCCCCTGCTCCTCCCTAGCTATGCCCCTGCTCCTCTCTAGCTATGCCCCTGCTCCTCCCTAGCTATGCCCCTGCTCCTCCCTAGCTATGCCCCTGCTCCTCTCTAGCTATGCCCCTGCTCCTCCCTAGCTATGCCCCTGCTCCTCCCTAGCTATGCCCCTGCTCCTCTCTAGCTATGCCCCTGCTCCTCCCTAGCTATGCCCCTGCTCCTCTCTAGCTATGCCCCTGCTCCTCCCTAGCTATGCCCCTGCTCCTCCCTAGCTATGCCCCTGCTCCTCCCTAGCTATGCCCCTGCTCCTCCCTAGCTATGCCCCTGCTCCTCCCTAGCTATGCCCCTGCTCCTCTCTAGCTATGCCCCTGCTCCTCCCTAGCTATGCCCCTGCTCCTCCCTAGCTATGCCCCTGCTTCTCTCTAGCTATGCCCCTGCTCCTCTCTAGCTATGCCCCTGCTCCTCTCTAGCTATGCCCCTGCTCCTCTCTAGCTATGCCCCTGCTCCTCCCTAGCTATGCCCCTGCTCCTCCCTAGCTATGCCCCTGCTCCTCTCTAGCTATGCCCCTGCTCCTCTCTAGCTATGCCCCTGCTCCTCTCTAGCTATGCCCCTGCTCCTCCCTAGCTATGCCCCTGCTCCTCCCTAGCTATGCCCCTGCTCCTCCCTAGCTATGCACCTGCTCCTCCCTAGCTATGCTCAAAGGAGCCGCAACGTTTGACAGCCAGCTGGCCACAGCCTGGCTCTCTGCTCGGTGCCTATGCTCCCACGTCCAGCCATTCAGAAAGCATAGCACAGC